>CP139507.1:245079196-246279196 GCA_021014915.2 Artemisia tridentata subsp. tridentata | reverse complement strand
CAACTTTAATAAAGACAACCCTTTTTGAAAACCACTAATAAGCTGGGAATAAGCAATGATCCAAAACAGTGAGCATAAAACATGAAATAAGCTAAGGCTATAAAGGGGCATGACTGTTTAAGCTATTTAGATCTATAAAATAAGCTAAATTAAGCTAATCTAAGTTAAAGGCTGACTGGACAAACTAACTTAAGTAGGATAAGCTATGACTATCGGCAAATAAGCTCTAATCAAAAACCAAAAAGCAAATGAGAGCCTGCTTATGCTAAGGTGCAGGGCAAATCAGTCCTTAGGGGGCAACTTTGAGCCTACTTATAAGCTCAAATAAGCTAAGAACTGTGATGCACTTTTTGGGATAGAGGAGTACACCTAACTAACTACTAGTATACTGAAGATCAGGATCAAAATATCACAATTAAGCAATAAATTCCAACCAGGAAATCTGATGCAGACTGCTGAAAGTGGTTCTGTGCAGACTAATGTGCTGAAAGTGGTTCTGTGCAGGCTAATATAGCAACCTAAATGGAAGATAAAAACACTAATAACAAGGATTAAATAAGCTTAAACCACAGCTAGCTTATTAAAACAGAACTGACCCTAAGCTTTCACTAATCCACTAAAAACTTCAAAATGCACCAAATTAACTAAACACGGCCTATAAATAGCTTATCTAAGTAACATTAAGCAAGATTAAAAGTTCCTTATGTGCACATGAACAGTGCTAACTGGTTTTGACCCGTTTCAACCCATGATCCAAACACTACTTTATGCAGGGCTGATTTGCTATTTTCAAAGAACTAGACCAAATTAAGCTAAGACTAGAAAAGACAAAGGTTCAAATAACTAGATTAAGGCTAGAAAATCAGTTTTCATTAGAACTTAAACACTAGAAATAAGCTAAAAAGCAGTTTGACTTTTTTGTTGACTTTTTGAGAAAATTGAGATTAAAACAGAATTTATCCAACTTAAATTTGAGAAAAGCTACAATAATCTAATACAAGCTTATAAGAACTGAAATGGAGCTTAAAAACAGGTTAACAACAATAGATAAAGGATTTCTAGAAATTTAGACCAAGTGAATAAAATGGAAAACTTAAATTGCATTAATGAAGGTAAAATTACAATATTGAAATGTAAATACAGCTGAAATAGAAAAGTTTACACTACGAAAGTTTTTAATAAAAATGGCAACAATTCTCTAAAATCATGAAAATTGGACCCTTTTCAAGTGAGGCTGAGGTCTTCTATTTATAGGCCTGAGGGAAGCTAGGGTTTCCTCTTGGAAGCTTCAGGAGATCATTTCACAACCCTTGGATCCAACTTGGGCACCAATCTACTTCATCACAGCCGTTGATCATGAATAGTGGAGATACCATCAATAGGAATGCTAGGATTTTGCCACATGGCATTCTCTGACTTGTCAGCGTTCTTCTAGAAACTTTTTAGGCGGGGTAATTAAGACTGGGAGCAAGGTAAAAGTCAGGGACGAAGGGGAAATAGTAACTGGGTAAGTTTTTGGCGGGTTTTTTAGTTAAGGGGTTGACTGGGTTTTTGGGTGCTGACTTCGGGTAGGTGGTTATAATAAAAGAAGCGGATCTGGGTTGGGTTGATGGGTGTGGGCTTGTGGGTAGGATAGTGGTGGGCTGGGATGGATGTTTTGGGTTTAATTATTTTGAGGATTGGACTTAGGCATATAAATATAGATCCAGTTCATGATTTATTCAAGGGACCATTTATGCAATTTTTGAAAACTTAAGGACCACTTCTGCCATCTTTCACAAGTATTAGCCAAGGGCTTAATTTGACAATTCCATGGTTCTTGAGGGACTTGACTTGTAATTTCTTCAAAGAATTTTTCAAAGGATCATTTTTGACAATTTATGAAAGTTGAGGGACCAATCATGTCAAGCTCTTCAAACTTTAACCAAGTGTTTTTCTTGTCATGTCTTTGAACTTCAAGGACGTTAATGGACTTTATGAGCTTAATTTTGACCATTAGCTTCCCCGACTCCGGCTTTTGACACTCTTTCCAAATCTCGTGCTCGGTTTTGCCGGTTTCTTTTGAATTTTTGTCCATTTCTTTGATATCCGTACTTGCACAATTACAAACACAAAAACACAAATATCTTTGGCATTTTGGTTAGTTTTTGGTTGTTTTGGTCTTAATTTGGTCAAGAAAAGGTATGTGTTTAAGCACATACCACTAGGCCATATGTTTCTACTGCTGTGCTAATTGATACTACTGCTGGCTCATCAAACTCAAATGAAGCAGAATTCTCAGAAGATGAAGTGGATTTCAATAATCTCCTACCTCACTATCAAGTTCCTACTACACCACACACAAGGATTCACAAAGTCCACTCCTTGGACAATGTTGTCACAACTCGTAATTCCAGGCCATTTTTCCGAACCTCGACAATTTACTATTCACGAGTTACTATTCATTTTTTCTATTCACTGGCACTATTCATTCCAAAATTTTTATTTCATATTCTCGTAAGTTAAACTATTTTAATGATAACCCGAGATTTTGGCACTTGTCGGATAATTTCTGCAATAATCACGAAACCGTGTCCGAGATTTACCTTAAGGTTTAAACATCATTTAGGCAGCCCGATATGTCCAAACAACATTACCAACAAGAGAAATATATGTTTTCCACCTTCCGTGACATTTTCATGAATTTGGGAATTTTAGGATACCCGGTTTTAAGTTTGGTGACTTTACGACTTACAGTTAGCAATTAACGGGACCAAAACCCACTCCGTATGTCAAAGATAAATATCCAACCTAAAATATCTAGATATTTTCTCAAAAATATCTAGATATTTCAAAAATATAGTGAAATTACCATTATACCCTTTCATTGAAATTACCAAAATGCCCTTGGACTATATAAAGCCTAAACTAGTTCATTTTTATCACAAAACAAGATCAAACTCATCTCTTTTTCCTCTCTATATCTCACGGAAAACCACAAGAACCAAGGAGGAATCAAAAACTTTTCAAGAACAAGTGTTAGATTAGTTCCATATATGATCCTTGTTAGGGTTTTGCAATAAAAACTCCAAGGTTGTGATCTTTTTCCATCCAAAGTCATCAATCTTCAAGTAAGCTTCAAGTGAACTTTTTCATCATCTCATACTTTCATTTGATCATTAACATCATGTATTTTCAAGTTATAATGGTTAAACATGCGAGTTACATATGTTATTCATACCACTTTACAAGTTTTATGGTTTTTATAAGTATATATAGAGCCTATGATCATTCCCTTGAAATCCTACAATATTTTGTGAAGTTTAGGACCCATGACACCCTAAGAAGGTGTATGGTAGATTATGGGTTGTTTTGAAGTTGATTGGAGTGGACTTGAACAAGTTATAAACTAGAAAATTCATTTTTAGACACTAATAGAAAGTTGCTGTCCATTTTTGCAAAACGTGGAAACCTCAGGGGCTAAGGTGTAACTTTGGACCAAAGATTTAGAAAATACTTTCAAAAACGAAACTATGGCCGCTGGAATGAACAAAAACGAGTCTATAACGAAGGAGATATGATTTTTTCAAAGTTTAACGACGAAAAACTATTTTCTGAAAAGGGATTAAGTCATAGAATAGCAATGTACTTTTCAAAGTGTGCCGTTTTGGTACGTGTACTTTTTTAAAGTTGTAGAATAGCAATGTACTTTCATAAGTGTTTCAATTTGGTACGTGACGATGACGTGTCACGCTATAAATGGTGCCACGTGTCAGAATTTCGGGTATGACACATCATCGTCACGTACCAAATTGGAACACTTATGAAAGTACATTGCTATTCTACAACTTTAAAAAAGTACACGTACTAAAACGATACACTTTGAAAAGTACGTTGCTATTCTACGACTTAATCCCTTCTGAAAATAATACGTGCTGTTGCACGAATTTCAACGGACAAAATGAGGCATTAGCCGTAATCTATCCGACCCGAATTATCAAAAATATATTAGTATGTTGTCCCACGATTCCGTGGATATAAAGAACGTTGAAAACAGACATGTAACGACCAAGGTATATACGTTTGAAAACCCGACGAAACTTATTTAATTTTGACAGCTTCTAATAGCAAAATATATTACAAGTGTAAAACAGTTTTTCTTTCAAGTCACCATGTTGCGAGCTATTTTCCCGTTGATCGAGTCAGTTTTGAGAAATTTTCATCAGTAACTAAAATGAAGTAAACCTGGCCTATTTTCCAAATCAATCAACCGTTCGTTGATCGGACTTATAACGAGTAAGATATGATTTTCCGAATATCTCCGAAAACCACCATTATAAGGAAATATTTCTAAGTATAGAAATTGTTTTGCAAGACACTATATTTATAGCCGATTTTCTTTACGATCGGGGCACGTATGATCAAAACTCATAAGAGGCGACATTGAGATTATGTTACAAGGATTTCAAAAACGACAAGTTTTATTACTAACTCTTAATGTGCAATATTTTGCGGCTAGTTTTGCGAGGCCGTTTGGTCACATTTTCACAAGTTATAAAAAGTATTATTTTGCGACGAAACTAATATATTTGACTATATAGCTCCGAATAAGGATCATGGAGTACCGTTTCAACATTTTTACACGAAATGTAGTTTATGACTTAACGAGACGTCAAAAATATATTTTTCGACAATAAACGTTATTTTCAAAACTAACGAGTGGTATCGTTAACATACGTATTTGCATGTGTAGCATCACTTCATCTGCTTATATTAGATCATATCCTCATATTAGGTCGCGGTTAGAGATCGAGCCTCATTTCATCTTATCCATTATTATCATTGTTGCTATCGCATCAGGTGAGTTTCATAGCCCCTACTTTTTTTACGTTTTGAACCTTTGGGGGAGATACATGCTTAAACTGCTTGCTTACATACATGATTGTGTTAAACTTATTTGCGTTACTCTTGAAAGCATTTCGCGGACCTAAGTATCAAACACTTGGGGTAGCCGTGCAGATCATATCCCGGACCTAAATATCAAACACTTGGGGTAGCCGAACATAAGTCTCCTCGTGAGCAGCATTGATAAGTCTCCTCGTGAGCAGCATTGATAAGTCTCCTCGTGAGCAGCATTGATAAGTCTCCTAGTGAGCAGCATTGATAAGTCTCCTCGTGAGCAGCATTGATAAGTCTCCTCGTGAGCAGGATTGATAAGTCTCCTAGTGAGCAGCATAAGATCTACTAGTGATATAGAACGCATATCGTATACTTACATGTCTTACTCAGGCTATATTTTAGCAGTGGGTTGTAAACACACAGGTTGCAAGTGTTGTTATGGGCGGGATTTGCAACTGAGTGGATTTACAATGCCTTTGCTGGGAAAAATCTTTATTCGAATACTTTACTTGTTAAACAAACTCTATGAACTCACCAACCTCGTGTTGACACTTTAGCATGTATTTTCAGGAACTAAGCAATAGCACGCTACTGGAGGCTTTTGGCAGGGCATGGCATGGTCATAGAAGACTCTGATAAAACATTTGGGACCGCTTAACTTATTTTATGGGCCAACTTCCGCACCACTTTTCATAATGTAAATTTAACACTTTTGGCTTCTCAAATATATTCTAAATGATTGATGTGAAAACCGTTCTTTACACTTGTGTTATGATACCAATTGAGTTGCACCCCAGCGACACGTAAGCTTCCGCTGGACCCGATTTTGGGGGTGTGACAGATTGGTATCAGAGCCTAGGCTATAGAGAATTGGGTAATTTTAAAACCTAAACTATAGCTACTTTTACGAAAACTTAACCCTATGACCGCCACGTGCCTGCCTGCCAAGCTGATGCCTCATTTGTGGTTTGTTGCTGACATATTTAATGAGATTTGCATCTTATTGCCAGATAGATTATACTCACTTACTCTCTTTGATTACTATAGTTGTATTCCATATAAGTATGCTTACATATCATGCAGGTCGCTGCGTTACACCTTTTCCTTACGTAGTTTCATCATTCGACCTCAAGCCTGATCACCTGCCTTAGTCTTTTGAACCACCCTTTACATGTGAAGGACATAGTATTAGTATAACTAAGCTGAGTATTCCAAAATTCATTGAACCTCGGTGGAATATAGACTGGTCATCTATATTCGACCCGGGATAGTGGGACATAGCCTGACCACCTATGTTCTACTCAGAGATGAATTTTGCAATACTAAGAGTAGTTATAATAGAATTATGTCCAGATTGATTTGATCGGTGTAAGCAATTCCATTATCGAGCCAAACTTTCAAAAGACCTCATTTCAGGATGTTGAATCCATTCTTTCTGACAACTTGTTTCCTAGCTTGATTTAGTGACAGTTCTTGTTTGATGAGTTGCGAAAATCAAGCTAAGAGTCAAGTTGTTACCCGAGCCGATTCAGTTTAATCTCATGACAGTTCTTGTTTGATGAGTTGTGAGATTAAATTTGAATCGACAACCTCAAACCGATTTAGCCTAATCCCATGACAGTTCTTGTTTGATGAGTTGTGGGATTAAGTAAAAATCGGTTACCTAGAGGTCTTTTGAAGGCTATGCTCGATCATGGGAAAGTTTACCCCCATCAAACCCGACCATGAGAACGTACGTACGTAGAACGAGTGAGCTGAATTCAGGGACTGAATTCCTCTAACGGGTGGAGACTGTCACAACTCGTAATTCCAGGCCATTTTTCCGAACCTCGACAATTTACTATTCACGAGTTACTATTCATTTTTACTATTCACTGGCACTATTCATTCCAAAATTTTTATTTCATATTCTCGTAAGTTAAACTATTTTAATGATAACCCGAGATTTTGGCACTCGTCGGATAATTTCTGCAAGAATCACGAAACCGTGTCCGAGATTTACCTTAAGGTTTAAACATCATTTAGGCAGCCCGATATGTCCAAACAACATTACCAACAAGAGAAATATATGTTTTCCACCTTCCGTGACATTTTCATGAATTTAGGAATTTTAGGATACCCGGTTTTAAGTTTGGTGACTTTACGACTTACAGTTAGCAATTAACGGGACCAAAACCCACTCCGTATGTCAAAGATAAATATCCAACCTAAAATATCTAGATATTTTCTCAAAAATATCTAGATATTTCAAAAATATAGTGAAATTACCATTATACCCTTTCATTGAAATTACCAAAATGCCCTTGGACTATATAAAGCCTAAACTAGTTCATTTTTATCACAAAACAAGATCAAACTCATCTCTTTTTCCTCTCTATATCTCACGGCAAACCACAAGAACCAAGGAGGAATCAAAAACTTTTCAAGAACAAGTGTTAGATTAGTCCATATATGATCCTTGTTAGGGTTTTGCAATAAAAACTCCAAGGTTGTGATCTTTTTCCATCCAAACTCATCAATCTTCAAGTAAGCTTCAAGTGAACTTTTTCATCATCTCATACTTTCATTTGATCATTAACATCATGTATTTTCAAGTTATAATGGTTAAACATGCGAGTTACATATGTTATTCATACCACTTTACAAGTTTTATGGTTTTTATAAGTATATATAAAGCCTATGATCATTCCCTTGAAATCCTACAATATTTTGTGAAGTTTAGGACCCATGACACCCTAAGAAGGTGTATGGTAGATTATGGGTTGTTTTGAAGTTGATTGGAGTGGACTTGAACAAGTTATAAACTAGAAAATTCATTTTTAGACACTAATAGAAAGTTGCTGTCCATTTTTGCAAAACGTGGAAACCTCAGGGCTAAGGTGTAACTTTGGACCAAAGATTTAGAAAATACTTTCAAAAACGAAACTATGGCCGCTGGAATGAACAAAAACGAGTCTATAACGAAGGAGATATGATTTTTTCAAAGTTTAACGACGAAAAACTATTTTCTGAAAATAATACGTGCTGTTGCACGAATTTCAACGGACAAAATGAGGCATTAGCCGTAATCTATCCGACCCGAATTATCAAAAATATATTAGTATGTTGTCCCACGATTCCGTGGATATAAAGAACGTTGAAAACAGACATGTAACGACCAAGGTATATACGTTTGAAAACCCGACGAAACTTATTTAATTTTGACAGCTTCTAATAGCAAAATATATTACAAGTGTAAAACAGTTTTTCTTTCAAGTCACCATGTTGCGAGCTATTTTCCCGTTGATCGAGTCAGTTTTGAGAAATTTTCATCAGTAACTAAAATGAAGTAAACCTGGCCTATTTTCCAAATCAATCAACCGTTCGTTGATCGGACTTATAACGAGTAAGATATGATTTTCCGAATATCTCCGAAAACCACCATTATAAGGAAATATTTCTAAGTATAGAAATTGTTTTGCAAGACACTATATTCATAGCCGATTTTCTTTATGATCGAGGCGCGTATGATCAAAACTCATAAGAGGCGACATTGAGATTATGTTACAAGGATTTCAAAAACGACAAGTTTTATTACTAACTCTTAACGTGCAATATTTTGCGGCTAGTTTTGCGAGGCCGTTTGGTCACATTTTCACAAGTTATAAAAAGTATTATTTTGCGACGAAACTAATATATTTGACTATATAGCTCCGAATAAGGATCATGGAGTACCGTTTCAACATTTTTACACGAAATGTAGTTTATGACTTAACGAGACGTCAAAAATGTATTTTTCGACAATAAACGTTATTTTCAAAACTAACGAGTGGTATCGTTAACATACGTATTTGCATGTGTAGCATCACTTCATCTGCTTATATTAGATCATATCCTCATATTACGTCGCGGTTAGAGATCGAGCCTCATTTCATCTTATCCATTATTATCATTGTTGCTATCGCATCAGGTGAGTTTCATAGCCCCTACTTTTTTTACGTTTTGAACCTTTGGGGGAGATACATGCTTAAACTGCTTGCTTACATACATGACTGTGTTAAACTTATTTGCGTTACTCTTGAAAGCATTTCGCGGACCTAAGTATCAAACACTTGGGGTAGCCGTGCAGATCATATCCCGGACCTAAGTATCAAACACTTGGGGTAGCCGAACATAAGTCTCCTCGTGAGCAGCATTGATAAGTCTCCTCGTGAGCAACATTGATAAGTCTCCTCGTGAGCAGCATTGATAAGTCTCCTAGTGAGCAGCATTGATAAGTCTCCTCGTGAGCAGCATTGATAAGTCTCCTCGTGAGCAGCATTGATAAGTCTCCTAGTGAGCAGCATAAGATCTACTAGTGATATAGAACGCATATCGTATACTTACATGTCTTACTCAAGCTATATTTTAGCAGTGGGTTGTAAACACACAGGTTGCAAGTGTTGTTATGGGCGGGATTTGCAACTGAGTGGATTTACAATGCCTTTGCTGGGAAAAATCTTTATTCGAATACTTTATTGTTAAACAAACTCTATGAACTCACCAACCTCGTGTTGACACTTTAGCATGTATTTTCAGGAACTAAGCAATAGCACGCTACTGGAGGCTTTTGGCAGGGCATGGCATGGTCATAGAAGACTCTGATAAAACATTTGGGACCGCTTAACTTATTTTATGGGCCAACTTCCGCACCACTTTTCATAATGTAAATTTAACACTTTTGGCTTCTCAAATATATTCTAAATGATTGATGTGAAAAACCGTTCTTTACACTGTGTTATGATACCAATTGAGTTGCACCCCACCGACACGTAAGCTTCCGCTGGACCCGATTTTGGGGGTGTGACAGATTGGTATCAGAGCCTAGGCTATAGAGAATTGGGTAATTTTAAAACCTAAACTATAGCTACTTTTACGAAAACTTAACCCTATGACCGCCACGTGCCTGCCTGCCAAGCTGATGCCTCATTTGTGGTTTGTTGCTGACATATTTAATGAGATTTGCATCTTATTGCCAGATAGATTATACTCACTTACTCTCTTTGATTACTATAGTTGTATTCCATATAAGTATGCTTACATATCATGCAGGTCGCTGCGTTACACCTTTTCCTTACGTAGTTTCATCATTCGACCTCAAGCCTGATCACCTGCCTTAGTCTTTTGAACCACCCTTTACATGTGAAGGACATAGTATTAGTATAACTAAGCTGAGTATTCCAAAATTCATTGAACCTCGGTGGAATATAGACTGGTCATCTATATTCGACCCGGGATAGTGGGACATAGCCTGACCACCTATGTTCGACTCAGAGATGAATTTTGCAATACTAAGAGTAGCTTATAATAGAATTATGTCCAGATTGATTTGATCGGTTAAGCAATTCCATTATCGAGCCAAACTTTCAAAAGACCTCATTTCAGGATGTTGAATCCATTCTTTCTGACAACTTGTTTCCTAGCTTGATTTAGTGACAGTTCTTGTTTGATGAGTTGCGAAAATCAAGCTAAGAGTCAAGTTGTTACCCGAGCCGATTCAGTTTAATCTCATGACAGTTCTTGTTTGATGAGTTGTGAGATTAAATTTGAATCGACAACCTCAAACCGATTTAGCCTAATCCCATGACAGTTCTTGTTTGATGAGTTGTGGGATTAAGTAAAAATCGGTTACCTAGAGGTCTTTTGAAGGCTATGCTCGATCATGGGAAAGTTTACCCCCATCAAACCCGACCATGAGAACGTACGTACGTAGAACGAGTGAGCTGAATTCAGGGACTGAATTCCTCTAACGGGTGGAGACTGTCACAACTCGTAATTCCAGGCCATTTTTCCGAACCTCGACAATTTACTATTCACGAGTTACTATTCATTTTTACTATTCACTGGCACTATTCATTCCAAAATTTTTATTTCATATTCTCGTAAGTTAAACTATTTTAATGATAACCCGAGATTTTGGCACTCGTCGGATAATTTCTGCAAGAATCACGAAACCGTGTCCGAGATTTACCTTAAGGTTTAAACATCATTTAGGCAGCCCGATATGTCCAAACAACATTACCAACAAGAGAAATATATGTTTTCCACCTTCCGTGACATTTTCATGAATTTAGGAATTTTAGGATACCCGGTTTTAAGTTTGGTGACTTTACGACTTACAGTTAGCAATTAACGGGACCAAAACCCACTCCGTATGTCAAAGATAAATATCCAACCTAAAATATCTAGATATTTTCTCAAAAATATCTAGATATTTCAAAAATATAGTGAAATTACCATTATACCCTTTCATTGAAATTACCAAAATGCCCTTGGACTATATAAAGCCTAAACTAGTTCATTTTTATCACAAAACAAGATCAAACTCATCTCTTTTTCCTCTCTATATCTCACGGCAAACCACAAGAACCAAGGAGGAATCAAAAACTTTTCAAGAACAAGTGTTAGATTAGCTCCATATATGATCCTTGTTAGGGTTTTGCAATAAAAACTCCAAGGTTGTGATCTTTTTCCATCCAAACTCATCAATCTTCAAGTAAGCTTCAAGTGAACTTTTTCATCATCTCATACTTTCATTTGATCATTAACATCATGTATTTTCAAGTTATAATGGTTAAACATGCGAGTTACATATGTTATTCATACCACTTTACAAGTTTTATGGTTTTTATAAGTATATATAAAGCCTATGATCATTCCCTTGAAATCCTACAATATTTTGTGAAGTTTAGGACCCATGACACCCTAAGAAGGTGTATGGTAGATTATGGGTTGTTTTGAAGTTGATTGGAGTGGACTTGAACAAGTTATAAACTAGAAAATTCATTTTTAGACACTAATAGAAAGTTGCTGTCCATTTTTGCAAAACGTGGAAACCTCAGGGGCTAAGGTGTAACTTTGGACCAAAGATTTAGAAAATACTTTCAAAAACGAAACTATGGCCGCTGGAATGAACAAAAACGAGTCTATAACGAAGGAGATATGATTTTTTCAAAGTTTAACGACGAAAAACTATTTTCTGAAAATAATACGTGCTGTTGCACGAATTTCAACGGACAAAATGAGGCATTAGCCGTAATCTATCCGACCCGAATTATCAAAAATATATTAGTATGTTGTCCCACGACTCCGTGGATATAAAGAACGTTGAAAACAGACTTGTAATGACCAAGATATATACGTTTGAAAACCCGACGAAACTTATTTAATTTTGACAGCTTCTAATAGCAAAATATATTACAAGTGTAAAACAGTTTTTCTTTCAAGTCACCATGTTGCGAGCTATTTTCCCGTTGATCGAGTCAGTTTTGAGAAATTTTCATCAGTAACTAAAATGAAGTACACCTGGCCTGTTTTCCAAATCAATCAACCGTTTGTTGATCGGACTTATAACGAGTAAAATATGATTTTCCGAATATCTCCGAAAACCACCATTATAAGGAAATATTTCTAAGTATAGAAATTGTTTTGCAAGACACTATATTCATAACCGATTTTATTTATGATCGAGGCGCGTATGATCAAAACTCATAAGAGGCGACATTGAGATTATGTTACAAGGATTTCAAAAACGACAAGTTTTATTACTAACTCTTAACGTGCAATATTTTGCGGCTAGTTTTGCGAGGCCGTTTGGTCACATTTTCACAAGTTATAAAAAGTATTATTTTGCGACGAAACTAATATATTTGACTATATAGCTCCGAATAAGGATCATGGAGTACCGTTTCAACATTTTTACACGAAATGTAGTTTATGACTTAACGAGACGTCAAAAATGTATTTTTCGACAATAAACGTTATTTTCAAAACTAACGAGTGGTATCGTTAACATACGTATTTGCATGTGTAGCATCACTTCATCTGCTTATATTAGATCATATCCTCATATTAGGTCGCGGTTAGAGATCGAGCCTCATTTCATCTTATCCATTATTATCATTGTTGCTAACGCATCAGGTGAGTTTCATAGCCCCTACTTTTTTTACGTTTTGAACCTTTGGGGGAGATACATGCTTAAACTGCTTGCTTACATACATGATTGTGTTAAACTTATTTGCGTTACTCTTGAAAGCATTTCGCGGACCTAAGTATCAAACACTTGGGGTAGCCGTGCAGATCATATCCCGGACCTAAGTATCAAACACTTGGGGTAGCCGAACATAAGTCTCCTCGTGAGCAGCATTGATAAGTCTCCTCGTGAGCAGCATTGATAAGTCTCCTCGTGAGGAGCATTGATAAGTCTCCTAGTGAGCAGCATTGATAAGTCACATCGTGAGCAGCATTGATAAGTCTCCTCGTGAGCAGCATTGATAAGTCTCCTAGTGAGCAGCATAAGATCTACTAGTGATATAGAACGCATATCGTATACTTACATGTCTTACTCAAGCTATATTTTAGCAGTGGGTTGTAAACACACAGGTTGCAAGTGTTGTTATGGGCGGGATTTGCAACTGAGTGGATTTACAATGCCTTTGCTGGGAAAAATCTTTATTCGAATACTTTACTTGTTAAACAAACTCTATGAACTCACCAACCTCGTGTTGACACTTTAGCATGTATTTTCAGGAACTAAGCAATAGCACGCTACTGGAGGCTTTTGGCAGGGCATGGCATGGTCATAGAAGACTCTGATAAAACATTTGGGACCGCTTAACTTATTTTATGGGCCAACTTCCGCACCACTTTTCATAATGTAAATTTAACACTTTTGGCTTCTCAAATATATTCTAAATGATTGATGTGAAAACCGTTCTTTACACTTGTGTTATGATACCAATTGAGTTGCACCCCACCGACACGTAAGCTTTCGCTGGACCCGATTTTGGGGGTGTGACAAATGTGATTGGTGATGTACAATCAGGAGTGAAGACAAGGAAGCAACTTATGTCTTCAGACCAACAAGGGCTTCTTGATGCTCTTTATGCATCAAAGCAGCATGAAGATGCACACTCTTGCTTATTTTTATGTTTCCTCTCACAAGCAGAACCCAAGAATGTTCTCAAAGCCTTAGATGATTCAAGCTAGGTAGAAGCTATGCAAGAGGAGCTTCTCCAATTTAAAATTCAGAAGGTGTGGGTGCTAGTGGATTTACCCAAGGGTGTAAGGGTAATTGGCACTAAATGGGTTTTCAGGAACAAAAGGGATGAAAGGGCTATAGTGATAAGAAACAAGGCTAGACTTGTAGCCCAAGGATACACACAAGAGGAGGGTATAGACTATGAAGAGGTTTTTGCTCCAGTAGCAAGAATTGAAGCAATTAGGCTTTTCTTGGCTTATGCTTCATTCATGAACTTCACAGTTTATCAAATGGATGTCAAGAGTGCTTTCTTATATGGTACTATTGAAGAGGAGGTTTATGTCTCACAACCTCTAGGTTTTATTGATCCAGACCATCCAGACAAGGTGTACAAGGTTGTCAAGACTCTTTATGGCCTTCATCAGGCTCCAAGGGCATGGTATGAAACACTGGCTTCCTATTTAATAGAAAATGGATTTCAAAGAGGCAAGATTGATCAGACATTATTCATCAAAAAACCCAAGAAGGATCTTTTGCTAGTTCAGGTGTATGTGGATGATATCATCTTTGGATCTACAAGGAAGGAGATGTGTTTAGAGTTTGAGAAACTTATGCGTGATAAGTTTCAGATGAGTTCCACAGGGGAACTTACTTTCTTTTTGGGTCTGCAAGTTAAGCAATTAAGTGAAGGCATATTTATCAGCCAAGATAAATATGTTGTAGAGATTCTAAGGAAATTTCAGTTTGCTGATTCAAAAGTGGCAAGCACACCAATGGACTCTGAGAAGCCTCTTCTTAAAGATGTTGATGGAGAAAATGTGGATGTACACGCATACAGATCTATGATAGGTTCTTTGATGTATCTCACATCATCAGGACCTGATATCATGTTCTCTGTTTGTGCTTGTGCAAGATTTCAAGTAACTCCTAAGGTTTCTCACTTAACAGCAGTCAATAGGATCTTTAGATATCTCAAGGGTCAACCTAGGTTGGGTCTATGGTATTCTAGGGAATCACCTTTTGACTTGGTTGCATATTCAGACAGTGATTATGAAGGTGCAAGCTTGGATAGAAAGTGAACAACTAGAGGATGTCAATTCCTTGGATGTAGACTCATTTCATGGCAGTGTAAGAAGCAAACAATTGTGGCTACTTCAACAACTGAAGCTGAGTATGTAGCTGCTGCAAGTTGCTGTGGTCAAGTACTTTGGCTTCAAAATCAACTTCTTGACTATGGGTACAATTTCATGAACACTGTCATATATATTGATAATAGTAGTACAATTTGCATAATTAAAAATCCAATGCAACACTCTAAAACAAAACACATAGAAATTAGACATCATTTTATTCGAGACTGCAATGAGAAAAAGTTGATTCAAGTGGTTAAAATTGATTCTGATAACAACTTTGCAGATCTTCTCGCAAAAGCTTTTGATGTTGGAAGGTTTCAATACTTGGTAGCAAGTATTGGGATGCTTAATCCTTAATGTTTTTAAAAAATGTGTGGTTTTGTATATAAATTGGATTTGTACTGCTAGCATTGTCAATTAATACTGGTATTGAACAGTTTGTACTGCTACTACAAATTTTGATTGTTTTGTTCATACTGTTAGTCATATAATTCTACTGCTATAAGACAAATGCTTTGCATTTTGTTTTCTTGGTTTTGGACTAACATTTTCAGGTAAGAAAATTGAGCACAAAGGAAGTTACAAGTGCAAAATGTGAACAAGCAAAAGTTGGTAATTCAAGTTGCTAACATAATAGGTTAATGATAGTCATAGTTTGGAAGTTAATTAACAAAGGTGTATACCTGTAAAACCCAAAATTTAACATAATCTGATATGACTAAAATACCCTCAAATTTAAAATTTTAAGAACTTATGAGAAATCACGTAAGTGACATTAATTGGTACTTTAACCTAATAGAAATTATATCCTAAGTTTCAAAATAAATTAAGCTACCAATAAAACATTACACTATAAGTAAATGTACAAAATAAAAATCCCTACAAAACCCACTATGTTAGTCGATCCATATGTAGCTTACACACTAGAATTTCGACCCAATATGAAAGGATAACTATGCATTTATTTTGTTGATCACAAGCCCAAAAATAACATTGATCCATTCTTTCTTTTTTTTATTGCCAAGTCAAAGAGTCGGTCCATTCAAAAATCCCTATACCGAATTTTATAAAAAAACCCTAGCTACTCTCTCTCTAAAATTCACGGCTTCCTCTTGTCTCTCCTAAATCGATCCATAGCTGCAGCCTAAGAAATATTTGTGGTTGTGTTCTTGTTCAATCCGTAGTAAGGTAATCTTATTCACATGTTTTACTATCCACTCGTGTTCTTGAACAAACCATAATCGACCCTATTGTTGTGTTATGAATTTAATTATTAAGAATATGTTAAGATCATGTAAAAAGCAATTATAATTGTTTTGTAGCAAGAACTAATGGTTGTTATGTTGAAAACCCTAAAAGAATTACATGAATTTATGCAGCTGTTTTCTGTTCAGAAAGTTTGTCCGATTTGAGTGTTGGAATTCTAATGATAATAAAAGATATTCAGGTGGTTTTTGAGTCTATAATGAATATCATTGAAATATCCTTCTGTTGAAATTGACCTTGAATTTTTTTTAGTTTGGGAAGGCACTTTTTCTGAATTTATGAGATCGGGTGTCAAAACTGTATTTCGGGTTACGAAAATTCACCTGTAGTTTATGATTTTTATTTTGAAAACTATAAAGAGTTGAGACCTAAAATTATAGAATCTTAATATTTGGGATTTAGTTGAATTTCTGGAATTTTTCCATATTTTTATGAATTTTATTGATGGGGCTTTGAACTGCTTACTTTTCGTATGTTAAAATTTTTCAGAAATCTGGACAACTTGAAACAAAGGATTTTTAAACTATAGTTTTACTAAATAATAAATTCTAAAAAAATTTGGGTAAATTCTTAAGACATCTGGGCACTTGTATGAATTTTTGGGAATTTTTATTCCGAGTTATTATAAGGATTAAAAATCGTGTAAAACAGGTCTAAATTAAGTGTAAAATCTGTGAGAAGTGTAAAAGTTATTAAAAGAGTGTTATGTGTTTATTTTATAAACTAAAGGGTGTAAATGGTTATTTTTACTAAAACTAAAGGACTTAACTTGTCAAAACCTGTAACTTGAATATATTTACACTTTAGACCCTAATCTTATCATAATGACACTTTAAACCCTAAATTTGTGATAACTACATATTGAACCCTAAAAATTATGAAAACTACATTATGAACCTTAAACTGATGTAAATGACATTATGAACATTTAACTATGAATATGGTCATCTCTAATACATTAAGTTAATGAACGGGAATGTTAATAACAAATATTTCTAAATGAGGAAAGTTACTAAAAACAGGAAGTTACCTAAAATGGAAAGACGAACTAAATTGGAAATTAAGAACCCTTTGGTAATCTTGTCTTCTACTCCTTTAGGTGTGAAGATGGAGTGGTTTGACTCTTGTCAGTTTTGCTATCTTTGCGTTTTGTTTGCGTTCCGATTAAGGTACAGATATTCTGCCCTTTTTCAGTAAGGGTGTTTTCTCTCTCTTAACTCTGATTTTGATCTTGTATTAAGATTCCCTAAGCCATTGCTATGTTCCCTTTTGTTTTGAACCTTTGCTATGATCCTTTGTTTTGTGAACCTTGTTTCTGATTTAAACCCTGATCTGATAAACTCTGATTTTGGACCTATTGATTTTGAACCTCTGATATTACTTCTGAAATACTTGAGATGAACCCTTATATTTATGACACTCTGATTATGATATAACATCTGACCCTGACCACGGTTTGATACCCGAGCCACTCACTAGGCATGAGGGTTTCATGTCCATGTCATTGATGCACCGATGGCATGACTCTAGGGCAGGAGAGTGATGACCTGTCCCGTCCCTGACTTTATCTGATTTAGTGTGTATTTGTAGACTCTGGCCACCTGGGGCGTATGGATGCATCCTAGATTTGTTCTGTTTCTGTTATCTATTTATATTATCTGTTATATCTCTGGTGACTGATGGTGTGTGCGATACACGTCTTTCACAACCTCTGGGAGCTAGCTACTCCATTTGATACATTAGGACACCCCTCATATTATCTGGTTACTGAGAGGACACCCCTCTGATTGATGATGATGGCATGGTTATATATATTATATCTCTGTTTCTGGGCTCGTGGTGGATTACTGTTTACCTTTACCATATACATTACTTACCTTTGACCATTATTACACCTTGCACTATTTCCTTTTACCTTTACCTACTTATTATTCCCTATCCTTTATCCTTACTCCTTTATTTATCCTTTGATTCTGATTATATCTGCATGACATATATTTCTGACACTCTGTACTATTCTTTATTGCTGCTTTGT
Source organism: Artemisia tridentata subsp. tridentata (assembly GCA_021014915.2). NCBI lineage: Eukaryota > Viridiplantae > Streptophyta > Magnoliopsida > Asterales > Asteraceae > Artemisia > Artemisia tridentata. The sequence goes on along the minus strand of CP139507.1, from coordinate 246,260,886 downwards.
TACCGTTATATCTGTTCACTGAGCTTTCGTAGCTCAGCCGCATTTCTTTTCCTGTGGCAGGTTTTAGTAGGAAGCTGGGTATGAGTGGAGAGTACCATTGGACTTAGAAGACTACATTGTGATAGTTGTTTTGTTATAGAGATGACTAGAAGAATTTATATTTTCAGACTCAGTATTTATTCCTTTGTAAACTTTGTAATTCCTTGTAATTTCTTGTCACCTTTGTATTCCTTTGTATTATTGAAGATGTATGCTTGTGTATGTTTCTGATATGTCACCATTGTTGTGACATCTCTAACCTTGTCGGGTCTGGGTTTTACAATTTATGGTATCAGAGAGACAGGCTGCGACTCGTAATACATTTACCCTTGACCTGTGAGTTCTGGACCATTAGGCTTCCACTGTAAGAACATAGGAGGACACCCTGAGAACTTGCTTTAGGATTTCTTGATATGAATTTAAGTTATGACCAGTGAGGAATGGTAGACTATAAGGCGTTTGTTTAAGTATTTTGCTTCCGTATCACTCTGATTCGTGCCCTGCTTTTGATTTAAGTTTGTTAAGATCACTTTTAGAAATTGAAAGCTTATGCTTTGCACTACCCAAGATTTGAGAATTAAATAAATCTCGAAGGCATTAAGAACTGCATAGTAATTGCCTGGCACAATTTGATCCTTGTCTGCAGAGTCTGACTCTGACCTCTGATCCTTCTGTTAATCATTTTGATACTTCTTCGGGCATTCTGAAAATCTCCTTGGCAATGACGTACTTGACACCTCCTGTTATTTGTCTTCTGCTTTTGATAGGCATTTGATACCTTCTGTTAATTGTCTCTTGTCTCTTGATAAGCATCTATAAATTTTCTGACACCATTTGATTTCGTCTTAACCATCTCTGTCCCTATGAGAAGTCTTGTGGTGTTTAACCACGAGTATAAGAATGTTTCCCTCTCATTTTGGACGATAAGATTTGCTATTTTGATCTGTCTTTCCTTGGGCAGTTAACTCTGATTTTATTCTGAATAAAGGATTGATTAATTGAACATCCAAAATATTGACAACTATCCTCCTATGTCTCACCTTTGGCGTTTGAAACAATTCTAAACTCCCTACCACGATTACCGATTGTTAAACTTTCTGCTATCGCTATTACTCTGGAGACTCGTGTGTTACTTTCGCGATTATGAAGTCTTCCTTGAACCCATTTCGTACACCCATGAATGAACCTCATCTTCAGAAATACTTGGCACCCTGAATTTTCTGAAACACGATTTCTGATTGAACCACCAAGTTTTCCACCAGAGTGTGAAGTAAGGTTGCTTAAGTGCATTTCTTGGCGTAATTTAGTTTTGTTCGCGATAAAGAAGAATGATGACATGAAATATGTATTGATTCTAGAAGCTGAACCGTATTGCTATTTGGAACCCTTATTTCTCCACTCTGAAATGACTTGTATCTATTCAATTTCAGAGCGCGAAGTTTCCTCCAGATGGAAATATGAATTGAAGTTATTCTTGAGATCGCTGTCCGCATTTGTAACGACTGATATAAAGATTTATGACGCTAATAGTATTAGCTAAAGTTCTGACTATTCTGTAAATTTGATTAATGAATGTGTTCTCCTGAGTACTTGGGCAAATGGTCATTGTATGACTTAATAGTACATTCGGAGACGAAGAAGAACATGAAAATCATTTTTGCACTTTGTAAGAAATTTTACGATCACTTGTGCATTCTGAGAGATTGATATCTGTTGAGACAACGGTTTTCTTGATTGAGAATATCCCTTTTAAATCCCTCAAATTTTGAAACTATCTCCGAATGGTCACGACCGATAACAAAATGGTAAACTGAAATCTTTTGAACCTTGCATCAGAATTCTGAAGACGTTTACAACTTGCGTTACCCTTGATAAATTTCGTGACCAGAGAGAAACAGCTTAGTCTGATTGAGAACGGAGTTTTGGAAAGCTGAAATAGAAATTTGTTTCCATGCCTTCAGACGAAACAAATTTTGAGACATTTCAGAAAGAGACTCGGTTATCCTCCCTTGCAACACAGAAGGTTTTGCGTATGCATCAAGACAACTAGAAACGCATCAGAAGAATTACTTCGCTACCTGACCTGGAGTTGACAACAGCGGTGACTACCCTGAAGAGTGAAGACATTCCTTACAAGGCAGGAGTGTTGGCGATGCAGAAGAAAGACGGCGAACCTGGAGCTGATGAAGACGTACAGTCTCACTTCCCTATTCATCTTGGTTGTACTAAGATGAATTGAGGGCGGAAGCAGACTGGATGATGAAGAAACTTAAAGATCGTGCCAGAAATTCACATTACTCCATCACATTCCAAGAAGAACTGCAGGAGGCGTGATGAACCAGACGATTTTGCTTCACTTCCAGATTGATGGAAAAACGAAGACATATTAACCAGAATTGAAGAGAGTAGATGTTTTGAATGAACGGATTTCTGAATCAGACCTTTTATGTTTGGAAGAATTGATTCTGTGAAGACCGAAGTTATTGACGATTAGTTTTCATTTCCGTTGACTCCCTTAAGCTTCGTTATATCATGATAAGATCCGCTAATGATTTAAGTTTCCTAGAAGCATTTCAGCCCCGTGCTTATTTTCGTACGTTCGATGATGGTTTTGTTCTGAGGAATTTTGGCGAAATGTGGAAAATCTGATGCTTGTGACGGCGTACCTTACTTTTGCTAGGCAAATCTGGAATTCCGATACTCTTGCAAATAGTCTTATTTCCTTCTTAACTATGACTTTGATCTTGTTGACTCTGAGACTGTAGAAGTACTAGGTGGATTAAGATAGGTTGTTATACTCACGACTCGAGATAAAGTATGATCATCATGAAGGCATATTTATGTGGTGCTAGTATTATGACGCCTGATCAACGTGATAATACTTACACCATATAACGTACACTCATTGTGGCCATAGGATATCTTGGGGGAGTACCTAAGAAGTTTAGAATCTGATCTCCGTTGGTTTATCCGTGATTAGTGAGACATTAGGTTCATTCTACCTATGCGTATACTCTGTTTCCATTCATAGATATCTGGATGAGTTTGGACTCTCGTTCAGCATTCTGTTGACCTCAGTTATATATCTTGAAACTCCTTGAAGAGCTCTCTACTGATGGTACAGTTAATCGGATTCAAAATTCTGTTCGCATTCCATATAAGCTTTTCGGAAGATTCACCTATCATTCATTTTATATTGTATGGTTCTTTTGATCTGAATCAACCTAATTTGTCTCCTTCTGAGGAATCTGAAACCACCTCGTTTTGATTTGAGTCATGAGAAACTATTTGGTCTGAAGATCTTTTTGGAAAAACCTCCTCGGGCGGGAGAATGTTTGTGATGATCTTTTGCGACTTGCTACGACTTCGTTTAACTTTGCGACTTCAATTTTCGAGGACGAAATATTTTTTTTAGAGGGGAAGAGTTGTAAAACCCAAAATTTAACATAATCTGATATGACTAAAATACCCTCAAATTTAAAATTTTAAGAACTTATGAGAAATCACGTAAGTGACATTAATTGGTACTTTAACCTAATAGAAATTATATCCTAAGTTTCAAAATAAATTAAGCTACCAATAAAACATTACACTATAAGTAAATGTACAAAATAAAAATCCCTACAAAACCCACTATGTTAGTCGATCCATATGTAGCTTACATACTAGAATTTCGGCCCAATATGAAAGGATAACTATGCATTTATTTTGTTGATCACAAGCCCAAAAATAACATTGATCCATTCTTTCTTTTTTTTATTGCCAAGTCAAAGAGTCGGTCCATTCAAAAATCCCTATACCGAATTTTATAAAAAAACCCTAGCTACTCTCTCTCTAAAATTCACGGCTTCCTCTTGTCTCTCCTAAATCGATCCATAGCTGCAGCCTAAGAAAGATTTGTGGTTGTGTTCTTGTTCAATCCGTAGTAAGGTAATCTTATTCACATGTTATGCTATCCACTCGTGTTCTTGAACAAACCATAATCAACCCTATTGTTGTGTTATGAATTTAATTATTAAGAATATGTTAAGATCATGTAAAAATCAATTATAATTGTTTTGTAGCAAGAACTAATGGTTCTTATGTTGAAAACCCTAAAAGAATTACATGAATTTATGCAGCTGTTTTCTGTTCAGAAAGTTTGTCCGATTTGAGTGTTGGAATTCTGATGATAATAAAAGATATTCAGGTGGTTTTTGTGTCTATAATGAATTTCATTGAAATATCTTTCTGTAGAAATTGACCTTGTATTTTTTTAAGCTTGGGAAGGCACTTTTTCTGAATTTATGAGATCGGGTGTCAAAACTGTATTTCGGGTTACAAAAATTCACTTGTAGTTTATGATTTTTATTTTGAAATATATAGAGAGTTGAGACCTAAAATTCTAGGATCTTAATATCTGGGATATAGGTGAATTTCTTGAATTTTTCCATTTTTCTATGAATTTTATTGATGGGGCTTTGAACTGCTTACTTTTCGTATGTTAAAAATTTTCAGAAATCTGGACAACTTGAAACAAAGGATTTTTAAACTATATTATTACTTAATAATAAATTCTGGAAAAATTTGGGTAATTTCTTAAGACATCTGGGCACTTGTATGAATTTTTGGGAATTTTTATTCCGAGTTATTATAAGGATTAAAAATCGTGTAAAACAGGTATAAATTAAGTGTAAAATCTGTGAGAAGTGTAAAAGTTATTAAAAGAGTGTTATGTGTTTATTTTATAAACTAAAGGGTGTAAATGGTTATTTTTACTAAAACTAAAGGACTTAACTTGTCAAAACCTATAACTTGAATATACTTACACTTTAGACCCTAATCTTATCATAATGACACTTTAAACCCTAAATTTGTCATAACTACATATTGAACCCTAAAAATTATGAAAACTACATTATGAACCTTAAACTGATGTAAATGAAATTATGAACATTTAACTATGAATATGGTCATCTCTAATACATTAAGTTAATGAACGGGAATGTTAATAACAAATATTTCTAAATGAGGAAAGTTACTAAAAAGAGGAAGTTACCTAAAATGGAAAGACGAACTAAATTGGAAATTAAGAACCCTTTGGTAATCTTGTCTTCTACTCCTTTAGGTGTGAAGATGGAGTGGTTTGACTCTTGTCAGTTTTGCTATCTTTGCGTTTTGTTTGCGTTCCGATTAAGGTACAGATATTCTGCCCTTTTTCAGTAAGGGTGTTTTCTCTCTCTTAACTCTGATTTTGATCTTGTATTAAGATTCCCTAAGCCATTGCTATGTTCCCTTTTGTTTTGAACCTTTGCTATGATCCTTTGTTTTGTGAACCTTGTTTCTGATTTAAACCCTGATCTGATAAACTCTGATTTTGGACCTATTGATTTTGAACCTCTGATATTACTTCTGAAATACTTGATATGAACCTTTTGACATGAACCCTTATATTTATGACACTCTGATTATGATATAACATCTGACCCTGACCACGGTTTGATACCCGAGCCACTCACTAGGCATGAGGGTTTCGTGTCCATGTCATTGATGCACCGATGGCATGACTCTAGGGTAGGAGAGTGATGACCTGTCCCGTCCCTGACTTTATCTGATTTGGTGTGTATTTGTAGACTCTGGCCACCTGGGGCGTATGGATGCATCCTAGATTTGTTCTGTTTCTATTATCTGTTTAGATTATCTGTTATATCTCTGGTGACTGATGGTGTGTGCGATACACGTCTTTCACAACCTCTGGGAGCTAGCTACTCCATTTGATACACGAGGACACCCCTCATATTATCTGGTTACTGAGAGGACACCCCTCTGATTGATGATGATGGCATGGTTATATATATTATATCTCTGTTTCTGGGCTCGTGGTGGATTACTGTTTACCTTTACCATATACATTACTTACCTTTGACCATTATTACACCTTGCACTATTTCCTTTTACCTTTACCTACTTATTATTCTCTATCCTTTATCGTTACTCCTTTATTTATCCTTTGATTCTGATTATATCTGCATGACATATATTTCTGGCACTCTGTACTATTCTTTATTACTGCTTTGTTACCGTTATATCTGTTCACTGAGCTTTCGTAGCTCAGCCGCATTTCTTTTCCTGCAGCAGGTTTTAGTAGGAAGCTGGGTATGAGTGGAGAGTACCATTGGACTTAGAAGACTACATTGTGATAGTTGTTTTGTTATAGAGATGACTAGAAGAATTTATATTTTCAGACTCAGTATTTATTCCTTTGTAAACTTTGTATTTCCTTGTAATTTCTTGTCACCTTTGTATTCCTTTGTATTATTGAAGATGAATGCTTGTGTATGTTTCTGATATGTCACCATTGTTGTGACATCTCTAACCTTGTCGGGTCGGGGTGTTACAATACCTAAGTTAATAAATTCTGTAAAACTTCTCTCTTGAATTATGATATTTCATATTGAATTAATGGCTTAGTTGATCAGATAGTAATTGACTCAACTCTCTTTCTATCATTTTATACTTTAATTAGTATAATGAGCTAGTCTAAGGATATCTGATAGAAAGAACAGCGAGCAAATGTGAATCTAACACTTGTGTTAGAGGCAACAACTGCCACGAGCTGGAAACCCTGTCAAGAAAGTCCTTTGAATGGGTTTATCTGTACACATGCAGTTATTTATAACTGCATACATTGGTTCTCACACAACCAGAGGTTAATTTAAACCAAAATCTTGATTAAGTGTCTGTTACTACACTTAATCCCTTCAAAATGGTTGTAAGCAGTATGATTTTTCGAATTAAAATCAAGTTCATACTGCTAAGTCAAAAGTTTCTTAAAATCTTTTGGATTCATAATGGCTCAGAAACCCATCTAATGATGGATTATGAGTTATTGCCCCATGATTTACGTCACATAGGAGTTAACACACCTGGAAGTGACGAGGGCAGCAGAGTGAAATTTAAGGAATTGATGGCTTTATGTACAAAATTGTCTGATAAGGTATCCAAATTGAAAGATGAACTTCTTCTAAATCATCAAAGGAATCAAGTTCTGATGATGGTGAGAGATCTTCCAAACATGGGAGGAAGATTAACCAAATGTAGGGGAGGAAGATTGATGAAAATATTGGGGAGGAAGATTTTCAGAGGATGAAAGACTGTGAATGTGTATGCTTAGAATCAGGGGAGGAAGTTTACATTGATCAAACAGAATTGAAAGATTGGGGAGGAAGATTGCCCAAATTGATCAAGACCCAGAAGTTTCTTTGGTTCAAGAAGTGCATGAGTCCAGTAAAAGTATCATCATTGCCAACATGTCTTATTATTCAGCCAATAATAAGAACAAGCTCCAGTTTCAGTTGATGGATGCTGGGAATAAGCTCTTTCATCTCTCATCTTCATGTTCGGACAACTTTGACTAAAAATGATAAAGCTCTGTCTCGAGATCATGTTGGAAATTTGGACAAGATTCTGGAGTATTATATATATTCAGAAAGGATTAAGCAATTCATCTCTCTTCTTCGATTGATGATATTCAAATGGAGAAAGTTCTTTCTAAGCTTTTTCAGTTTCAATTTCAGTTCACTACGTTTGTTCATCACTTGCATGGCTTGCTGAAAGATGACTTGACTTCTTGGACTTCTTAGAGCGATTACAGGGAATATAATATCAGGCTCCAAGCATCCAAGATACACAGCACCACTGCCTCTTATAATTCCTCCATCCAAGGAAATTGCTCCATCTTTTAGGAAATTCTTGGAGCATGAGCAAGGTACTGCTAGTGTTAAAGACAAAGAAAATGGCTGAAAGTGATTCACAGATGGCAGATGAGTTTGACAGAAAGATAGTTGATCTTGCAGAATAAAGAAAAGCTCATATCAAAGAGTCTGACTATGTAGTGTTTCAAAGACTCTCACAATCCTCATTTAATTCAGAAGAAACTTGATGATTTGGGATAAATCACAAGTTTAGGGGAGGATTGTTGGGAATTAAATGTTCTGAAGATTAGCGTTTGGAAATTAAATGTTCTAAAGGTTAGTACTGCTGAAAAGAATACACTAACAGTACTAACTGCTAGTGTATATTTGAAGTCTGTTCAAGTTATAACTAACAGTACTAACTGATAAGTTAGTACTGCTAGTAAAAACAAAGGTACTGCTGGTTGAATACTGCTGTTGGAGTGACTCATACTACTGCTGAATGGATAAGTGTCGCGTATACTACTGCTGAAAGGATAAGTATGAAAAAGATATTTTGTGTATAAAAGTCAAGTATATACGGTAGATAATATCTTTGATAAGTGATCAGTCAACAAGTTGTATACACAGAACATGTTGTATCTTTGCTACTGACACACATAACAAGCAAGTAGTTTGACAAGACTTGACAATATTGTAAAGATCTCCTTTGGACTATAAAAGTGAGATCTTAGCTAAGATATTAAGTGTGCTTAAGTGTGTAACTATTAGATATTAACCAAGAGAGTTGAACATAACAGAAATAGTTATCTTTGTAATAGAGATTCAAGGTTTTTTAACCCTAGTGATAGTGAAGATCACTCGTATTATTCTCAATAATATTGAATCGTTTGGTGTTATACTTTCTGTGTTCATTGTTCATCACAAAAGCATTACTGTTCCATTTCCATAACCAATATCCTTCTAAGTATGGTTAAGTAGATTCCGCATACTTAATCATATTCACTCAAAATATCATATACACGTTAAAAGGACTAACATCCCAAGTGTATCATTAATCAATCCTCACAAGTGGTAAAGGGCTGATTGATCCTCTCATTCTCCATGTAATTTTAACAAATGGTTTTGAAGGATTTTACAATCCAACAGTTCAATTTTTGCAAAATCGATTTTTAAAATCTAGGGTTTATGCGATATCGAATTTTTGATTCTGTGTGGTTAAGTTGAAATTGTTTTGTGGGTTAATGTCGGAATGAGTCCCTTAACATAATGCATGTGTTTAATTGAACCCAAAAACAAGTTTAATGCATGTTCGAATTTTAGGGTTTATGATACGATTTGGGGAAAATTGCGTAAATATGTTGTAGTGTGATTAAGGTGTTGGGATAATGTTCTTATAAGTCTAATTGCATGTTTTAACCTTTGGATTGAACCCAGAAACACATCTGATGTAATTTAGATAACTAGGGTTTATGAAGAACATGTATAAGGTCAAACTCTTGAATCTGTGGTTAAAATATGTTAAGACTTGGTCATAAGACTCAGGAACATCATGTGAAGAGACTGGAACAAATTGTGCAAACATTTAACAAGTTTTGATAAATTGCGATGATCTGATGAACAGGAGTTATCGAAATTTCTTGTATAAGAGATTTTTGAAATTGTCGTTTCTATCAAAATTGTCATTGCTATCGCAAATTTCGTTGCTATCGCAAATGCCATTTCTATCGCAAATGGACAAATTCCATAGAAATTGCCAATTCTATCGAAATTGGAAAAATTCTATAGGAATTGGTAAAATTGGTAAAATTGTATAATTTGATAACTGATGAAATTCACATAAGTTGAAAACCTTAGAGATTTGCTTGTTTAAACAAAAGTGCTATGTTTAAACCTGTAATATCAATCTAAGCAACAAAAGGATCACATATGAAACATCAAGTTTAACTATTTGCTAACTGTCATGTATCCTGCATATCTGTGCTTGAATGATTTTTCAGAAATCTCAAATGGTTGCACCACAACAACAACCACTCCCAATGCTCACAAAAGCTGATGTTTTACCCAAGGCTATAAGGCGGAGATTGGCAACAACAACGCAAGGGTAGAATTCGATAGAATCAACTGTGCTGAACCTAGCTGTCAAATTGCAATAGAGGTACTCAAGTGACAAAACTGCAGGAGCTTGCTAGACAGATCAGATAGTATTCCTGAATTGTACATTCATCAAATCTGGAATACTATAAAGCTGGACATGGGAGAAAAGTATTTTACATGCAAGCTGGATCGTAAAGAAGTTAAAGTCAATCCAAACTACCTTCGCAAAGCCTTGATGTTACCAAAAGCACCTGAACCGGCAAATAGATTCTATCCTACACCCAATGAAGAAGAAGTCCTCAAATTCCTTGTTGACATTGGCTACGATATGCAACCGGTCAAACCATTGACGAAAATCTCAAAGGTTAAGGCCAAGTTCATCCCTCAACCCTGGAGAACCATATACTACATTGTGGTTCGTTCAGTCTCAGGAAGGGAAAGTGGTCACGAGCACCCTCGTTTGTCACATCTTTAAATCTTCTGGGGTATGGTGAATCAGAGATAGATTGACTATGCACAACTTATCTAGGAAGACATTGATTTTCAAATCCAAAGTCACTATCAAAAACCGTTAACCAAAATCCCATTTGCTCGGCATACCAAACTACTCATTAGTCTTCTACTAGACGATAATACAGACATCTCTCCACGTCCTGAAGATAGAGACATGCATCTGTATAAAATGGACAAGACTATCACTCCAGTCTACATTCTCAAAGGAAGCACACAAAAGCAAGGGATGAGACTGCCAGAATCTCTGCTAACAGAAAAGGTAAAGAAAACTCAATCTTACAGAGATTATGATAGTGCATTCAGTCAAGGTAAAGTCGGGTTTTCCAAGCATGAAGAAGAGTCTGGATCCACTAAGACTCGTCAAAAGAAGAGTTTCGGTTACAATTCCTAAGCCAGAACCTGAGGAAGGAAAGATTATTGATGAAGAGGAATCCGACTCTGAGACAGATACCGATGAAGAAATTCTTTTCTATAAAAAAAACATGAAACTCAGGTGGCAAAGGAAGAAAGACGAAAGACACTCAAGGCTGATGAAGAAAGACGAGCCAAGCTAAGATTTGAAGAGAAAATGAGATTTGACCAGCAAAGTAAAGGAGCTGGGGGATCCCAGACCTATTTTGATCCGGTTAATCAACCCGGTGGGTCTGGGACAGTTAAAGAAGTAACACCTCCTCACCTTGATCCGGTTAATCAACCCGGAGGGTCTAGTGCTGTTAAAGAAACTACACCACCTCAGCCTCATTCGGTTAATCAACCCGAAAGGTATGAGTCTCACACTGAAGTCATCCTACCTCCACCAAGTCTGGTTAATCAACCGGGCAATGACGAGGAAAAGAAGGAAGATGAGAAGATGAAGGATGTCGATATGGAAGAAGAGGAAGAAAGTGAAAAGGTGTTAGCAGATGAAGAAAACATTGATGATTGGGAAGATACAGATGAAGATAAACCATTGAGTGATGAGGAGGAAATTACTAAAGCCGCTAACAAACTAGAAGCAAAAAAGAGGGAGAAAAAAGAAAAGAAAATGGAAGTAGAACAAAAGAGAAAGGAGGAAGAACAAAAGATGGAAGAAAAGGAGGCGGACCAATATATTCAAACACTACCAATCACTCCTCCACATTCCACACTTACACCTCCAGAGCCTCAGCATGATTCACCACCAAAGGCTCAAACACCTCCAGAGACTCAGCATGCTTCACCTCCAAAGGCTGTAACACCTCCAGAATCATCAACACACCCCTCATCACCACCACCATTACCATCCACAGAAGCAGCAACAAAAGAAGCGAAGGAGAAAACAATCATAAAAGGCAAGAAACCTAAGATCGCTAGGCTGACACGGGTTGAAGTCATCTCTCCTCCTTATAAAAAGTTAAAAAAAGGCAGCGAAGCTGGTGCGTGCAAAGAAAGACGACCAGCTCAGTGACCAAGTAAAAGACTTAACAAATATGGTCAAAGGCCTTGCAACACAAGTAAAGGAGTTGCAAGAAACCAAAGTCCGTATGGACGAATTTCTTGAAGACGATGTTCAAGACCGATTGCTGAAAGAAGTCAAGGGCAAAACCAAGGTGTATGTCAAGAAGTATTTGCCCAAGCTTATGACAAATATAGAAGAGTATGTCGAATCCAACCTCGAATAAAAAGTCAAGAACATCGTTGCCTCAATTCCTCTTGTCTTAACAACTCAACCAACACTGCCCAAAGAGCTAACTGAAGAAGAAATAGCCATCATGGAGGCTATAAAAGGAGACATGGCAAAGAATGAGTCGTGTAAAGTTGAGGTTGATAAGGGTAAGTGTCTGAGAGAGGACGAAGACCAAGATCCAAACACCCAAGCAAAGAAAAAAAAAGGTGTCGAAGGATCTGGATCACAACCCAAAGAACCCATCGGCCCATCAACAACTACAGCAACTCCAACACCAAAGGCTTCGGGTTCTGGTCCTAAAGAGATGGAGCATCAGTTCGAGCATGTTGCAACTTAAGAAATGGAATTTCAACAAGACTTTGATCAACCTTACTCACCTCCCAAGACCAAGGCTACTTCATCCAACAAGAAGACTTCCAGAACATCAAACGTTGTCTCGTGGCTAGATGAAGACACAACACAAGGGAATGAATGGTTTGATCAGTTAGCAAGTGCTCAGACACAGATGGACGAAGACTCAAAAATTAAAGATACCACGTTTGAGTTCACTCAAAGACTCAAACGTGACCAACGAGTCAAGAAGATGTCCAAAGGGGAACTTCGTCGCATCAAGAACGATGCGTTCAATCTACTCAAGGATAACTCATCAAGTGCAGCTGAGCTCGAGTATCATCTTGAAAACATTGCCCGAGCAATGTCTAGCGAGTTCAGCTGGACTAATCCAGATGTGATAATGGTTGGAAGCACTTCCAGAACTAATAAACCATATATTACCGACTGGATGAAGCCATTGCCTGTGATTCACGTCTCCGATCAGCCCACCATCCCTTACCATTTTTTCTTCAACAACAACCTGGAATTACTCGTGCATGGAAGTAAATTTCAAGCGAAATATGAAACCTCGATAACTTTGACAGCAGCAGCAAGTTACACACAACCTGCCATCGAGGAAACTGCCACTCAACTCTTCATTTCCCAAAAGGTGCAGTGTGACCAAGATGCGCAGCTAGGCATTTATCACTGGTTCAAGAAGAGGAATACATGGTACAAGAGTAAACTCACCAAGAAGTCTCCTCCCTCAGTGAAAAGTGACCTTAGGATTCTTGCTTTTGTGAGTCTAACGGGGGAGAAGAAATATGATTCCACCTTCTCGTCCGAAATCAAAGTTAGAAGGCATGAACAGCAGCTCTACATGTTCTCTGAAGCGGATTTCCTGGATTTGAGTCTAAATGACCTTGAAGATATGAATTTGATCAAAGTTCAAGGGAAGCTGCAACATGTCACACCCGATCTTCAATACGCTTTCAGCACTTCCATACTCCACTTCATCAGAAGGAAGATCATCAAAGAACGTGTAGAAGATCTGCAACTTGGGGTCGAGAGCTATCAGAGGAAGTTGAATATAACCGCACCACAGCTATTACTTCCTCAAATCAACAATGAAGCTCAATACACCATGAAGAAGGAACCAACATTTGGATTCCTTTACAAGAGCGTTCTGACGATTAACTGCTTCATGGCGTATAAAGAAGTTCATAAGTTCTGCGACCACACGCTAAAGAAGGTTCATGATGGGTTGGTAATCTGAGTTCGAGATCAGGAGTAGCAAATGACAAAAAGATGGACGGGTGCTCAGCTAAGACAAATCCGTCAGTTTTTGCTGAAGATCGAGAGAACACTGTTTCACCGAGACCAAATGAGGAGGCTGGAGAGTTACGTTGGAGGACGACCATCATTCCCAATCAGGAACTTCCAAAGACCTGATCTAGTCTTCACTGAATTCAGAAGTTCGGGATGATGTAAGAGTTTGGTATATTATATGATTAATAATTCTTGCGTATATGATTGTTGATTATGGCTTGTGTACTCATCACAGTGGACAACCCGTACTTGTAATGAAAGGACCCTATGGTACGCTTCAGTGCCACAATCCTCATATAAGGAGCGAAAGCTTGTTACTATTAAGTAGAATTAACCAGAATTTTTGAAGTTTTTTCAAAATTCTGCTCAATAGAACAAGTATTCCCTTGTCAAGGGGGAGTATTTGAAAAATAAAATCTTTGTTCTGAAATACTAAAAGTTCTTGAAATTATTCCCATAAACCTTAAAAAGCATATTTTAACAAAAGTTTATCAAAAACAACATGAATATGCAATTTTTGAGGGGGTGAATAAAGATATGATTAAAATATGGTAATAAAAAGTTGAAATCTCGTATGAGCTTGACTCAGAATTGAACCCTCGAATTGACGATATCAAAAGTCAGTAGTCGAAAAGACATGTCCGTGATGGGTAATAATTTCAAGCTGGTTTATCCGGTGATGTAAACATGTCTCGCAAAGGACGTGCCTGAGTAGAATGTACCGATTTTGAGAGATTTTCCTTAAATGTGATCTTGACGGGTAATAATTTCAAGCTAGTTCTACTAGTGATGTAAACGTGTCTAGCAACGATCATGTTCATTATGAGCACATGTTAAGGGGGAGTATTTTTGAAAATCACAAAACTCTCAAAGTGTTAACAAAATATGTCTTTACAATCAAAAGCACTTTGAGAGATTTTCAAAAAACATTGGTTTATGGCAACAATATGATAGTCATGGAGAAATAAGGTGACTAAGGTTAGGAAAAACCGTCCTAGGATCCGCGAAAGCCGGAGGGATCTACCCAAGGACAATACCAATAGTTTAGAACTAGAAAGTCCTAGGTATGATGAAAAAAGGAGAAATGAAATGAAAGGAGAAAGAAGGGGTTGAAGAATGAAAAAGAAAAGTAAAGGAAAGGGTGAAAAGAAATAGCCCTCCATTTGATCAACCTTAGGGCAGACACCGGGTTCAATACATATGCTACTGGTTGTTACTACGGTAACACCGGTATTGAAGATTAAGCCGTCATGGACCCAGTGACGCACTGCACTAAACCTTCTAGCCACTCAGGTGTCTCTCAAAAGCCACTTGTTTCATTTCACACGGAGAACCTTTCATTATCTATCGACCTCTCACTCTGCTCCATGCCTCCGATGACCAAAATTAAGCACTTGATTAAGTCTAAAGCCACGAGATACATAAAAGATCTCATAGGTACACTTAGCATTTCTAAACTGGTTGTTCAACAAAAGGAACACCAGTTGTAAATTATAAGAGTGTCCTTCGCAGATCTTAGCAATCTGCCGAGAACATTCATGAGAGAATTCATAAACTATGATTCTCAGTGATTGAATGGAAATCCTGCCAGGGTCAACATCAAACAGCCCTGACAGCAGGTCACTTCGGTATTCCCTTGTGGATTACGCTTAGTGTTAGCTCCAAAACGGTCTACACTCGTGGAGTGATACTTCAGTATACTTCAGCGGCTCACTGAATCGTTGATGTACTTCGGTGTATCTATGTAAGCCCTTTCAGGGGTATCCGGTTCAGAACGGCCTGGGCTAGTGATGAAGCGAAAAGTGTACCGCTTTTAAGGGGTCATTTAAGCCCTAAATCGTATTTATTTGATCAAATATTGCCCTAAATCGTTCCTTTTGTCATTTTAGGTACTTTTGAGGAGAAATCTGGAAAAGGAGGCATTTTGGACGTTTTTGGAGCATTAAAGTGAAGAAAACGGCAAAGTCTCAAAAATCGGCTAAAAGTTACTCTTGACGGCGTCAGACTTTACTCTGGACGGCGTCATGCCTTGGCAAGAAAATTTGGACGTGAAATTTACTCATGACGGGCCAGTGAAAATAGCATGTGAATTCTGACGGCGTCACGCTTTAACTTGATCGAGGGCGTCACGGCTTAAATCATAAGGGGACGGCGTCACGTTCATGGTTAGACGGCGTCAAGCCTTGATAAGCCAGAATGGATTTTGGAAGAGCTAAAGAGGGACGGCGTCAAGATGGTCATCCGGGAACCCTAAAAGCGGCGGGGTGACGGCGTCACAATGCATAAGGTGACGCCGTCAGATCCAAAAATCTATATATAGTTTTCTAAATTATTGTCATAAGGAGAGCTTAGTGTGTGGAATTTTGGGATAAAACCCTAAGACGATTTTAGCTACTTTTTCAGGGCTTTTTGCCTTGAGATCTTCCATGTTTCATTGAAAGATAAGTTATCAATTAATCATTCAATATGTCTATGTGTTGTTTGATTCTATCTTATTCTTGTCTTTTGTTTAACATGTTAGGCTAAATTTATCTTGTGTTTGCTTAGATCTAATGAAACCTAGCTATTGATTATTGGTTGTTAGTGTGTTGTTAGTTGTATTGGATGATTGTTTATCTATGTTAGGCTTAAGAAAACTGGCTAACTTCCTATTCGGTAACTTGCTTGAACGTCTTAAGAAACATGAACCAAATGCGTACTAAAGGTTTTTATGGTTGTATTTAATGCACAAGCAAATTCTAGTGATCCCATGTTAGGAGCTTCCTAGCCGGCTCGACATAGGAGTGAAGTAGGAGCTTGTAGAGTGTGGGAAGTAAGTACGCCAACCCACGAATGGTATTAAGGAATACACCCGTCATCCACGCAACTAATACACACTAATTAACCGGTAAAAGATAGTTAGGGAGTAAGGAAATCTAAGTAAACACATTTCTCTACACATAAGTTTCTCACCACATTTTCATTTTTTGTTATTTTATTTTATTTGCATTCGTAGTAATTTGGGTTAGTTGACTAGCAACTAATTCCGCCCACTCTATCAAAACCGAGATTTTACTTGCTTTCATAAAATTATAAAAACATAAAAAGAATCTTCCTCAACCCTTAGACCTAATTAGAGTAGCCTTTCACACCTAACGAACACTATTCCCTGTGGAGAACGATCAATCCCCCGTACTTACCACTACACTATACTACATCGGTCAGGTACACTGCCTGGTGGGGTTGTAAGCCTCTTGAGATCCCTCGAGAGGTAAAACCTGTTGTAAGGTTACAAAACCACGCAATCAAGTTTTTGGCGCCGCTGCCGGGGAATAGTTATTGTTTAGGTTGAATTTTTATTTCTATTAGGTCTACTCACTAGATTCCTTTCTAGTGAGATTTTTATTTTATTTTTTTAGGTTTTCTTTAGTCTATCTATTTTCTTCGTGTCTTTGTTCGTAACCATTACCGTCCGACATCATGGAAGATGGTAATATCCTTAACCCCCACAACCCACCACCACAACAACCACAACCACCTCCTAGAGCCCGTACTTTAGGAGAGTATTCCCGTCCTAGCCACCATGGCTATCGAAACACCATTGAGCTCACTCAAGGAGCCAATATCACACCCTTGCGATCCGACACCATCCGGTTGGTGCAAAGCGGATGCGCATTTCATGGACTTCGTTCTGAAGATCCTAATCAACATCTCAAGGACTTTCTTAAAATCGTTGATTCTATAGACCTTGATGTTGCCACTCGAGAGACGACCCGATTGCGTCTCTTCCAATTCTCTTTGCGGGACCAAGCTAGTCAGTGGCTAGAACGTCAACCCGCAGGATCCATCACCTCTTGGGATGATCTCACCACTCGTTTCCTTGCTCAGTTTTTCCCACCGGGAAGAACCACCAAGCTAAGGAATGATATCTTGATGTTCCAACAACGTCAAGGCGAAACTCTCTACGAGGCATGGACTCGATTCAAGGACTTAATCCAAAAAGTCCCTCACCATGGCATAGAACTTTGGCTCCAAGTCCAAATCTTCTATGACCATATCAATCTCTCCACGAGGCAAACCATTGACCAATCGGCCGGTGGTAAGCTACGTGATCTAAATGCGGAACAATCATGGGCTCTCCTAGAGGATCTTGCTCTTTATGACAACGAAAGTTGGAGTGACCCCCGTGATTTGAATAAAACGGTCAAGGCAATATCTTTGCCTTCGAACAATTCAAGCACTTCCGACCGTAGGATCATAGAACTTGAAGACCAAGTCAAGTTTCTCATGAAATCCTACGAGGCTCCTAAACCTTCAAGCCAAGTGAACAAAATCACTTCTTCATGTGAATTATGTAGTGGTCCCCACGACACTCATGATTGCATGGAACTCCCCGAACAAGCTTTTGTGGACTACGCATCCTCGCGTACCGACGGAGCGGGAGACAAGTGGTACACTTTCAAACCCGAGCCAAACCATTACGGTGATACATACAACCCCTCATGGAAAAATCACCCGAACCTTAGGTGGAAACAAAACCAAAACTCACAACAAACCAATTCTTCCAACCCACCTAATCGTTTCCAATCAAGCGGTTCCTACTCGAACCGTACTTTCAACAACAATCCTTCCGGCAATGGTAGTACCAATAACTTTGAAGGATTGATGTCTCAATTTATGGCATCTCAAGAAGCTCGTTTAGCCAAGTTTGAAGCCGATTTCAAACAAAAACAAAGCGAGATGACCGATAAGATTGACACCTTGTTGAAAGCCCTCAATGACCGAGAAAGGGGAGCACTCCCTAGCAACACGGTCAAGAACCCGAAACTAAACGTCAACGCTATTTCATCGGTTTCGTCCCCTAGTTCTTGTCCACAATATTATTCGGTCAATTCCATGAGCACGTGTTTCAAACAAACCCAAGTCGTTCCAAATGACCAAGAAGTTATGACATCCAAATTGGTCAACAACATAGTTGAAACACCTCCCACTCAAAACCTTGACGAAGAATTCAAGGAGCTCCACCTTGAAAGTCCGGTTGTTGATGAGATGGATGAGAAGAAGCTCAAGTTAGGCGAAAAAGGGACCGCCTTTGTTCAAAACAAGCTACCTAAGAAGTTAGATGATCCAGGCTTATTTGTTCTACCTTGCAAGATCGGTAATTCGGAGGCTTATGACACATTAGCCGATCTTGGATCAAGCCTTAACCTACTTCCGTTACCTCTCTACACCTCTCTAAAACTTGGAAAACTTGAAGAAACCGAGGTGATAATAGGCTTAGCGGATGGAAGTGTTGCTTACCCGGTTGGAGTAGTTAAGGACGTGTTAGTGCACATTGGAAAACTAACCATTTTAGCCGATTTCCACGTCCTTGATATGGTTAGCGACCCTACATGCCCCTTGTTGATAGGTAGAGGATTTTTGGCGACCGCTAGTGCTATGATTGATTGTAAGGAATCCAAGATAGCGGTAGGAGAAGGAGATACTTGGTCAGTCTATGATGTTAAGAAACATGCCTATGATACTAGTGAGGAACCAACACCACATTGGCTAGAATCAAATAGGAGACCATCTAGATATGGACCTTGGATTGATAGAGACTTCATAGGACCCCAACGCCCATTTTACCTAGAAGAGGACTTTGTTAACCAAACGCATTCGGTGGAGCAACTCTTGGCTAGGGACACCGAATTGGATCCATTTGAAGACCCTCTAGTTTTTAGAAGGATGATTGATTTCCTAGGAGTTTTGCCAATTAACCTAGGAATGAATAAGTGGATTTGTGAGGAAGATGATCATAAGTGGAATTGGGATAAACCACCCAAAGATGGAGATGGGTCATGGCATATCAAGATGACATTGTATGACCCGGATGGAGAGAAGTTTGAAAAGACATATCGTACTAAGCGGACCAATAGGAAACTTCAATCCAAGCTTAACCCTAAAGACGTCCTAGATGACGAGCTTACTTACATAGGGTAGCGTGACTTTGAGTCTAGCTACAAGACTCGTTAATAAAGAAAAGCGCTTCTTGGGAGGCAACCCAAGCTTTATTTGTTTTATTTGCTTTGTGTGTTTATTTATTTGCTTGTTTGATTTTATTTTCCGTATGTGTGTTTAATTTTTATTATTATTGATTCATGTTCAAAAGTAATTTGTGAAAATGCTTTATGTTGTTTTTAACTTCGTCTTAACTACATATAAAGGTATTTTGCAAAAGATAAGTGTAAGGGAAATCTAAATCGGTTTATTAGAACACAAATGAACATGAATCGTAATAATAATAAATTAGCATACATATTCGTATTTGTTTGAGTCAAATGCTTGTATCGAGTCATAATGATGTTTTGCAGGATTTCCAGGAAGTAAGGTAAAGGTTTTTCCAGAAATTTTCCGGAAACTTAAAATGAAAATTTTTGTCAGGTCATTTCTGACAGCGTCAGGGGTTATAACCTGACGGCGTCAGATTTAATTTCCAGAAATTTTTGAAAGTTTTGTTTTCATAAAAAGTTTTTATTAAAATCTCCAACTTATAATCTCCAGGAATCTGCAAAATTATCAGTCCACAAGCATTATATCCTTATATATAGATTTTTCCCGCCGATGTTATGCAGGTTTTCGTGTTTGTTTTCTCAGGTTTAACAGGTTATTTTGGACAAGGAGATGTTTTTGGAATCAAGCTTATGGCGATGCATTAGTCATGGAGCTTCAACATTCTCTTTGGAGGAAGATTTAACCGTGTAATTTCATTATCCACCGAGCGAATCAGGGGAGTATTTGATTTCATTCTTTTACTTTTTGCTTTTACATCTTATTATTTGAACATTGGGGACAATGTTCATCTTAAGTGTAAGGGGAGGGTAAAAGTACGATTTTAGAGAATGCCATTGCACTTGATTTTTGTTTGTTTAATAGTAGATGTGTAATAAAACTGAGAGAAATACTTGTTAAGGTAATTTTAGTGCCAAATTTAAAATTTTTTACAACATATAGGAGTGAAACTTTGATCTTAATGAGCGTCTCACGGATAGGAGTTATATGACTAGCACAAAAACCGTACCACTAAAAAATTTTCCACCCCCAAATATGTGAGGTTCGCCCCTAGAATTGGTAGGAAAAGCATTTATGCTATGATGTGTGTACCGGTAGCACTTAGATTCTAGAACTTGCGTTAGGACCATTCCAAGGCCACAAGTGAGACTACATTCGTGTAGTTAGATTTACTACATGATAAGAGGCATTAGGATTAACCCATTGTTTTACACCTGTGTTTTTGTTATAATTACTTTGGCTACATTGGTCAAGTAATTCTCCCACACCCTTTGCGTTGTACTCATTTTTAGTACACGATACCCCTAGTACACCCCTCAGAGCCTATCTTTTCGTTTCGACCTTTAAGCATTTTACTTAAAGGAAGAATTTGTTACACCCCACTTAAATGTACACCCAAATCGCCTTAGCCTACCTTGTATGCACTCATTTTTAGTGCATTATTGTGACAACATTTGTTTAAACCCAAGTTAATTATCTAGTTGATTACATGGTTGCTAAGTCGAGTCATATCCTTGTACATATTGTTTTGGGACGATTGGGACTCATGGGTAAAGTACTAGTATAATGGAGTAATGGGGAAGAACATCATTTATTACCCCCATATGTGCTAAATATTTTAAAAGTACTCCAAGTTTTTCAATTATCTTAATTCGAGTCATTAGATTAGTATTTGTAAAGTTATGTAAAAATTCAAGTGTAAGGGGGATGCAACGCCCCTATGATGTATTATTTTGGATGGTAGGGCAAAAGTGTATGCAAAAAAAAAAAAAAAAAAAAAAAAAAAAAAAAAAAAAAAATCAAGAAAAACACAAAAAAATGAGAAAAAGAAAAATAGAAAAAACATACGGACTACCATCCCGTTTTATTTTATGTTTATTTTATGTTTTTGTTATTTTATCATTAGCTTAAGATCGAGTCTAGTCTTGGCTTAGCAACATTGTATAGTACATGTAATTGATCAAGATTTTTAACTCGCCACCAGTAAAATATCCTTTATCCAACAAAACCGTGTTTTCCTTTTCCCTACACCTAAAGTTATAACCAATTTAAAAGCCCTCTTTGATAGTTTATCTTTGGTGCTTACGCCTAGTGGAGGAGGTTTTCGATCCTTTCCCAAGCCTATGGTAATCTATTTGCTATGACAGGTAGTGAGAGATATTTTCCGTTTTCATTTATGAGATTTATTTTGATGACACTTGAGAGATGTGAGTATCTAAACACTACTTGTGAGGTGCTAGTATGTAATCTCCATGCTTATTATGATTGAAGTGGAACGATTATTTGTTGTAATTACTTTTATGTTAGCATTAAATGACCCCTAACTTGTATTTTGATTAGAATAAAAGCACATTTGCTTGAGGACAAGCAAATCTCAAGTGTAAGGGTATTTGATGAAGCGAAAAGTGTACCGCTTTTAAGGGGTCATTTAAGCCCTAAATCGTATTTATTTGATCAAATATTGCCCTAAATCGTTCCTTTTGTCATTTTAGGTACTTTTGAGGAGAAATCTGGAAAAGGAGGCATTTTGGACGTTTTTGGAGCATTAAAGTGAAGAAAACGGCAAAGTCTCAAAAATCGGCTAAAAGTTACTCTTGACGGCGTCAGACTTTACTCTGGACGGCGTCATGCCTTGGCAAGAAAAGTTGGACGTGAAATTTACTCATGACGGGCCAGTGAAAATAGCATGTGAATTCTGACGGCGTCACGCTTTAACTTGATCGAGGGCGTCACGGCTTAAATCATAAGGGGACGGCGTCACGTTCATGGTCAGACGGCGTCAAGCCTTGATAAGCCAGAATGGATTTTGGAAGAGCTAAAGAGGGACGGCGTCAAGATGGTCATCCGGGAACCCTAAAAGCGGCGGGGTGACGGCGTCACAATGCATAAGGTGACGCCGTCAGATCCAAAAATCTATATATAGTTTTCTAAATTATTGTCATAAGGAGAGCTTAGTGTGTGGAATTTTGGGATAAAACCCTAAGACGATTTTAGCTACTTTTTCAGGGCTTTTTGCCTTGAGATCTTCCATGTTTCATTGAAAGATAAGTTATCAATTAATCATTCAATATGTCTATGTGTTGTTTGATTCTATCTTATTCTTGTCTTTTGTTTAACATGTTAGGCTAAATTTATCTTGTGTTTGCTTAGATCTAATGAAACCTAGCTATTGATTATTGGTTGTTAGTGTGTTGTTAGTTGTATTGGATGATTGTTTATCTATGTTAGGCTTAAGAAAACTGGCTAACTTCCTATTCGGTAACTTGCTTGAACGTCTTAAGAAACATGAACCAAATGCGTACTAAAGGTTTTTATGGTTGTATTTAATGCACAAGCGAATTCTAGTGATCCCATGTTAGGAGCTTCCTAGCCGGCTCGACATAGGAGTGAAGTAGGAGCTTGTAGAGTTGGGGAAGTAAGTACGCCACCCCACGAATGGTATTAAGGAATACACCCATCATCCACGCAACTAATACACACTAATTAACCGGTAAAAGATAGTTAGGGAGTAAGGAAATCTAAGTAAACATATTTCTCTACTGATGCGTGGTTTTGCAACCTTACAACAGGTTTTACCTCTCGAGGGATCTCAAGAGGCTTACAACCCCACCAGGCAGTGTACCTGACCGATGTAGTATAGTGTAGTGGTAAGTACGGGGGATTGATCGTTCTCCACAGGGAATAGTGTTCGTTAGGTATGAAAAACTACTCTAATTAGGTCTAAGGGTGAAGGAAGATTATTTTTGTATTTTTATATTTTATGGAAAGCAAGTAAAAATCTCGGGTTTTGGAAGAAGGGGCAGAATTAGTTGCTAATCAACTAACCCAAAAGCTACTAATTAAACTAATATGCAAGAAAAGTAAACTAGGGTTCTACAAGGGAAATGAAGCATGTCTACCTATGATATGTTACTCCTTGCTAGCTATCCAATTCTACCTATTGAATTGTCACACCTTGTTTTAATTGACGGGTTGTATTCCTTAATACCAATCGTGGGGTGGCGTACGTACTTCCCCAACTCTATAAGCTCCTACTTCACTCCTATGTCGAGCCGGCTAAGAAGCTCCTAACATGGGATCACTAGAATTCGCTCATGCATTAAATACAACCAAATAAACCTAGTACGCATTGGTTCATGTTTCTTAAGACGTTCAAGCAAGTTACCGTATAGGAGGTTAGCCAGTTTTCTTAAGCCTAACATCGATATCACCCAATCAAACAAGAGACAATAGGAAACAAGAATTATAAACTAAACCAACTAGATCTATTGAAGTTGTCACGCCCTAATTGATGGAGATGGACACACACATCAACAAGAAATCAATAAGATCTAATTAGTTATACACAAGTTTCACACAATCATAAGTAGACACAAGGTGATTTAGCCAAGCATAATTAATGAAGAGCAATCAACAATAATCATAATTGAAGACATAACATAAGATTGAATCGATAAACAAACCATTACAAGATGTTTATGGCATGATTAGGACCCTCTAAGTTGCTGGAAAAACACCTACCTAAACCCTAGAATCGGACTTAGGGTTTAGGGCTTACAAATAATGAAGTTATGATGTTGTATTTATAGGCAGTTTGCTGTCCGAGGGGTTCTGACGGCGTCAGCCTTAACAAGTGACGCCGTCACATCCAATTTTTCACCAAATTGTAGATCTTTTCGTCCCGATCGCGTGGCCTTTTGAATCACCTAAATCCGAGTTCGTATGAGGATTTTATGGCCAAAACAGTAACAGCTACCACGCGCGCAAGTTGTGACTAGATAACACGTGATGGCCTTCTTGACGCCGTCCCTCTTTAGCTCTCCAAAATCCGTTCTGGCTTATCAAGGCTTGACGCCGTCAGACCTTGAACGTGACGCCGTCCCTCTTTGAATTAAGCCGTGACGCCCTTGATCAGGTTAAAGCGTGACGCCGTCAGAATTTACATGCAATTTTCACTGGCTTATCATGAGTAAGTTTCACATCCACCTTTTCTTGCCAAGCCATGACGCCGTCCAGAGTAAAATCTGACGCCGTCAAAGGTAACTTTTAGCCGATTTTTGAGACTTTGTCGTTTTCTTCACTTTTATGCACCAAAAACGTCCAAAATGCCTCCTTTTCCAGATTTCTCCTCAAAAGTACCTAAAATGACAAAATGAACGATTTAGGGCAATATTTGATCAAATAAATACGATTTATGGCTTAAATGACCCCTTAAAAGCGGTACACTTTTCGCTTTATCAAATACCTTTACACTTGAGATTTGCTTGTCCTCAAGCAAATGCGCTTTTATTCTAATCAAAATACAAGTTAGGGGTCATTTAATGCAAACATAAAAGTAATTAAAACAAATAATCGTTCCACTTTAATCATAATAAGCACGGAGATTATAAACTAGCACCTCACAAGTAGTGTTTAGATACTCACATCTCTCAAGTGTCATCAAAATAAATCTCATAAATGAAAACGGATAATATCTCTCACTACCTGTCATAGCAAATAGATTACCATAGGCTTGGGAAAGGATCGAAAACCTCCTCCACTAGACGTAAGCACCTAAGATAAACTATCAAAGAGGGCTTTTAAATGGGTTATAACGTTAGGTGTAGGGAAAAGGAAAACACGGTTTTGTTGGATAAAGGATATTTTACTGGTGGCGAGTTAAAGATCTTGATTAATTACATGTACTATACAATGTTGCTAAGCCAAGACTCGACTCAATTTTAAGCTAGAAACAAAATAACAAAATAACAAAAACATAAAAATAAACATAAAATGAAACGGGATGGTAGTCCGTATGTTTTTTCTATTTTTCTTTTTCTCATTTTTTTGTATTTTTCTTGATTTTTTCGATTTTTTTTTTTTTTTTTTTTTTTTTTTTTTCATACACTCTTGCCCTACCATCCAAAATAATACATCATAGGGGCATTGCATCCCCCTTACACTTGAACTTTTACATAACTTTACAAATAACTATTCTAATGACTCGAATTAAGATAATTGAAAAACTTTGAGTACTTTTTTAAAATATTTAGCACATATGGGGGTAATAAATGATGTTCTTCCCCATTACTCCATTACACTAGTACTTTACCCATGAGTCTCAATCGTCCCAAAACAATATGTACAAGGATATGACTCGACTTAGCAACCATGTAATCAACTAGATAATTAACTTGGGGTTTAAACAAATGTTGTAACAATAATGCACTAAAAATGAGTGCATACAAGGTAGGCTAAGGCGATTTGGGTGTACATTTTAGTGGGGTGTAACAAATTCTTCCTTTAAGTAAAATGCTTAAAGGTCGAAACGAAAAGATAGGCTCTGAGGGGTGTACTAGGGGTATCGTGTACTAAAAATGAGTACAACGCAAAGGGGTGTGGGAGAATTACTTGACCAATGTAGCCAATGTAATTATAACAAAAACACAGGTGTAAAACAATGGGTTAATCCTAATGCCTCTTATCATGTAGTAAATCTAACTACACGAATGTAGTCTCACTTGTGGCTTTGGAATGGTCCTAACGCAAGTTCTAGAATCTAAGTGCTACCGGTACACACATCATAGCATAAATGCTTTTCCTACCAATTCTAGGGGCGAACCTCACATATTTGGGGGTGGAAAATTTTTTAGTGGTACGGTTTTTGTGCTAGTCATATAACTCCTATCCGTGAGACGCTCATTAAGATCAAAGTTTCACTCCTACATGTTGTAAAAAATTTTAAATTTGGCACTAAAATTACCTTAACAAGTATTTCTCTCAGTTTTATTACACATCTACTATTAAACAAACAAAAATCAAGCGCAATTGTATTCTCTAAAATCGTACTTTTACCCTCCCCTTACACTTAAGATGAACATTGTCCCCAATGTTCAAATAACAAGATGTAAAAGAAAAAAGTAAGAGAATGAAATCAAATACTCCCCTGATTCGCTTGGTGGATAATGAAATTACACGGTTAGATCTTCCTCCAAGGTAATGTTGAAGTTCCATGACTAATGCATCGCCATAAGCTTGATTCCACATACATTTCCTTGTCCAAAATAACCTGTTAAACCTGAGAAAACAAACAAGAAAAACCAAAGCATCAAACCGAACAAAGAAAACTCACAACTAGATGTAATTCCAGACTTAGAAATAAAAACAAAACAATTAAAGATATAATGCTTGTGGAATGAATATTTGCAGATTTCCTGGAGTTTATAAAACTAAAGATTTAACAAAAAACTTTTACGACTCCTGTATAAACAAAACTCGCAAAAATTTTCAGAATTTATGTACCTGACGCCGTCAGGTTATAACTCCTGACGCCGTCAGAATGTTCCTGCAAAAATCTCATGTTAAGTTTCCGGAAAATTTCTGGAAAAACTTATGCCTTACTTCCTAGAAAATCCTGCAAAACATCATTATGACTCGATACAAGCATTTGACTCAAACAATTACTAATATACATGTTCATTTAATATTGTTGTGGTTCATGCTCAATTTCGTTCTTATAAACAAATTTGGGTCTCCCCTTACACTTAGCTTTTGCAAAATACCTTTATATGTAATTAAGACGAAGTTAAAAACAAAATAAAGCATTTTCACAATTTATTTTGAATCATGATCCACAAACAATAAAAATAAAACATGCATACGGAAACAAATAAAATCAAATAAACAAACAAACAAACAATTAAATAAAGCTTGGGTTGCCTCCCAATAAGCGCTTGTTTTTGTTCGAGTCACGAGCCTGACTCTACCCTTATTTAACAAAAATAGAGGAGGTTTTCCCTACACTTAGGATTAAGTGCGGGTGAAAGTAGCGATACACACCCTTAGGGTGCGAATATGCCACGTGAGGTGAAGGGGGTGAGTGAATGGCTTCCTTCATCCTAAAACTACCCGGATAATTTTGGTTGATGGGTGGGTCGGTTCCTCTTTTTTCTCCTAGATGTAAATCTAAGGATGAAAAGTTCTGTAAAGGTTGAGGTTCCAATTCATCAACACTAGGAAATTCCCTAGAAATATGAGTAAGGTCATCACTAAAAGTGTGCAAACCTATATCCTCTAGTTGTGCTTGGTCCAAGGGTTCTACCTCCATCGGGATTCCTAAAGTCTCTACTACTTCTTCCGGGTAAGTCACGGGCGGTGTGGGTGCCTCAAATGATGGTTGAGTATTTTGTGGGCTTATGGTGTTTACCTCATTATTCCACGTGTCAAGATCACCTATATCCTCGTCAATTGTTTTCTTAGGTAGTGATAATAACAAACCTAGTGCTTCATCCAACTTATGATTTATTGATACGGCTCTATCCATAATTCCTTGGCAAACTAGGTCGCTTTTCCTATTAGCCTCACTAAAACAAGATCCTAAACATGGAGGTTGTTCATAAGAATCTATCCTAGGTGAAGGCTCATATGATTCATAAGTGTCTCTAAATGAGGTATTTTGAACTTCTTGGTGTTCTAGCCACTCAACCATATCATGCAATCTTAGAAATCTAAGTGAAAAGTCCATTTGAAGCAAATTACAAACAAAATCACAAAGAAAAGATAGACTACGAGAAAGCTACAAAATAAAAAGAAAAAATCTCACTTGATAGGAATCTTGTGAGTAGACCTAATAAAAATAAAATTTCAACCTAAGCAATAACTACTCCCCGGGCTGCGGCGCCAAAAACTTGATGCGTGGTTTTGCAACCTTACAACAGGTTTTACCTCTCGAGGGATCTCAAGAGGCTTACAACCCCACCAGGCAGTGTACCTGACCGATGTAGTATAGTGTAGTGGTAAGTACGGGGGATTGATCGTTCTCCACAGGGAATAGTGTTCGTTAGGTATGAAAAACTACTCTAATTAGGTCTAAGGGTGAAGGAAGATTATTTTTGTATTTTTATATTTTATGGAAAGCAAGTAAAAATCTCGGGTTTTGGAAGAAGGGGCAGAATTAGTTGCTAATCAACTAACCCAAAAGCTACTAATTAAACTAATATGCAAGAAAAGTAAACTAGGGTTCTACAAGGGAAATGAAGCATGTCTACCTATGATATGTTACTCCTTGCTAGCTATCCAATTCTACCTATTGAATTGTCACACCTTGTTTTAATTGACGGGTTGTATTCCTTAATACCAATCGTGGGGTGGCGTACGTACTTCCCCAACTCTATAAGCTCCTACTTCACTCCTATGTCGAGCCGGCTAAGAAGCTCCTAACATGGGATCACTAGAATTCGCTCATGCATTAAATACAACCAAATAAACCTAGTACGCATTGGTTCATGTTTCTTAAGACGTTCAAGCAAGTTACCGTATAGGAGGTTAGCCAGTTTTCTTAAGCCTAACATCGATATCACCCAATCAAACAAGAGACAATAGGAAACAAGAATTATAAACTAAACCAACTAGATCTATTGAAGTTGTCACGCCCTAATTGATGGAGATGGACACACACATCAACAAGAAATCAATAAGATCTAATTAGTTATACACAAGTTTCACACAATCATAAGTAGACACAAGGTGATTTAGCCAAGCATAATTAATGAAGAGCAATCAACAATAATCATAATTGAAGACATAACATAAGATTGAATCGATAAACAAACCATTACAAGATGTTTATGGCATGATTAGGACCCTCTAAGTTGCTGGAAAAACACCTACCTAAACCCTAGAATCGGACTTAGGGTTTAGGGCTTACAAATAATGAAGTTATGATGTTGTATTTATAGGCAGTTTGCTGTCCGAGGGGTTCTGACGGCGTCAGCCTTAACAAGTGACGCCGTCACATCCAATTTTTCACCAAATTGTAGATCTTTTCGTCCCGATCGCGTGGCCTTTTGAATCACCTAAATCCGAGTTCGTATGAGGATTTTATGGCCAAAACAGTAACAGCTACCACGCGCGCAAGTTGTGACTAGATAACACGTGATGGCCTTCTTGACGCCGTCCCTCTTTAGCTCTCCAAAATCCGTTCTGGCTTATCAAGGCTTGACGCCGTCAGACCTTGAACGTGACGCCGTCCCTCTTTGAATTAAGCCGTGACGCCCTTGATCAGGTTAAAGCGTGACGCCGTCAGAATTTACATGCAATTTTCACTGGCTTATCATGAGTAAATTTCACATCCACCTTTTCTTGCCAAGCCATGACGCCGTCCAGAGTAAAATCTGACGCCGTCAAAGGTAACTTTTAGCCGATTTTTGAGACTTTGTCGTTTTCTTCACTTTTATGCACCAAAACGTCCAAAATGCCTCCTTTTCCAGATTTCTCCTCAAAAGTACCTAAAATGACAAAAGGAACGATTTAGGGCAATATTTGATCAAATAAATACGATTTATGGCTTAAATGACCCCTTAAAAGCGGTACACTTTTCGCTTCATCACATTTCTCTACACATAAGTTTCTCACCACATTTTCATTTTTTGTTATTTTATTTTATTTGCATTCATAGTAATTTGGGTTAGTTGACTAGCAACTAATTCCGCCCACTCTATCAAAACCGAGATTTTACTTGCTTTCATAAAATTATAAAAACATAAAAAGAATCTTCCTCAACCCTTAGACCTAATTAGAGTAGCCTTTCACACCTAACGAACACTATTCCCTGTGGAGAACGATCAATCCCCCGTACTTACCACTACACTATACTACATCGGTCAGGTACACTGCCTGGTGGGGTTGTAAGCCTCTTGAGATCCCTCGAGAGGTAAAACCTGTTGTAAGGTTACAAAACCACGCAATCAGCTAGGATTAGAGAAAGTCTTCACACTATGCTGTTGACGATCTCGAAGTCCGAATCTGTAAGTGCCGGATGATTTATTGCTAACTATTTACACTGCAGGTAATCATGATGACCGGGAGTTCCACCACCACCATTTCCATCATGCTCATATCCTGATGATAAAGTTCTCACCAGGACTTAGAGATAACAAAAGTTCAAAGAAGTTAAAGAAAAGTCAAAGATCAAGCATGTCAAACTTTCACAAGTCAAAGATTAAAGTTTATTAAGTAAGAACTACTTGAGATATGAAGAACGAAAGTCAAAAGACATATGAGCATGGTGGAAAAGACGTAAAGACATCAAGATGAAAGAACGTCGGTGGAAGGCAGATCGAGACTATACCATATCATATCACAACAAGAACGAAGAACAAAGATTTTAAAGACGTCAAAAGCCAAAGAAGCAAAGATGACGTCGAGCAACCAAGATACCAAGACTTAGGGGGAGATTGTTGGGAACAGGTTTTGTATAATTCCAAGTCATGGTCATTTGTATTAATAGGTTGCTCATTTCTATGGGCTTTAAGTTTGATAAAACCACACGGCTCTATAAGAAGCCCATGGGCCATGTGGATTAGTAATAAGTCTCTAGAAGAACTCATACAAATGTCGCCCTAGAAATGCCAATAAATAGAAGGCATGGGGTATCATTTTCCTTGTTGGTTTTATTCATTGTGTGGTCGAAGTTTTGCTAGTCATATGAATGAATGAATCATTCGCTTTCTCTTCATCTCATATTCTCTTATCTCTCGTTATCTATTGTCTAGTTATTGCTTAGTAGTTGTTACATGTGTTTAGTAGTTTATACGTTGAGTAGATCTTTAGTTAAGCTCTTAATAGGACCTAACAAGATACAAGATATGGGATATCTAAAGGACAAACTGATTCATCATCTACAAAAGCTAAAGTTCAACAACTTTCTCTACATTCATCAAAATTCTCTTCTAAAACCTTCATTGTTAAGGGTTCGTGATTCTGGCCCAGTGTGGACTATTTTAGAATCACTTAAAACTTCCTTTCCACGCATATCTACTTGATTCGCTCATGCTACACACTCATACTACATAATTATAATTGATTATTACGTATGTACAAACTTATATTACCTTTGTAAATGAGATACTTATATAAACGCCATACTTGTCACAACAACGGACATATCACGAGTATAACTATGTTAAATATTTGAAAATTATATCAAACCTCGGTTAAATATAGTCTAGTCACCTATAATTAACCTAGGGACAGTGGAACATAGTCTAACTACGTATGTTCAACTTAAAGTTTTCAAATACTGGAAATAGTTATATATGGGTTATGTCCAATTGATTTTCGAGAAACACAAAATTTTTGTGTAAATATAAACAAGTAGACTCTTATGTAACCACTGGTAAATTTTGCCTTGTACTAAGCTAATATAATATTCTAATTAAAGAATACTTGTCCATTTTCTACGTATAATTTTTTTAAAAGAATAAACGTAATCAGTTTATCTGATCACCAAGACTAACTAATGTGACGTAACTCACATCCTCAATAAACGTGCTCCCACGCAGACCAACACCAACATGCTTCATGTTTATTTCACATAAACATTTTTATTTGTCAAGTACCAAAGTTTTCAACTTCTATTTGCCACTTTACGTTAATTCATTAACATACGATTATTAAAAGCTCAAACTAAATGTTTGCTACCTATTAAAGTTCTCACAGAAACCCTAAAATGCACTATAAACCCTAATGTGCACTAATGACCTCTAAAGTGCACTGAAGACCCCTAAAGTGCACTGAGGACCCCAAAAGTGCAAACCCTAAAGAACAAAACCCTAAAACTAATGTACAAGCCCTTAAAGCACGAAAACCTAAGCTTTACCTTATTTTCCCGTTACAAGCCCTAATTTCACAAAACTATAATTTTATGCGATAAAATCACAAACCCTAATTAATGTATACATGACTTCTATAGAATATAAATGTACAAGTCTCTCAAGCACATGTACAAGTCCATAATGCATAAAACTCAACATTAATATAAAACCTCATTATAAACCTTAGTGTACTTACTCTAAAGCACATAATACAAGACTCTTATGCACTAACCCTAGACCTAGTTTTTCTTATAACATTCAAACATAGAGTACAAGTCCTAAAACCTATGGTACAAGTACTTAATGTATAAAAACTAAAAACTACATTTTTACTACACTAAACATATCTAAACCTAATTATACTTAACAAGACACTAACCAAGGACCCTAACTAAGATTCCTACATTCCTAGAACTCCATGTACAACATCTTAAAGCCATGGTACAAGTAGTTAAAGCATAAACGCCACCCTTGTATTTCTAGTTCAAGTCAAACCAAACCTTAACCAAATCAAGCCCTAATTAAACTAAACCCTAACTACACCCTAACTAAACCCTAATGAGGAGATAATCATGCCACATCACCATGTCCCCCTTAGTCAAAAATATCAAGCTTGAATTAGGGTCCCTAATGGTGCCACATTTGAAGTTCTTCTCACAATCACACATGATGTTACCAACCTCAAGATACATTTCACCTTGTCCTTTCTTCCATAACACACCTTCCCAAGTAGCTAGAAGAATCAAGAAAACCTGGAAATTTCTTCTATAAAAGTCGACCTAATAACCTGCTTTTTATTTCATTCCATGTTCTAGCCACAACACACTAAATCATACACCTACATTCTGATCACAAGCTTCCAATAGAAGTAGAAGAAACATACAAAGAAGCCCAGGAGAGTGGAAAGAAGCCTTGTTCACTTAGGAGTCACTTTGGCCACATTTTGATAATAGTCAAAATCCCCAAGAGTAAGTCTTTCTAATCCTTTTTAATCCCTTTCATAAGTCTTAGTTATACTCAAACATGATGTTACTTAAGTTAAAATAGAAGGCCAAGATCAAAAACATTGATTTCTATAGTTTCTGTTACATAAGTAAACAATCAGACAATAATAATAAGCTATCATGTTGTTTTAAACTTTAAAGCCCTGTCATACATAAATAATTCATCTAAATAAGCTAACAAACATGTAAACAAGCCAGGAGAATAAGCCCATAAGTTTTAGGGATCGAATTATTATTTTTTTCTTCCTTTTCCTTTTTGTCGCTAGCCAACCAAACACCCCTTTTGGAATCATATTTTAACCCACAAGCTCACAACCATAAGCTAAGATATTAAGCCTTATTAATAAGCCCCTAGGTGACTTTACAAAGCCCCAAAGACTTGGCTAAAAACTATACAGGTTTTGTTTATATTTGTGGTTCTTTTGGGCTGGTCGCAACATAAGAAACCCTAAACACCTCTTTTTAGCCCTATTTTTCTACCATAAGCCAAGGCTTATAAGCCCAGCTAATAAACACTATTAATAAGCTCCCAGGATACTACTTAAAGCCCCCAAGATCCAGGTAAAACACTACAGGCCATGCTCAAATATTATGGTTCTTTACATGTCGCTCAACTTTGACAAATTATTTAGGCTATAAGCTAAAAGCTTCAAGCTGTGGGATTTTGCAAACTTAATAAGCCCCAAGCAAAGATTATAAAACAACAAGAACATCGTAAAAAGAACATAGGGCCTCTTGTATATTCTTGCTTCTTTTAGGTCTCTCGGCTCATAAACTAACACAACTTTTTATTTATTTTAAGCCTATAAGCTAAAATATAAGCTGATAAGCTATTCACAGCTTATTTACAAACTAAACACAACTTATTTAGCAAGCCATAATGGATCACACCCTATTTCTAAACTTAAAACGTGGTTAAAACAAATTAAGGACTATATACGTAACGACAAAAATACTTTGAGGGGAAAACTCTAACATTTTGAAACTTGGAATTTTCTTGGGCCAAAACTGTAAATTTTGATTAGTTATATACAACAAGGGCTGAAATAGTAAACAACTAGTAGTTAACGGTATAAAGTGTCACTATTAAAACTAGAGGGATAAAAGTTGTCATTTTATAAAAGTTTAAGGGTATAAATTGTCATTTCATAAAAGATGAAGGGTATAAGTTGTTAATTTATGAAAATGAAGAATATAAGTTGTCATTTTATAAAGGGAAAATGTTAAAAACAATGCATCGAACTTGACACTTTTTAGCATTGTATGGTGCCAACTTTTTTTCGTCTCATTGTATCCATAACTTTTGATTTCGTGTCATTGTGGGTACTATTTCCACCTTGTCATATGCCAGCGTGTCCATTGTGACACCTAAGCTGCCAGCGTGTCAAGGCCAACTAATTTTTTTTCATTGTATGCATCGAACTTGACATTTTTTGTTATTGTACGTATCCACGTCATCTAAACGTCGCATCATTAGTCCTTTATACTAACGGCCGTTAGTAAATAATTTACAATTTCGTTTTTCTACGTTTTCATCCATTTTTTTTACGTTGTCATCTGTTTTTACACGTTTTCGTCCGTTTTCTTACGTTTTCATCCATTTTTATACATTTTCTTATGTTTTTACACGTTTTCGTCTGTTTTTTTTCATTTCGTCCATTTTCTTACGTTTTCGTCAGTTTTTGCACGTTTTCGATTGTTCTTATACGTTTTCATCTGTTTTTACAAGTTTTTGATCGTTTTTATACGTTTCGCAAATTTTCGTCCGTTTTCTTACGTTTTCCTCAGTTTTTAAAAGTTTTTGTCCGTTTGTACACGTTTTTATCCGTTTTTACACGTTTTTGTTCATTTTTACACGTTTTCTTACGTTTTTAGTTTTCATCCGTTTTCGCCCATTTTAGTCTGTTTTCTTACGTTTTCGTCAGTTTTTACACGTTTTTGTCTATTTTTGCACGTTTTCGTCCATTTTTACACGTTATCTTACGTTTTTACGCTTTTTCGTCAGTTTTTCTTCATTTCGTCCATTTTCGTCAGTTTTACACGTTTTCATCTGTTTTTACACGTTTTCGTCTGTTTTTACATGATTTCTTACATTATTGCCCGTTTTCGTCTGTTTTCTTACGTATTCATTAGTTTTTACACGTTTTTGCCCATTTTCGTCCATTTTTATACGTTTTCGTTCGTATGAAAACGCAAAAAAACTGGACGAAAAGGACAAAAACATAGGAAATCATGTAAAAACAGATGAAAACGTGTAAAAATGGATGAAAACATGTAAAAATGGACAAAAACGTTTAAAACCTGACGAAAACGTAAGAAAATGGACGAAATGAAAAAAAAAGGGCGAAAACGCGTAAAAATGTAAGAAACGTGTAAAACGGGCGAAAATGTGTGAAAATGGATGAAAGATTGTAAAAATGTGTAAAAACCGACGAAAACGTGTAAACGGACGAAAACGTATAACTTGTATGAAGACAGAAGAAAACGTAAGAATACGGACGAAAATGTGTAAGAAAACGTGTGAGAAAACGTGTAAGAAAACGGACGAAAATGTATAACGTTTAAGAACCGACGAAAGCGTGTAAAAACTGATGAAAACGTATGAAAAAAAAAGTGAAAACGTATAAAAACGGACGAAAAACGTGTTGAAACGGACGAAAACATATAAAAATGATGAAAATGGGTAAAAATGTATAAAAACGATTGAAAATGTGTAAAAACGGACGAAAACATGAAAAAACGGAAAAAAACGTACAAAAAGGACGAAAACGTGTAAAAACCAACGAAAACATGTAAAAACGTAAGAAAACGTATCAAAACGGATGAATACGTAAGAAAACGGACGAAAACGTGTAAAACATACGACAACATAAAAAAACGGACGAAAACGTAGGAAAACGGAATTGTATGTTATTTACTAACGGCCGTTAGTGTAAAGGACTAATGATGCGACGTTTAACTGACGTGGATACATACAATAACAAAAAATGTCAAGTTCGATGCATACAATGAAAAAAAAAATAATTGGCCTTGACACGCTGGCATATGACAAGGTGGACATAGTACCCACAATGACATGAAATCAAAAGTTTATGGATACAATGAGACGAAAAAAAGTTGCCACCATACAATGCTAAAAAGTGTCAAGTTTGATGTAGCATTTGCCCTTTTATAGAAGATGAAGGGTATAAGTTGTCATTATATGAAAGTTCAGGGGTATAAACTATCAATACATGAAACTATAAGGGTATAAAATGTGACATTTTATATTATTGTGGGAAATATACTTTTGCCTCATTTTTTATAAAAACTAATAAACAGGATGCTTATATTTCATTAAAGATCAAGTAAACCCTAAAAATGAGATATGATAAATATTAACATCCACTAACTTTTGAAGAGACTTCATGTTGTCTCGTTCAAGAGTTAACTATCAACACGACACTTACTATTCGAATGCTAAAACTTGACATATTCACCTAGGTTGCGTGTTGGAGCAGTTTATTCTTCGTACTTGATTTACTTTCAAATCAGACTACTGTAACACCAAGGTGAGTTCATAGTCACACTTTTATACGTTTTCCAAACTCGTGGGGAGATACATACTACAAACCTGAACACAAGTATCTTTCTGTATGTTATCCTGATTGATATTGCCTAAGCTTACACTGTTGCCACTAAAAAGACCCTCTTATCATGAGCCATTAATCACTTGCGAGTGAACGCGAATATAGTGAATAGATCTATTGGAGGTTGACGGCCCATTTGTACTAGCCGGATAGATAGCTATAATGCTAGACGAATTCATAGACAAATGCACTTTATTTGAGAATAAATAGGAGGTTGGCAAGCTCCTACCCGAGGGCATTATTACT
Organism: Artemisia tridentata subsp. tridentata; assembly: GCA_021014915.2. Lineage (NCBI taxonomy): Eukaryota > Viridiplantae > Streptophyta > Magnoliopsida > Asterales > Asteraceae > Artemisia > Artemisia tridentata. Next base: position 246,223,737 of record CP139507.1, on the reverse strand, counting down.
ACATTTAATTATGTTAGTAATTTACATCACTTTTGTGATGTCCTACGGTTAAGGTTTACGTGTCATGAGGCTTAGGGCAATATACTGTACTGCAATATTATTGTTTTACCACTACTTAACTTGTGTCCAACCAACTTATTAATATGCAAACACTATGGATTCACTCAACCTTTGTGTTGACTTTTTAGCATGTTTTATCTCAGGTAACTAAAGCACAACTTGGCACGGAGTGGCTATGGACTTTCTTATAAAAAGGGTGTCCATTTTGTTATCATTCAGACAATATATATGTATTTTAATAACCCCCACTGGGACCTCTCGTTTGTAAAACTCCGATTAAATAAATGAATGATAACTATTTTATCTAAAACGTCACTTTTTGGGTCGTTTTCGATTATTATGACTGTGATACCTGAAGTAACACCCCAAACCTATTTCCGCTGCATATACTGAAATTTGGGGGTGTTACATCTTACTCTATCTTTACCACGTAATTCTAGCCACATCTTACACCTTATTCCAAAACGATAAGTTGAAATACATCACCAGTTATCCTATAAACCATTTACCACAAGAAACCACATCTATTCGCCAACATCGCTTTAACATCTAATACGAACTGAATTCCAGGATGGAATTCCCTTTAAGGAGTACAGACCATAACCACCCATACTTTTACGGTTATTAAATTAACTATTAACTTCTATTTATTATCACTTTATTTTTTTTTTAAGTTTAAATAACGTTTAAACACTCCGATAAACCTACGACTCATTTGAAATATTAAAATTGAGTATGCTGATAAGTTTCAACATTTTTATAAGCTTTATATTTTTTTCGTTACCCGGTTTAAGATACGTAACTTAAAGACTTAACGATAGTAATTACCGGGATCAAACTATACCCACTTTATCTCAAAACTTAACCTTTAAGTTAACAAAAAATATCTATAACTAGCAAAAATCATTTTGTCTTTCTCTTGTACCAAACCAACTCCACTTTTAGATTTATATCTGTGTTTTTCTCATTTGTATCAAGTGAAAACAAAAAGAAAGAGAAGAAATAACTCTTCCCTCTCCTCTCATCCTCACCGATCGACACCACCACCACACCGCAGTCTCACCACACCACCATCAAACCACCGCAGCCACGACAACACCACCTCAGCGATCTTTTCATCTGTTTTAGGTCAAGAAGGACGCGGATAGATCGAGGAGTCAAGGTCGGTTCGAGTTTAGATCAGGTTCGGGTCGTGCTTCACTCCAACCGCGGCTATCATCACCTCCTTCCTCTCATGGGTATGCCGAAGAACCCAAAAAGCTTAGATATAATTTTAAAGCTTATTTTGATTTCAACTTAGAGAAGGATTTTGTAAAGAAATTGTATCATCTAGTTGTCTGGTTGTTTTGTTGTGTAAAAATATTAAAAGATTGTTAAATAAGCTAATAGCTTATTTTTGGCTTATTTTGTAACCTATTTGTTTCGGCTTATTTTAGGACTTGTATGTTTTCGGCTTATCTTGTTTCGATAAGTAATTATGTATGCTTCTTTGGGATTTGCTTATTTTTAGTAGGGTTTGGCTTATTTGTTTTGTGTTGGACACGGCTGGAAACATCAACCCAAAGTAGGTGTCCGTTTGATTTGTTTCAACCCACACCGCAAGCCCATCAAGGGTGCTCGGGTCACAACACAGCTCACCGGGGCATTTTGTTTGCTTGTTTCCAGCCCACACCGCAAGGTGTTGGGTTTGGTTTAGTTAGCCCACACCACAAGGTGTTTGTTTGCTTATTTCTGTCCATCACCAGCCCCGACAGGGGGTGTTTGATTCGTCGTGTGACAGCCATCAGGGGTGTTTACTTGCTGCAACGCAGCCCCAACAAGGAGTGTTTGCTTGCTGCGATACAGCCCCAACAACAGGCATTTGTTTGCTGCAATACAACCCCAACAACGGGGTGTTTGGTTCTGCATATTTTCAGCCCAACATGGGCGTTTATACCTGCTTATTACAGCCCTTAAAGGGTGTGTTTTGTTGCTTACTTTTCTACAAAAAAGGGTGCGTTTGGATCTGCTTATTACGGCCCCTAAAGGTTTTGTTTTGTTGCTGATTTTTCTGCACAAAAAGGGTGCGTTTGCTGCTGATTTTTCTGCAAAAAAAGGGTGTGCTCAAAATTGTATATATCTTGATTCAACGACACCCACATAGGGTGCCTTACATGTTCGGTTTAACAACAAAACACCAAGGGGTGTCATACTTACAAATTTCAACTGGATTAAAATCTGTACATGCGTAACACCCCAACCCGGCAAGGGCAAAGATGTCACAAATACATGGTTTCATATCAGATACAAGCATTCAAGATATAAAATAGCGGAAGCCTTAACATTAAAAATCCAAAAGGAAATAAGTCAACAAGACTTATATGAAGTGCAAGACAGAAATAACGAAGTACAAAATATAATCCAAGTGCCAACAATGGCATGCCAAAATAAATATCCAAATGGTCACACTAAAATGACAAGGTCTAAACTTCACACAAGTTGCTCTCATCCCAAGCTAAAACCCAGCTCCTAGCTTAAATGTACCTGCCGCAGGAAAAGAAATGCGGCTGAGCTACGAGAGCTCAGTGAACAGATATAACAGAAACAAAGCAATAATATAGAATAAAGAACAGGAAGAGAAATACGAACCGGTCAGAGTCAAGGTACAAGTATAATGTAACAGTAATGAAAGATAAGTGATATCAAGGTCATGTAAATATGTCAAAGTTAAGGAAAGTAATACGGGTAAGTGTAAGGGTAACAGAAATCCACTACGAGCCCAGAAATCAGAAATCATATCAAGTCCAGTAATCAGGGTGTACGGAGGGGAGACCTCGGTACCAAGTACAGGGTAAGGGGCTACCTCTCAGGGTTGGAGTCATGAGCTCCCAGGGGTTGTGAAAGACGTGCATCGCACACACCATCAGTCACCAGAGATAACAAGTCATATATCATATACAGAAAACAGAACAAGTCTAGGATGCATCCATACGCCTCAGGTGGCCAGAGTCTACCAATACACACCATATAATCAAGTCAGGGACGGGATAGGACATCTCTCTCCTACCCTAGAGTCAAGTCATCGGTGCATCAATGACAAGGACATGAACACCTCATGCCTGGTGGGTGGCTCGTAATATCAAACTGTGGGTCAAGGTTAAGTATCAAGTATCAAGTGTCAGGTGTCAAGTATCAGGTGTCAAGTATCAAGTGTCAGGTGTCAAGTATCAGGTATCAAATATCAAGTGTCAGGTGTCAAGTATCAGGTATCAAGTATCAAGTCAGAAGGTTCATATCAGAGGGTTCAAAGGTTCATAATAAAGTTCACTTTAAAAGTTTACTATTAAAAGTCCATTTTATAGCTGTCAAAATAGTCCTTAAGTACTGGTCTCCATAAAATGATTTTTAAACGGTTTTCATAAAGAAGGTCTTTTAAAAAGGTTTCTATAAAGATAGTCTTCAAAATAGTTTCTTGAAAACATTTGCATAATTAATTAAAAAGATTTTATCATCCAGTTATAATATCAAGAGTATCAAAGTTCAAGTCAATGTTTTATGGCAGGGTTCATATCAAGGTTCATGGCAGGGTTCATATCAAGGTTCATGGCAGGGTTCATATCAAGGTTCATGGCAAGGTTCAGAACAAGTATAAAACAAAGATCAAGGCAAGGGTTCAAACAAGGGTCCAAGAGTAATTACACAGATCTAGGTTCACAATACATGGGGTACATAGCAATGGTTCGGGAAATCTTAAACGAATCTAATAAATCAAGAGAACGAAGGCCCCTTACTGAAAAGGGCAGAATATCCGTACCTTACTCAAATGCAAGCAAGAATACAAGAGTAGCAAAGACTGACAGGGATCAGATCACTCCCTCCTCGAACCTAAAGGAGTAAAAGACAGAATTACCAAAGGGGTTCAAGTTATCTTCTCATTATAAGTGACTTTATATTTTTAGCAGGTTTCTATTCTTAACAGGTTTCTAGAATTAGTAAGTTTCCATACTTAGCAAGATTCAAGTGATATAATTCAAGTTAAGTCATTAATGTAGGCTTATTATGGAAGTCATGTTCATTTCGACAAGTTATACAAGTTCAGGGTTAATTATGACAAGTTTCATAGTTTTAGGGTTTTAAATGTAAATTCATCAAAGTTAAAGGTATAACATGAAAATACCTCAAGTTACTGATTTAATACACATTTTATTCAGAATGACATCACAATCCCTTTAGTTTCATAATTTTACAGTTTATACCCCTCTAGTTACAATATTTACAAAACAGACCTTATCATTCCATAATTCATGATTTAATCCCTCTAATATCCATATTTACCAAACAAGCATATTATTTTACCAAAATTCAGAATGTCAAATCAGAGTATTCATATAGTACTATTCAGCCCCTCAGATTTCAGAATTTACATAATTAGTCCCTTAAGTTTACAAAACTTACTAATTAAATCATAATTCCATAATAATTTCACATTAGTCCCATAAATGCTCAAAATTACACAAAACACTCTTAACATTATTATTTACTCAAAATAACTTCAAGTTTCTAGAATTTACCTTTTTAGTCCCTCTAGTTTAATTATTTACAATTCGACACAAATATATATATATTTACCTTTTAAACTTTTTAATTACAAAACTAACACACATGGCCCTTATTTTATATTTTTAAATGATTAGCCCCTGATTATAACACCTTACAAAAATATCCCATGAGTTTTAAAAATTACAAAACACCCCCTTATATTTATTATTTACAAATCGGTTTCACATTTTATTATCCAAATCAAAACCCTAACTTTTCTAATCATCACCTCATCATTATCACATCATTAAATCAAATTTATTTTCTAGGTCTAAACACATAAACCCTAGGTCGGACATGTTCTTGGTATTTTAATAATTTTTCTTTTATTTCCTTTTTAGCCGATTTCAAACAATAATCAACAACAAAGGTTTTAGGCTTCCACAATTCAAATGAACATTTTTGTGATGTTATATGATGATAATAGAGGCCACGAAAATTAATCACCAGGTCTGGAAAAATCGCATACATGTATTATAGATTTATTTCGATATTAGGGTTTATAACACATAATTTTCCATACGATTTATATGTAGTGCATGGTCTGTTTTTCTCATTTTTCCCACGTTATAAATGATCATTAGAAGTCTAGAAAAATACCAGATCGAATTTAGGACGAGTGAAAAAGGCTGAACGAATTTGTGTCACTCGCTAGAAACCTTCGAACCAAATAAAATCACCACGACTTCAACGTGACCAAACCACCTTGTAGACATTTTTCACAGAGTATACATCATGTGAGGACCATGAGAAAAATAGGAAACGAATTTTATAGTAGTCGAATGCATTATTTGTGAATTTACCTTGCGATTTGATTTTAGAGACACATAAATGGCTAGCGATTGAACAAGAGCTTCCCATGACCTAAACCAAATTTTCTTGGCTTCCTTAGGACGTGTACAACACCAGAAAATTGTGCTTGGTACTCCAGAAAATCGGATGAACACTAGGAGAATTATTTAGTGAGTTTTTGTTATAGCGGCTAGGAAATTAGGGTTTGTTAGGATTTGCTTGATTTATTATTGATATGGCCGAATAGGGGGGGAATGGGCTGGCATAAACTCAGAAAAATAAGGCCTAATTAATTTGACATACTTTCCTTAATTTAAATATGCATTTTAAACTTTTAAATTTCATTATAAACTTTAATTTACATAACTAATGTACATATTATAATTTTCGGTTCTTAAGGGTATTTTGGTCATTTCATATCTTGTAAAAATATTAATCGTAGTAGCCAAAATTGTTTGGTAGCATAACTTGTCCATTTCCAGAAGTTCGGGATTGATTCGGTACTTTAATTAAGCTTTAATTAATTTTTTTAAAGTTTCAGGGGTAATTTGGTAATTTTGCATGTTTTAGATTTTCGGGTTTTACAACTCTTCCCCTCTAACAAAAAAATTTCGTCCTCGAAATTTGCAAGGACATAGAAATGAAAGAGAACGGAAAACAAAACAAGGACATACCAGACGCGCTATCAGTCCAGTCACGAGAAAGCGAAAAGACACGACCGGTATGAGGAACAGGGGGAGGAGGATCAAGGAATTTCTCAAGTGCTGACGTAGATTGCTTAGGACAATTCCTCACTTGATGTTCAGAAGAACCACATCTGAAACAAGCACCAGACGTCGTACGACAAGCTCCAGTATGGTTTTTCCCACAAGAACCACAAACAGGTAGGGAAGTAGAGTGCTCAGATGATTTCCTCCGCGAGTTTGACCCAGTCGCCCGATCTTGCTGATAGCCTCTAGAAGAATGATCTCTCCGCTGCCGTTTGGTTGACGCTGCGCTCCTGACGATCACCATCCTGCTTAGAAACTGACCTCGAATCTCGGCCCCTCGAATCTAATTTCTTCTGGTCGTAGCTCTTGCCCGAATACTCCTTGACGTCCCGACTTTGAATCTGTTGCTGCACCTTGTCGCCATCACGGTCTCGTTTGTAACCAATGCCCTCATGAAAATCTCGATGTTGCGAGTTGCATCGTAACATGCTGACGGATCCGCAAACTCCAAATTAAGCCGACGATCAAGAAAATATGACAGAACAGAACATGAAGAATGACAGAGCAGAATAGGAACATAAGACAGAGCAGAATCAAGGAAAGATGACAGAGCATAACAGGAAAAGAGAGTGCGCGTGCGGAAACCTAATGTCTACCCAATCCTCACAGGTCAAGCCTAAGCTATAAGGGTTTCTGAAACCTGTCTCTGATACCATAAATTATAACACCCCAACCCGGCAAGGGCAAAGATGTCACAAATACATGGTTTCATATCAGATACAAACATTCAAGATATAAAATAGCGGAAGCCTTAACATTAAAAATCCAAAAGGAAATAAGTCAACAAGACTTATATGAAGTGCAAGACAGAAATAACGAAGTACAAAATATAATCCAAGTGCCAACAATGGCATGCCAAAATAAATATCCAAATGGTCACACTAAAATGACAAGGTCTAAACTTCACACAAGTTTCTCTCATCCCAAGCTAAAACCCAGCTCCTAGCTTAAATGTACCTGCCGCAGGAAAAGAAATGCGGCTGAGCTACGAGAGCTCAGTGAACAGATATAACAGAAACAAAGCAATAATATAGAATAAAGAACAGGAAGAGAAATACGAACCGGTCAGAGTCAAGGTACAAGTATAATGTAACAGTAATGAAAGATAAGTGATATCAAGGTCATGTAAATATGTCAAAGTTAAGGAAAGTAATACGGGTAAGTGTAAGGGTAACAGAAATCCACTACGAGCCCAGAAATCAGAAATCATATCAAGTCCAGTAATAAGGGTGTACGGAGGGGAGACCTCGGTACCAAGTACAGGGTGAGGGGCTACCTCTCAGGGTTGGAGTCATGAGCTCCCAGGGGTTGTGAAAGACGTGCATCGCACACACCATCAGTCACCAGAGATAACAAGTCATATATCATATACAGAAAACAGAACAAGTCTAGGATGCATCCATACGCCCCAGGTGGCCAGAGTCTACCAATACACACCATATAATCAAGTCAGGGACGGGATAAGACATCTCTCTCCTACCCTAGAGTCAAGTCATCGGTGCATCAATGACAAGGACATGAACACCTCATGCCTGGTGGGTGGCTCGTAATATCAAACTGTAGGTCAAGGTTAAGTATCAAGTATCAAGTGTCAGGTGTCAAGTATCAGGTGTCAAGTATCAAGTGTCAGGTGTCAAGTATCAGGTATCAAATATCAAGTGTCAGGTGTCAAGTATCAGGTATCAAGTATCAAGTCAGAAGGTTCATATCAGAGGGTTCAAAGGTTCATTATAAAGTTCACTTTAAAAGTTTACTATTAAAAGTCCATTTTATAGGTGTCAAAATAGTCCTTAAGTACTGGTCTCCATAAAATGATTTTTAAACGGTTTTCATAAAGAAGGTCTTTTAAAAAGGTTTCTATAAAGATAGTCTTCAAAATAGTTTCTTGAAAACATTTGCATAATTAATTAAAAAGATTTTCTCGTCCAGTTATAATATCAAGAGTATCAAAGTTCAAGTCAATGTTTTATGGCAGGGTTCATATCAAGGTTCATGGCAGGATTTATATCAAGGTTCATGGCAAGGTTCAGAACAAGTATAAAACAAAGATCAAGGCAAGGGTTCAAACAAGGGTCCAAGAGTAAGTACACAGATCAAGGTTCACAATACAAGGGATACATAGCAATGGTTTGGGAAATCTTAAACGAATCTAATAAATCAAGAGAACGAAGGCCCCTAACTGAAAAGGGCAGAATATACGTATCTTATTCAAATGCAAGCAAGAATACAAGAGTAGCAAAGACTGACAGGGATCAGATCACTCCCTCCTTGAAGCTAAAGGAGTAAAAGACAGAATTACCAATGGGGTTCAAGTTATCTTCTCATTATAAGTGACTTTATATTTTTAGCAGGTTTCTATTCTTAACAGGTTTCCAGAATTAGTAAGTTTCCATACTTAGCAAGATTCAAGTGATATAATTCAAGTTAATTCATTAATGTAGGCTTATTATGGAAGTCATGTTCATTTCGACAAGTTATACAAGTTCTGGGTTAATTATGACAAGTTTCATAGTTTTAGGGTTTTAAATGTAAATTCATCAAAGTTAAAGGTATAACATGAAAATACCTCAAGTTACTGATTTAATACACATTTTATTCAGAATGACATCACAATCCCTTTAGTTTCATAATTTTACAGTTTATACCCCTCTAGTTACAATATTTACAAAACAGACCTTATCATTACATAATTCATGATTTAATCCCTCTAATATCCATATTTACCAAACAAGCATATTATTTTACCAAAATTCAGAATGTCACATCAGAGTATTCATATAGTACTATTCTGCCCCTCAGATTTCAGAATTTACACAATTAGTCCCTTAAGTTTACAAAACTTACTAATTAAATCATAATTCATTAATAATTTCACATTAGTCCCATAAATGCTCAAAATTACACAAAACACTCTTAACATTATTATTTACTCAAAATAACTTCAAGTTTCTAGAATTTACCTTTTTAGTCCCTCTAGTTTAATTATTTACAATTCGACACAAATATATATATATATATATATATATATATATATATATATATATATATATATTTACCTTTTAAACTTTTTAATTACAAAACTAACACACATGGCCCTTATTTTATATTTTTACATGATTAGCCCCTGATTATAACACCTTACAAAAATATCCCATGAGTTTTAAAAATTACAAAACACCCCCTTATATTTATTATTTACAAATCGGTTTCACATTTTATTATCCAAATCAAAACCCTAACTTTTCTAATCATCACCTCATCATTATCACATCATTAAATCAAATTTATTTTCTAGGTCTAAACACATAAACCCTAGGTCGAACATGTTCTTGGTATTTTAATAATTTTTCTTTTATTTCCTTTTTAGCCGATTTCAAACAATAATCAACAACAAAGGTTTTAGGCTTCCAAAATTCATATGAACATTTTTGTGATGTTATATGATGATAATAGAGGCCACGAAAATTAATCACCAGGTCTGGAAAAATCGCATACATGTATTATAGATTTATTTCGATATTAGGGTTTATAACACATAATTTTCCATGCGATTTATATATAGTGCATGGTCTATTTTTCTCATTTTTCCCACGTTATAAATGATCATTAGAAGTCTAGAAAAATACCAGATCGAATTTAGGACGAGTGAAAAAGGCTGTACGAATTTATGTCACTCGCTAGAAACCTTCGAACCAAATAAAATCACCACGACTTCAACGTGACCAAACCACCTTGTAGACATTTTTCACAGAGTATACATCATGTGAGGACCATGAGAAAAATAGGAAACGAATTTTATAGTAGTCGAATGCATTATTTGTGAATTTACCTTGCGATTTGATTTTAGAGACACATAAATGGCTAGCGATTGAACAATAGCTTCCCACGACCTAAACCAAATTTTCTTGGCTTCCTTAGGACGTGTACAACACCAAAAAATTATGCTTGGTACTCCAGAAAATCGGATGAACACTAGGAGAAATATTTAGTGAGTTTTTGTTATAGCGGCTAGGAAATTAGGGTTTGTTAGGATTTGCTTGATTTATTATTGATATGGTCGAATAGGGGGGGAATGGGCTGGCATAAACTCAGAAAAATAAGGCCTAATTAATTTGACATACTTTCCTCAATTTAAATATGCATTTTAAACTTTTAAATTTCATTATAAACTTTAATTTACATAACTAATGTACATATTATAATTTTTGGTTCTTAAGGGTATTTTGGTCATTTCATATCTTGTAAAAATATTAATCGTAGTAGCCAAAATTGTTTGGTAGCATAACTTGTCCATTTCCAGAAGTTCGGGATTGATTCGGTACTTTAATTAAGCTTTAATTAATTTTTTTAAAGTTTCAGGGGTAATTTGGTAATTTTGCATGTTTTAAATTTTCAGGTTTTACAATATGCTTCTGTGTTTGATTTTACTTCTTGGGCCGAAGGGTGTGTTTGGTTTCATGGGCCGAAGCCCACTAGAAATGATTAGGTGTGTTTGGGTTTGCCTGGGCCGAAGCCCCATACCTTTGAAGTTGGTTTTGAAATTATTTGCTGAGCTTGTTCATGTATTGCCCTTTGGAACTAATATTTTCGGATATCGAATGTCGGGTTAACGTAATTAAATTTTGTCAACTTATGAACTTATTTCAAAACTGAATATTATTATTGGTTGTGATTCATTCATGTTTCAGGATTATTAAATTGGAAACCAGGTCATATTTGAATTGGACTAAAACGGGAATCAAAACGAAAACTATATAATAAATTGTCAACATAAGTCAAATTTAGAAAACCAAATTTAATCAAGCATATACAACTTAGAAGTTGTATAAATAAATGCGTCATCTCTTACTTAATTGCTATTTAATTCTTACGTGTTTATTTCCTGTTATACTAGTGTTATATGTTTATACTTTGGTATGTGTTTACAAGTCTTAACATTCAAACCACCACTCAAACGATGATACAAAGACTTTTACGAACGATGATACAAAACCTTTTTACAAACAATGATACGAAAACAATGCTACATGTAATAACTCACAAATTTCATCTATGTTATGCACACTCATGATATATATAAAGATCATTTTCACGGGTAAAATTTTTGCTTTATTTCATTCCAACTATGTAAAGTAACTTACATAGCCCACTAGACGTGCTCACGCAACTACCAATGCCAAATATCTCTATGTTTACATCATGTAAACCTCCTAATATGTCAAGTCTATGTTTCAAAAATCATTTTATCAAATATATTATCAATCTAACTTACTATTTCCAACCTTATACCAAAACAAGCCCTATACATTTACGGTTATTTCAAAAACCCTAATTTCAAGTTGAAACTAGTTTGAAGGTGTTCAAGGCTTATGTATAAGTTATCTTAGCTATATTTTCCTTCCTAAACTCTAGTACAACTACTTAAAGGATAGTGTACAAGTCCTTTAAGCATAGAATCCAAATTAGGTCATTTAAGTTCCTAAACCATATTTAAACCCTACCATTACTTTACCATAAGTTACAAACACTTAATGCATGACTCCTAAACCCTAAACCTAATCCCTAATTACTTTCTAAACCCTAATCCTAGTACTAAACCCTAATCTAAACCCTAAACAAACCCTAATCCTAAACTAAGCCCTAAATCTTAAAAACTAGCTAAACTAGCACCCTAGCACCACCATGACACCACCATGACCCTACCTAGCAGCCTACCACCTCCATCACCACCTTGTCACCACCAAGCTACCACCCTACCACCTCCATCACCAACTCGTCACCTCCTTGTGGCCAAAACCTCACCGTGACCTCACCACAACCACACACCACCTTTCACCACCCCTAGCTACTATCCTAGCCCCTCCTAGTCACCACCTAGCTTCCATGATTCACCCCCTCCACCTTTGGCCACCACTCCACGCCTAAACCTTGGTCTCTAAATTTTTTGAGGCTATAAATAGCCGAGGACTCCTAACCATTCAAACTCATTCCAAAACCCTTCATCACCTCAATTATTTGCTCTCACTCAATCCTACCAGTAGCATAAGAGTCCTAAGAAGCCATTGGAAGCCAAGAATCAAGCCTTGAATCCCTCTTCGATTCGTATAAGCTGAGAAAACCCTAAACCCTCATTTCGACCTATTTTCTAATCGTGTAAGCATTCTACTTGTTCTATAAGCTCTCTTATGGTTTTAGATTGTTTATAAGCTTTATTAGATCGTATGTGAGTCCTTGATTAAGCCTTGAATTCTAAAACCTAGGCATTTTCTTTAAAAACCCTAAAAACATGTCGAATTAATTTTTTTGATCATAAACCCTTTCCATAAGCTATAAGCTTGTAAAATCTACTTATCTTCACTTATTCTAATAAGCCATAAGCTATAAAACCCTTTTTTATTCTAAAAATACACTTTGCATGGTTTTTGCACTAGTGTTGAAACGCATTCCATGCATAGGCGTATATATTGTAACTTTTGGAAACTTATAATTATAAGGGTTTATTCTGTTATTTTTCTAAATATATAAGTATAAGGGCCTATTTTGTAAAGTTTTAAAGTTAAAGGGTTAGTATATATATATTTATTATATAAAGAACTAATTTTGTAAAAGTTTATAAATCAAGGGTATTTGTTGCCAATTTGCAAACTTAAAGGTATAAATGAAATATCTTTATATAAATTAAAAACCTATCTTTTTAACTTAACAACGTATCACATTACTAGGGAATTTCATGTGAGGGGTTTCATTTGGGTATTTGTTTCAACGAGTTTGCTGGGTTTGCGAGTTAAGGTGCCCTGACTCCTCAAACGTTTACTACATGACATCTGAATTATGATAGCCCGAACAGTGTTACGTTATATCTAAATCTAGTGAATCAAAGAAATATTTAAATCAGAAAGAAAGTTTTTAAACATAAACAAAGCAACTAAGACTTGACTTGCACTACTTCAGGTTGCGTGAGTAAGCCGTCTAATATCTGAGTCACTTTTGACATCAATCAGATTTCCCTGAATTAAGGTGAGTTCATAGCCTCACTTTTAAATGCTTTATAAACCCGTGAGGGGGATACATGCTATAAACCTGAATACAAGTATTTTCTCCTGATTGATTATTGCACGAGTACCACCTTTTGCCACTATTACTTAAATTTCATGAACCATAATTACTTGCGAGTGAAGGCGAATATGGCGGATAGATCTATCTAGAGTTTCACAACTCCCGTTGGTGTGCCCCTACCGGGTACCAATTAGAACTATATTTGAGAACAAAGAGGTTAACCTTGGCAAGTTAACCTTACGTCTAGTCACTGATTGGTCTGCAGTGCAATCATTGGACTTGGACATGTTAACGTGGGGTGTCATGAGCTTAGATGCAATAATATTACTTTATCTTTGGGTGCAATAATGATGCCCACACGAACTTGTATTCAAACTATTACCATCTAAACCTATGAATTTCACTCAACCTTTGTGTTGACCTTTAAGCATGTTATCCTAGCTAACTGAGCAGTTATGGCCTTACTGCACGGAGTGACATTGGACATGAGGACGTCCAAACCTGTTATCTTTCATCTTTGTATTTTGAAAACGTATCTTTGGGACCTCTGTTAGCAAAAGTATCTCTTTTGCTGTAAAAAATCTGATGAATAAATGAATGATAACTTATCTTTTAAAAACTTCTATTTTTGAGTCGTTTTCTATTATTGTGACCGTGTATCAATGAGGTAATACCCTAGATTTAGCTTTCGCTGCTATCTGTGAAAATGGGGGTGTTACAAATTGGTACCAGAGCCATGATTATAGAGAACAAGGTTTTTACCTAAACTATAACTACTTTTCTATTTTCGATAAAGTCCTCCGTGCCACTGCGTTCCCCGAATAGTATATATAGAATAATAACATAAGTTATTATTATAATAAGTACGTATGTACTTATATTATTTTCTACCGGGTTATTACAGAACCATGTCTTCCACTCACCCTATCATCGTATATGATACCGATGATGAGAATTCCTTTTCTACATCAAATAGTTCCGACTCTGTCTCGGATTCACTAAGCTATTCCCCTAATTCTGATTCTAATTCTTCAGAAGAATTAACTCAGAATCTTTTAGCTTCACTAGTTATTGAACCGTACCCTTAAATGCAAGTATATAATGGTGAAATTCCTATCATTCCCTCTTCATCTCTAATTCCCCCATCACAACTCTTTGATCCCCGAGATTTCTATGTTCCTGAGGTAGTTTCCCCACCTCGTAAAAGAATTCGTTTTCTACCACCTTCCACACCTCCCGTATTCGAGACCGGAAATAGTTCTTATAAGACGCCTTTAGAAAGGCATGAGGAACAAATTGAAGACATTTTGAATCACTTAGATAAGCTATCTCTAGAGCGTATCGAGGAAGTAGAAGATAAGATTTATAATCTTGGAAAGGGTCGAGTCATCATCCAAAGAGATTTTGATAGGTTAGAGACCGAACTAGAAGAAGCTCGTACCCAGATTGCAGACTTACAAAAGAAACAAGAAGGACATGCTGATGAAGTTGTTCTAGCTCGTGTTAGGATTTCTACTCTTGAAATGATCATTGAGGACATACAAGTTAGTCATCATCAGATATAAGGAGTCTTCTAGACGCAATCTATGAACTTAAGAATAACAAATGAACAACCCCAGACTAGCAGACTACCGGACTTACTAGCCTAGAATCCTTAAGTATTTACAGCTTTTATACCAAATCTAGTTACGGGATGTGTAACATAAATAATGGTACTTGTCAAAATTTTACGTTGTAAGATAAATGGGCAATTCGTTTATGATCTAATGAAGTATTAGTTTTCCCATACCTTGTTTCATAGTTGTCTATCCTTGTCCCGTATTAAGATTTCTCATATACTATATCTTTTTAAACTCAGGAAATTTTATGGATTTTACACCACCCGGTTATCCCGAACCTTTATACCTAGGTCTCATGGTTGCAATTCATAATCAAGAAATTAAGCAAGTGACTTTACCTAGAGACACTGAAGCTTCTGTTGAATCTCTATCCATAGGATCTTCTCCACCGTTTAGTCTATCATCACCTGTAGGATCTTCTTCACCGTTTAGTCCATCATCCTCCGTAGGATCTTCATCACCGGTTAGACCGACTACACCACCACTAGACTATTCCTTCGATGAATCTATGTTTGCAGAATTAGATAATTCCTTATGAATTATACCGAGACCATTAGGAGGTGAACCAGCTCCCGAGAAATGAATCCAATGCTTATTAGAATATCCATCTCAAGTTTTAGATTTCCAAATCATCCGTTGTATCCTACAATGTTCTAAATGTTAGAACTTGTATCAAAATCTTCCGTTGTATCCTACAATGTTCTAAATGTTAGAACTTGTATCAAAATCTTCTGTTGCATCCTACAATGTTCTAAATGTTAGAACTTGTATCAAATAAAATATCTATGTTGGAATTTTCATAATTTTCATTATGACCGACTTGTGATATCTTTCTTATCCCGTGCCATCTGTCAAATGTTGATAGAATGGCACCCACGAGATTGTCAACGTCTGCTGCTCCAGCCATGAATTAGGATGCCATCCGGAAACTAGTTGCTGACAGTGTGACTGCAGCACTAGAAACCCGAGCTACTAACATGGCTAACACAAATAGAAACCCTGAGCTGAGAGAAGTTCCTGTACCAAAGAAGAGTAGCTACAAAGAGTTCATGAGCTGCCAACCTTTCAATTTCAAAGGTACAGACGGCGCTGTTGGACTAATCGTTGGTTCGAACGAAGTGAATCAGTATTCTCTCGTAGTAACTGTACTGAAGATTGCAAAGTGAAGTTTGCTACCGGTACACTTACAGAAGAAGCTCTATCCTGGTGGAACTTGTGGAAAACTAGAAGGGGGGGGGGGGTTGAATAGTTTTACGTCGTGTTTCTTTTATTTTGAAAACTTTATTTACTTTTAAAAACTTAACTTTAAGTTGTTTGTGAAAAAAAATAGTTGAACAAAATTATGAATTATATGTGTATCCTTTTTAGATTAGTTATAAAGATTTTGTTTTTATGAATGGAGTTCTAAATTGATCTTTATGTGAAATCAACTTCTAAGTAATACTAACAATTATATATGCTTATGTGTATGAAAGTAATTACGATATAAATAAGGAAATAAGTAAGAGATGGAAAGATCAAACCGAGACACGAGGGATTTATAGTGGTTCGGCTACAAGGACACCTTCCTTGCCCTACTCCATTCCCCAAGCACCTAGCTCGAGAGTTTTCTTCACTACTTCAACAAGCTCCCTTATGGCGGAGAAAACCTTACACAACTTTTGCTTACACCGATTTAACGACACAAAGCTAAATGTCGAGTTCTAATAGTAGCTAGAACCAATCTCACGACTTCAATCACAACTTTTTCACGACTTACTCACAACTTCTTCACAATGGCTTCACGACTTTTTCACGACGGCTTCACGACTTCTTCACGACGGCTTCTCAACTACTTCACAACTACAATCTAATTTACAACTATACACTACTTCTTCACTTCCTAGTACTTCTCCTTCGCGTCTCTACTTCTTCACACCTTTGCTAAGTTTCTTACACACCTTGTATTTCTTCACTCCTTAGCTACTTCTATTTCTTTACTATCTTACGGCTTCTTTATGATGACTACACCACTTCTTCACACCACAACTTCTTTACCACTTTACAACACTTCTACACTACTACTTTACAACACCACTACTTATACCACTTCTTCTCTACTTCCTACACAAATCTAATCACTTATGTACACACCTAATATACACACCTTATACACAACTGAATGAATGATTTACAAGGTTTACTACACAAGCAACTTAGGTACCAAGATGATACTTAAGTTGTAATACTTCTAGTCTTGATTGATAGAAGTATTCTTCTCTTTGCACTTGGATGATTGAAGCTTGAATCACTTGGAAAAAAATGCTTAAGATTGTATGATACTTAAGTTGTAATACTTCTAGTCTTGATTGATAGACCTATTTTCTAATCTTGTAACCTTTCTACTTCTTTTATAAGCTCTCTTATCATTTTATATTGTTTATAAACTTTATTAGATCATACGTGAGTCCTTGATTAAGACTTGAATCCTAAACCATAGGCGTTTTCTTTAAAAACCCTAAAAAATGTTGAATTGATGTTTTTGATCATAAACCCTTTCCATAAGCTATAAGCTCATTAAAGCTACTTATCTTTGCTTATTCTAATAAGCCATAAGCTATAAAACCCTTTTGTATTCTAAAAATACACTTTGCATGGTTTTTGCACTAGTTTTGAAACGTATTCCATGCATAGGGGTATATATTGTAACTTTTGGAAACTTATAAGTATAAGGGTTATTTTTTTCATTTTTCTAAAGTTTTAAGTATAAGGTCCTATTTTGTAAAGTTTTAAAGTTAAAGGGTTAGTATATATATATTTATTATATAAAGGACTAATTTTGTAAAAGTTTATAAATCAATGGCATTTATTGCCAATTGGCAAACTTAAAGGTATAAATGAAATATCTTTATAAAAATTAAAGACCTCTCTTTTTAACTTAACAACATATCACGTTACTAGGGAATTTCATGTGAGGGGTTTCATTTTGGTATACGTTTCGGCGAGTTTGCTGGGTTTACGAGTTAAAATGCCCTGGCACCTCAAATGTTTACCACATGACCTCCGAATTATGATAGCCCGAACAGTGTTACATTATATCTAAATCTAGTGAAAAAAAAAAGAAATATTTACTTTAGAAACAAAGTTTTCAAACATAAACAAACCAACTAAGACTTGACATACACTACCTCAGGTTGCGTGAGTAAGCCGTCTAATATCTGAGTCACTTTTGACATCAATCAGATTTTCCTGAATTAAGGTGAGTTCATAGCCTCACTTTTAAATGCTTTATAAACCCGTGAGGGGGATACATGCTATAAACCTGAATACAAGTATTTTCTCCAGATTGATTATTGCACGAGTACCACCTTTTGCCACTATTACTTAAATTTCATGAACCATAATTACTTGCGAGTGAACGCGAATATGGCGGATAGATCTATCTAGAGTTTCACAACTCCCGTTGGTGTTCCCCTACCGGGTACCAATTAGAACTATATTTGAGAACAAAGAGGTTAACCTTGGCAAGTTAACCTTACGTCTAGTCACTGATTGGTCTGCAGTGCAATCATTGGACTTGGACATCTTAATGTGGGGTGTCATGAGCTTAGATGCAATAATATTACTTTATCTTTGGGTGCAACAATGATGCCCACACGAACTTGTATTCAAAATATTACCATCTAAACCTATGAATTTCACTCAACCTTTGTGTTGACCTTTAAGCATGTTATCCTAGGTAACTGAGCACTTATGGCCTTACTTCACGGAGTGACATTGTCACAACTCGTAATTTCAGGTCATTTTCCAAACCTCGATAATTTACTTTTCACGGGATTACTATTCATCATTTACTTTTCATGAGATTACTATTCATCATTTACTATTTACTGATCACTATTCATCATTTCACTATTCATCATTTTTTAAGTCAGTTTGAGACTTTGGGATGTTTTCAAAAATTTTACTATTTACGTAATGCTATTCATCCCCGGAGGAAAATCACTATTCATAGGCATCATTTATCTTGTCGTAAACTAGGTTTGCGGGTATTCAAATGCGCGTAACCAGTAAGGTTTAGCTGCGTATTCATGCATCATCAGTAAGGACACGTCATATCGACTAGAGTAGTCTACATACAATCAGCAATATCATTATCATATTAGGTCATGCACGGGTTTGTGTGATTTTGATTATCGTATGTTTAATTATTTAATTAACGTTACCACTCGGTCATTACTACTAACATTATATCCGACACTCCCGACTATAATCCAAACATATTTTCATACTAATTATAATGATATAAAGATTATATTATTACTTTACCCGGTTTTTTTAAATCAATTGCTACACTTTCCGTTAAGAGCTTATAACTCCGTCGGTTTATGATATTTCAACCCGATTATTATTCTGACACCCGATTCTTATCATGAATATGATTTTACAATTTTTACAACTTCGTCGTATTTTATTTCTCCTCGTTAATAATTATTTCAAGATAACTCGGTACCCGATAACACCTAATGTATACACAAACTACACTAATACCTACCATATTTAGACAAGATCTTACACTTGCCATATTTTCTTCTTTTCTTCCATAATTGCCCCCCCCCCCCTATCCCTAAATCAACATTTTTCTTACTTGGACATGTATTCAATTAATGCATATGTTTCTTTGTCCTTTGAATTTATTTTCATAACATCTCATCTCTACTAATCAACTAGCAAATAAACATCATATTCTCTCTTTTTCTTCCTCTCCTATTCGGCCAAGACAAGAACCAAGACCAATCCATCATTTTTTTTGAAGATCAAGACATAATCAAGCTCCATTTACTTTCTTAGTTAGGGTTTTGTGATAAAAACCCTAAGTTCTTATACATTTTTCATCAAAACTCATCCATAACTCAAGTAAGCTTCAAGAACACTTTTGATCTTTTCATACCTTCATTTGATTAATATATTGATGTATTTTCCTAGTTATGTTAGTAGATCATGCAAATATATATGTTATATATACCACTTAACTTCAAAAATGTTCTTTAACACTAGATCTATGAGTTTTATTAGTGACTTCAAGAGATCCACCATTTTTGGTGATGTTTAGGTTCCCATGACACCCTAAGAAGGTGTATGGTAAGATTAGATAGGTTGTGGAGTTGATTTGAAGTGGTTTGATTAAGTTTTGAACTAGCCTTGACCCAAGGAAATGAGTTTTTAACAATCTAAAATAGCTACTGTCCAAAAACGTGGAAACTGGAAAAATCAGTAACTTTTGAACTATTTTGGCCTTCAAATTCAGAAATTTCTTTCAAAAACAAAACCGTGGCCGCTTGAATCACTAAAAACCGAATTATAACGAAGGAGATATGATTTTTACAAGTTAGACGACGAAAACTAATTTCCTGAAAAATAGCTTGCTGTTTTCCGAAATTTAAAGGACCAAACGAGGTGTTAGACGTGATCTAGGAGAGCCGAGCTACTGAGATTATGTTAGTTCATGTTATGACAAATCCGTGGATATAAAGAACGTAGAAAACAAGCTTATAACGACCGAGATATACACGTTTAAAGCCGACGAGCTCTAGTTTATTTTTGACAGCCCTATTAGAAGATATTTTCTAAGTATAAAAGTTAGTATTTTTACAAGTCATAACGTTGATACCCGGTTTTCTATCTAATCAAGACGAGTATGATCAAAATTCAAATAACACGACATTTAGACAATGTTACAAGGTTTTCAAGAACGTCGAAGTTATTCACTAACACTTAACGTACACTATTTCGCGACTAGTTTTGCGAGACCGTTTTGGACATATTTTCACAAGTTATGAAAAGTATTGTTTTGCGACGAAAAACATTATATTTGCCAATAGAACACCAAACGAGGATCATGGAGTGTAGTTTCAACATATTTACACAAAAAGTAGTTTACAAATAAACGAGACGTCAAAAATGTATTTTTCGACGATAAACGTTATTTTCAAAATTAACGAGTGGTATCGATAACATACGTATTTGCATGTGTAGCATTGTATCATTGCTTACCTTAGATCATATCATTCATAATAGGTCCCGGTTAGAGACCGAGCCTCACTTCATCATTGTTATTGTTGCTATCATAGCAGGTGAGTTTTAATAGCCCCGTTTTCAATTAATTATTTGATTTCTAACTTCTCGGGGGAGAATACATTGCACCATTTTTATATATATACGAACCAAAGTATCAAACTCATTTACATTGCTTAAGTTACCATTATTGCCAAGTTAAAGTCCTCTTTTATTTATCATGGACTGTTAATTGAGAGCAAGCGAAGGTGAGTGGATAGATCTATTGAGGGTGACGCCTCCGTTCGGGTTGGTAGCGCCAACTTGTCAAACGAACGCATTTCATTTCATACATTCAGGGTGTTTGGCAAAACACTCCATTTAGGGCATTTATTTCAGTCTAGCTTCGGGGTCATGAGCTTAAGAGCTAATGTATTATTTTTATGTGGCATTTTTTCATACACTTTATACTTATGGTACCGTAGAAACCCTTCATTTACATAAACCTATGAACTCACCAACATTTTGTTGACCATTTTTTAGCAATGTATTTTCAGGTAATTAAGGTATCGCATGTTGGCTTGCATAAGGACATACCATGGAGTCGCGGAGTCGACTCGTCTCACTTTATATTTTTATGCACTTATCTTTCGTTTGATTTGTATGAACTTGATTTTCCGCAAACATGATTCACCTTTTGGGACCTAAACTTTGTAACTCTGAATGTTTTAAATTATCAAACGATGTATTTGCCAAACGAGACTTTAGGTCGTTCAATATAACTGTAACTGTTGTGCTATGACCAGTCATGCCCCCGGATGTTCCATTCCGCTGCAAGTCACGTAATTTGGGGGTGTGACAGATTGGCATCAGAGCAAATTTATAGCGAACTAGGTTGTATCTTGGACCTTAGACTATAACCATATCATCATAGCATCTCATCATTTCATCATAAGTGCATATCCACTACACATGCGGTTTCATGCACACACTATGCGAGTTAGTTATACTTATACTCATATATAATTATATTGACCTGGTTCACAACGATATCTCTTCACCCAACCACCCTATTATCATTCCATCAGACTCGGATATCGAGGATGCTTTTTCATCCACTCATACACCTACATCACCACAATCACCATTGTTGGATGATAATTTCCATCTATTTGAGGTATTAGCACTACCTGAGCCGGACTTAGAAGATACTATCAGGTATGACACCGAGACTTTCGAGATTCAGGAGACCGCCCCTACCTTCCCACTACCACCATTGTCATTCTCCTTTTCCATTCCCACGTATCAGGAATTAGATAACACTTTGTGGATAGTACCAAGATCACCGACTCAACAGGAACATCAGCAGATTCCTCAAGAATGGTTTGGAATCTACACTATCTCGGACATGATCGATGCACAACTCTAGACCCCACATCAGGACTCATCCCGACCCTAAGATGCCACAACCTTGGATTCACTCAAAGGAGCACTAGGGAACCCCTAGACTAGACTTATATCTTTACTAGCTTTTACTATTATCCTAGACACGAGATGTGTGGCATAGTTCAAAGAAACTTGTTGTATTTTGATTGTTGTACAACGAAATCACCAATTATTGACTTTACTATATGGGTATGGTTGTGCTATCTATGATATCGGTCCATGTAAGACCGAAATTTTCATTTTTATATATATCCACATGTGCTATGGTTATAAATGTGACATTTCACGATTTCACCCCACTTATACATGTCATGGTTGCGTGTATGTGAGTATGATGATCTTTATCACTTATAAATTCTCATGGTCTCTTATGATTTTGAAGAAGTTAGGTTAAAGCAAGCCACTCCAGACATGACACAAGCCACAGCCTTCGCCAAAAATCTTACCCATGAGGAATTTATGGACTGCAACCCCCACACATTTAGCGGAACTGAAAGAGCAAAGGAAGTTTACAAATAGTTCGAAGAAGTATAAACGATATTTCGGTGTGGCGACTGCCGTAAGGAAGACAAGGTCAAGTTTGCCACTTGCACTTTTCGGGATCATGCCCAGGAATGGTGGACTAAACATGTTCAAATAGTAGGGGTCGACGCTGCGTACTCAATCTCTTGGGAGAAACTAAGAAGGATTATGACACTAGAATATTGTTCAAGAAGCGAACTACAAGCAATGAAACATGAAATCCTCAACTTTACCATGGTAGGAGATGATGTTGCCAAGTACACTACTCAGTTTTACGAATTAGCACGATTAGGCCCAACAATGGAAGAACCAGAAAGCAAGAAACTTGAGAGGTATATCGGAGGACTCTCCCCCGAAATTCGCATGTTGGTCGCCTCATTAGAACCCGATACCATGCTTAAAGCTATCCACATGGCGACCAAGGCAAAGGAACGTCTGACTCACAACAAGGCCGTAGGAAACAATAATAACAACAAACGGAAATGGAACCACAACAAGAGAAAGTGGGACGGCAATCAGGTTGGTAATGCTACCAAACAACCACCAAAGAGACAAGAAGTTGCTAAGACCTGTGCTGCAGGCCCAACTGAAAAGAAAGAATACAAAGGTACCTTACCCAATTGCATGAAGTGTCAAAGTCATCATAACCCTGGGAATTGTCCTAATCCTTATGGTAACTGTAAGAAGGTTGGTTACTCGACTAGAAAGTGCAAGTTCCCACTCAGTACTGGAGATCAGAAACCCTTAGTGACGTGCTTTGGTTGTGGAGCGAAAGGACATTTTAGGAAGGATTGTCCAAAACAGAGGAACCAAGGAACTGGGAACCAGGATGGAATAGCTCATGGGAGAGCCTAGGTCATCAAAGGAGGAGATTGCCAGCACACCAACAATATGGAGGACGACAACCATGTTTAAGCACAAAGAACTTCTGCCTTGATAATAAACCATAGATGGAGCCCGCTAGGGTCGTATTTCTTTAAGTAGTCTATCTTAAATATTTTCTTGTAACCTCGTTGTACCCTGTACTCTTCTATCTAATGTAATCCTTATCTTTTATCATCTCCACCATGAGCACCATCTTTGTTTATTTCATTTCCTAATCCGATTGCACAATTTTCAACCATATTACAGCGACACACCACTATCCTAGTAGGGATTAGGTAAATTTCGTCTTTGTCTATAGACCATTACCATTCTGTAAGATTCTCCACACACGCTCTATGACCTATTCAGCAGATTGTATCCCAAACTATTTCACTATCACTTTATAGGACTGTCTTACCTAATTTTAATGCAAGATATTTTACTATTACTTTATAAAAACTGTTTCACATAACTTTACCTCAAGATATTTTACTACCATCTCAGGGAATTATTTCGCAGAATCTTAAAACGAGAGTTGTTACTACCATTTTTACAAATTGGTTCTTTGTCATCCTACTAACTATTTACTTCCATGCGAACCAAATTTTCTTGTTAAAACAAAAATTTAGACTACCATCTTATCAAAAAACACGTTGAAGACCATCTAAAACTTTTGAGAAACATAACATCGTTTTGACTAAACTAAGCATCGCATCATTATTCCTCAATTATACATAGCCTGATCACCTATGTCTAATTCCGGAAGGATTATGCCATGAAGGAAACAATTATCTTTTCAAGATTTCTAACAACAATTTTCATTCAAGACATCCCGAGGAAGAAAAGCTTTGTAAACAAGTAAACTCTTCATAAACATCCTTATCGGCAAACTCTCTCTGAGTATCTACACCACATGTCACCTACTTATCAGTTAAGTGGATTTTGCCATTGACCTTCCTAGGAGAAATCTTTCAGCTACGAGGAGAAATTCATGACATGAGGAAACAACGAAAGGATTTTGGAACCACAAACAAGGACTAGAAATATATAGTAAGTTGATTCGCATCGCAGCGGAAAACGTAAGATCTCACGAGGCAATCCAAAACATTATCTTTGGCATAGTCACCAAATCTTATCATTTCAGAAGTATTAGTTAGACCAAGTAGGACAACGAACCTAAGTCATGATCCAGTTTAGAAAGGACCAAGTAAGTTGGATAACATACCTACAAATCTCACCCAAGATTAACCTCTAGGCCTTATTCAACACCAGAAACGAAACGTTAGGCATTTAAGCATTCATGCAGACATACATACCCGATTGTTTTATCATTTTTACGCTTTTAATTCGAACCAATTTTCTCTAAAGTGCGTTTATGCAAACCATATACTTTGTAGAAAAGTATTTATCTGAAGTATCTATCTTGGAAAATAAATCCCTTATGGCTAGCCTTTGACAAAACCACTAAGCGTTATGAAATGCGTAACACCAAACTTTGCTAAAACACTCCTACCCACATCATGTCGAAAACCTATCTATAAAACCTTGAGTCAAATTTGAAAACAGTCAAATCTTGCATAACCACTGAAATTATCCAAACTTGAAAAATTCATATATTCAGGAAAAAGATTTCACACAACAACCCTCTATATCGGGAGAGAAATTTCATTTGTTCAAATTTAGAAATTCATACAAACTTATAAATTCATTTATTCAATTTGTACAATTCATTTATTCAAACTTGTAAATTCAGTTGTTCAAAGAAAGATTTCAAATCAAAACCCTCCATATCGAGTCAAATTTTGAAAGTCAACCACCATACTACGACATTCCATACACTTAGAACCTTGTAATTGACAAACAATAGTATGGAAAATTTTGATAAAGGAAAATCTAGGGAAATACTATTGAATAGTAAGGATCTTGGTAATGAAGACCAAGCACCTTAGGTGAAGAGAGACTCATATTATGACACTAGTTAGCGCAAGACACCAGGAATCAGGAACTGTTACCATACCTTTAACCTTCCGATAACGCCATTCCGGCAAACCTATTATCATGGAATTAGTTGAGACACATTGTACGAAATTCAAATACACTTGATAAAGGATAGACAATACTTCTCAAACTTCCGACAATTCCTTTAAGATATTTTCTTTCCAATCAGATATGCACACACTCTACCATCCTAAAACCAACGAACATTGAAGAAACTATCCAAGTGCTATAGGACGTGCTCAACGCCATATAATCAACTTTGAATTGTTTGGAGTAATCCTTTAACATTGACAGATTTCACCTTCAACTATAGCCATCACACGAATACATAGACTGCACCTTTTAAGGCACCCTATGGTCGAAGTACCAATTACCTATTGACAGACCGAAATAAAAAAGTCCAAATTCACTGGTCTAGAACCAAGTTGTGAAACAACAAAGGAAATTGTACAAGTCAAGAATCAGTTACAAGTGACAAGAGAACAATGGAAAAGTTAAGTCAGTACATGATTAAAAATCATGGGAATTAGGTATCCCTAAGCAGCAAACCATTAAGATTCGAGTTGGAGAACGAACTATGTAGAAAGCCTTGCCTTGGAGAGACATGGTACAATTCTTGGTAACACGTGTTAGGAAATTAAGCTTAAGCAGTTAAGACTGCTGGAGGTAACAGTTAGGACTGTTGAAGATGGAAGTTAAGACTGCTGAAGAGTTTTGAAGACGTGAGCAGTTAAGACTGCTGAGTGAAGAAGTTAGTACGGTTTATGATTTGTGTAAGTAGATAAATATGGAAAAGATATTGTGTATATCGTATAGAATTAAACCATGTGTAGTGGGGAGGAATGGGGAGTGGGGGATTGTTCGACACGTGGCATGTGGGGTAGGATGGGGCTTTGTTGAAAAAGTGGTGTAATGGAGAGTGGGGGGTTGTTTGACACGTGGCAGTACCTTTTTTTTATTTTAATTTTTTTGAATGATAAAAAACTTATAATAAAAACTAAATAATATAAATAAAAACATAATTTCATTAAAATAAACCCTAAAACTATTACATAATTTAAAAAAAAAAAAGGGTCATACAATTTCATACTACATATTACATAAAAAAAAACACTACCAACCCCATTTTGCATTGATTTCTTCATTGATTTTGTTGTTAATGGCTTTTTCCTCATCGGTCATCCCAGCGGTGCTTCGGCGCAGTTGCTCCCAATATTTCATTTTCATGTACTCGTTGTATCTCTTTTCTTTGAGCTCGCGACGCTTCTGTGCCTCTTCCCCTAGCCTAGCTATCCCAGCCGCAATTTGGCTCAACGGGTTTTCGTTGTCGGGGGTAGAAGATGAGGAAACCCCTTTACCTTTGCCACTTCGCCTACCCGAGGGCCTTTCCGGCTCGACAAACACGACCTCGTCATCTTCCGCATCGTCGTTTAGGTTCAATGTGTGAGCATCGGACGATTGGCTTTCGGGGTTGGATGATGAATCGGTTTTAGACCGTTTTGACGGCCTCGTTGTACGAATTTCCAAAGACGGTTGGTGGACCCATTTTTGATGGGTGTGAAGGTACTCCCACACAGCCTTGTGTTGGAAAGGAAACCCCTTAAGCGCCTTGTATTCCTTGTCGGCGGCGTCGTATGCCCACGTCCCCAAACTTTCACCACTTGGCACCGGCATATTATTTTTTCGGTTGTAGACGCCATTAAAGAGTAGACACGCCCTATTGAGGTCGGTCCATTTTCCCCGAATCATGTCCGGCGTACGATAATCTTCTCCGACACCCATTGCCGAAAAAAAAAACTTCTCGAATTCGAACCCAAAAAACCAATCCTCGTTGATAATTCGCTACAAAAAAAAAATAACGAACGACATAAGTAAAAAAAAAATAACGAAATAAAAAAAAATAATAACGAAATAAGAAACAAAAAAAATAACGAAATAAGAAAAAAAAATTAATAACGAAATATGAAAACAAAAATAATAACGAAAAAAATATAATAACGAAAAAAAAAGTATATAGCGGCTTTTGGATCCGTCGCAATTTCGACCCACGCACGTGCCAAGCACATCAACTCGTGGTCGTTCCATGGAATACGCGTAATCTTAGCCCTTGGCTCGCCCTCGGGTATTTTTTTTGTGCGGACGCCTTGGTTTTTGAGACGGACCGGCGGGTTGTTTACCCTTCGCTCGGGTAACGCTTGGAGGACTTTCCGAGGCAATATCCGGGACACTCTTGTTAGATCCAACATTTTGGGCTCGTTGCATATAATTATCCGGTCGAAATTGTGGAGATGTGTTGAATTGTGGTGGGAATTGTGGAGCTGTGGGGAATTGTGGAACATTTTGTTAGGTATACGAGTTAAACCCGAAATTTTGTTGGCTTACAACGTAGTTTTGAAACGTGGTTTGCGCACTTGGTGGCATTTGCGATATCATTTCTATAAGATCTTCGTTTGAAAACATAGCCTCGTTATCATTAAGGCGACGAGGACGAACGAATTCGTTATTTGGGTAAAATTGTGGGCGGGTTGGGCGGTTAGGGTTCATGATGCTCGGATGATTTTATATAGTTTGATGAGGTGAATATGTAAAATAAAAGAAGTGAATTGTGTAAAAAAAATGGGTTGATATGGGTTTAAATAAGAAAAAATAGTGGGGAGCGTTTTTTTTTTGTTACCGTTACTTATTGCAATGTTCGGATTCAAAGACCAAGGCAAACCAAAGGGTGCTGTCAGAACAAACCAAATCGCAAATTTCTACCCAACAGCGCCCCCCCCCCCCCCCGTTTTGCATATACGGGCGCTGTTGGGCGCTGTTCTTGAATTTTTTGGGTGCAACCACGCCCAGTACGGGTGGTCTTAGAGTGATAGTTATCTTGTAAAGGAATCCTTAGTCTATAAAAGGATTGCCTAGGTTAAGGTTTAGATATACGATACAGAGATACAACATACGATACAAGTACGAATTAGATTAAAGAGATTCAAGGTTGTAAACCCTAGTGATAGGAGATCACTCGTATTATTATTCTAATAATATTGAATCGTTGAAGGTTATTATTCTGTTTTCTTTGTTTTATTCAAATCATACAAAACACATAAGGTCTTCTAAGTGCTAGCTAGTAAATTCCGCGTGCTAGACTACGTATAATTCTTAGTATCACATCTAACACAAGGAGTGTGTGTAGATCCGGTCAAGTGGTATCAGAGCCAGGTTGCTGATACATTGATTTAGAAGATCCGAGAAGAACAAAGATGGACATGGAAATAGCACCATCCACAACCAACATTGCTGCTAAGCTTCCTATGCTTAAACCTAATGAGTTCGACATGTGGAGACTTCTTATTGAGCAGTTTTTCCAAGTACAAGATTATGCACTATGGGAGATCATTGAAGATGGAAACTCCTTTACACCTGTAACAACAACAACTGTTGTTGATGGTAAATCTGAGAGTACAGTGCAGACAAACCAACCACTAATGAAGAGAAGGCAAGGTACAAGAATGATGTTAAGGTTAGAAGTTTGCTTCTGATGACTATTCCCAATGATCAGTTGCTGAATTTTAGTAAGTTCAAGTGTGCTAAATCTCTTTTTGAAGCTATTGTTGCAGTATATGGTGGGAATGAAGCCACCAAGAAAACCCAGAAGACCCTTCTCAAGCATCAGTTTGAGAATTTTACTGCAACAAGCAATGAGTCGTTGGATCATATGTTCAATAGGCTTCAAAAACTGGTGAGTCAATTGGCTGTTTTAGGAATTGAGATGCCCCAGGAAGATCTCAACTCTAAGTTTCTGAGGAGTCTACCAGCTGAATGGGCTATGCATGTGGTAGTATGGAAAAACAAGCCTGATATAGATTCCATGAGCTTAATGGATCTATATAGCAACTTCAAGATAGTTGAACATAAGATTAAGAAGTCTGCTGGATCAATCTCAAGCTCAAGCTCAAGCTCAGGCAATTTGGCCTTTGTATCCACTCCCAGTTCCTCAAGTCCAGATGAAGAAGTGCAAGTTGGTGGAACAGTTGGTACTGCTAGTACAAACCTTGGTACTGCTAGCACCTCAAGCAGTACTAGTGAACTTTTGAATGATGATACTTATTGTGCTTTTCTGACTACTCAGCACAATGGAGGTATGTTGACTCATTCAGATCTTCAAGAGATTGATGAAGATGATATTGAAGAGATGTATATTAAGTGGCAGCTCTCTCTTCTCAGTTTGAGAGCTAGGAGATTCTTGAAGAAGACTGGCAAGAAGATTGTCATAAACAGTAATGATGTTGCAGGGTATGACAAGTCCAAGATTGAGTGCTTCAACTGCCACAAGAAAGGTCATTACTCAAGGGAGTGTAGATTCCAAGCCAACAAGATGGAAAGAGTAGAGCATATGGAAACAAGTCAAGAGTTGTGGAGGTTACTGATTCAAGCTCAAAAGTCATGGTTGCTATTGATGGCTTAGGATTTGACTGGAGCTATATTGCAGAGGAGGAAGCTGAAGCATCTACAGAGGTTGCTCTCATGGCATTTTCTTATTTTGAGGTACAAGTTTCAAAATGTTCTAAATCTTGTGAAGCTTTAAAAGATCTAGAAGCACTTAAAACAAGATATGATAATCAGAGAAAAGAATTAGTTGAAACTGCTTTTAGCTTAGTAAATCATAAGGGAGCTTTAGCTGTGTTAGAGGAAAAAATTGTTCATTATCAAAACAATTGTCACAACTCGTAATTTCAAGCCATTTTTCCGAACCTCGACAATTTACTATTCACAAGTTACTATTCATTTTTACTATCACTGGCACTATTCATTCCAAAATTTTTATTTCATATTCTCGTAAGTTAAACTATTTTAATGATAACCCGAGATTTTGGCACTCGTCGGATAATTTCTGCAAGAATCACGAAGCCGTGTCCGAGACTTACTTTAAGGTTTAAACATCATTTAGGCATCCCGATATGTCCAAACAACATTACCAACAAGAGAAATATATGTTTTCCACCTTCCGTGACATTTTCATGAATTTAGGAATTTTAGGATACCCGGTTTTAAGTTTTGTGACTTTACGACTTATAGTTAGCAATTTACGGGACCAAAACTCACTCCGTAAGTCAAGATAAGTATCCAACCTAAAATATCTAGATATTTTCTCAAAAATATCTAGATATTTCAAAAACCTAGTGAAATTACCATTTTACCCTTTCATTGAAATTACCAAAATGCCCTTGGCCTATATAAAGGCCTAAACTAGCTTATTTTCATTATTTTCACAAAAAACATCTCTTTCTTTCTCTCTATATGGATCGGCATCATCAAGAACACCAAGAAGAAACCATAGATTTTTCAAGAACCAAGTATTTATCAAATCCTAGTAGTGATCTAGTTTGGGTTTTGAAATAAAAACCACAAAGATTAAATGGGTTTTCATCACCATCTTTCAATAATCATCTCAAGTAAGTTACTAATAATTTTTCCTACTCTTTTAAACATTTACTTGATGTATTTTCATGATTTAGTAACAAAAACATGCAAATATACTATGATCCATACCACTTTTAATTTGTTTTACTACATATAATGAGTTTTTGATTATCCTATGATTATTCCCATGAAACCCACCAAGGTTAGTGATGTTTAGGACCCCATGACACCTTAAGAAGGTGTATGGTAGGATTGAGTATTTGTGGAGTTGATTTGAAGTACTTTGGTTAAGTTTTGTACAAGTTATAAACTAGAAAATTCATTTTTAGACACTATTAGATAGTTGCTGTCCCATTTTGCAAAACGTGGGAAACTCAGGGGCTAGGGTGTAACTTTGGACCAAAGATTTAGAAAATACACTCAAAGACGAAACCGTGGTCGCTTGAATCACTAAAAACCGACTTATAACGAAGGAGATATGATTTTTACAAGTTAGGCGACGAAAAACTATTTTCTGAAAATAAGCTTGCTGTTTGCCGAACTTCAAGGGACAAAACGAGGCGTTAGACGTGATCTAGGAGAGCCGAGCTACTGAAAACATGCTAGTTCATGCTATGACGATTCCGTGGATATAAAGAACGTTGAAAACAGACTTGTAACGACCGAGATATACACGTTTAAAGCCCCACGATTCATGTACCTTTTTGACAGCCCACTTTCACAAAATAAACTAAGTATAAAAACTAGTGTTTTTACAAGTCGCCAAGTTGATGACCGATTATCTATATGATCGAGACGCGTATGATCAAAAGTCAAAGGAGACGGCTGAGAGATTATGTTACAAGGATTTCAAAAACGTCAAGTTCCATTACTAACACTTAACGTACAATATTTTGCGACTAGTTTTGCGAGGCCGTTTGGTCATATTTTCACAAGTTGTAAAAAGGGTTATTTTGCGACGAAACTATTTTATTTGGCGAAAAAACATCAAACAAAGATCGTGGAGTGCCGTTTCAACATATTTACACGAAAAGTAGTTTATAACTTTCCGAGACGTCAAAAATGTAGTTTTCGATGATAAACATTATTTTCAAAACTAACGAGTGGTATCGTTAACATACGTATTTGCATGTGTAACATTGTGTCATTGCTTACGCTAGATCATATCATTCATAATAGGTCGCGGTTAGAGATCGAGCCTCATTTCATCTTATCCATTATTATCATTGTTGCTATCGCATCAGGTGAGTTTCATAGCCCCTACTTTATACGTTTTAAACTTTTGGGGGAGATACATGCTTAAACTGCTTGCTTACATACATGATTGTGTTAAACTTATTTGCGTTATTCTTGAAAGCAATTCACGGACCTAAGTATCAAACACTTGGGGTAGCCGAACAGAACAGATCACGGACCTAAGTATCAAACACTTGGGGTAGCCGAACAGAACAGATCGCGGACCTAAGTGTCAAACACTTGGGGTAGCCGAACAGAACAGATCACGGACCTAAGTATCAAACACTTGGGGTGGCCGAACATAAGTCTCCTCGTGAGCAACATAAGTCTCCTAGTGAGCAGCATAAGATCTATTAGTATTTTTTTTAGGAAATGGCACCCAGTAATCTCATGATGCATTGATATGCAAGACATCTACCCTAGACATACTATGTTAGCATTGGGTTGTAAACACACAGGTTGCAAGTCTTGAATGGGCGGGGCTTGGAACTGAGTGGATTTACAATGCCTATGCTGTGGAAACTTTCTCTAAAGGCTTTTCAACTTATTTATAGCAAACTCTATGAACTCACCAACCTCGTGTTGACACTTTAGCATGTATTTTCAGGTATTAAGCTATAGCACGCTATTGGAGGCTTTTGGCAGGGCATGGCATGGTCATAGAAGACTCTGATAAAGCATTTGGGACCGCTTAACTTATTTTATGGGCCAACTTCCGCACCACTTTTCATAATGTAAATTTAACACTTTTGACTTATCAAATATATTCTAAATGATTGATGTGAAAACCGTTCTTTACACTTGTGTTATGATACCAATTGAGTTGCACCCCAGCGATGTGTAAGCTTCCGCTGGACCCGATTTTGGGGGTGTGACAGATTGGTATCAGAGCCTAGGCTATAGAGAATTGGGTAATTTTAAAACCTAAACTATAGCTACTTTTACGAAAACTTAACCCTATGACCGCCACGTGCCTGCCTGCCAAGCTGATGCCTCATTTGTGGTTTGTTGCTAACATATTTAATGAGATTTATATCTTATTGCCAGATAGATTATACTCACTTACTCTCTTTGATTACTATAATTGTATTCCATATAAGTATGCTTACATATCATGCACGTCGTAGCGTTACACCTTTTTCCTTACGTAGTTTCATCATTCGACCTCAAGCCTGATCACCTGCCTTAGTCTTTTGAACCACCCTTTACATGTGAAGGACATAGTATTATTATAACTAAGCTGAGTATTCCAAAATTCATTGAACCTCGGTGGAATATAGACTGGTCATCTATATTCGACCCGGGACAGTGGGACATAGCCTGACCACCTATGTTCGACTCAGAGATGAATTTTGCAATACTGAGAGTAGTTATAATGGAATTATGTCTGGATTGATTTGATCGGTGTAAGCAATTCCATAATCGAGCCAAATTTTCGAAAGACCTCCTTCAAACCGCTTGTTCCCAGTTTGATCTAAGTGACAGTTCTTGTTTGATGAGTTGCGAGGATCAAACTGGAATCAAGTTGTTACCCGAGCCGATTCAGTTTAATCTCATGACAGTTCTTGTTTGATGAGTTGTGAGATTAAATTTGAATCGACAACCTCAAACCGATTTAGCCTAATCCCATGACAGTTCTTGTTTGATGAGTTGTGGGATTAAGTAAAAATCGGTTACCTAGAGGTCTTTTGAAGGCTATGCTCGATCATGGGAAAGTTTACCCCCATCAAACCCGACCATGAGAACGTACGTACGTAGAACGAGTGAGCTGAATTCAGGGACTGAATTCCTCTAACGGGTGGAGACTGTCACAACTCGTAATTTCAAGCCATTTTTCCGAACCTCGACAATTTACTATTCACAAGTTACTATTCATTTTTACTATTCACTGGCACTATTCATTCCAAAATTTTTATTTCATATTCTCGTAAGTTAAACTATTTTAATGATAACCCGAGATTTTGGCACTCGTCGGATAATTTTTGCAAGAATCACGAAGCCGTGTCCGAGACTTACTTTAAGGTTTAAACATCATTTAGGCATCCCGATATGTCCAAACAACATTACCAACAAGAGAAATATATGTTTTCCACCTTCCGTGACATTTTCATGAATTTAGGAATTTTAGGATACCCGGTTTTAAGTTTTGTGACTTTACGACTTATAGTTAGCAATTTACGGGACCAAAACTCACTCCGTAAGTCAAGATAAGTATCCAACCTAAAATATCTAGATATTTTCTCAAAAATATCTAGATATTTCAAAAACCTAGTGAAATTACCATTTTACCCTTTCATTGAAATTACCAAAATGCCCTTGGCCTATATAAAGGCCTAAACTAGCTTATTTTCATTATTTTCACAAAAACATCTCTTTCTTTCTCTCTATATGGATCGGCATCATCAAGAACACCAAGAAGAAACCATAGATTTTTCAAGAACCAAGTATTTATCAAATCCTAGTAGTGATCTAGTTTGGGTTTTGAAATAAAAACCACAAAGATTAAATGGGTTTTCATCACCATCTTTCAATAATCATCTCAAGTAAGTTACTAATAATTTTTCCTACTCTTTTAAACATTTACTTGATGTATTTTCATGATTTAGTAACAAAAACATGCAAATATACTATGATCCATACCACTTTCAATTTGTTTTACTACATATAATGAGTTTTTGATTATCCTATGATTATTCCCATGAAACCCACCAAGGTTAGTGATGTTTAGGACCCCATGACACCCTAAGAAGGTGTATGGTAGGATTGAGTATTTGTGGAGTTGATTTGAAGTAGTTTGGTTAAGTTTTGTACAAGTTATAAACTAGAAAATTCATTTTTAGACACTATTAGATAGTTGCTGTCCCATTTTGCAAAACGTGGGAAACTCAGGGGATAGGGTGTAACTTTGGACCAAAGATTTAGAAAATACACTCAAAGACGAAACCGTGGTCGCTTGAATCACTAAAAACCGACTTATAACGAAGGAGATATGATTTTTACAAGTTAGGCGACGAAAAACTATTTTCTGAAAATAAGCTTGCTGTTTGCCGAACTTCAAGGGACAAAACGAGGCGTTAGACGTGATCTAGGAGAGCCGAGTTACTGAAAACATGCTAGTTCATGCTATGACGATTCCGTGGATATAAAGAACGTTGAAAACAGACTTGTAACGACCGAGATATACACGTTTAAAGCCCCACGATTCATGTACCTTTTTGACAGCCCACTTTCACAAAATAAACTAAGTATAAAAACTAGTGTTTTTACAAGTCGCCAAGTTGATGACCGATTATCTATATGATCGAGACGCGTATGATCAAAAGTCAAAGGAGACGGCTGAGAGATTATGTTACAAGGATTTCAAAAACGTCAAGTTCCATTACTAACACTTAACGTACAATATTTTGCGACTAGTTTTGCGAGGCCGTTTGGTCATATTTTCACAAGTTGTAAAAAGGGTTATTTTGCGACGAAACTATTTTATTTGGCGATAAAACATCAAACAAAGATCGTGGAGTTCCGTTTCAACATATTTACACGAAAAGTAGTTTATAACTTTCCGAGACGTCAAAAATGTAGTTTTCGATGATAAACATTATTTTCAAAACTAACGAGTGGTATCGTTAACATACGTATTTGCATGTGTAACATTGTGTCATTGATTACGCTAGATCATATCATTCATAATAGGTCGCGGTTAGAGATCGAGCCTCATTTCATCTTATCCATTATTATCATTGTTGCTATCGCATCAGGTGAGTTTCATAGCCCCTACTTTATACGTTTTAAACTTTTGGGGGAGATACATGCTTAAACTGCTTGCTTACATACATGATTGTGTTAAACTTATTTGCGTTATTCTTGAAAGCAATTCACGGACCTAAGTATCAAACACTTGGGGTAGCCGAACAGAACAGATCACGGACCTAAGTATCAAACACTTGGGGTAGCCGAACAGAACAGATCGCGGACCTAAGTATCAAACACTTGGGGTAGCCGAACAGAACAGATCACGGACCTAAGTATCAAACACTTGGGGTGGCCGAACATAAGTCTCCTCGTGAGCAACATA
This sequence comes from Artemisia tridentata subsp. tridentata, assembly GCA_021014915.2. Lineage (NCBI taxonomy): Eukaryota > Viridiplantae > Streptophyta > Magnoliopsida > Asterales > Asteraceae > Artemisia > Artemisia tridentata. Next base: position 246,187,282 of record CP139507.1, on the reverse strand, counting down.
AGTCTCCTAGTGAGCAGCATAAGATCTATTAGTATTTTTTTTAGGAAATGGCACCCAGTAATCTCATGATGCATTGATATGCAAGACATCTACCCTAGACATACTATGTTAGCATTGGGTTGTAAACACACAGGTTGCAAGTCTTGAATGGGCGGGGCTTGGAACTGAGTGGATTTACAATGCCTATGCTGTGGAAACTTTCTCTAAAGGCTTTTCAACTTATTTATAGCAAACTCTATGAACTCACCAACCTCGTGTTGACACTTTAGCATGTATTTTCAGGTATTAAGCTATAGCACGCTATTGGAGGCTTTTGGCAGGGCATGGCATGGTCATAGAAGACTCTGATAAAGCATTTGGGACCGCTTAACTTATTTTATGGGCCAACTTCCGCACCACTTTTCATAATGTAAATTTAACACTTTTGACTTATCAAATATATTCTAAATGATTGATGTGAAAACCGTTCTTTACACTTGTGTTATGATACCAATTGAGTTGCACCCCAGCGATGTGTAAGCTTCCGCTGGACCCGATTTTGGGGTGTGGACAGATTGGTATCAGAGCCTAGGCTATAGAGAATTGGGTAATTTTAAAACCTAAACTATAGCTACTTTTACGAAAACTTAACCCTATGACCGCCACGTGCATGCCTGCCAAGCTGATGCCTCATTTGTGGTTTGTTGCTAACATATTTAATGAGATTTATATCTTATTGCAAGATAGATTATACTCACTTACTCTCTTTGATTACTATAATTGTATTCCATATAAGTATGCTTACATATCATGCACGTCGTAGCGTTACACCTTTTTCCTTACGTAGTTTCATCATTCGACCTCAAGCCTGATCACCTGCCTTAGTCTTTTGAACCACCCTTTACATGTGAAGGACATAGTATTATTATAACTAAGCTGAGTATTCCAAAATTCATTGAACCTCGGTGGAATATAGACTGGTCATCTATATTCGACCCGGGACAGTGGGACATAGCCTGACCACCTATGTTCGACTCAGAGATGAATTTTGCAATACTGAGAGTAGTTATAATGGAATTATGTCTGGATTGATTTGATCGGTGTAAGCAATTCCATAATCGAGCCAAATTTTCGAAAGACCTCCTTCAAACCACTTGTTCCCAGTTTGATCTAAGTGACAGTTCTTGTTTGATGAGTTGCGAGGATCAAACTGGAATCAAGTTGTTACCCGAGCCGATTCAGTTTAATCTCATGACAGTTCTTGTTTGATGAGTTGTGAGATTAAATTTGAATCGACAACCTCAAACCGATTTAGCCTAATCCCATGACAGTTCTTGTTTGATGAGTTGTGGGATTAAGTAAAAATCGGTTACCTAGAGGTCTTTTGAAGGCTATGCTCGATCATGGGAAAGTTTACCCCCATCAAACCCGACCATGAGAACGTACGTACGTAGAACGAGTGAGCTGAATTCAGGGACTGAATTCCTCTAACGGGTGGAGACTGTCACAACTCGTAATTTCAAGCCATTTTTCCGAACCTCGACAATTTACTATTCACAAGTTACTATTCATTTTTACTATTCACTGGCACTATTCATTCCAAAATTTTTATTTCATATTCTCGTAAGTTAAACTATTTTAATGATAACCCGAGATTTTGGCACTCGTCGGATAATTTTTGCAAGAATCACGAAGCCGTGTCCGAGACTTACTTTAGGGTTTAAACATCATTTAGGCATCCCGATATGTCCAAACAACATTACCAATAAGAGAAATATATGTTTTCCACCTTCCGTGACATTTTCATGAATTTAGGAATTTTAGGATACCCGGTTTTAAGTTTTGTGACTTTACGACTTATAGTTAGCAATTTACGGGACCAAAACTCACTCCGTAAGTCAAGATAAGTATCCAACCTAAAATATCTAGATATTTTCTCAAAAATATCTAGATATTTCAAAAACCTAGTGAAATTACCATTTTACCCTTTCATTGAAATTACCAAAATGCCCTTGGCCTATATAAAGGCCTAAACTAGCTTATTTTCATTATTTTCACAAAAACATCTCTTTCTTTCTCTCTATATGGATCGGCATCATCAAGAACACCAAGAAGAAACCATAGATTTTTCAAGAACCAAGTATTTATCAAATCCTAGTAGTGATCTAGTTTGGGTTTTGAAATAAAAACCACAAAGATTAAATGGGTTTTCATCACCATCTTTCAATAATCATCTCAAGTAAGTTACTAATAATTTTTCCTACTCTTTTAAACATTTACTTGATGTATTTTCATGATTTAGTAACAAAAACATGCAAATATACTATGATCCATACCACTTTTAATTTGTTTTACTACATATAATGAGTTTTTGATTATCCTATGATTATTCCCATGAAACCCACCAAGGTTAGTGATGTTTAGGACCCCATGACACCCTAAGAAGGTGTATGGTAGGATTGAGTATTTGTGGAGTTGATTTGAAGTAGTTTGGTTAAGTTTTGTACAAGTTATAAACTAGAAAATTCATTTTTAGACACTATTAGATAGTTGCTGTCCCATTTTGCAAAACGTGGGAAACTCAGGGGCTAGGGTGTAACTTTGGACCAAAGATTTAGAAAATACACTCAAAGACGAAACCGTGGTCGCTTGAATCACTAAAAACCGACTTATAACGAAGGAGATATGATTTTTACAAGTTAGGCGACGAAAAACTATTTTCTGAAAATAAGCTTGCTGTTTGCCGAACTTCAAGGGACAAAACGAGGCGTTAGACGTGATCTAGGAGAGCCGAGCTACTGAAAACATGCTAGTTCATGCTATGACGATTCCGTGGATATAAAGAACGTTGAAAACAGACTTGTAACGACCGAGATATACACGTTTAAAGCCCCACGATTCATGTACCTTTTTGACAGCCCACTTTCACAAAATAAACTAAGTATAAAAACTAGTGTTTTTACAAGTCGCCAAGTTGATGACCGATTATCTATATGATCGAGACGCGTATGATCAAAAGTCAAAGGAGACGGCTGAGATATTATGTTACAAGGATTTCAAAAACGTCAAGTTCCATTACTAACACTTAACGTACAATATTTTGCGACTAGTTTTGCGAGGCCGTTTGGTCATATTTTCACAAGTTGTAAAAAGGGTTATTTTGCGACGAAACTATTTTATTTGGCGATAAAACATCAAACAAAGATCGTGGAGTGCCGTTTCAACATATTTACACGAAAAGTAGTTTATAACTTTCCGAGACGTCAAAAATGTAGTTTTCGATGATAAACATTATTTTCAAAACTAACGAGTGGTATCGTTAACATACGTATTTGCATGTGTAACATTGTGTCATTGCTTACGCTAGATCATATCATTCATAATAGGTCGCGGTTAGAGATCGAGCCTCATTTCATCTTATCCATTATTATCATTGTTGCTATCGCATCAGGTGAGTTTCATAGCCCCTACTTTATACGTTTTAAACTTTTGGGGGAGATACATGCTTAAACTGCTTGCTTACATACATGATTGTGTTAAACTTATTTGCGTTTTGAAAGCAATTCACAGACCTAAGTATCAAACACTTGGGGTAGCCGAACAGAACAGATCACGGACCTAAGTATCAAACACTTGGGGTAGCCGAACAGAACAGATCGCGGACCTAAGTATCAAACACTTGGGGTAGCCGAACAGAACAGATCACGGACCTAAGTATCAAACACTTGGGGTGGCCCAACATAAGTCTCCTCGTGAGCAACATAAGTCTCCTAGTGAGCAGCATAAGATCTATTAGTATTTTTTTTAGGAAATGGCACCCAGTAATCTCATGATGCATTGATATGCAAGACATCTACCCTAGACATACTATGTTAGCATTGGGTTGTAAACACACAGGTTGCAAGTCTTGAATGGGCGGGGCTTGGAACTGAGTGGATTTACAATGCCTATGCTGTGGAAACTTTCTCTAAAGGCTTTTCAACTTATTTATAGCAAACTCTATGAACTCACCAACCTCGTGTTGACACTTTAGCATGTATTTTCAGGTATTAAGCTATAGCACGCTACTGGAGGCTTTTGGCAGGGCATGGCATGGTCATAGAAGACTCTGATAAAGCATTTGGGACCGCTTAACTTATTTTATGGGCCAACTTCCGCACCACTTTTCATAATGTAAATTTAACACTTTTGACTTATCAAATATATTCTAAATGATTGATGTGAAAACCGTTCTTTACACTTGTGTTATGATACCAATTGAGTTGCACCCCAGCGATGTGTAAGCTTCCGCTGGACCCGATTTTGGGGGTGTGACAACAATGAGTCTAAGTTTTCTGATGATATGATTATTGTTAAGAGAGACTTAATGTTTAGAGAGAATGAAATCACTATTTTAAAACATGAGCTAGAACAGGTTAAGAAAGCTAAGGAGAACATACAGATGAGTGTAGCCACTCTAGAATACACATCAAAAGGTGTTCAAAAGATAATTGAGAGTTAGATCCAAAGTAAAGCTAAGTCAGGCCTAGGATATAAGTCAGTTCCACCTCCCTATAGAGGAATTCCATCACCCAAAGGTATAGGCTTAGAACATACAGGACTCCCTGAATTTCAATTACCTGTGCTTAATTATGGTCCTCAACCCAAGAAGGATGTAGTTGATAAACCTGTGTTTGAAAGTGCAAGTGATAAATCACTATCTGAGGACAAGGTGTCTTCTGATAGGTCCTCACCTAAGGACTCAGATGCTCCAACCATTAAGGAATGGATCTCTGATGATGAGGATGTTCAAGATGTGGTTAAGCCTGTTAGTGCTAAAGTGGAGGAACCAAAAGTTCCAAAGATGGTTAAACCTGAGACTGTTAGGCCTAGCTCAAATGCCAAACCTTTTAGACCAACAGTTAGGTATGCAGAAATGTATAGAACCACAAACAAGCCAAGAGGTAACCAGAGGAATTGGAATGACCTCAAATCCCACCAATTAGGAAAGGATTTTGTTTGCTACAGAAAAGCTTGTTACTCTTGTGGTAGTTTTGACCATCTTGCAGATTATTGTGATAAATGGGTATCTCGATAAACAAATCATAGGTTGAGCATTGCAATACCTCAATCTTTTCTTAGGAATGAGAAGATGATACCTAGATCAGTTCTTTTGAGGTCTGGACCTAAAGCAGTTCAAACTGCTAGACCAGCAGTTCAGACTGTCAGACATATGAGACCTATTCACCCAAGGCCGCCAGTTCAAAATCCAATAAATGTTTTTAAACCATCATACAAAACTAGTAAAAGAACTTTTTTTGAAAAAGCAGTGGTAAAAAATCAAGTTTGGAAACCTAAGGTAGCAACTGCCAAGCCAGCAGTTCCAACTGCTAGCAGGGTAATTGGTACTGGTGTGAATAAAAACACTGCTAAGGGAAACATTGGTAATGGAGTGAATGCTTCAGCATGTTGGGTATGGAGACCAATTAAATCCAATGGTGCTAAGACTGTTTTGAAAAGAATGAATTATGTTGATGCTAGAGGAAAGCCTAAGTCTGTTTTGGCTTGGGTTCCACAAGGAAATTAATTTTTCTTGTTATGTGCATTGTTAGTCATATGTTTGTATCTTGTTTCTTTGTTTTTGGACTAACAATTGCAAGATTGGAGAGAAAACACCAAGGGATTATGAATGCTTGATGTTTTGGACTAAATGGTGTTCTGGAGATTAGTATGTGATCTTTGCATACAACAAATGGTAATTGGTTCACCATGTCTTATCCACATAAGAACCAACTAGTCCAGAGCAAACGGTTTCTGGTAAAGACTAATCAAATCCGTTGATGGTTGACAATTTACCAAAAATTGTATGGTTATCAGCTCACCATATCTAAATGTGAAGAGTTGGCTAGTCCAAAGCAAACGGCTATTGGTAAAGACATATCAAATCCGTTGATAGCTAATAGTTTGCTAAAAACTATGTTTGAGCCATGTTATTTTAAAATTTTATTTCAAAAGGTTGGTACGGCTCAACAAAAAATTTTCAACAGTTGGGACGGTTAGTACAAAATATTGGTACGGTTCAACTAGCCGTTATGACTGACGTGTCAGTAATTAATTTTGGGGTAAAAACTAGCCGTTGGCGGTTTGTTGCGATTTTTACTGGATAAATTACGGATTTCGAGGGATCCTCTTATAGATATTTTAACCTTTTTTTTTCTAATATATTCTTATACTAAAATAAATAGTTACCATATTCTTTAAGTCGGTCAACTTGAAACCCTACAACTCTCTCCATAAACTCTCAATATTGCTTTCATCTTCTATCTTTTCACTCAAAATTATTACTATTCACGGCTGTTAACTAATATTTACTGCTAAGAATGGATGTTTTGAAATTTGTTAAACGTCACAACCAGGTTGCATTTTTAGAGAAAACAGAGCAAGGAGTTAGGCCAAACTTTTATGAGGTTGTGGACTTTCTCAACCACTCTCACATAAGGTATGTTCTAACTGTTTCTCCTACTCTTTATGTTTCGCACATCACACAGTTCTGGCAGAATTCAGCTGTCTTGACAAATGATGACGGAGACTTAGAAATTCATACTGAAGTAGATGGCATTAAATTTGTTATTACCGAGTCTATACTTAGGAGACATCTTAAATTAAATGACTCAGATGGTATCCATACTATGCTAAATACTGAAATTTGGGAAGAACTTACAAAAATGGGGTATAATACATCTGAACATAAATTGACTTTTCAAAAAGCATGTTTTTCACCCCAATGGAGATTTTTGATACATACTCTTCTATGTTGTTTAAGTAATAAAAAGACTGCTTGGGAACAGTTCAGTAGCAATATTGCTATTGCTCTCATTTGCTTGTCTACAAACAGGGTTTTTAACTTTTCAAAATATATTTTTGAGGGTATGGCATCAAATGTTGATAGTAAAACAAAGTTTTTAATGTATCCCAGGTTTGTTCAAACAATTTTGAATAAAAAGAAAAACCTGCTTACAAAACCAACTGAAATTTTTGCTACGCCTAGTCTACAATCAAAGGTTTTTCAAAATATGGCTATGGCTAGTAGACTTTTTGAAGGGGAACCAGTTCCATTGTTTCCTCAAATGATTCAAACTGAGTTGGGTGAAGGTTCAGCAGTTCCAACTGATCCCCATCACACATCCACTCCAGTATTTGAAACAACCCAACAACCACCTATCACTTATAGGAGACGGTCTAAACCTAGTCTAACTAGGGCTGTGACTGAATCCTTGCCCAAAGATTCACCTCTCATAGCAGGTAATACAGCTAGAAGTGATGAGGGTAGTTCTTCACAAACTGAATTGACGGCTTTATGTACCAAGTTAGTAGCCAAGGTTGACACTTCGGAGAAGGAGCTAAAGCAAACCAAGGAGGAATTCAAAGCTCACAAGGAGAATTTTTCCAAAGTCTGTACCAAGCTAACAAAAAGGGTGAAGCAGCTTGAAGAACAGTTGAAGAAGAAAAGGGCAAGAGTGGTATTGGATGAAGATTCTGATGATGATGATTCAGATGGTTCAGACGGGGATGATGAAAATTCTTCCAAACAGGGGAGGAAATTTGGTAAAGAAAGGAAATTTGGAAAAGATAAGGATAGATCAGGATCTCAGGGGAGGTATAAAGAAGGTTCGGAACAAGATGAAGGTTTTGATATTGGTTCAGGTTCTGGTTATGGTCATGAAGAAACAGCTGAGACACATCAAGCAGTTCCAAATGAAGAAGCAGTTCAAACTGCTGAGACAGAGCAAGAGACAGAGAAAGAAACAGTTCAAATTGCTGAGTCAGAGCAACAAGCAGTTCCAACTATTGAAACTTTTCCTAAACAAGTTTATGAAAGGAGAAGAGCAGATAAAGGGAAGAAGCCTATGACATCTGAAGAAGTGGCTGCTGCTGCTGCTCAAGAACTTGAAAGGCTTAAAAGGTTGAAACCAAAAACACAAGAACAGATAGATCGTGATGCAGAAGTTGCAAGGAAAATGTTAGAAGAAGATTTGGCCGGAGAAGAAGCTAAACAAGCTCAGATTGCTCATGATGAAGAATTTGCAAGGAAAATGGCTGCTGATGATATAAGAAATATATCTGAATTCATGGAAAGAAAAAGATCAAATGAAGTGAATCAAGAAGAGTTCAATGAACAGTTACAATATTTTCTGGATTCTGATGTGATTGTAAGAGCACAAGCTTCAATGGTTCTTAAAAATAAAGAGTTGAATGAAGAAGAGAAGACAGAGGAGCTTAAAGAATTCATGCTCAAGAAGAATGGAGTTGCAACGTGGGAAGATCTGATTCATAGAATAAGAGAAAGACAGAAGTCAGGGTACAAGACAAAGTTACCAACAAAGAAGGAACTTGTTGAGGATATGAAGCATTATTTGAAGAACTCAGCAAATTACTCCATGAATGATTTCAAGGGAAAGTCTTATGCTATAATTGAAAAAGAATTATGTGAAACTTATGCTATTTTGAATTCTCCAAGAAGAAGTGTCAAAACAGGTAAGAAGAGGGAAGCAGAAACTATGGAATCAGAAGTTGCTAAGAAACAAAAGTCTGATGAAGAAGGATTAACTAATGAGAAGATCAGAAGCATGATGGTGATTATTCCAGAGTCTTCTTATATTAAACCTTTGCAGGTAAAACATCCAATCATTGACTGGGAAGTATTTACTGATGGAAGAATGAAGGGATGGAAGATTATTAGACTTGGAGATATTTCTGAAAGATATAAGTTGTTTGAAGATTTACTCAAAGGTTTGACAGAGAAGATCTAAATCAACTTTGGAGCTAAGTAAAAGAGAAATTCAGAGATATTGATCCTGTTGAAGATAAAGACAAAGAACTATGGGTTCAATTGAAGAGAATTTATGAACCAGATGGTGGAGAGTCGATATGGAGATTTCAAGCACAAGTCAAGGACATCTCTTGGAAGTTATTTGGAACATGTGGAGTACACAAAGTATCTACTAAGGATGGAATAGAGATATATATGCTGGTTGAAAAACATTATCCACTCAGACCAGGTGTTTTGACAATGATGGCATGTGTTAGATTGGAAGCTAATGAAGAGTCTGAGATGGCTGATATGCTGGTGACAAAGATATTCAACCTTGCAAAAGAAGTGAAAGCTAGATCTAAGAGATTTGCTTGATGGGTGTTTGAAATAATTTTCAGCATTAAGAGGAAGAAGCTTAATTTGAAGAAACTTATTGATTTGGATAGAAATCATAAGTTTAGGGGAGGATTGTTAGGAAATTAAGCTTAAGCAGTTAAGACTGTTGGAGGTAACAATTAGGATTGTTGAAGATGGAAGTTAAGACTACTGAAGAGTTTTGAAGACGTGAGCAGTTAAGACTGCTGAGTGAAGAAGTTAGTACGGTTTATGATTTGTGTAAGTAGATAAATATGGAAAAGATATTGTGTATATCGTATAGAATTAGAGTGATAGTTATCTTGTAAAGGAATCCTTAGTCTATAAAAGGATTGCCTAGGTTAAGGTTTAGATATACGATACAGAGATACAACATACGATAGAAGTATGAATTAGATTAAAGAGATTCAAGGTTGTAAACCCTAGTGATAGGAGATCACTCGTATTATTATTCTAATAATATTGAATCGTTGAAGGTTATTATTCTGTGTTCTTTGTTTCATTCAAATCATACAAAACACATAAGGTCTTCTAAGTGCTAGCTAGTAAATTCCGCGTGCTAGACTACGTATAATTCTTAGTATCACATCTAACACAAGGAGTGTGTGTAGATCCGGTCAACACGGGAGATTGAACCCTAAGTATATTGGACCATTTAAGATTCTAATTAGAATCGGCCGACTGGCATACAGACTTGAGCTTCCGTTGGAGCTCAGCAACATACACCACCCATTTCATATTTCAAACCCTAAGAAGTGCCTTCCAAATAAACACTTATAGCATATTTCATTTCATTCCATTAGAAGAAATTCAGCTCGACGATAAGCTTAACTTTGTGGAGGAACCAACAGAAATCATGGACCGTGAGGTTAAACAGTTGAAGCAAAGTCGAATTCCTATCGTGAAAGTTCGCTGGAATCCCCGAGGAAGTCCCGAGTTTACTTGGGAACGGGAAGACCAGGAGCGAATCAAATACCCACATCTTTTGACCAAGTCCACTCCAGAGACCAACATCAACTAAATTCAGGGACTGAATTCCTTTTATGGTGGAAAACTGTCACAACTCGTAATTTTAGGTCATTTTCCAAACCTCGACAATTTACTTTTCACGGGATTACTATTCATCATTTACTTTTCACGGGATAACTATTCATCATTTACTATTCACTGATCACTATTCATCATTTCACTATTCATCATTTTTGAAGTCAGTTTGAGACTTTGAGAAGTTTTCAAAAATTTTACTATTCACGTAATACTATTCATCCCTGGAGGGAAATCACGATTCATGGGCATCATTCATCATGTCGTAAACTAGGTGTACGGGTATTCAAATGCACGTAACCAGTAAGGTTTAGCTGTGTATTCATGCATCATCAGTAAGGACACGTCATATAGACTAGAGTAGTCTACATATCATCAGTAATATCATTATCATATTAGGTCATGCACGGGTTTGTGTGATTTTCATTATCGTATGTTTAATTATTTAATTAACGTTACCACTCGGTCATTACTACTAACATTATATCCGACACTCCCGACAATGATCCAAACATATTTTCATACTAATTATAATGATATAAAGATTATATTATTACTTTACCCGGTGTTTTTAAATCAATTGCTACACTTTCCGTTAGGAGCTTATAACTCCGTCGGTTTACGATATTTCCACCCGATTATTATTCTGACACCCGATTCTTATCAGGAATATGATTTTACAATTTTTAAAAATTCTTCGTATTTTATTTCTCCTTGTCAATAATTATTTCAAGATAACTCGGTACCCGATAACTCCTAATGTATACACAAACTACACTAATACCTACCATATTTAGACAAGATCTTACACTTGCCATATTTTCTTCTTTTCTTCCATAATTTCCGCCCCCCCACCCCCTATCCCTAAATCAACATTTTTCTTACTTGGACATGTCTTCAATTAATGCATATGTTTCTTTGTCCTTTGAATTTATTTTCATAACATCTCATCTCTACAAATCAACTAGCAAATAAACATCATATTCTCTATTTTTCTTCCTCTCCTATTCGGCCAAGACAAGAACCAAGACCAATCCATCATTTTTTTTGAAGATCAAGACATAATCAAGCTCCATTTACTTTGTTAGTTAGGGTTTTGTGATAAAAACCCTAAGTTCTTATACATTTTTCATCAAAACTCATCCATAACTCAAGTAAGCTTCAAGAACACTTTTGATCTTTTCATACCTTCATTTGATTAATATATTGATGTATTTTCCTAGTTATGTTAGTAGATCATGCAAATATATATGTTATATATACCACTTAACTTCAAAAATGTTCTTTAACACTAGATCTATGAGTTTTATTAGTGACTTCAAGAGATCCACCATTTTTGGTGATGTTTAGGATCCCATGACACTCTAAGAAGGTGTATGGTAAGATTAGATAGGTTGTGGAGTTGATTTGAAGTGGTTTGATTAAGTTTTGAACTAGCCTTGAACCAAGGAAATGAGTTTTTAACAATCTAAAATAGCTACTGTCCAAAAACGTGGAAACTGGAAAAATCAGTAACTTTTGAACTATTTTGAAATTCAAATTCAGAAAGTTCTTTCAAAAACGAAACCGTGGCCGCTTGAATCACTAAAAACCGACTTATAACGAAGGAGATATGATTTTTACAAGTTAGACGACGAAAACTAATTTCCTGAAAAATAGCTTGCTGTTTTCCGAAATTTAAAGGACCAAACGAGGCATTAGATGTGATTTAGGAGAGCCGAGCTACTGAGATTATGTTAGTTTATGTTATGACGAATCTGTGGATATAATGAACGTAGAAAACAAGCTTATAACGACCGAGATATACACGTTTAAAGCCGACGAGCTCTAGTTTATTTTTGACAGCCCTATTAGAAGATATTTTCTAAGTATAAAAGTTAGTATTTTTACAAGTCATAACGTTGATACCCGGTTTTCTATCTAATCAAGATGCGTATGATCAAAAGTCAAATAACACGACATTTAGACAATGTTACAAGGTTTTCAAGAACGTCGAAGTTATTCACTAACACTTAACGTACACTATTTCGCGACTAGTTTTGCGAGACCGTTTTGGACATATTTTCACAAGTTATGAAAAGTATTGTTTTGCGACGAAAAACATTATATTTGCCAATAGAACACCAAACGAGGATCATGGAGTGTAGTTTCAACATATTTACACAAAAAGTAGTTTACAACTTAACGAGACGTCAAAAATGTATTTTTCGACGATAAACGTTATTTTCAAAATTAACGAGTGGTATCGATAACATACGTATTTGCATGTGTAGCATTGTATCATTGCTTACCTTAGATCATATCATTCATAATAGGTCCCGGTTAGAGACCGAGCCTCACTTCATCATTGTTATTGTTGCTATCATAGCAGGTGAGTTTTCATAGCCCCGTTTTTAATTAATTATTTGATTTCTAAATTCTCGGGGGAGAATACATTGCACCATTTTTATATATATACGGACCAAATTATCAAACTCATTTACATTGCTTAAGTTACCATCATTGCCAAGTTAAAGTCCCCTTTTATTTATCATGGACCGTTAATTGAGAGCAAGCGAAGGTGAGTGGATAGACCTATTGAGGGTGACGCCTCCGTTCGGGTTGGTAGCGCCAACTAGTCAAACGAACGCATTTCATTTCATACATTCAAGGTGTTTGGCAAACCACTCTGATGATGTATAGTCCGCATTCGGGTCACGAACCCGACCAATGGACGCTACCAACACTTAAGCCCATCACGAATGGGCTATCACGATAACGGTTTGGGCTCACGAAGGCCCAAACCCAAAGTTATTTATGGTTTTGATATAGGATATCTCTTATTTATGAGATATGTATCAAATAACCGACCCATGCGGGATACGCTGAGGAGTGAGGAACACGAAACCAACTAGGGTTTCGTGTGTATATAAAGAGTCTCTCGACTCTCATTAAAGGTATGATCGATAACCCTAACTCTTCAACTAAACCCTAAAACCGATTACTTACTCTCACGCCGGAGGATAATCGTGACAATCCCACGATAAGCCTAACGGTGTCTTTTTGTTTTCTTAGTGCGTAGGTCTCAAGCGTTAAGGTCTAATTGGTACGAAAACAAGGAACGCCCAGCTTTTGTATCAACAAGTAGCGCCATCCGTGGGACTCAAAACTAAGAACTCTACGAAGAACTAGAATGACGAAGCATGGAAACCCAAACCAGCGGACTCCGCTGGCAAAGAAAATGCATGACGACCTACAAGGTAAGAAGCAGCAAACTGATGGAGCCACTAAGCAGGCCTCTGGGACAACCAGTGCGCCCAAAAGCTTAGGATCGTACTCAGATCTGGCTTTTACCGCAGTAGAACCGCCCATAAGCGCTACCCAGGCTACTACAACAACCACTAGCGCGGTAAATCTGCTGCGCACCCCTTTCACCTTGACAGAATTAAACTCCACTGAGCCGCCAAACGCGTCTATCCGAAACAAGGGTCCTGAGTTGGAAACAGACATCCTCGCGCTTGAAGGAGTCACGCCTGAACTAGCGCCAAGTGATTTTGTGTCCCAAAACTACGAAACCTTGGCTGCGCTGATGCGAGAGGAAGCGAAAAAGAGGTCAAGTCAGAGTCTGCACGCCAGACTCAACTTTGACCCCGAGCATGAAGCATCCCCACTGCGTTACCAAAAGGAAAGGCGCGAGAAGGGTGGCCGCCGACACCCAGTGTTTACTAGGATTGGAAGGAAAGTTGTGGACGATGAAGCAGCCGACTTGGAGTCTCTGGAGGAACATGAAGATGATAGACGGCGCACCAATGTCCACGCTAGACTTGGCAATCGCAGGATCCACGATAGACTTGGGCGACGATGCTCCCCAAGTGAAAGCCCTTCAAGCTCGGATTCCGAGGATAGTCGGCGCAAGCGCCGCAAAAGGGTAAGCTCATCCTCAAGCGACTCCTCGGACAACGAGGACAAAGAAACAGGACACTGGAAGTCCAGGGGAAGATCCCGCGACTGGGAAGACGAAGATATGTCTCGTCCCTGGCGCCGCCAGAAGGTTGACGCATTCACTCCGCGCATCAGTGATTTTTCAGAAAATAAGAGGAGGCGCATGCCCGCTAATGTTAAAACTTATGACGGGACAGGTGATCCTGATGACCACCTAAAAATTTTCGAATCAGAAGCAACCATTGAAAATTGGCCACAACCTGTGTGGTGCCATATGTTTAACTCTACATTAGTGGGGAATGCGCGAAACTGGTTCAGTAAGCTTCCACGTAGAAGCATCGATGGGTTTGAAGAGTTGCGGAAGGCGTTTTGTTTGAACTTTACCCAGAGGAAGAAGTGCGCCAAGAACCCTGTCGAGCTCGCTAGGGTAAAACAGCGCCAAGGGGAATCCACAAGCGCTTTTATGGAGCGCTTTAAGGATGAGTGCATACATGTCAAGGCATGTCCCGAAATACTAAAGATCTCAGGGTTTATGAACGGGATCAATAACCCCGAGCTTATCAAAAAGTTAAATGATAGGGTTCCCCAAACCTTTGACGAACTAATGAAGCGCACAAGGTCCTTTATCCAAGGAGAAGTCGCCGCTGCGGATAGCAAAAAAGGCTACCCAAACTATAGGTCACAAGAAGAGCCAAGGAGACAATCCAATGACCAGACTAGAAGTCATAACAAAAGCTACCGCAGTCAAGGAGGCGGACGGGGAAACGACAAGTATACCCCACTAACAAAGACTCCAAAGGAGATATTCGCGACGAAAGGCGCGAACTTTCCGAGACCCCACCGATGCGCACCCTAGAAGATCGGCGCGTAGGGAACGGATACTGCGAGTATCATGGATAGAAGGGCCATACAACTAATGAGTGTGTCCAATTGCGCCAACTAATAGATAAGTTAGTAAAAGAAGGCAGATTGGACCATCTCGTTAAAAACATTAAGGATGGGAAAGACAAACAGAAAACTGGGGGCAAGAAAGAAGCGCCCAAGGACAAGGCTGACACAATCTACATGATACAATCATGGCAGCGAAAGACTAGGCAAAAGGTCAGCCAGAAATTTTCCCATGGAAGCGAAATATCTTTCCCCACCTTGGCTGCGGACAACGCAGTGGCAGAACCACTCACCATTGAGATAAATGCGGGGGGTCACGATATCCACCGCATGTATGTTGATGGAGGGGCATCAGCGGATATAATGTATGAGCATTGTTTCAAGAGATTGCGCCCTGAGATACAAAGACAGTTAAGCCCAGCCACGACTGCACTTACTGGCTTTACAGGAGAAAAGATATGGCCCATGGGAGAACTGCGACTACTAGTCGCTGTTGGTAATAAGGAACACTCCAAGACAGCCTGGATGAATTTTATGGTGATCAGATCTCCTTCACCATACAATGGCATTATTGGAAGACCAGGAATTTCGGCAATACGCGCAGTACCGTCCACAGCGCATGGGATGCTCAAATTCCCAGTAGAAGGCGGCATTGTCACCATCTACAATAGCGCCGCGCCACCTAAAGAATGTAACACGATTACATGCGAAACAACGCATACCCCAGAACAGAGCGCAGCTAAAGTATCAAACCTAAAGGTTGCAATTCACCCTGAATACCCAGAGCAAGAAGTATCGATTGGGGGATCGTTGTCTGACAAAGGAAGAGCGGCCGTGTGCGCACTCTTGCAAAGGAATCTGGATATCTTCGCATGGGAACCAAAGCACATGACTGGTGTGCCACGCTCGATTGCAGAACACAAGTTAAAAATCCGACAAGGATATTCCCCAGTAAGGCAGAAAAAGCGCGGCCAGGCTCCAGAGCGCGTAAAAGCCATCCTGGAAGAAGTACACAAACTTGAGGACACATGAATCATGCGAGAAGTCTATTACCATGACTGGCTCTCCAATCCAGTAATGGTCAAGAAAAGTGACGGTAGTTGGCGGATGTGTGTGGATTTCACTGACCTCAACAAAGCATGTCCACAAGACTGCTACCCACTACCAGAGATAGACTGGAAGGTAGAATCTCTGTGCGGATATCCCTTTAAATGTTTCTTAGATGCATACAAAGGGTACCACCAAATCCAAATGGCCAAGTAAGACGAGGAAAAAACAGCCTTCCACACAAGCCAAGGTGTCTTTTGTTACACAAAGATGCCTTTTGGCCTGAAGAATGCGGGTGCCACCTACCAGCGATTGGTAGATAATGCATTTGAAAAGAAAGTGTGCCGCAACCTAGAGGTCTATGTGGACGACCTTGTCATAAAAAGCCATACTGAAGATGAAGTGGTGCGCGATATTGAAGAAACATTTAGAACACTACGAAAGATCAATATGAAGTTGAATCCTAAGAAGTGTACTTTTGGCGCCACAGAAGGCATGTTCCTGGGATACTTGATAGAACCAGATGGCACCATGCCCAGAAAAAACAGAGGCTGTCATCCAACTCCCTTCACCGCGCACGTTGAAAGAAGTTCAGTCTCTGAATGGAAAGCTGGCCGGTTTGAACAGATTCCTGTCCAAATCAGCGGATAAGTCACTTCCTCTATTTAAAACACTCAAGAAGTGTACAAAAAAGGGAGACTTTCGTTGGACTACGGAAGCGGAAGAAGCTTTCACACAGCTTAAGCAACATATAGCAGCGCTTCCTAAGCTAGTCGCACCCCGACCAGGGGAGGAATTAATTTTCTACTTATCTGCGACTCATGGAGCGGTCAGCGCAGTGCTACTGATAGATAGGAACTCCGTACAAACACCGGTATATTTTGTAAGCAAAGCACTCAAGAAGACAGAGATTAACTACAACTCAATGGAGAAGTTGGTTTTGTCGTTAGTATTTGCCGCCAAAAGACTGCGTAGATACTTCCAAGCACACCCAATAGCGGTGATTACAAACCAACCTATCAAACAAGTTATCTCTAAACCTAATGCATCGGGGCGATTACAAAAATGGAGTGTGCTGCTAGGCGAGTATAACATCTCTTACAGACCACGAACTGCGGTTAAAGGGCAAATACTAGCAGACTTCATCATCGAAAAACCAGATACCGATGACGCACCTCTACTGAGCAAGGTAGAACTACAAGAACCATGGGTCCTGTTCACGGATGGATCTTCATGCGTGGATGGGTCAGGCGCTGGCCTTATCCTCACTAATCCAGAAGGAATGGAATTCACTTACGCACTGCATTTTGAATTCACAGCTACGAACAACGAGGCAGAATATGAAGCCCTAATCGCCGGATTACGCATTGCAAATCGAATGGGTGTACATAACCTAGAAGCGAATGTGGACTCCCGATTAGTAGCCAACCATGTGTTGGGCGAATATGTGGCTAAAGAGGATAACATGGTCCAATACCTCGACAAGACCAAATCACTAATCCAAGCTTTTGACAGGTTTACCATTAAACAAGTTCCTAGAGGTGAAAATAAGAAAGCGGATGCGCTAAGCAAGATCGCATCTACTAGCTTTGCGCACCTGTCAAAACAAGTGTTAGTGGAGATCCTAAAGAACAAATCCATCTCAGAGATGGAGATATCTACGGTGATAGAAGAGCAGGATCCTACATGGATGACCCCTATCATCGAATTCATAAGTAAGGGCAAACTGCCCGAGGAGCAGAAGGACGCTCGACGGATACGGCGCACAGCGCAGAGGTTCGAACTTAGAGATGGTATCCTATATCGGCGCTCATTCCTACAACCATGGCTTGGTGCGTTGGACCTCTCCAGGCAGATTACGTACTCTGAGAGATCCACGCCGGTTCATGCAGTATGCATTCAGGACCACGATCTGTCGTAGCACGAGCCTTGCGGTTAGGATACTACTGGCCCACCATGTAATGACTGCCAAGTTCATAGACCCATCCCGCGCAGACCACAGCAAGAGCTAACACCTATCACTTCTCCATGGCCATTCTATAAGTGGGGTATCGACATTGCGGGTCCCTTCCCTGTCGCAGCAGGAGGACTGAAATTCCTTATTGTTGCAATAGACTACTTCACTAAGTGGATTGAAGCGAAGGCAGTAGCGACAATCACAGGTAATCAAGTAAAACGCTTCGTTTGGGAAAATATTGTATGCCGCTTTGGATTACCTGGGGAGATTGTTTCGGACAACGGAAAACAATTCTGTGATAACCTGTTCAAAGACTGGTGCGCAGAGCTAAATATTACACAACACTTCGCGTCAGTCAAACACCCACAAACCAATGGTTTGGTTGAGCGCGCAAATTGTAGTCTAGGCGAAGGAATTAAAGCACGCCTAGACAAACACAAGGGAAGATGGGCGGATGAATTATCGCATATCTTATGGGCGCACCGCACGACAATCAAAGTTAGCAATGGAGACACTCCTTTTTCTCTTGTCTATTGGACAGAAGCTGTCATACCAGCTGAAATTGGGATGCCAACCATTCGAACCGCGAAAGTTAATGTCGCAACCAATGACGACGAACGACGTATCGACTTGGCCCTATTGGAAGAAAGGCGTGAACGCGCAGCTATACGCGAAGCAAAAGCCAAGTCAAAAATGAAGGGATATTACGACGCTAAAGTTCGAAGCACCTCATTCAGACCAGGCGACTTTGTCTATCGCGCTAACGATGCAAGCCACGCAGAAGATACAGGTAAACTTGGACCGAAGTGGGAAGGACCCTATGAGGTCGTTGAAGCACTAGGTAAAGGCGCATACAAGCTGCGTGACATGGATGGCCGCGAGCTACAGCGCACATGGAATGTTTGCAATCTCAAGAGATGCTATCTGTAGGAAAGGTTACGACCTCACACACGAACACCTCCGCACTTAAGTAAGTGCTTAATAAATATTCCGTGTATTTACATTTTGTTTCATTTAGAAAAATGTCTGTCTTTTTTATAAAAACTTGCAAGTATTAATTCAAATGTCGCGGTTTCTAGCTAATCCCGCGACACATTTCACTTTATTGTTTACATGTTATTTATGTCTCAATATTGTTGTTACTTTAATTTCTGCCTACATGGCGTGCATGCACTTATTAAAACCTACGATGGAAAAAGGATGAGTAAACCTACTAAACAACTCGTTGAGTAAGAGGGTTGCAAACCCATCAACATCGGATCACGTATCCTTGTTAAACACCTTACTCTCAAGACGTTGGAGGAAGTTCAATGTGTATCCCACGACGGATACACAACAATGCACACTGTGCACATTTAACAACTTAGGAACTAAGACACTTAATTCCTTGACATACTATTTGCAGTACGCTGCATATACATCAATAAACTTGTAAATTTTATGAACTTCATACACGATTATGGATTTTTTATAAATTTTCTTAAATATGTACACAACAAGTTGCTATGTTAGACACAACATAGGCGTCTTTTAAGCAAAGACAAAATAACAAAGTACAAATATCATAACCAACATCATATTTGATATAATATACGTACAATCTTACTTTTTTCAACATTTTATTGTAGACTACGAGTTCATAAAAAATATAGACTCAACATGCACAATAAAATGTTAATCTATTACAAAAATTACCAAGACAAACTACGGGTGCGTCTAAGACCTGAGCTGCCAACATGGTATGCAGTACCCCCAGCTTCTTCAAGCTTCCTGAGGAGATCACTATCCTTAGGCGACACTGTTGGCACGCTAACAGGTACCCCATTAGATCTAGATATGTGCGCAGCTCCAACACCACAAAGGATGGCCTTCCCCTTCATACCTTGTTTCTTTGCAAGTCTCATAGCATGCGTCTCTAAGGATTCCTTCAGCGGGATTTCCTTTTCGCGGGCAAAAGGGTTAAGGATGTCACGAGGGCGGGCAAAGATAGGTACCTGCAACTGCGACACATCAGGCTTGAGGAAGTAGTCAGGATGTGTCTCCGCGCCCTCTGCTGTGTGCCTGGACAAGGTTAGTCCCTCCATAATCACACTTATGGGATAATCTTGATCGCGCTCTAACTGGGCAATGTGAGGAAGATCAAGTAGCTTCATCTTCTCCATGGCAGCGAAAAGCTCATCATAGGAGTTGGCATTGTAACCCGGTACTTGAGTAACAGGCACGGTCAATAAATTGTTCTCAGCAAGCTCTTCTATAGCCTGCGCCTGGCCACGTGCCAACGCGCGCTCAACAACTTCCCCAAATACCCCCTTTCACCTCCTGCGACTACAAAGTACCCATAGCAGCAAGGCGTAAACCATGGCTTATAAGCCACCTGCGCTCAGCAACTGATGACACCAGGTGAGGGTACAGCTCTTCATCATATTCGATGCTCAGCTTGCGCAGCTTCATTTCCTGTTTCTCCAGCGAATCCTGCACAGCCTTACGAAAGTCATCCAACTGGAGATGTGCGTGTTCTTGTTCAGCTCCATATATTTCAACACCCAAAGGCAAGTGTTCTGGTATTTTGTGAACGCAACACGCTCCTGACCTACTTCAGCAAGCAAAGACATCTTCTCTTCAGCGACCTTTTGAGCAAAAGCATCTGTTGCCCTAACCTCGGCCTGCGCTGCCGCCAACTGAGCTTTCAAAGAAGCGATCTCTTCATCTTTCTGCACACTAAGGCTACTCTCACCCGCATACCTAGCCTTTAGCTATGCAGCAGCCAAGCACAGCTCCTCAATCAACTGTTCTGTAGGAACATCCTCGGGAGCCTTTGTCCCGGATTCTTGGCCCCCCTGCGCAAGATGATCAGCAGGCAAAGGACCCGCCTTGGGGGGCGAATCCCCAGCGCGCGCAGCAACCTCAACACTGCACGCAGATAACAGAACTACTTTATAGTACCATTACGGAATAAAGAAATGTAGATTTAAAGATACAAGCCTAATTACTTACTTGAGATAAGGAATTTCAGTTGTATCCTTCTGCGACGCATTCTCCTCTGATGATGAGGGCTCACTAGAGATGAGATGGCACCTTCTCTTGGATGTACTAGCGCCATCATCCCCAGCAACTGCCTTGCGCTTCACCCCTTAGCCAGCGCCCTCAGACTCACTCACAGAAACTCCCACGCTGTCTGATGAATCAGTCTGCGATAACTCTTCTATATCCATTTATACCTCAGGAGTGGGAAAACTGCGAAGAGGCATCGCCTCTAAAACAACGGGGGGCGTATCCTCAGATTCTTCCTGCACAATCTCCATCGTGTGTCCCGCAGTAGCCTGTAGAACCGGCTCCTCGCCATCTCTTAATGGGCGCACACCCACAGTAACTTGCTTTGGCTTCTCCAAGCGAACAACGCTGAACAGATCCATCTCTGCGCAACAAACATTAAACAAACACAAAATAAGTTAGCTAAACTACAAAGGGAAGAACGCTTACAACTAATAAGCGAAGAGGAAGGAAGAGACAAGCACCCACCCCGGCTATTCTCGTCCAAAAATGTTGGCACTTTCTCCGGACAAACAAAGTAATTGCGACTGATGCCCATGTGCACCAAAAACTCCTCTGGATACGCCTTGATCGGTATGTGGTTGGCATTAATGGTCTCTGCATCCTCTGCACTATATGTTCCGGGGATGTGACGCTCATCTCTCGGTAATGATTCTTGAGTATAGAACTCAAAAATCCATGGAAAAAATGCACTATCAACCCAAAAGAACTTTTCTCTCCAAACCCTCAGTGTGTCTAGCTTCTCCGTATAGCACTGCAGTGACCCTACGCGCTTGGAGAAGGACACCCACCCGTTCGACCACGACGTGTGGTAAAACGCGAGGAATAGATGGATTAAGGGTTCAATCGCCAACAGGCGACAATTCACTTCAAAATTGGTTATTTTTGCTGCACCTATACAGTGCAGCTGTGAAATATGGAGACGATAATGGTTTAAAATATCACATAAAAAAAGGGAAATGGGTGCGCGTTGGTTGGCAAATTCGAAGAAACGTGTATATACCCCCACCTTCCCTTGAGGGAAGTTCGCAATCGACGCAGTCGCCACCGGAACTACCGGGTGCAATGTGATAGGAATGTAATAATCTGAGGTGAACTGACGAAGTTCATCCTCAGATATATCGGAATTAAAATCGGACAATTAAAGAACCATGATTAAACTTCAGTAAGCCTTACAAGCGCATGCGCTATTACCTTAGCTTTTGTTGATTTTTTGATCGCTGTTTGAAGGTTTAACAATGGTGGAAAATGATGATTTTTACTGCGGTAACCACAGTGAAACGACGGCTAACCTTTATATAGGGTTACACATATGGGTGGATGGATGACACGTATACCCTACTTGCCCCAATCGTGTGGCTGGGACGCAAAAAGGTAAAGCACTTTTTCACCCAACCCTCACGATTTTTGAAGGCGATACGGATGTACTTGGACTAGGTTAATTTGATAATTTTGGCGGGAAACAATTGAAACTTCCCCGCTACGCATCGAGGAATATTTTTGCTACATTTGTTAGTCTAGCATCCGCTGTCGTTACACTACGCATACTAGACTGGGGGGACATGAGGACGTATAGTCCGCATTCGGGTCACGAACCCGACCAATGGACGCTAACAACACTTAAGCCCATCACGAATGGGCTATCACGATAACGGTTTGGGCTCACGAAGGCCAAAACCCGAAGTTATTTATGGTTTTGATATAGGATATCTCTTATTTATGAGATATGTATCAAATAACCGACCCATGCGGGATACGCTGAGGAGTGAGGAACACGAAACCAACTAGGGTTTCGTGTATATATAAAGAGTCTCTCGACTCTCATTAAAGGTATGATCGATAACCCTAACTCTTCAACTAAACCCTAAAACCGATTACTTACTCTCACGCCGGAGGATAATCGTGGGAGACAATCCCACGATAAGCCTAACGGTGTCTTTTTGTTTTCTTAGTGCGCAGGTCTCAAGCATTAAGGTCTAATTGGTACGGAAACAAGGAACGCCCAACTTTTGTATCAACACACTCCATTTGGGGCATTTATTTCAGTCTAGCTTCAGAGTCATGAGCTTAAGAGCTAATGTATTATTTTTATGTGGCATTTTGTCATACACTTTATACTTATGGTACCGTAGAAACCCTTCATTTACATAAACCTATGAACTCACCAACATTTTGTTGACCATTTTTTAGCAATGTATTTTCAGGTAATTAAGGTATCGCATGTTGGCTTGCATAAGGACATACCATGGAGTCGCGGAGTCGACGCGTCTCACTTTATATTTTTATGCACTTATCTATCGTTTGATTTGTATGAACTTAATTTTCCGCAAACATGATTCACCTTTTAGGACCTAAACTTTGTAACTCTGAATGTTTTAAATTATCAAACGATGTATTTTCTAAACGACACTTTAGGTCGTTCAATATAACTGTAACTGTGGTGCTATAACCAGTCATGCCCCCGAATGTTCCATTCCGCTGCAAGTCAAGTAATTTGGGGGTGTGACAGACATTGGACATGAGGACGTCCAAACCTATTATCATTCATCTTTGTATTTTGAAAATGTATCTTTGGGACCTCTGTTTGCAAAAGTCTCTCTTTTGCTATAAAAACTCTAATGAATAAATGAATGATAACTTATCTTTTAAAAACGTCTCTTTTTGAGTCATTTTCTATTACTGTGACCGTGTATCAATGAGGTAATACACCAGATTTAGCTTCCGCTGCTATCCGTGAAAATGGGGGTATTACAATACAACAGCTTTTGAAAATAGATACTCATTATTTTAATTTCGTGTGACATACTTATAAGATAAGTTATTATCTTCTAGGTCGTGCCAACCGTATACCGTTGTGCTTTACTACTTGATTCTATTTTGCAATACTTAAGCCACTACACTTTGAGGTGAGTCATAGCCCCACTTTTCTCCTTCAAACTATTTATTTAACTTTTTGGGGGAGATACATGCTACAACTTTTATAACAATCACAGCTATTTACAAGTTGTATGTTTATCTTAATCAATTGTTTTATTAAGACTAAGTACCACGAATATTCTGAATTAACAAAACCCGTTTATGTCGACCCGGTTAGGGAAAACAAACACAAATTATTCAAGAACATTAGATATAACAACAAACCATGAATCATAATAACAATCCAACGAACTTGGATAATATCAATCTAACATTGTTTTATTGGCACTAAGTAACACAACTGCCATCTTAAGGCCCCACATCATGAACCAGTTAATTACTAGGAGTAGTGAGCGCGAACATTGTGAATAGGCCTATTGGGGTTGACGAATCCTGTTTGTGTTGACCAAGTACATTCAAACAAACGCGCTATATTTGAGAACATAGGGTAATTCGGCAAATTACCTACAGGGGTGACAAACATCCCAATTGATATTGGTACACGTTAACGTTTTGGTTTCATGAGCTTAGTGCAATAATAACTGTAAACAAACATTATGGGTGTATAACAACGTAACCTAAGACATATTAAAAATTAAACTCTTATGTTCAAACATCTAAGACATATCAAACATTGAACTCTTGTGTTCAAACATTTACGACATATCAAACATTGAACTCTTGTGTTCAAACATTTACGACATATCAAACATTGAACTTTTGTGTTCAAACATCTAAGACATATCAAACATTGAACTCTTGTGTTCAATCTTTTAACATTATGAATATATAACAACGTAATCCACGATATATTAAACATGGGATTCTTGTAATCAACTGTTTAACATACAAACCTATGAACTCACTCAACCTTTATGTTGACACTTTAGCATGTTTATCTCAGGTCCATAATGAATGAGGCTGCCACGGAGGAGCACGAATACATCAAGAAGGCTATAAATTTTATTATCATTCGAAAACTTATTTGTGAAATTTGTAAACCTTGAAACTACTAGGACCTCATTTTGTAAACTCTGATATTTATATAATTCAAATGATAAATCTTTTAAAACGACTCAATTAGAGTTTGTTTTCTATTATTATAACTGTTATGCCATGAAGTAACACCCAGTTTGAATTTCGTTGCGTTCACGAAATTGGGGGTGTTACAATTTGCAATTCATTCATCTCTGCTAGGGCATATGATCAATGAATCCAATAACCACCTCATCCCGCGTCAACCATGTACCCACAAACACCTTGCTAGGGAATCAACTGTCTTCAAGATTTGAGCTAACAGAGTGTAACAATTATGGATGGCGCATTAGTTTATGATTATCCATAGGGTAAGACCTTAAACCCATTGGTTTAATAGTCTTATCTTTTTATATCAAGTATTAAAACGATTTTCCTCAAAAAGTCATTTTACACATGAACTATGCATGAATACATGGCATGATTTGTGAAATTATAAAACAAAACTTTTTTGTCATAAAAGATGTTTAAACTCAAGTTTACCCTTCCCAAGCCTTTTTTAGATAGGTTAGCTAAATTCATAGACTGATCAATTTTATTACCTGAACTCGCTGTCAGGGACCTGGTGCTTAAGTACACCCTTTTCACTTGACTTTAGCAGAGACGCCCCGTTTTATTGTATCTCTTAAATAATATTGATTGACATATTATTTAACCAAATAAGCATGCATATCATACAATAATAAAACCCTATTGACACAGCCAAGCCATTATCTATTGTTGATCCCGAGAGCTACTTCGGGAATCAACTTTTGGGTCTATCCTAAGGGTTAAACATGAAACCAGGCAAGAAAGCTTCTTTAAGTTCCATGTCTTCACAACATAGCCTGTGATATTCACCGTTCCTCCTGGTGGATCATCACTCCTCAGTGTTCCCACTAAATCTCCTCTCTCTTCATGCTCTATAGATTCTCCTAACTTGTTTGGGCTTCCTTGCATCACTTCTGCCTTGGTTTACATTTGATTAAAAGCTACTCTACTTAAATTAAATTATAAAAGGGAATAAAAAATGGCACGCAAGCTTCCCTTAAACCCAAAACAGTAAACATATAAACAAATTTAAACTACATCACGACCACGTAGTTTATATTTTTGGTCTATGGCTTATGCTTGTGTCATGCATGATTAACAATTAAAAGCAGGAATGTGCTATTAAATATGTTGTTCCAATAATATCACGTCTACTCTAATAATCTTAGTGAGATAAAGTGGGTGTGGACACTTTAGTTTAGAGAGAGAAATGAGAGAAATAAAGTAAAGTCTCGAATTGATTGAAAGAAGAACACACACCTCATAACCCATGAGGTAGGGGTATTTATACCCATACAATAGTCAAGCATACTATCAAAACTATACAAGTGTTGCGATACTGTTATGCTGTCGCAAGCCACACAATGTTACACAACATACCTTATTCTAGAACAAAAGATAAATAGAAGTCACTGCACTAATGATTTACACTTTTTTTGTTCCAACAATCTCCCCCCAAGGGTAGATCATTAAGGTCTTCTATTTATAGGCTTCTTGTCAGGCCAACTTTGACATCCGATTATTTGTTCCATTCTTCTCCATGATGCTCGAAGTGTAAGCCTTTCTCTTATCACATTCACAACCCTTGTCAACATAAGATGATTGCTTGCAGTCATCTCTATCTGCAGTTTCTCCACCTTCCTCTTTATTCGCTCAAGTTTCTTCAGAATCCGTAGCAGTGTACCGGAAGAGAACTTGGCTACTTCAACGACTCTGAACAATCTCTTTCGCTTCTTGTCGGTCACATACACCAGACATAGTCCAAGGCCTAGTCTTGTGAAACATGTCCAGTTCTTAACTTTTTGAATACCAATGAAAGCTAACATCGGAGGGGTCAGGTTGATCTTCCTCTGATAGCTTTCAATCCCCATCTAGAAGTCATCGATGTGAGCTACTAATACATAAGCCCTCATGAAGATCAATACTGATTCAATCACGTCTTGGTCAATGGCTTTCTTGTTGAAGAAGTCTCTTATTCTCTTTATGATATCTTTGAGATTATGAGGATGAAGGTTGATGTAGTCAGCTTCAGTGAAGTGGTAGTGTTGATTATCTATTCTGATAACGTGATATTCAACCGATCCGTGAGAAGATTGATACTCTAATTTGACTTCAACGTATCTGAGAATTATGTGCTTCGAGTAGACTTCTTCACAAGGCTTGCGTCTGAGCTGCCTCAATCGATAGAATCCCCTCGATCTTTCATTTACGTTGATTATCCCAAGATATGCATCTCTGTTGTACTTTTTTTGATCAACTTCTGCTTCAGAGAAGATATCCGCAAATCTACCTTTTTCCAGAAATGGTTCTGGAATTTCCTCATATTTCGCTACTTCCTTTGTTGATGGTTGGTATTTGTCTGGACCTTCAAGCATGTACTTAAGATCGTCGTTGATGTACCGAACTGGAGGAGCGGTGTCAGATCTTGGAACTCTAGGGATATGTTTCCAAAGTGGAGAGCGTTCTCTTCTTCTCTTTCCAGTTACTTATCAATCAATTGTTGAAGAAGTAGAAGCACCGAGAGCTTTAGATACCTCTTGATCAATAAGTCTTGTTTTAAGATCTCTGTCGCTTTTAAACTTGTAGATTACCGAATCATAGATACCTTCTACTCTCTGTTCCAATGGATCATCTTCATCGATATTCAATCCAAATCTTTCATGCAGATTAGAGAATGTTCTGTCAACTCTTGTTGTTGTAGGATCTTAAGTTTGTTCATCCGTATGTAATGGATCCTTCAACACGTCATCTAACACATCATCATCTATGTCCGAAGCATCAAATCCTCCGAGCCCAGGAGGTATATCTCCTTCCGGATATGTCATGTCAGTCCAAAAGTCTTTATCAACATCTACACCTTCCTTGTGAGTTTCATCTCCAACGGATTCATCGTCCATGTTCACATTTTCATAATCGTCTGTTTGCTGTTGTGAACTGGATCTTTGTTGTTGTTTTTGTTGAGGTGAAGCTTGTTTGTGTGTTGAGAAGGTTGTAGTTGTTGTGGTTCTTTTTCTTTTAGCACTTATCTCCCCCTCAGGATCATCCTGATCGGGATCATCCTAACCGCGCTTTCGTAACTATGGACTACATTGGCTTTCCAATGCGAGTACCCTTGTTGAAAATTTCTTGATTAGCTTGATTGCCTCAGAATTTTTTTTCTTGAGTTGCTTCTTGAGGTCTTGAAGTTGATTGTCAGCTTGAGTTGTTGTCGATGGTTCTGCTTCGGGTTCCAGTAATCCATTGTAGATGTTAGGGTGAGCTTGTTATAGTGAATCATCATTCAAAAACTTATCTAACATGATTTCTGATAGACGGTCCAAAGATAGAGTTTTTGTGGATGACGATGATCCAGCTTGAGATTCACGTTGGCATTGAGCTGTGAATCTTGTGTTCATGTCGGCTCGTAGCTTCCCCATAACTTCGTTGAAGTGTGTGGTTGTTACAAATGGAACTGGTTCAACTCGTATTCTCTGAAAGAGAGTGAATGTGGATGTTGTCAGGATATGTTTTAAATTTGTTGTTGTTGATGATGGTTGTTGTGATGTGTGAGTTGTGAATGGGGTTGTTGTTGTGGGTATTGTGTGTGGTGTTGTTGTAGTTGTTGTTTTTGTTGTTCTTGATGATGTTGTTGTTGTTGTCGGGATTCCTTGGGTGGTAGCGGGATGAGTGAGTTGGTGTTGCTCAGTGGACCTAGACCTACTGGTGTCAATCTTCGTCTGCGTCCTAGGCTCCGGCCTATGTGTGTCATCTTCGTCCCCCTTATCATCTCCATCTTCGTCATCATGACAAGTATCACTAAACCTAGGCTCCTCACTATCCTTATTCTCTTTAAAAGGTTCACTTTTCTCCTTATCCTCCCCCACATCATCTTCTCCTACGTTTGTTTTCCTAGACTCATCAGTTTCTGGCTCAATGAGTGTTTCCCTATCTTCATCGTCTTCGTCTTGTAGTTGCCTAAGCTTACTCCCCGGCTTAGTGCCTTTTCTTGCCATTGTCTTCTTGCGCATCCTAGGGGTTCCTACTTTGGCGCTAGACTCTACTTTGACCCTATGCGCTCCCGGGGTAGGTCCGATCGGTTTTGAGCTTCCCATAGGAGCGTTAACTGACTGCATATACTCCTTGTATGCATCTGATTCCTTGTCAGCAAGATCTAACAACCTTTGTGGTATTGGCATGGGTGCTTTATTAGTAACAATAGAATCACCACTTGTGTTGTGCGTGTAAGGTTCTTTTGCTGTTGGATCTTCTTGTCTTCGTGAAATATTTGGATTTTGCCTCATGAATTGGGCAATCATCAACTTGATGTGTCTTACAAAAGGAATGCACACATTCTTCTTCTTCGATGATTTCCTTACATGATCTACGACATCCGTCCAGATCATCATAGCATAGTTGAAGTGACGCTGTTTCACTATACCATAGATGACTTGGTACAGTGTTGTAGTGCCTCTATCCATCCCTGTTTCCTTACCCATTTTACAATGGTTCAGAATCAAGAAGAGCATGGCCCATCTCACTGGTAGATACTTCCGTTTGAATGATGATAATCTTTTGAAGTTGTCAGCACCTTTAGCATCTTTATCGTATCCTAGCTCAATGAAGAATTCATTGAGCTGATCTACGTTGGGAGCTTCTTCAAAATCTTCATAATTACCATGATTTGCCACAGGAAGATTAAGTGATGTTCATAGATCTCCTGAGATTAAGTTGATCTGTTTTGTCTCTATGATACATTGAAGTGTATCGGGTTTGACATCTTCCAAGAGCACAACATTACGCCAGAATTGTTGTAAGTAAATCATGGGAGTGGTGGAGTCTGATGATGTTAGTACGGCATATATGGGGTGATGTTGGAGAATTTCAGGGATAATGGTTTGGTCACGTTCAAATGAGGTAAGAATGAATCGATGATTGTAATCACCAATTCTGAGGAACTCTATTTCATGAACAAGTTCTTCATTTGTTGGGACATGCACAACTTGAACTTCCTCTTGAATGTTTTGTGGTTGATCTTGCTCTTGAGCCATTTTTGTGAATATGATTCTGAATGATACATAAATTGTAAGTATATGGATAAGTTTAAACTCATTTATTTCACTCTGTCTTTTTTTGTATGCTCCGGCATTTCTTTTACGAGCATATTTCTTTCTTTTTCTTTTCTTATGCTTTCTTCCTTTTATAGCAAAAGCGCATGCTTTTTTCTTTTCAAATGCGATTTAATTCTCTCTGTCTGTTTTTGTTTTTCCTCACCAAAAGTTTGTTTTGTGATACTTTTTCAAAATATTTATGACGATTAGATTGAACGTTGTTTTCTATTGCTCATTCTTAAAAATGTACGTTCATCTAACCTTTTTGTAGTTTTGGGAAAAAGTGTCAACATTTGTTTCAAACTTAAGTAATCTAGTATATACTAGATAACTTGATTAGAAAAAACATTTACAAAGATAATTTAATTGCACGAGCGTGAGATTTCTTGATAAATAACTAAATTTTGAACTCTCTATTACGTTGTCTAGTTAAAGGAGTCCATTATCAGCTTTTAGGTGATAACTATTCCTAATAACTGTCTTGAAGATGAGAAGTTTTAGGTTAAGTCATATACAAGTTGTCTCAAAAGAGCTTTTGTTGCATAAGAATGAGATTTCCCAAAATGTATCAAAACCTTGAATACTCTATTACGTTGTGTAGCTAAAGGGATACATTATCAGTTTTTACGTCACAACTAGCCCTAATGACCACCTTGAAGACGAGATATTCTTAGTTAAGACTGTATCAAGTTGTCTCAAAACATTTTATAAACAAATTTGAGTGAAAACTTTTCAAGCTTGCATGAATTGATTTGTAATTTTGAAATTCATAGCTTTGGCAACCAAGAAAGAATTTGAATTTTATCCGTCAAAATCATTCATTCATATAGACATAGAAAAATGTCATTCACAAAGTGTTCATAAAAATGCAATCATAGAGAAGTCTAATTTTCTAACTAAATATATGCATCACGAACTACTTTAAAGCAATATCGGGATACAATCCTAGTCTAATTATTACTAAACTAAACATATGCAATTTTATGTCCCAATATTTAAAAAATTATTCCTTAATTAAAATTTTGATCCTTTTTAAATGAATTTTAAAAAATTGAGGAACACATTTGTGTTAAAAAAATTGGCTCATTGTTGAACTTGTTTGTTTTTGAAAAGTAATTTTCAAAAAAATTTGAAGTTTATAACAAGTTATGACCATTTTTAGAAAAGAATGTTTGATCACAAATGTAACTTTGCTAAAATTTGTTAAAATGTTTGTTAAACTTTATACAAGTATAAAACTTATAAAAGTTTTGCAAAAATTTTAATTTTTTTTGGCAGAGTAACGTTTAGAAAAGATGGGTAACAAAGTTTCGCAAAATCTGCTATCACAAGATTTGGTATCGCAAACATGGTCAAACATAGTCAACTGTCGCAAACAAGATAAAACAGGTATCGCAAACCAATGTTGTGATAGTAGATTACTATCGCAACAAGTTTAGCAAAGAGCTGTCGCAAAGAAAAGTTGTGATAGCAAGCTATCGCAACACTTTTAGGAAACGTGCTATCGCAAGACATCAGTTGCGACACTAAGTGTAAAACTGTTTTCGCAACCAAATTCTCGCAGATTTTAAATTACTATTAAAATCAATTGTTGGCTCTATCCTAAAGTCTCGCATTCCACCATTATTGGTGTCGCAACCCTAACTGTTCATCTTCGACCCAAAATTGATCCATTTTTACCCCAAATCAAGCCGTTTAAGTTCCCGTTTTCTTTCATAATCATGATCCAAACATCTTATCTTATTTATCTAACCACAAGAATTTAACCAAAACACTCTAAATCGCAAACTCAATAGTGATCTATGTGTTGTATGAATACGCAACCTTAACTAAGCAATTTTGATCAATGTAATACAAACCAAAGACTGAAATTCATAACAAAGATGTAAAACCATTAGTTAAACACATTTTTTAGCTTACTTTTTTGCACGAAAAACACTTGAGATTCAAGAAATCACTATTAAGGCGAGAGTTTTGCGATGCGAGTATTTGGGTGCAAATGAGAGAGAAAGTTTGTGATAGCAAATAATGTTTGTGTGTTTTTCTCTCGCAGTCACTAGGTGGGTTAATAACCCTTTGACTTTTTGAGCTTTTTGATTTTGACCCAGATTTATGAGAGTTTTGGACTTGGGTAGGTGGGTTAATAACCCTTTTTGACTTCTTGACCTTTTTGATTTTGACCCAGATCTGCCAGAGTTTTGGACTTGGGGAGGGTTCAATAGAAGTTATAATGTTTCAGCAACCCCCCCCCCCCGCCCTTGGCTTAAGCTCACTTTTCACATAAAGTCCTTTTTGTTATCATTTTATTTTTAACAAAGTTTTTGAAAACATTTTAGTTCAAATAAATGAACTTGTGTTATATCAAAAAATGTTTAAAAAAAATTTATCACTCACCCTCGAAGTGATGGGAATTCCCAACGTTTTAACAACATTTTCTATTTAATTTTCGACAATATTTTTGTTTAGTTTTCCAACAACTTAAAAATTTATTCATTTGATTTCAAAAACAAACTTCTCAATTTCTCCCCCTCAAAAATAGCTTAATATTTTAAACTGTTTTTGATCTATTATTGAGGTTTGTAGCATTGTTTTTGAAATTTTTATTCTTACTTGAACTAAAAAAGATTATATTAATAATCAGAAAAACATGCTCAAGATTTGTTTATCATGAGCAAAAAATTTTAATAAAAGGTTTTGTAAAAAGCTTTTGGTAAAATCGTGTATAAATTTTGCTCACGATAATTAAGAAAATTTCTCTTCTTTTCAAAAGGATTGAAGCACTGAAGCGTACGTTCAGGGTCCTTTCTTTAAAAAACGATTGTTGATCCGTGATTTGATCAACAACCATTATGAGTTGATAATTACCCTATTGTTTTACCAGATGTACTTGTGATGTCTGATACTTTGGTGACTTCTTTGACCTTATGATTGTCATTGTCATTTTATCACGAATGCTTGCCATTCCTAGACGTTGTCGTAAGTATTCAAATCTTTACGGTGGCAAAGCTGTTAGGAATAAATGTTCAAGACATTGGTTTTGTATTAATACTACTGAAGAATGACACTAACAGTACTAATGAAGTTAGTACTGCTAGTGCAAGCTGAAGACTGTTGAAGATATAACTAACAGTACTAACTGCTGAGTTAGTACTGCTAGTATAGAAGATGATACTACTGCTTGAAGACTGAAGATTAGTACTGCTCATGATGACGTGTAGAAGGATAAGTAAATAATAGATTTCATGTATATCTTATATAGTTAGAATTATACGGATATTCTGCATGTTTAGAATATCAATACTTATCTTGTAAAGGACTCCTAGTGTTATAAGGAGGTCCTAGGTTAGATGTTTAGATATATGTTTTGTTAAGCTTCAAGATTTTAAAAACCCTAGTGATAAGCAAGATCACTCGTATTATATCTAATAATATTGAAGCATTTGGAGTTATTCATTGTTCATATAAACTGTCCATTATTGTTACATTAACAAATCTTCTAAGTATCATATAGTAGATTCAGCATACTATTTGGTATACTCTCAAAGTATCCTCAACACAATTCTAAGTGTGTTTAGATCCTCTCAAGTGGTATCAGAGCCAGGTTTCTGATACATTGATTTAGAAGATATTTTTCAGAAGAACTCTTTATTCCCTACAAAGACGATGGACATGGAGACTACATAGAACAACACTGCTGTAAAGTTGCCTATGCTTAAACTGAATGATTTCGAGATGTGGAGGCTTAGGATCGAACAGTACTTCCAAGTACAGGATTATGCACTTTGGGAAATCATAGAGGATGGGAACTCCTTCAAACCATCAACAACTAAAACAACAGTTGATGGTCAGACAAAGACAACTGTGAACACCTCTCCTGTTACTTCAGAAAAAAAGTTGTAGAAAAAGAATGATATTAAAGCAAGGAGCTTGTTGCTGATGACCATCCCCAATGATCAACTACTGACATTCAGCAAATAGAAGGATGCCAAATCCTTTTTTGAAGCAATAAATACCAGGTTTGGTGGTAATGAGGCCAACAAAAAGACTCAAAAGACCTTGCTGAAGCAGAGTTTTGAGAATTTCAGTGCTACAAGCAATGAATCTCTTGACCACATGGTCAATAGGCTGCAGAAGATAGTCAACCAACTGGCTGTATTAGGAGTTAAGATCCCTCAAGAAGACATGAATTCCAAATTCTTACAGAGTTTGTCTGCTGATTGGTATACTCATGTGGTTGTCTGGAAGAACAAGCCAGAAATCGACACAGTGAGCCACAATGATCTGTACAACAATTTTAAAATTGTTAAACAGGAAGTGAAGAAGTCTGGAAGTTCAAGTTCAAGCTCTAGGAACATGGCATTTGTGTCATCTCCCAGCAACATCAGTCCATATGAGGTGAATGTGGCTTCAGGAGTTAGTACTGCTAACCCTAGTGTTAGTACTGCTAGTTGATCAACTAGTACTACTGGCATAAGTGATACTACATTCTATGCATTCCTGACCAGCCAAGCCAATGGGTATATGCTATCACATGAAGATCTTGAACAGATTGATGAAGATGATCTGGAAGAGATGGACCTAAAGTGGCAGGTTGCACTTCTAAGCATGAGAGCTAAGAAATTCTATCAGAGAACTGGGAAGAAGATCACCATTAGTGGTAATGATACAACTGGTTTTGATAAATCCAAGGTGGAGTGATTCAACTGTCACAAGTTGGGACATTTTGCTTGAGAGTGCAGAAGACCCAGGCAGCAGGACAGCAAAAGCAAGGGGTATGGGAACAAGCAGAAGGCTGTGGAAGAGGCAGAGCCATCTTTAAAGGCAATGGTTGCCATTGATGATCTGGGATATGATTGGAGCTTCATGGCTGATGAAGAAGAAGCACCAACTGAGATGGCATTGATGGCATTTTCTGACTCAGAGGTACATTTAGTAAAGAGTTGTTCTAAATCTTGTTCTGCTTTAAAAGAATATGAAACACTTAAAAAGCATTAGCAGAGAGTATAGCTAAACCAAACTAACTATAATCTAGCAAATCATAAAAGAGGTTTTGCAGTCTTAGAAGAACAAATTTTGTTTTATAAGAAAAATGAGTCTGTCTTTTCAGAAGATATTGTTGTACTTAAAAGAGACATGGCTCATAAAGATGCTGAGATAAGTGTACTTAGAACTGAGTTAGAAAAGATCAAGAAAGCAAAAGATAATATACAGTTAAGTGTAGACACTCTGGCATATGCATCTAAGGGAGTTATAAGATCATAGAGTCTCAATTGGTTAATAAGGCTAAGTCAGGGTTAGGCTACAATACATGTCCACCTCCACAGAGAGGAGTGCCTTCACCCCCAGGTATTGACTTAGAACACACAGGTTTAGCTAAATTTCAAGAGCCAAAATTAGAATATGGATCTAAGGCTAAAGAAAATGTTTGTTTAAATAAACCAGTGGAAGCTAATGAGTCTTTTGAGAGTAGAAGTGACACCTCTCTTGTTGAGGACAAGGTGTCAGATGATAAGAACTCAGATGCTCCCATTATTGAAGATTGGGAATCTGATGATGAGGATTAGGTTGACTCTAAACTTGTAGTAGTAAAGCAAAGAGGAACTACTGTACCTAAGGTGGTTAAAATTGAAACTGTTACACCTAGAAAACAAGTAAAACAAGCTAGGCCAATAGTTAGATATGCTAAGTTGTATAGGTCCACAAACAGGTCTCAATGCCCTAGGGGAAACTAGAGAAACTGGAACAACCTCAAGTCCCAACAACTAGGCAACGAATTTGTCATGTACAATAAGGCTTGCTTTTCTTATGGTAGCTTTGACCACCTGAAGGCTTTTTGCAACAACCATCTAGGGAAAAGGATGGTTTCAGGGAATAAAATGGTGCATAGGAATACAAATGAAAGGGTGAACTTATGGGGTTTTTCAAGAAAATCTCACCCTAATGTTAATAGTATGACTTCCAGAGCAATTTTAATGAAGTATGGCCTTAAACCAGTTTGTACTGCTAGACCAGCAATTAGTACTGCCATATCAATTAAGACTGTTTATCCCAAACAAACAGTTTCAAGTGCAAAACCAACTTCAAGTTTTTCTAAAAATGCACAACAAACTGTTCACAGGCCTTTTTACAAGAAAGCAGTGTTTCACAACAAATTTTGGAACCCAAAAGTTAAAACTACGAGGCCAGCAGTTAGTACTGCTAGACCAGTAGTTAGTACTGCTAGGCCAAGAAACATTGCTAGGGCAAATGGGGTAAATGTTGTTAAGGCCTCAGCATGTTGGGTATGGAGACCTATCAAACCCAATTGTACATCAATCACATTAAAGAAATATGATTACATTGATGCACGAGGCAGATCCAAGTCAGTAATGGCTTGGGTCCCCAAAGGAAACTAATTTCCTTTATTGTATGTGCAAGGACATCCACAGGATCATGAAGAAAATCAAGGATATGCAGATAGTGGATGCTCTAGGCACATGACTGGGAACATGTCCTAGCTCTCAGACTTTACACCTATGGATGGAGGATATGTTACCTTTGGGGGAGGAATTGGTGGCAGAATTACTTGTAAAGGTACTTTGAAAATAGTTTGTAACACCCTCTAAACTTCATGTTAACAGTGGAGGACTTAATCAGGGTATTACTGGAAGGATCATAGTCATAATCATAGAAAACGACTCAAAAGAGGTGTGTTGAAAGTTATTATCATTCATTTAAATAATCCAAGTACAAAAGGATTCAAATGTTAAACATTCCACAAAAGCAATGATAGTTTGAATTGAATGATAAGGTTTATTTGACACCAAAAACCCATTAGTTTATTTGCCTACTCCGTGCCTTGAATGCTCCGTTAATTACCTGAGATAAACATGCTAAAAGTCAACAAAATTGTTGAGTGAATTCATAGTGTCTGTAATTGTAATCAGTTTGAACACAAGTCTATAATTGCATAGAAATACAATCATATTTGAAATAGTAATATTGCAGTTCGATATATTGCCCCAAGTCTCATGACACGCAAACGTTAACAATGTACCGTACAAACGGCGTGAACACACCAAATTAATGGTGTGAGTTATGGCCCTCGTGTAGGAGATTGCCATCTTCCTATTTCCTTCAAATAAAGTGCATTTGACTAATCCGGCTAGAAACTAAGGATATCCATCCGGCACTAGTTCAAATAGGCAGTCAGCGTCCAATAGATCTATTCACTATATTCGCGTTCACTCGCAAGTGATTAAGGGTTCATGATGTGAGGGGCTTTTGGCAATAGTGGTAACTTAGGCAATATCAGTCAGGTATAGCATACAGAAAATACTTGTGTTCTATTTAGTACCATGTATCTCCCCACGAGTTGAAAGTACATAAAAGATAAAAGTGGGACTATGAGCTCACCTTGAATGTAATTGGCAAAGGTGATGCGAAATCAAATGTATTATGGGAGCGGCTCCAACACAAGACATGAATAACAGGGAAGTCTGAGAGTACGATAGTTTTGGCTTGGTTTAATACGAATAATGATGATGAAATTTAGTATCGGATAACGAATTGGTTCATGATGAGAATGGATGATATGCTTAAAATGCTTAAAGTTCAAAAATTATATTATATATAATATTATCTTGTTTTTATGTTATTGAATCCATAAATATCGTTTCCTCGAAAGTTGTTGAATGACACGTTATGTTATTTGTTAGAATATTCGTTATATAAATATATATAAACGTAACGTAATTTGAATATATATAACACGAAATGTATAAATGCCCTTGTTTGAATGCAAAAGTGTAAAACATGTAATGGAATTATACATAATGTAAAGTTACTGAATGGTCCCTGAATTTATACCAAGTTTACACTTTCCACCCTAACGGTGAAACTTTTGCACCGTTAGTCCTTGGTTAAAAAACATTTACACATTTAGTCCAAAAGATTCCAATATGACATTTTATGGGTTTTGGTTACTGTTTTATCATTTTCTACACATAAGTTATAAAAATGACAGGTTGATACATATTTATGTGATTGTTACAATATTAACCCGATAAGCATAAATATTTGAAAGTTAAGTCCAAAATTCACAAAAATCATAGATTAAGTTTTCCGAGAGTTGTATAAGTCTCAAACAGCTTATTGGAGTTTATAAAACTGCTTATTGGGCCTCAACGAAGTTGTATAATTCTCAAATGTTTTGGGCTTGTCTTTGGGCTTATTTTATAGTCTTAAAATCATTACCAAACTACTTATATGAACTGCTTATCGTTATAGCTTATTATGAGCTTAATGGTCTTAAAAGCCCACTCGGATATATATTGAGTTTTATGACTGTTTCGAATACGATAAGCTTTTAGGTTATAAGAGGTCTTAAATTAGCTTATCAAGTGAGTTTATTTGAACAGCTTATTAGAGTAGCTTATGAAGAAACGAGACAAGTATTTTATTCGATATGTTGTACGTATAAAATGGATTTTATGGGATAATTTCTACTCGATAAAGATAAATGGTCAAAAATGAAATAATGAACTATAAACGTACGATATGTAATATGATATTAAAAAGGGTCTCGTTAAGCATATATATGATGAAATAAATGTCGAATGAGTATAGTACTTGAGTTCTAGCCATCCTTTGATATAGTAGGTCATATGCAATATGTAAAGTAAATATGAGAACTCAAAAAATATATAGGAACGCTTGTAAATGAACTCGTACGAAATAAAATGTGCATGATTCAAAGGAAAAACATAAGAATGAATGGAAATGAGTTCGAGGAGCTTACTACACCAACAAGGTTGTTAGAAATACGTTTAAATGAACTAGAATTCGAATGGGTTGCACGTCACACGTTAGAATGGCCACAAATGATTCGAATGAAGCTTGAACGTGTTGGAAATGGATTGATCGACTAGTATAATGGTCTTTGCTCTTGAGGGGCTCGGCTAGAGAGTAGAAATCTTAGAGAAATATGTGTGATATGTTTGAGTGTGAATGGGAGTGTATGTGTATATCCGAATATATCATATGTATGTATAGGAGTGTATATTGTTTAATAATGTACAAGTTGTGGTTCGATGGGATTGTGGCAGGGATTAGATAGGATTTAGTAGCTAGCACTTGAGTATAATGATATTTAGAAGAGGGTTTGTGTGTTGGTTCGGTTATAGAATCAAGTTGCATGTATTTGTTTGTGTTCGACATATAAAAAGGTCCAACAACTTATTTAGCGTGACCAAAAGTATAGAAAAGTGTACAATACTTGTGGAATTCATTTTCGACTAGGAATGATACAATGCCTTATGTAAAAATTAGTTTTGTCGAATTTAGTTTACACTTGAATGAATTATACTCGTGTCGACTTGGATTTAATTTAAGCCTTGTTTAATGATCAAACGTTCGAACTAGGAAGTGAGGCTTGTCATTCCTGAATCCTTGGAATGCGAAGAATTGGACCATGTAAAAAGTTGTATAGGTTGTGTGTCAAATTTCCAAGATATCGAGGCCAAGTGATTGAGGTTTATTCGAATAAAATAAAAGAAATAATGAAATTTGGATTGGGCTTGAATAGTAACAGGCTTAAGAAATAGTCTATTGGGCTAAGCAATAGTAATACGGATCCGTTTGGTTGTTTATTTGTAATTTGAATTGTCGTGGTGCGTGTGTGAGCTCGTTCCAAAATATCGTGGATCACGTATCAACGTGTTTGAATTATAGAAATGTAATAAAAAAAAATTTTAAATTTTTCGCTTAAAAATGGTTAACTGAACTGTAATGGTAATTTAATACTTGATTAACATTTACAAAGTACTGGGGAATTTTACAGGTTGCTACAGTACCTACCCGTCAAACAGAATTCCGTCCCGGAATTTAAGTCTAAGATAGTCGTTAGGGTTGTCTATCGAAATAAATGTGGGTATTTTTCGCGAATTTGGTCCTCATGTTCCCATGTATACTCTGGTCCTCGTTTAGAGTTTCATCGAACTTTGACAATTGGGATACGGTTTTGCTTTAGATGTTTCACCTCTCTGTCCATTATTTCCACTGGTTCCTCTGTAAATACGAGTTTGTCATCAAGTCGGATTTCTTTCATTGGAATGACAAGTGTTTCATCTGACAGACATTTCTTCAAGTTCGATACGTGAAACGTGTTGTATACTCTACTGAGTTCCTCCGGGAGCTCAAGTTTATAAGCCACTGGACCAATCCTTTCTAGGATTTTGAACGGTCCAATGTACCTTGGATTCAACTTTCCACGCTTTCCAAAGCGTACCATTCCTTTCCATGGAGAAACTTTTAACATAACCCTGTCTCCAACCTGGAATTCTATGGGTTTTCGCCTCACATCGGCGTAGCTCTTTTGTCTTTCATGTGCGGCTAGTAGTCGTTGCCTGATCTTAAATATCTTTTCCATTGTCTCGTGGATCAGTTCAGGTCCTGTAAATTATCCGTCACCAACTTCAGCCCAACAAACTTGCGATCTGCACTTTCGACCATAAAGTGCTTCAAATGGTGCCGCCTTGATGCTGGCATGGTAGCGGTTGTTGTAGGAAAATTCAGTCAAAGGCAAGTGTTTATCCCAACCTTTCCCGAAGTCTATGACACATGCCTGAAGCATGTCTTCTAAGGTTTGGATTGTTTTTTCACTCTGCCCATCAGTCTGAGGGTGATAAGCGGTGCTCATGTCTAAACGTGTACCGAGAGCTTTCTGTAGAGTCTGCCAAAATCTAGAAGTAAATCGGCTATCTCTATCTAAGATAATGGAGATTGGAACTCCATGTCGAGACACTATTTCCTTTAGATACAACTGTATGAGAGTGCTCATCTCGTCAGTTTCCTTGATTGGTAGGAAATGAGCGGACTTGGTAAGACGATCAATGATGACCCAGATGGTGTCCAATCCAGTTGACGTCTTTGGTAATTTGGTGATGAAATCCATAGTAATTCTTTCCCATTTCCATACTGGTAGTTCAGGTTGTACAACCAATCCCGACAACTTTTGACATTCCGCCTTGACTCTTGAACAAGTCAAACATTTCCCAACATACTCGGCGATGTCGGCCTTCATGTTTGGCCACCAATAGTTCTTCTTGAGATCCTGATACGTCTTGTCAGAACCCGGGTGAATGGAGTACTTGGATTTGTGAGATTCATGCATGATGAGATCACGTATACCTCCGTAGAGAGGAACCCAACTTCTTTCTTTGAAACAAAGCATTCCATCTGATCTTTTCACGAAACCATTTTCATTCTCTGGCATACCATGAATTCTTTCATGGGTTCTGTTCTCTTCCTTGAGAGCTTCTGATTGGGCTATGAGGATCTGTGATGGAAGTGGTGAACAAATGGTCATTCCCAGAGATCGGACTCTGAGAGGTTTGATCCGTTCTTTTTTGCTCAAGGCATCAGCCACAACGTTCGCTTTCCCTGGGTGATAGCGAATTTCACAATCGTAGTCGTTGAGAAACTCTAACCATTGGCGCTGTCTCATGTTCAGTTCCTTTTGATCCAGGATGTGCTGAAGACGTTTGTGATTGGTGAATATTGTGCTCTTGGTACTGTACAAGTAATGTCTCCATATCTTAAGAGCAAAGACTAACGCCCCTAATTCCAGATCATGTGTTATGTAGTCCTCTTCGTTCTTCTTGAGCTGTCGAGAAGCATAGGCTATTACTTTGCTCCTTTGCATCAACTACTGCGCCTAAATCGTGATGCGACGCACCACAATACACTACGACGTCTTCACTTCCTTCGGGTAGTGCTAAGATTGGTGCTTCACAGAGTTTTTGCATCAAGAGTTGGACAGCTAACTCTTTTTTTTCTTCCCAGATATACTTCTTGTTCTTCTGGGTTAGTTCTGTCAGAGGTTTTGCGATCTTTGAAAAATCTTCTATGAAACTTCTGTAGTAACCAGCGAGACCTAAAAATTGACAAATCTCTGTTGGGTTTGTAGGAGATGCCCAATCTTTAACCGCCTCAATCTTGGCAAGGTCTACGTGGATACCTTGACTGTTGATAACATGGCCAAGAAATTGTACCATTGGAATCCAAAAATCACATTTGGAGAATTTAGCGTACAACATTTCCTCCTTGAGCAACTCTAAAATGGTTCTCAAGTGTTTAGCATGTTCTTCCTTGCTTCGTGAGTAGATTAGGATGTCATCTATGAACACGATCACGAATTTTTCCATGTATGGTTTGCATACGC
Source organism: Artemisia tridentata subsp. tridentata (assembly GCA_021014915.2). Classification (NCBI taxonomy): domain Eukaryota; kingdom Viridiplantae; phylum Streptophyta; class Magnoliopsida; order Asterales; family Asteraceae; genus Artemisia; species Artemisia tridentata. The sequence goes on along the minus strand of CP139507.1, from coordinate 246,144,959 downwards.
GGTTCATCAAGTCCATGAATAATACGGGTGCATTGGTAAGACCAAATGGCATTACTTGAAATTTGTAATATCCATAACGTGTTCTGAAAGCTGTTTTGGGAATATCTTCTTCTCGGACTCTCAGCTGATGATATCCCGACCTTAGATCAATTTTTGAGTAGACACTCGATCCTTGCAACTGGTCAAACAAATCATCAATCCTTGGAAATAGATATCGATTCTTCACGGTGAGTTTGTTCAACTCTCTATAATCAATACACATTCGGAATGTTCCGTCTTTCTTCTTGACAAATAAGACCGGAGCTCCCCAAGGTGATGAACTTGGTCGGATAAGTCCTTTATCTGATTGCTCTTTCAACTGATCAGATAATTCTTTCATTCCAGAAGGTGCCAACCGATAAGGTGCTTTTGCAACTGGTGCTGGCCCGGGCACTAAATCAATCTGAAATTCTACCTGACGGACTAGTGGAATCTCGGGCAAATCTTCTAGAAATACTTTAGAAAAGTCCTTGAAAACTGGCACTTCTTCAAGTTTTTTCTCTTTTGATTCATTCTCCGTCACCTGAACCAAAAACACGCGACATCCCTTGTTCATATACTTCACCGTCTTGATATACGAGACGATGTTAAGTCGGGTTCTACTTTGCTCGCCACGAACAATGAGAGTTTCACCATTGAGTGGAATTTAGACGACCTTCTCGTCACAGATGATTCTAGCATGGTGCTTGGATAACCAATCCATGCCAATAACGACGTCAAAGCTACCGAGTTGAATAGGCATGAGATCGATGGGAAAAGGTTTGTCTAGTAATGTTAGGGTGCAACCTTGGATTATCGTATTAGTGCCTATAAGGTTTCCGTTAGCTATTTCAATTTCGTATGTAGTGTCTAGTTCTACTAGGGCAATGTTAAGCAGTGAAGCAAATGAAGTAGACACAAGGCTCTTATCAGCTCCTGAATCAAATAATACTTTAGCACTTTGTTGGTTTAGTAAGAATGTACCAGTGACTACGCCGGGGTCCTGTGATGCATTTTCGTTACCTAGCACATATGCTCTCCCACGAGTAGCGTTGTTCTGATTAGTATTCTGTTTTTGGGCATTGGTTCCTGTAGTGCCCTTTCTTACCACACCCGTGGCAGACTATTGCTACCGGTTATAAATTTGCACCTGTGGCCCTGCAGTAATTAGTTTTATGGCCTATTTTTTGGCATTTTCCGCAAATGGCATGAAAAGGCCTAGTGTGATGCATTCTGCATCGGTTGCACTAGGGTAGTATTCCGGTATAAACTCTTTCTTCAGTGGGTGCAGCAACATAAGCTCTGGCAGCTTCATATCTGTGATTTTGTTGGTGGCGGTGGCTGTTGCGATTTTGTTGGGAATTACATTTACGGTGGTTGTTGTTGTTATTGTTGTTGTTCTTGTGGTTGTTGTTGTGAGTGGTTGTTCCACGATCATCTAGCTTTCGATTATTATCATTGTTTTCGGAGGTAGAACTCCGTTTAATTTCCCGTTCTAGTAATCGTTGAGCAATCGTGATGGCTTCTTCCAGAGTAGTTGGTTTTGATGAGGTGACATTTCCCTCGATGCTTCGAGGCAGTCCCTCGACGTACTTCTCCAATGTCCTTTCAAGGTCCGGCACCATAGTTGGACATAGTATAGACAGTTCATGGAACCTTCTATTATAGGTTCTTATATCGTTCTCTCTCACAACCAACTGGTGGAATTCCTCCTCCAGTTTTCTAATTTTTGTACGCGGGCAGTATTTCTTTAGCAATTTTCTTTTCATTTCGGCCCAGGTAATCTGATACGCTTCCTCCATACCCATGGTCTAGGCGGTAGCGTTCCACCACGATAATGCATCTTCTAGAAGAGTCCTTGTAGCAAAGGTAACCTTGCAGTTATCTGGACAGTTGCTTATCATGAATACCATTTCTGTACGCTCAAACCACTGAGCTAGTTCGATCACTCCTTTTGAACCTTTGAAGTAAGTTGTCTTGCAACTCATGAAATCTTTATAGGTGCACTTGCGAGATGCAGATGCCTCGCTTTCAGCTGTTGCCCTGTTGTTGCTACTCGAGCGAGCTATGGTAGCCGCTTGAGTCTCAAGAGCTGCAGCAACGCTATCGGCTACCAGTTTCTGGATAGCTGTAGGAGTCATTGCTGCTGCGGGGGTGGTAGTTTCCTTTCTTGTGCGAGCCATGGTTCTATAATTGCCACAAGAAAACACAGATTTAGAATCCACATAATGAACATGTTAGAATAATTCGTGTAACAAGGTAATTGCATACAAGTCCTAACAATACTATCACAATGTGAAATTACAACAAATTGGGAATCATAAAATCATGACATGTTTGGGTACTATCGTAAATAAATGATCAACTCTTGGTATAGGATTGCTAAAGAACAAAGTGATTCTTCATCTACAAAAGCTGAAGTTCAGTAACTTTCTCTTCATTCATCAAGTTCCTTCTGAAATTTTCCTTATTAAAATCCGGGATTATAGTCTAGTTATAACATTCAAAGAACCGTAACAATCATAAGTAACATCACGACATGTCTGAATACAATCACATTACACATGAACAACCACGGTAACATAAATCAACATCAATATATAGTAAATCCATAACCAACAACATATATTAATAACTTGAATCAATTGTGTTACAAAACAGAATGATACAAGGTCCTTTATTAATGCCACATGCGGCAGGCTAAGATGCCTTCAAACTATAACTGATGTACAATATGTCTAACTACTGAAGTCTCATCCATAGGCCCTGTGAACTCTGAAATCTGATCCATAAGTCTCTGTATGTCGGTCTGCTGCTGGACCTGCATGTCCTCGATGAGGTTCTCTAATGTAATGGCTCTGCGGCGCGCTTGTATAACTTCTTCAATCTGCCTTTGTCTCTCCCACTGTAAAACTGTCATATGGGAGTGCGTCTCAAACATCTCCGACTGAATCCTCGTCAAACCATCCTGTAGGTCCATCCTCTCGGATACGAGGTCATGTATAGTGCTGTCGACCATCTCGTGGCGGTCGAGTGATTCTCGGTCAACGATGCTCAGAAGTGCATCAATCTGCTCCTCATGACGCTCTAGTCGTGTCATGATGGTGGAGGGAGTAGGTGTGCGGGTAACTGCTGCCCTGGAGCTCTCTCTAGTCTCGAAGACTCGGGCTAGAGGGGTAAAACCTGGTGGGAACAGTAATGATGATGAAGACGAATTACTAGGACTTGCTATGCGGGCCCGGCTCTGAGAGGGTAAATCCTCCTCTGGAGTCAGCTCCCGTTGGTGAGGTACAAACGGGTATGATTGGGTGAGTAGGTTAAACATGTTTTCGGGTCTAACCGATGGTGGAGGGGGTGATGATAGTAGTGGTGGCAATGTATGCTCAGGAGATAATGGTGGTGTCATCCTGATCATGTCTAGTGGTGAAGTAGGGGATAGAGGTGGTGATGATGGTATAATCAGAACTATGGGTAATTGTACCCTCTTGCGAGGTGTATGCATCTTGATAGGGCCATTTGGATGGCTCCGTAATGGTGTCATAAACGGTTTTGGCTCATAGGGTTGTAAGATCCTGACTCGTCTGCGCCGGTTTACCAGTGTAGGTGGGGGTGGTGGTGTAGGTGAAGGTGTCTCTGAATCAGCTGCAGGCAACCACTTCTATGTCTGCATATATTGATCATGTGTAAATGGAGTGTAAGTAGGAGAAACTGGACAGTTCTCCGGGTGAGGTGGTGGAATATATGCCCATCTAGCTAGCACGTACGGGTATTCTGATATGGGTGAGTTTGGGTTACCTGGTGCAACAGGTTTCATAGGTGGTGTAAGGACGACTTCACCCTCTTCGAAGGGCTCCGTTTCGTCTGATGCGATGTTCGACACTGTAGCAGTCGATGTGCTAGGAACTAAGGGTGAGGTGATAGATGATAAAGTATCCTCGGACTCCATGTCCGATGATGAGGTGCTAAGGTGAGGCACTGAAGACATGGTACTGTAATAACCCCGAAAGTAGTAAATGTAAGTCATCAATAAAATCAAGTATATGAAAGTCAATATGAAATAATCTTGTTAAGCAACACTCTAAACACGGTGTTGTGAAATATGCAGGCACGGAGGGCGTAAAGTGGTATGGTGTAAAGTGATCCATTTTGAAAGTATAGTTATAGTCCAATGTTTAAAAACACTTGGTTCTCTATAACCATGTATCTGATGCCAATCTCTAACACCCCCTAAATTTCATGTTAACAGCGGAAGACTTAATCGGGGTATTACTGGAAGGATCATAGTCATAATCATAGAAAATGACTCAAAAGAGGCATTTTGAAAGTTATTATCATTCATTTAAATAACCCAAGTACAAAAGGATTCAAATGTTAAATATTCCACAAAAGAAATGATAGTTTGAATTGAATGATAAGGTTTATTTGACACCAAAAACCCATCAGTTTATTTGCCTACTACGTGCCTTGAATGCACCGTTAATTACCTGAGATAAACATGCTAAAAGTCAACAAAATTGTTGAGTGAATTCATAGTGTTTGTAATTGTAATCAGTTTGAACACAAGTTTAAATTGCAAAGACATACAATCATATTTGAAATAGTAATATTGCAGTTCGATATATTATCCTAAGTCTCATGACATGCAAGCGTTAACAATGTACCATAAAAACGGTGTGAACACACGAAATTAATGGTGTGAGTTATGGCCCTCGTGTAGGAGATTGCCATCTTCCTATTTCCTTCAAATAAAGTGCATTTGACTAATTCGGCTAGCAACTAAGGCTATCCATCCGGCACTAGGTCAAATAGGCAGTCAGCCTCCAATAGATCTATTCACTATATTCGCGTTCACTCGCAAGTGATTAATGGTTCATGATGTGAGGGGCTTTTGGCAATAGTGGTAACTTAGGCAATATCAGTTAGGTATAGCATATAGAAAATACTTGTTTTCTGTTTTGTAGCATGTATCTCCCCACGAGTTGAAAGTATATTAAAGATAAAAGTATGACTATGAGCTCACCTTGAATGTAATTGGAAAAAGTGATGTGAAGTCAAATGTATTATGGGAACGGCTCCAACACACGACCTGAATAATAGGGAAGTCTGAGATTACGATAGTTTTGGCTTGGTTTAATACGAATAATGATTTTGGAATTTAGTATCGGATAACGAATTGGTTCGTGATGAGAATGGATGATATGCTTAAAATGCTTAAAGTTCAAAAATAATATTATATATAATATTATCTTGTTTTTATGTTATTGAATCCATAAATATCGTTTCCTCGAAAGTTGTTGAATGACACGTTATGTTATTTTTTTAGAATATTCGTTATATAAATAAATATATAAATGTAACGTAATTTGAATATATATATCACGAAATGTATAAATGCCCTTGTTTGAATGCAAAAGTGTAAAACATGTAATGGAATTATACATAATGTAAAGTTACTGAATGGTGCCTGAATTTATACAAAATTTACAATTTCCACCCTAACGGTGAAACTTTTTCACCGTTAGTCCTTGGTTAAAAAACATTTACACATTTAGTCCAAAAGGTTCTAATATGAGATTTTATGGCTTCTGGTTACTGTTTTATCATTTTCTACCAATAAGTTATAAAAATGACAGTTTGCTACATATTTATGTGATTGTTTCAATATTAACCCGATAAGCATAAATATTTGCAATTTAAATCCAAAATTCACAAAAATCATAGATTAAGTTTTTCGAGAGTTGTATAAGTTTCAAACAGCTTATTGGAGCTTAGAAAACTGCTTATTGGTTAAAAAGCGCTTATTTAGTGCTTATTGGGCCTTAACAAAATTAAAACAGGCCTAATAAGAAATAATGATCCGATGGGTTTTAAAATATTTTGGGCATGTCTTTGGGCTTATTTTATAGTCTTAAAAACATTACCAAACTGCTTATATGAATTGCTTATCGTTATAGCTTATTATGACCTTAATGGGCTTAAAAGCCAACTCGGATATATATTGAGTTTTATGACTGTTTCGAATACGATAAGCTTTTAGGTTATAAGAGGTCTTAAATGAGCTTATCAAGTGGGTTTATTTGACCAAATTATTAGAGTAGCTTATGAAGAAATGAGTCAAGTATTTTATTCGATATGTTATTCGTATAAAATGGATTTTATATGACAATTTCTACTCGACAAAGATAAATGGTCCCAAATGAAATAATGAACTATAAACGTACGATATGTAATATGAGATTAAAAAGGGTCTCGTTAAGCATATATATGATGAAATAAATGTCGAATGAGTATAGTACTTGAGTTCTAGCCATCCTTTGATATAGGAGGTCATACGCAATACGTAAAATAAATATGAGAACTCAAAAAATATAAAGGAAAGCTTGTAAATGAACTCGTACGAAATAAAATGTGCATGATTCAAAGAAAAAACATAAGAATGAATGGAATGAGTTCGAGGAGCTTACTACACCAACAAGGTGGTGAGAAATATGTTTAAACGAACTAGAATTCGAATAGATTGCACGTCACATGTTAGAATGGCCACAAATTATTCGAATGAAGCTTGAACATGTTGGAAATAGATTGATCGACTAGTATAATGGTCCTTGCTCTTGAGGGGCTTGGCTAGAGAGTGGAAGTCTTAGAGAAATATGTGTGAAATGTTTGAGTGTGAATGGGAGTGTATGTGTATATCCGAATATATGTATATCCATGTATAGGAGTGTATATTGTTTAATAATGTACAAGTTGTGGTTCGATGGGATTGTAGCAGGGATTAGATAGGATTTAGTAGCTAGCACTTGAGTAAAATGATATTTAGAAGTGGGTTTGTGTGTTGGTTCCGTTATAGAATCGAGTAGCATGTATATGTTTGTGTTCGACATATAAAAAGGTCCAACAACTTATTTAGCGTGACCAAAAGTATAGAAAAAGTGTACAATACTTGTAGAAATCATTTTCGACTAGGAATGATACAATGCCATAGGAAAAAATTAGTTTTGTCGAATTCAGTTTACACTTGAATGAATTCTACTCGTGTCGACTTGGATTTACTTTAAGCCTCGTTTAATGATCAAACGTCCGAACTAGGAAATGAGGCTTGTCATTCCTGAATCCTTGGAATGTGAAGAATTGAACCATTTAAAAAGTTGTATAGGTTGTGTGTCGAATTTCAAAGATATCGAGGCCAAGTGATTGAGGTTTATTCGAATGATATAAAAGAAATAATGAAATTTGGATTGAGCTTGAATAGTAACAGGCTTATGAAATAGTCTGTTGGGCCAAGCAATAGTAATATCGATCCGTTTGGTTGTTTATTCGTAATTTGAATTGTCGTGGTGCGTGTGTGAGCTCGTTCCAAAATATTATGGATCACGTATCAAAGTGTTTGAATTATAGAAATGTAATAAACAAAATTTTTAAATTTTGCTCGTAAAAATGGTTAACTGAACTGTAATGGTAATTTAATACTTGATTTACATTTACAAAGTACTGGGGAATTTTATAGGTTGCTGCACCGGTAAACTTGACTTTGAAGATGTGTATTTTGTGCAGGAACTCAAGTATAACCTCTTTAGTGTCTCACAAATGTGTGACACAAAGAACAAAGTTCTTTTTACAAACACTGAATATCTGGTTCTTTCTCCAGACTTTAAGTTACCTGCTGAAAGTCAGGTACTACTTAAAGTTCCTAGAAAGGGCAATATGTACAGTGTTGACATGAAGAAAACTATTCCTAAAGAGGCTCTCACTTGTCTTGTAGCAAAAGCCACATTGGATGAGTCAATGCTTTGGCATAGGAGACATGGTCATGTCAACTTTAAAACCATAAATAAGATTGGTAAAGACGGTTTGGTAAGAGGCTTGCCTCTAAAATTTTTTAAAAATGACCAAACTTGTGTTCCCAGTCTCAAAGGCAAACAACATAAAGCTTCTCGACTTTCAAGATGTGTATTTTGTGGAGGAACTCAAGTATAACCTCTTTAGTGTCTCACAAATGTGTGAAAAAGAGAACAAAGTTCTTTTTACAGACACTGAATGTCTTGTTCTTTCTCAAGACTTTAAGTTACCTGATGAAAGTCAGGTACTACTTAAAGTTCCTAGAAAGGGCAATATATACAGTGTTGATGATGCGTGGTTTTGCGACCTTACAACAGGTTTTACCTCTCGAGGGATCTCAAGAGGCTTGCAATCCTCACCAGGCAGTGTACCTGACCGATGTAGTATAGTGTAGTGGCAAGTACCGGGGGATTGATCGTTCTCTAGGGGAATAGTGTCATTAGGATTGAAAAACTACTCTAATAGGTCTAAGGGTGAGGGAAGATTCTTTTTGTATTTTTTTTATATTTTTTATAAAAGCAAGTAAAATCTCAGGTTTGAAGGAGTGGGCGGAATTAGTTGCTAGTCAACTAACCCAAATAACTACAATTGCAAATAAAATAAAATAACTGAAAATAAAAAGGTGGTGGAACTTATATGGAGAGAAATGTGTTTACTTAGATTTCCTTACTCCCTAACTATCTTTTACCGGTTGATTAGTGTGTATTAATTGCATGGATGACGGGTGTATTCCTTAATACCAATCGTGGGTGGCGTACGTACTTCCCCAACTCTATAAGCTCCTACTTCACTCCTATGTCGAGCCGGCTAAGAAGCTCCTAACATGGGATCATTAGAATTCGCTCATGCATTAAATACAACCATAAAAACCTTAGTACGCATTGGTTCATGTTTCTTAAGACGTTCAAGCAAGTTACCGTATAGGAGGTTAGCTAGTTTTATTAAGCCTAACATCGATAAACAATCATCCAATACAATTAATAACACACCAACAACCAATAATCAATAGTTATGTTTCATTAGATCTAAGCAAACACAAGATAAATCTAGCCTAGCATGTTAAATAAAAGACAAGAACAAGATATAATCAAACAACACATAGACATATTGAATGATTAATTGATTACTTATCTTCAATTGAACATGGGAGATCCAAGGGTATAAAACCCTTAAAAATGGCAGAAAAATCGTCTTAGGGTTCTCCTCACAAAGTTGCACACTAATGACTAAAAATTATGAAAATATATATAGGAAAACAGATCTGACGGCGTCACGTTCTAGAGCGTGACGCCGTCACCTCACCGCGGTTAGGGTTTCTTGATGGCCTTCTTGACGCCGTCCCCCTTTAATCTTCCAAAATCCTCTCTGGCTTATCAAGGGTTGACGGCCTTCTTGACGCCGTCCCCCTTTAATCTTCCAAAATCCTCTCTGGCTTATCAAGGGTTGACGGTGTCACACTGGGGCTAGACGCCGTCACAGGTACTTTTCCAGCAGATTTTTGAGACTTTGTCGTTTTCTTCACTTTTATGCTCCAAAAACGTCCAAAATGCTTCCTTTTCCAGATTTCTTCTCCAAAGTACCTAAAATGACAAAAGGAATTATTTAGGGCAATATTTGATCAAATAAATACGATTTAGGGCTTAAATGACCCCCTAAAAGCGGTACACTTTTCGCTTCATCAAATACCCTTACACTTGAGATTTGCTTGTCCTCAAGCAAATGCGCTTTTATTCTAATCAAAATACAAGTTAGGGGTCATTTAACGCTAACATAAAAGTAATTACAACAAATAGTTGTTCCACTTTAATCATAATAAGCACGGAGATTACAGACTAGCACCTCACAAGTAGTGTTTAGATACTCACATCTCTCAGGTGTCATAAAAGTATATCTCATAAATGAAAATGAATAATATCTCTCACTACCTGTCATAGCAAATAGATTACCATAGGCTTGGGAAAGGATCAAAAACCTCCTCCACTAGGCATAAGCACCTAAGATAAACTATCAAAGAGGGCTTTTAAATGGGTTAAAACGTTAGGTGTAGGGATATGATAAATACGGTTTTGTTGGATAAAGGATATTTTACTGGTGGCGAGTTAAAGATCTTGATTAATTACATGTACAATATGGCGTTGCTAAGCCAAGACTAGACTCGACTTAAGCTAATGAAAGAAAATAACAAAAAGATAAACATAAAATGAAATGGGATGGTAGTCCGTATGTTTTTGTTCTACTTTTTTTTTTTTTTTTTTTTTTTTTTTGACATACACTCTTGCCCTACCATCCAAAATAATACATCATAGGGGGGTTGTATCCCCCTTACACTTGAACTTTTACATAACTTTACAATTAACTATTCTAATGACTCGAATTAAGATAATCGAAACACTTGGAGTACTTTTAAAATATTTAGCACATATGGGGGTAATAATGTTGTTCTTCCCCATTACTCCATTACACTAGTACTTTACCCATGAGTCCCAATCGTCCCAAAACAATATGTACAAGGATATGACTCGACTTAGCAACCATGTAATCAATTAGATAATTAACTTGGGGTTTAAACAAATGTTGTCACAAGGTAGGCTGAGGCGATTTGGGTGTACATTTAATTGGGGTGTAAACAAATTCTTACTTTAAGTAAAATGCTTAAAGTTAGAAACGAAAAGATAGGCTCTGAGGGGTGTACTAGGGGTATCGTGTACTAAAAATGAGTACAACGCAAAGGGTGTGGGAGAATTACTTGACCAATGTAGCCAATGTAATTATAACAAAAACACAGGTGTAAAACAATGGGTTAATCCTAATGCCTCTTATCATGTAGTAAATCTAACTACACGAATGTAGTCTCACTTGTGGCCTCGGAATGGTCCTAACGCAAGTTCTAGAATCTAAGTGCTACCGGTACACACATCATAGCATAAATGCTTTTCCTACCAATTCTAGGGGCGAACCTCACATATTTGGGGGTGGAAAATTTTTTAGTGGTACGGTTTTGTGCTAGTCATATAACTTCCTATCCATGAGACGCTCATTAAGACCAAAGTTTCACTCCTAAATGTTGTAAAAAAATTTAAATTTGGCACTAAAATTGCCCTAACAAGTATTTATCTCAGTTTTATTACACATCTACCATCAAACAAACAAAAATCAAGTGCAATTGTATTCTCTAAGGTATCATCATTTACCCTCCCCTTACACTTAAGCTGAACATTGTCCCCAATGTTCATTCACAGGATGTAAAAGTAAATAAGGTAAAAGAATGAAAACAAATACTCCCCTGATTCGTTCGATGTGGATAATCCGGTAACATGGTTAAATCCTCCTCCAAGAAAATGAACGTTGAAAGCTTCCCTTCCGAAATATAAATCATCTTCTTGTCCAATATAACCTGTTAAACCTGAGAAAACAAACACAAAAAACCCAAAGCATCAACCTGAAAAAACAAAACTCACAACTAGATGTAATTCCAGACTTAGAAATAAAAACAAAACGATTAAAGATATAATGCTTGTAGAATGAATATTTTCAAATTTCCTGGAGTTTATAAAACTAAAGATTTAACAAAAACTTTATGACTCCGGTAGAAAAACAAAACTTGCAAAATTTCCAGAATTTTACACTTGACGCCGTCAGGTGTTAACCTTGACGCCGTCAGAAGTGACCTGCAGAAATTTTATGGTTAGTTTCCGGAAAATTTTTGGAAAAACTTATGCCTCACTTCCTGGAAATCCTGCAAAATATTCATTATGACTCGATACAAGCATTTGACTCTAACAATTACTAGTATGCATGCTCATTTAATATTGTTGTGATTCATGTTCAATCTTGTTCTTGTAAACAAATTTGGATTCCCTTACACTTATCTTTTGCAAAATACCTTTATATGTAGTTAAGACGAAGTTAAAAACAAAATAAAGCATTTTCACAATTTACTTTGAAACATGAGCACAAACAATAACAATTAAACTTGCATACGGAAACAAATAAAATCAAACAAACAAACAAACAAATAATTAGCTTGGGTTGCCTCCCAAGAAGCGCTTGTTTTTGTTCGAGTCACGAGCCTGACTCTACCCTTATTTAACGGAAATAGGGGAGGTTTTCCCTACACTTAGGATTAAGTGCGGGTGGAAGTAGCGATACACACCCTTAGGGTGGAAATATGCCACGTGAGGTGAAGGGGGTGAGTGAATGGCTTCCTTCATCCTAAAACTACCCGGATAATATTGGTTTATGGGTGGGTCGGTTCCTCTTTTGTCTCCTAGATGTAAATCTAAGGATGAAAAGTTGTGTAAAGGTTGAGGTTCCGGCTCATCAACACTAGGAAATTCCCTAGAACTAAGAGTAAGGTCATCACTAAAAGTGTTCAAACCTATATCCTCTAGTTGTGCTTGGTCCAAGGGTTCTACCTCCATCGGGATTCCTAAAGTCTCTTCTACTTCTTCCGGGTAAGTCACGGGCGGTGTGGGTGCCTCAAATGATGGTTGAGTATTTTGTGGGCTTATGGTGTTTACCTCATCATTCCATGTGTCAAGATCACCTATATCCTCATCAATTGTTTTCTTAGGTAGTGATGATAACAAACCTAGCGCTTCATCCAACTTATGGTTTATTGCTTCGGCTCTATCCACAATTCCTTGGCAAACTAGGTCGCTTTTCCTATTGGCCTCACTAAGATGAGATCCTAAACATGGAGGTTGTTCATAAGAATCTAACCTAGGTGAAGGCTCATATGATTCATAGGTGTCTCTAAATGAGGTATTTTGAACTCCTTGGTGTTCTAGCCAATCAACCATATCTTGCAATCTTAGAAGTCTAAGTGAAAAGTCCATTTGAAGCAAATTACAAACAAAATCACAAAGAAAAGATAGACTACGAGAAAGCTACAAAATAAAAAGAAAAAATCTTACTTGATAGGAATCTTGTGAGTTGACCTAATAAAAATAAAATTTCAACCTAAGCAATAACTACTCCCCGGGCTGCGGCGCCAAAAACATGATGCATGGTTTTGCGACCTTACAACAGGTTTTACCTCTCGAGGGATCTCAAGAGGCTTGCAATCCCCACCAGGCTGTGTACCTGACCGATGTAGTATAGTGTAGTGGCAAGTACCGGGGGATTGATCATTCTCTAGGGGAATAGTGTCGTTAGGATTGAAAAACTAATCTAATAGGTCTAAGGGTGAGGGAAGATTCTTTTTGTATTTTTATATTTTTATGAAAGAAAGTAAAATCTCGGGTTTGAAGGAGTGGGCGGAATTAGTTGCTAGTGAACTAACCCAAATAACTACAATTGCAAATAAAATAAAATAACTGAAAATTAAAAGGTTGTGGAACTTATATGGAGAGAAATGTGTTTACTTAGATTTCCTTACTCCCTAACTATCTTTTACCGGTTGATTAGTGTGTATTAATTGCGTGGATGATGGGTGTATTACTTAATACCAATCGTGGGGTGGCGTACGTACTTCCCCAACTCTATAAGTTCCTACTTCACTCCTATGTCGAGCCGGCTAAGAAGCTCCTAACACGGGATCATTAGAATTCGCTCATGCATTAAATACAACCATAAAAACCTTAGTACGCATTGGTTCATGTTTCTTAAGACGTTCAAGCAAGTTACCGTATAGGAGGTTAGCCAGTTTTCTTAAGCCTAACATCGATAAACAATCATCCAATACAATTAATAACATACCAATAACCAATAATCAATAGTTATGTTTCATTAGATCTAAGCAAACACAAGATAAATCTAGCCTAGCATGTTAAATAAAAGACAAGAACAAGATATAATCAAAAAACACATAGACATATTGAATGATTAATTGATTACTTATCTTCAATTGAAAATGGGAGATCCAAGGGTATAAAACCCTTAAAAATGGCAGAAAAATCGTCTTAGGGTTTCTCCTCACAAAGTTGCACACTAATGACTAAAAATTATGAAAATATATATAGGAAAACAGATCTGACGGCGTCACGTTATAGAGCGTGACGCCGTCACCTCACCGCGGTTAGGGTTTCTTGATGGCCTTCTTGACGCCGTCCCCCTTTAATCTTCCAAAATCCTCTCTGGCTTATCAAGGGTTGACGGCCTTCTTGACGCCGTCCCCCTTTAATCTTCCAAAATCCTCTCTGGCTTATCAAGGGTTGACGGCGTCACACTGGGGCTTGACGCCGTCACAGGTACTTTTCCAGCAGATTTTTGAGACTTTGTCGTTTTCTTCACTTTTATGCTCCAAAAACGTCCAAAATGCTTCCTTTTCCAGATTTCTTCTCCAAAGTACCTAAAATGACAAAAGGAAAGATTTAGGGCAATATTTGATCAAATAAATACGATTTAGGGCTTAAATGACCCCCTAAAAGCGGTACACTTTTCGCTTCATCAAATACCCTTACACTTGAGATTTGCTTGTCCTCAAGCAAATGCGCTTTTATTCTAATCAAAATACAAGTTAGGGGTCATTTAACGCTAACATAAAAGTAATTACAACAAATAGTTGTTCCACTTTAATCATAATAAGCACGGAGATTACAGACTAGCACCTCACAAGTAGTGTTTAGATACTCACATCTCTCAGGTGTCATAAAAGTATATCTCATAAATGAAAATGAATAATATCTCTCACTACCTGTCATAGCAAATAGATTACCATAGGCTTGGGAAAGGATCAAAAACCTCCTCCACTAGGCATAAGCACCTAAGATAAACTATCAAAGAGGGCTTTTAAACGGGTTAAAATGTTAGGTGTAGGGATATGATAAATACGGTTTTGTTGGATAAAGGATATTTTACTGGTGGCGAGTTAAAGATCTTGATTAATTACATGTACAATATGGCGTTGCTAAGCCAAGACTAGACTCGACTTAAGCTAATGAAAGAAAATAACAAAAAGATAAACATAAAATGAAACGGGATGGTAGCCCGTATGTTTTTGTTCTACTTTTTTTTTTTTTTTTTTTTTTTGACATACACTCTTGCCCTACCATCCAAAATAATACATCGTAGGGGGGTTGTATCCCCCTTACACTTGAACTTTTACATAAATTTACAATTAACTATTCTAATGACTCGAATTAAGATAATCGAAACACTTTGAGTACTTTTAAAATATTTAGCACATATGGGGGTAATAATGTTGTTCTTCCCCATTACTCCATTACACTAATACTTTACCCATGAGTCCCAATCTTCCCAAAACAATATGTACAAGGATATGACTCGACTTAGCAACCATGTAATCAATTAGATAATTAACTTGGGGTTTAAACAAATGTTGTCACAATAATGCACTAAAAATGAGTGCATACAAGGTAGGCTGAGGCGATTTGGGTGTACATTTAAGTGGGGTGTAAACAAATTCTTACTTTAAGTAAAATGCTTAAAGTTAGAAACAAAAAGATAGGCTCTGAGGGGTGTACTAGGGGTATCGTGTACTAAAAATGAGTACAACGCAAAGGGTGTGGGAGAATTACTTGACCAATGTAGCCAATGTAATTATAACAAAAACACAGGTGTAAAACAATGGGCTAATCCTAATGCCTCTTATCATGTAGTAAATCTAACTACACGAATGTAGTCTCACTTGTGGCCTCGGAATGGTCCTAACGCAAGTTCTAGAATCTAAGTGCTACCGGTACACACATCATAGCATAAATGCTTTTCCTACCAATTCTAGGGGCGAACCTAACATATTTGGGGGTGGAAAATTTTTTAGTGGTACGGTTTTGTGCTAGTCATATAACTTTCTATCCATGAGACGCTCATTAAGACCAAAGTTTCACTCCTAAATGTTGTAAAAAATTTTAAATTTGGCACTAAAATTGCCCTAACAAGTATTTATCTCAGTTTTATTACACATCTACCATCAAACAAACAAAAATCAAGTGCAATTGTATTCTCTAAGGTATCATCATTTACCCTCCCCTTACACTTAAGCTGAACATTGTCCCCAATGTTCATTCAAAGGATGTAAAAGTAAATAAGGTAAAAGAATGAAAACAAATACTCCCCTGATTCGTTCGATGTGGATAATCCGGTAACATGGTTAAATCCTCCTCCAAGAAAATGAACGTTGAAAGCTTCCCTTCCGAAATATAAATCATCTTCTTCTCCAATATAACCTGTTAAACCTGAGAAAACAAACACAAAAAACCCAAAGCATCAACCTGAACAAACAAAACTCACAACTAGATGTAATTCCAGACTTAGAAATAAAAACAAAACGATTAAAGATATAATGCTTGTAGAATGAATATTTGCAAATTTCCTGGAGTTTATAAAACTAAAGATTTAACAAAATCTTTATGACTCCGGTAGAAAAACAAAACTTGCAAAATTTCCAGAATTTTACACTTGACGCCGTCAGGTGTTAACCTTGACGCCGTCAGAAGTGACCTGCAGAAATTTTATGGTTAGTTTCCGGAAAATTTCTGGAAAAACTTATGCCTCACTTCCTGGAAATCCTGCAAAATATTCATTATGACTCGATACAAGCATTTGACTCTAACATTTACTAGTATGCATGCTCATTTAATATTGTTGTGATTCATGTTCAATCTTGTTCTTGTAAACAAATTTGGATTCCCTTACACTTATCTTTTGCAAAATACCTTTATATGTAGTTAAGACGAAGTTAAAAACAAAATAAAGCATTTTCACAATTTACTTTGAAACATGAGCACAAACAATAACAATTAAACTTGCATACGGAAACAAATAAAATCAAACAAGCAAACAAACAAATAAAGCTTGGGTTGCCTCCCAAGAAGCGCTTGTTTTTGTTCGAGTCACGAGCCTGACTCTACCCTTATTTAACGGAAATAGGGGAGGTTTTCCCTACACTTAGGATTAAGTGCGGGTGGAAGTAGCGATACACACCCTTAGGGTGGAAATATGCCACGTGAGGTGAAGGGGGTGAGTGAATGGCTTCCTTCATCCTAAAACTACCCGGATAATATTGGTTTATGGGTGGGTCGGTTCTTCTTTTGTCTCCCAGATGTAAATTTAAGGATGAAAAGTTGTGTAAAGGTTGAGGTTCCGGCTCATCAACACTAGGAAATTCCCTAGAACTAAGAGTAAGGTCATCACTAAAAGTGTTCAAACCTATATCCTCTAGTTGTGCTTGGTCCAAGGGTTCTACCTCCATCGGGATTCCTAAAGTCTCTTCTACTTCTTCTGGGTAAGTCACGGGTGGTGTGGGTGCCTCAAATGATGGTTGAGTATTTTGTGGGCTTATGGTGTTTACCTCATCATTCCACGTGTCAAGATCACCTATATCCTCATCAATTGTTTTCTTAGGTAGTGATGATAACAAACCTAGCGCTTCATCCAACTTATGGTTTATTGCTTCGGCTCTATCCACAATTCCTTGGCAAACTAGGACGCTTTTCCTATTGGCCTCACTAAGATGAGATCCTAAACATGGAGGTTATTCATAAGAATCTATCCTAGGTGAAGGCTCATATGATTCATAGGTGACTCTAAATGAGGTATTTTGAACTCCTTGGTGTTCTAGCCACTCAACCATATCTTGCAATCTTAGAAGTCTAAGTGAAAAGTCCATTTGAAGCAAATTACAAACAAAATCACAAAGAAAAGATAGACTACGAGAAAGCTACAAAATAAAAAGAAAAAATCTCACTTGATAGGAATCTTGTGAGTAGACCTAATAAAAATAAATTTTCAACCTAAGCAATAACTACTCCCCGGGCTGCGGCGCCAAAAACTTGATGCGTGGTTTTGCGACCTTACAACAGGTTTTACCTCTCGAGGGATCTCAAGAGGCTTGCAATCCCCACCAGGCAGTGTACCTGACCGATGTAGTATAGTGTAGTGGCAAGTACCGGGGGATTGATCGTTCTCTAGGGGAATAGTGTCGTTATGATTGAAAAACTACTCTAATAGGTCTAAGGGTGAGGGAAGATTCTTTTTGTATTTTTTTTATATTTTATATAAAAGCAAGTAAAATCTCGGGTTTGAAGGAGTGGGCGGAATTAGTTGCTAGTCAACTAACCCAAATAACTACAATTGCAAATAAAATAAAATAACTGAAAATAAAAAGGTGGTGGAACTTATATGGAGAGAAATGTGTTTACTTAGATTTCCTTACTCCCTAACTATCTTTTACTGGTTGATTAGTGTGTATTAATTGCGTGGATGACGGGTGTATTCCTTAATACCAATCGTGGGGTGGCGTACGTACTTCCCCAACTCTATAAGCTCCTACTTCACTCCTATGTCAAGCCGGCTAAGAAGCACCTAACATGGGATCATTAGAATTCGCTCATGCATTAAATACAACCATAAAAACCTTAGTACGCATTGGTTCATGTTTCTTAAGACGTTCAAGCGAGTTACCGTTGATGAACTCAAATAAGTACATTTTATTACTATCATTTATCCTATTAATTTGACTTGTTTTACTATATTATGTATGAGGATTGATACTTAATCGTTTACTTTTGTAATTCTCAGGTAAAAACAAGCATTTGGTGAAACTTAGCGATTATGGACTAATAATGGAGCAAAACGTGCATAAAGTGGAAGTCTACTGACATGGACAAGATCAAGTCAATTCTGCTCCAGATGCGCCGCATCTTACTCTCGACATGCGCCGCATCTCTATCAAGATATCACCAGATACGATCCAAGATACAAGAGGACATGCGCCGCATCTAATCAAGAGTTACGCCGCATCTTCTGGCGGTGTACGAATATTCCTGAATATTATAATCTTGGACCCCACGCGAAGTTAAGTACATACGCCGCATCTACTTAAGTAGATGCGCCGCATCTTCCCTCAGACAGAAACTATAAATACCCCGTAGACCAGACGAATTAAAGAGTTCGAAACCCTAAAACCGAAGTTCGGACAGCAGAGCAAAAGGACGAATTCAGTCAAGGAGGCAGCACAAGACACACCCAAATCGAAGATACAAGAGCTGTAAGAAGGTGCTGCATGTATTTAATTCATTAAGTAGTTTTGTTTTATTGTGTTAGCAAACTTTAATTCATCAGGATTGGTGGCTTGTGTAATGTGACAACGAAAGATTGCACTCCCTTTAATACTTGCTTTCCCATCAATTAAAGTTTATATGTTGATGTCTTTGGTTACTACTTATTAGTGCATTGATAACCTCTGTGTTTATTAGTGGCTTGCGGGCATCCGACTGCGGGACAAGATGTGGCTCCCACGGTTGTTTCTAAATTGATCACTTAGGAATAACTTTTAGACATAAGTAATCATTAAGGGTTTACTCGCCGATGAGAATAGGACCAACGAGAAAGGGTTAATTACATACACTTCATATAAAGCTATCAATAAAACAAGTGACAATCTACTTAATCATAAGGACAGCCCTCTTATTGTCTCGAGTATCTATCTGTGTACGTGTGTGCTACTTGCTGATTCGTGCCTATTTGTTTATTTTATTATTTAATTGCAACAAACCGTGCCAGTCTCTCAGGCTGAAACCCCCTTGCGTTAGGATATTAAAATACTGATTAGAATAACTAGATAATACGTTCCACTCTTAGTGATCGACACTCTACTTACCATTATCTTCATACTGACCGGGTACACTGCTCGTTAAGTGTGTGTGTTATTGATAAGTCGGCTAAATATAAATTTAAAACTTGAGTAGGCATTAAAACTGCTAAACCGCAACGACACATCACGCGCATCAAGTTTTTGGCGCCGTTGCCGGGGAGTGAATTGTTATTATCTGTTAATTTGATTAGTATTTTAATTAGTTTTTTCTTTTTATTAGATTAATTGCATCATTGTACTATTTTGCATAATTGTTGTATTGTGTGCTATTTGTTTTCTTTTATTTTTGCTTTTATTTGTTTTTGTTCGTGTGTTTTATTTTTGTTTTATTTTTCGTTTTTTGTGTGTTCTGCTATCGTTGTACTGTGCTAAATCAAACGATACGGCGCATCTGATCTCTCAGATACGGCGTATTGCGTTCAATTTTTTTTTTATACAACGCGTTTAATTAATTCGATACGACGCATCTTTTCCCCAAGATACGGCGTATCTGTTTTTAATAAGAAAATTTTTCTAAGCGATAAAGTAATACGACGCATCTGCTTTTGCAGATACGGCGTATCTGTTTTTGATAAAATTTTTTTTCTAAAACGTTAACGCCATACGACGCATCTTCTTTTGAAGATACGGCGTATCTATTATTTTAATTAAAAACAGTTTGCGAATTACTAAACAGATACGGCGTATCGATCTCTGTCGATACGGCGCATCTTACTGAATCAAAAATCTTTTATTTTTAAACGTAACGAAAATACGGCGCATTAACTTTCGTTAATACGACGCATTTAATTTTAATTGGATAAGTTGATTTTTGATTAATTAATTCGATACGGCGCATTCTTAAATTCAAAGCGGCGTATCTATTTTCTGAATAAAGTCTGATTAAATTTTTAACGTATTAAGATACGGCGTATCCAACTTTTTGGATACGGCGCATCGTCTGCAGATATCAGCAACTCTTATTCTTTTCTAATTTCCGAACGGAAAATATTCTGACTTACCCTTATACTTGGAAGCTTTTACTTTGAAATCTTCTTGTTCTTAATTTTCAGGATCAATGTTCGATATTTTCCCAAACTGGTTCGGAAGACCCCAAAGAAACCTTACTATGGAAGAGTTTGCATTACTAATCGCTCAAGCCAATGAACAAGAATATCATGAGGCAAGGAACTTTATCACCGAATTCAAAGGCAGTCATGAGCTATTACTAAAGGAACAAAACAATTTGATCAATGGTTTGGCAATTGAAGTGCACCAATTGTCAACAGTACTTAATAAGGTTCTTTTGGTAAGGCACGATCTGAAAGGAATTACAACTAAAGGCGGAAAGTCAACCTTTCAAATCGGAGAAACACCCGAGGATAACAGTATAAACAAAATTTCCCCTGAATCTTTACCACCTGAGCAAGAGCAACCAAATGAGACTGATCCAGAACCTGTAATTAGAAGAGAACCTTCTGTTGAACCTAAACGATCAACACCACCCTTCCCACATAGGGTAAAGAAAGAGAAAGAAGATGCCTATCAAAAGAAGTTCCTGGAGAATCTCAAGCAGCTGCAGCTAAGCATACCATTTATGGAAGCCCTAGTGCAAATGCCGAAATATGCTAAATATCTGAAAAGCTTGCTTACAAACAAGTCTAAACTCGAAGAGGCTTGCACCATAACAATGGGGAAAAGAAGCTCAGCAGCATTGCTCAACAAACTTCCATCTAAAGAAAAAGATCCAGGGAGTTTCACTATTCCTTGTCAAATTAAAAATTTGCATATTGAAAATGCCTTAGCCGACCTAGGAGCTAGTATAAGTCTTATGCCTTCTTCTATGTATGATAAATTAGGTCTTGGTGAACCAAAACCTACTAGGATGTGCTTAGAACTAGCTGATAGGTCCATACAATACCCATTAGGAATAGCGGAAAATATATTAATAAAAGTTGATAAATTTGAATTACCTATCGACTTTGTTATCCTTGATATGCCTGAAAATTCTAGAACTCCTATAATATTAGGAAGACCATTTTTAGCCACTGCTAGGGCGATGATTGATGTTTTTAATAAAAAAATAACTCTTACCATAGGAAAAGATGAGGTTGAGTTTAACATGGAACAATCTATGAGTAAAGATAATTCCGATGATGATGAATGCTATAACATCGATGTTTCTGATGACACGATTAATCAATTTACTCAGAGATTGTTAAAAAATAATTTGCTTGATTCTTTTCTGCTTAAAAATTTAGAAAACACAATTGCTATAGAAGATCAAGTTGATGAGAATACTATTGATTATAATTTTGCTGCTGATTCTGCTGTATGTAACGCAATGCGGCGCATCGAAAACCTCGATGCGGCGCATCTATCTGATGACAGCAGCGATGTAATTAAAGAACAGGTTTATTCCGCTAGTGCTACTGAAATTGATAATGTTAAACCTGTGCTTAAGGATCTTCCTTCTACTTTAGAATATGCTTATTTAAACGGAAATACTAATTCACCCGTTATTATTGCATCTGACTTAACGCCAAAAGAAAAAGAGTCTCTTTTGCAGGTATTATATAAACGAAGAGGAGCATTAGCATGGAGTATGTCTGATATTAAGGGAATTAGCCCGTCATTTTGTACACATAAAATCCTTATGGAAGATGAATTCAAACCAACTATCCAACCTCAAAGGCGTTTGAATCCAAAAGTCCAAGATGTGGTAAAAAATGAAATCGTAAAGTTACTTGACTCCGGACTTATCTACCCAATTTCCGACAGCTCGTGGGTCAGTCCTATCCACGTTGTGCCGAAAAAAGGAGGAATGACGGTAGTACTCAATGACGACAATGAGCTAATCCCTTCAAGAACCGTTACCGGGTGGAGAGTTTGCATTGACTACCGCAAACTCAATGATGCTACGCGAAAAGATCACTTCCCTCTTCCATTTATTGATCAAATGTTAGAAAGACTATCAGGATATGATTATTATTGTTTTTTGGATGGTTTTTCAGGTTTCTTCCAAATACCCATTGCCCCCGAGGATCAAGAGAAGACGACTTTTACCTGCCCTTATGGAACCTTCGCCTATAGGAGAATGCCATTCGGACTATGCAACGCCCCTGCTACTTTCCAACGCTGTATGACGGCTATCTTCCATGATATGGTAGAAGACTTTATGGAAGTCTTCATGGACGACTTCTCGGTGTTCGGTAACTCATTTAGTGATTGTCTCTTTAAACTTGATAAAATGCTTGCTAGGTGTGAAGAAACTAACCTTGTTCTTAATTGGGAAAAATGTCACTTTATGGTTAGAGAGGGAATTGTGTTAGGACATAAGATTTCTGGGAAAGGTATAGAAGTCGATAAAGCTAAAATTGATGTAATTGCTAAACTACCTTACCCCACTAACGTAAAAGGCGTTAGAAGTTTTTTAGGGCACGCTGGATTTTATCGTAGATTCATAAAGGATTTTTCAAAAATATCTAGGCCTATGACCCAATTATTGCTAAAGGATGCAAAGTTTGATTTTTCTGATGATTGCAAAAAGGCATTTAATATACTTAAAGAAAAACTAACTTCTGCACCCATTATAATTTCGCCAGATTGGAATCTGCCTTTTGAATTAATGTGTGATGCTAGTGATTATGCTGTTGGAGCCGTACTTGGCCAAAAGATAGATAAGAAATTTAAGCCAATTTATTATGCTAGCAAAACATTGAATAATGCCCAAGAACACTACACCACCACGGAAAAAGAACTTTTAGCAGTAGTTTTTGCATTCGATAAATTTAGATCATATCTTATATTGTCAAAAACTATGGTTTACACTGACCATTCTGCTTTGAAGTATTTGTTCAATAAACAGGATGCCAAGCCAAGGCTTATTAGGTGGGTTTTATTGCTCCAAGGATTCGATATTGAAATTAAAGATAAAAAGGGTGCCGAAAATCTAGCTGCTGACCACTTATCTAGACTTGAAAACCCTGACATGGAGGTGCTTGACGAAAGGGAAATAGCTGATGACTTCCCTGATGAACACCTTATGATGGTAGGAATTAAGAGCAATAATAATGGACCATGGTACGCCGATTTTATAAACTTTATTGTTGCAAATGAAATTCCAAAAGGGCTAACATCCGACGAGAAAAGGAGGTTTATAACTCGCTCTAGCGAGTATATTTGGGATGAACCTTATGCCTTTAAATTATGTCCTGACAATATTATACGAAGATGCGTAGATGGTGATGACATTCCTGCAATATTGGCACATTGCCATTCAGGGCCAACAGGGGGACATCACGGTCCAGTCATCACAAGAAGAAAGATCCTGGATGCGGGATTTTACTGGCCCACCATGTTGGAGGATGCGAAAGATTATATAAAAGGATGCGATGCGTGTCAACGATCTGGAAATATTACATCAAAGAACGAAATGCCGCAAAACTATATCCATGTATGTGAAGTTTTCGACATATGGGGATTAGACTTCATGGGACCGTTTCCTGAATCTAAAGGTAATAAATATATTTTAGTTGCTGTTGATTACGTATCAAAATGGGTCGAAGCGCAAGCGTCTCCAACAAACGACAGCAAGGTAGTACTTAAATTTTTGCAAAATTTGTTCTCTAGATTTGGAATTCCTAAAGCATTAATTAGTGATAGGGGAACGCACTTTTGTAATCACCATCTGGGAAAAGCCTTGCAAAAATATGGAGTATATCATAGGGTTTCCACAGCATACCATCCTCAATCAAATGGTCAAACTGAAGTAACCAATAGAGCTATAAAACGAATTCTTGAAAAAACGACTGGGTATAATCCTAAAGGGTGGTCTGACAAGTTAAATGATGCTTTATGGGCATTCCGTACAGCCTATAAGACACCAACGGGATGCACTCCATTTCGTCTTGTATACGGAAAAGCATGCCACCTACCGGTCGAAATTGAACAAAGTGCATATTGGGCTTTGACAAATTGTAATATGGATATGGAAGCTGCAACGAAGGACCGTTTCATGGAACTTAATGAACTCTATGAACTAAGAGATGAGGCCTACAAAAATACTAAGATCTACAAAGAAAGAACTAAAAGATGGCATGACTCGAGGTTACGTGGGGATAAAACGTTTGCTATTGGAGAGAAAGTGCTACTATTTAATTCCAGATTAAAGATGTATCCTGGTAAACTTAAATCAAGATGGACGGGACCATTCGTTGTCAAGAAAGTGTATCCATACGGAACTATTGAAATATGCGATAAAAATGGTTATATATTCAAAGTGAACGGGCAATGTGTGAAGAAATACTTTGATAATAGAATCGATGATAATGAGAATGAGGTGGTGGAGTTTGAACCCGACGTATTGGAATAATGAGCTGAACGTGAGTCTAACTTGAAGACTCTGGAATAAAGACAAGTGCTTACCGGGAGACAACCCGGATTTATCTTTTATTATTCTGTTTTATGTGTCGAGTCAGTCCAGGCCGCACGAAGATACGGCGCATCTCAGTCGTGAGATGCGACGCATCCTCTGCAATGGTCATATCTTATTTTATTTTTCTGCATTTTTATTTTTCGACTTTAAAACTTTTTATCAGTTTATTTTAATGCGGCGCATCCCTGGTTAAGGATGCGGCGCATCTTTATTCTGATCCGTATTAATTCCAGGCTCGATACGGCGTATCTTCTTCAATAAGATACGGCGCATCGACTGACCTGATGATTTTCAGTTTTAATTTTTAAGTTTTATTTTTCCTAACTACTAATGTGTTATGCAAGTTGAACCTTTCTTATCTTAGGTGTGTTTTAAAGTGTTGGTGGTATTATAGTTTCCTGGATTTCCTGTGGATACGTCAAGTATGAAGCTTTAACGTTCTAATCCACAAGAAAGATGATTTTTGCTAATGGAGGATCATACCGAGCAAATCTCAGGGGAGTTTTTCTTGTTCTAATTCTTTTATTTTCCAGTTTTTAACCTTTTATACAAACAACGAGGACGTTGTTTAACTTAAGTGGGGGGATTGGAGAATTAGAACACTTAACACTTACTTGTCCTACTTTTTCAAAAATTATGCTTAAAATGTGCTTAATATATCAAACTTAAAAATTTTTTTAGCATGTTTTTGTTTAAGATCTAAGTTACATAACTGCACACATGACGTTATTTTCAAAAATTGTGATTTTTCCAAAATTCACAAATCTATGAGTGTGCCGGTGACTTGTAAACTTTAGAACTTGGCTTGTATACTATTCGAGACCACCATAATGAGTATTATTTATATAATTGGAATGACTTGTCTAACTTGGTAAAATTCTAGGATTACACCAAATAGCCTTTATATGTTATGTGTTATTAGCTAACTACACTGGTTAGTTAACCCCCGTATAAAACCCTTTTGTTACTCTCATTTTTAGAGTAAGATACCCCTAGAAAAACCCTCAGAGCCATTCCTTTCGTTTCTTACACCTATGTTTAAAATGTTTCGTTACACCCTTACACCTTAGCCTACCCTGTAGATTAGAATCCGTGGTTGGTTAATTGCTATAGGCAGAGTGTGTTTCCTTACATTACTTGTGTTCGCATGCGTAATTCATTATCTATGGTTAGGTCGGGAAATTGCACAATGCAAATTGGAGTGAAAGTAAATATTGTATATTTTTGAGTTTATTTTTCGTGTGTTTACTACTTTCACTATTACCGTTATTTCTGAAAGTATGAAAAGTATGAAAAAAAAATTATCCGGAAGAAAGAAAGTTGTAGTGATGTGGTGAAATTTTACACATCTATGTTTATGTTTCAAAAAAAAAAAAAAAAAAAAAAAAAAAAAAAAAAAAATCGAAAAAATGAGAAAAGAAAAAGAAAGAAAAAAAGAGTTGGATGTTTATTTTAAGCCAACGATGTAGAGTTATGAAAGTGGTCGATATCACCACTATTTGTTATACTATATTTATGGATTGAATGGGAATTGGCAGTTATGGGAATGCCGATTAAGGTTTATTCTTTGATTAAGATTTTGTTAAGATAAATTCGTGTCTACCAAAAGCGTGTGTTTCAAGTGTTAAAGCGTGAGTTATTCAATGATATGAGTCTTATTCATGGGATGGTTGGGATAGTGATTAACCACACTTAGGATTTTAATCTATTTGTTTTGTTTTGTTTATTTTTATTTTTACACCAATTTATATCCCAAATATTATCCATACCCTGTATTGTTCTTTATCCAACCGAACCTTTGATTTATTGAGATTAGGGATTTGAGCAATCTTAAGTATCGTGGTCGTGGATTCGGCTATGTATTTATGATTTTGTCGCCCTTTTTGATATATTATTATTGGTGAAGTTTGGACCTATCTTTAGCCTATTCGAGTTAAGGATTTGAGCAATTGCAAGTATCGTGTTCGTGGATTCGATCATGTATTTGTGATTTTGTCGCCTTTTCTGGAATTTGAGATCGATAGTGATTAAGAATAATTAACCCTTTAGCCTAAAAACCCTTTTTACCGCTTTAGACTTGTTATTCCTTAGCTTTAGTGGTGGAGATGTGTATACTTGCCAAGCTTATGATAGAATATTCGTCGCGACTGGATAGTTAAACGATTAGATTTGCTTTTATCGACTTATTTTATTTTACTTCTAATTCGTTAAGTGTTTAGTTGTGTGATTATGAAATAAACGAATACATGCTTAAAATAAAAAATAAATCCTAATACATCTTTTAGGATAAATTTTCATAAATGAAATTCTAAGGTTTACTTGGGGACAAGTAAAGTTCAAGTGGGGGGATATTTGATGAACTCAAATAAGTACATTTTATTACTATCATTTATCCTATTAATTTGACTTGTTTTACTATATTATGTATGAGGATTGATACTTAATCATTTACTTTTGTAATTCTCAGGTAAAAATAAGCATTTGGTGAAACTTAGCGATTATGGACTAATAATGGAGCAAAACGTGCATAAAGTGGAAGTCTACTGACATGGACAAGATCAAGTCAATTCTGCTCCAGATGCGCCGCATCTTACTCTCGACATGCGCCGCATCTCTATCAAGATATCACCAGATACGATCCAAGATACAAGAGGACATGCGCCGCATCTAATCAAGAGTTACGCCGCATCTTCTGGCGGTGTACGAATATTCCTGAATATTATAATCTTGGACCCCACGCGAAGTTAAGTACATACGCCGCATCTACTTAAGTAGATGCGCCGCATCTTCCCTCAGACAGAAACTATAAATACCCCGTAGACCAGACGAATTAAAGAGTTCGAAACCCTAAAACCGAAGTTCGGACAGCAGAGCAAAAGGACGAATTCAGTCAAGGAGGCAGCACAAGACACACCCAAATCGAAGATACAAGAGCTGTAAGAAGGTGCTGCATGTATTTAATTCATTAAGTAGTTTTGTTTTATTGTGTTAGCAAACTTTAATTCATCAGGATTGGTGGCTTGTGTAATGTGACAACGAAAGATTGCACTCCCTTTAATACTTGCTTTCCCATCAATTAAAGTTTATATGTTGATGTCTTTGGTTACTACTTATTAGTGCATTGATAACCTCTGTGTTTATTAGTGGCTTGCGGGCATCCGACTGCGGGACAAGATGTGGCTCCCACGGTTGTTTCTAAATTGATCACTTAGGAATAACTTTTAGACATAAGTAATCATTAAGGGTTTACTCGCCGATGAGAATAGGACCAACGAGAAAGGGTTAATTACATACACTTCATATAAAGCTATCAATAAAACAAGTGACAATCTACTTAATCATAAGGACAGCCCTCTTATTGTCTCGAGTATCTATCTGTGTACGTGTGTGCTACTTGCTGATTCGTGCCTATTTGTTTATTTTATTATTTAATTGCAACAAACCGTGCCAGTCTCTCAGGCTGAAACCCCCTTGCGTTAGGATATTAAAATACTGATTAGAATAACTAGATAATACGTTCCACTCTTAGTGATCGACACTCTACTTACCATTATCTTCATACTGACCGGGTACACTGCTCGTTAAGTGTGTGTGTTATTGATAAGTCGGCTAAATATAAATTTAAAACTTGAGTAGGCATTAAAACTGCTAAACCGCAACGACACATCACGCGCATCAACCGTATAGGAGGTTAGCCAGTTTTCTTAACCCTAACATCGATAAACAATCATCCAATACAATTAATAACACACCAACAACCAATAATCAATAGTTATGTTTCATTAGATCTAAGCAAACACAAGATAAATCTAGCCTAGCATGTTAAATAAAAGACAAGAACAAGATATAATCAAACAACACATAGACATATTGAATGATTAATTGATTACTTATCTTCAATTGAACATGGGAGATCCAAGGGTATAAAACCCTTAAAAATGGCAGAAAAATCGTCTTAGGGTTTCTCCTCACAAAGTTGCACACTAATGACTAAAAATTATGAAAATATATATAGGAAAACAGATCTGACGGCGTCACGTTATAGAGCGTGACGCCGTCACCTCGTCGCGGTTAGGGTTTCTTGATGGCCTTCTTGACGCCGTCTCCCTTTAATCTTCCAAAATCCTCTCTGGCTTATCAAGGGTTGACGGCCTTCTTGACGCCGTCCCCCTTTAATCTTCCAAAATCCTCTCTGGCTTATCAAGGGTTGACGGCGTCACACTAGGGCTTGACGCCGTCACAGGTACTTTTCCAGCAGATTTTTGACACTTTGTCGTTTTCTTCACTTTTATGCTCCAAAAACGTCCAAAATGCTTCCTTTTCCAGATTTCTTCTCCAAAGTACCTAAAATGACAAAAGGAACGATTTAGGGCAATATTTGATCAAATAAATACGATTTAGGGCTTAAATGACCCCCTAAAAGCGGTACACTTTTCGCTTCATCAGTTGACATGAAGAAAATTCTTCCTAAAGAGGCTCTCACTTGTCTTGTAGCAAAAGCCACATTGGATGAGTCAATGCTTTGCATAGGAGACTTGGTCATGTCAACTTTAAAACCTTAAATAAGATTGTTAAAGAGGATTTGGTAAGAGGCTTGCCTCTAAAACGTTTTGAAAATGACGAAACTTGTGTTCCCAGTCTCAAAGGCAAACAACACAAAGCTTCTTGTAAGCCCAAGACGCAGAACTCTATTACATAACCATTAATTGTTGGTAGAATTACTGGTAAAGTTACTTTGAAAACCGGTAAAATTGACTTTCAAGATGTGTATTTTGTAGATGAACTCAAGTATAACCTCTTTAGTGTCTCACAAATGTGTGACAAAAAGAACAAAGTTCTTTTTACAGACACTGAATGTTTTATTAAAGTTCTTTTTACAGACACTGAATGTCTTATTCTTTTTCCTGAATTTAAGTTACCTGATGAAAGTCAGGTACTACTTAAAGTTCCTAGAAAGGGCAATATGTACAGTGTTGACATGAAGAAAATTGTTCCTAAAGAGGATCTCACTTGTCTTGTAGCAAAAGCCACATTGGATGAGTCAATGCTTTGGCATAGGAGACTTGGTCATGTCAACTTTAAAACCATAAATAAGATTGTTAAAGATGGTTTGGTAAGAGGCTTGCCTCTAAAACGTTTTGAAAATGACCAAACTTGTGTTGCCTGTCTCAAAGGCAAACAACACAAAACTTCTTGTAAGCCTGATCCGTGCTAAATACACCTATAAATAAATGAAGACAGCGGATACGCGTGAATAAATACAAATCACCCTTTTGTGAAAAAGGATGCTTGTACAAACTCACGTTTGTGTGTAGTGTGAAACCAGGTAAGTGATTACCCGGATCGTTTCCCAACGAGGTGTGAATGGGCTACTGTGGGAAGCTTTGGATTAGAGTGATTGATGATTTAGATTGCTTTTGGATTTTTTCTTTTTTAACAATTCTAAATAACAAATTAAAACAGATATGCACAATAAAATTAAACGCGAATTAATTAGCCTAAAAAACGCGCAACGAAAAATCTAAAATGGACTAAAAAGTAAAATTTATGAAATTCAAAACCTAAAAATGTAAAATTACTAAAAACTTATTTTAAAACTTAAATTATATTTTTTACACTTTTTATTTAATTATTACTAATTATTTATTATTTAAATACTAATTAAACTAATTTAAATTATAAAAAATACTAAATGAGCTAAGAAAAATCTAAAACTTTTTCTAAAAATATTATTAAGTAAATAGAAGCTAAGAAAATTATAAAATTGAAATTTACTTAATTAAAATTTAAAAAGATAAATTCTATTAAATAGAAGCTATCACTATTTTTCTATTTTTGATTTTTTAAAGACCTAAAAATATAATCCTATTTTTCCTAGATTAAAAATGACAAAAGAAAATTATAAAAATTAGAATTATATTTTTCTGATTATTTTTCTATTTATTATGATTTAATTACTATTTTAAACTAATTAAAAAGATTAAAATAATTAAATGACTTAGGAAAATTATGAAAAATTCTGAGTAAATCTAAATTAATATTAGAAAGCTAGGAAAAATAAAAGTGGAAGTTATCTAAGCCTGATAAGCAGATTTGGGCTAAGAAGCAGTTTCAAAATAAGCTCAAAAATAAGCTAATAAGCTCCAACAATTACCAAGTGCTCAGATTCAGTTCAAACAACATATTTAAGCTTAACTCAACTTAAATCAAATAGATTTTACCACAGAATAAGCCAAATAAGCAATCAAAGAGTTTTAAGTTTTAAGCAAAACAGATGGTGAAAGCATCAAATTACAGACCAGATTAAGCAGTACAAATAAGCTGAGAAGCAAAATGTTAATGGGGCAAAAGCTAGGTGATACTACTGGCTATCTAAAAATACTAAAAGCCCCATCACAAACACACCAATTGAACCCTAATTAAGCCAAAGATCAGGTGCATGAAACCTGAATAAGCCAAGTGCAGGGCAGAACAGGGCAAATGGGGTACTTGCAGGCCATGAATAAGCTAACAAATAAGCTCTAAATGCAGAATAAAGTTGAAACAGATAGAGTTTAACTATCAAGCTACTGAATAAAACAAAAATTAGAAACTAAATCCTAGTTTAACTAGCTTAAATTGATACTGAAAAAAAGGTGCAAAAGGCATGAAGGCTAAAAATCTAGGCTGCAATATTGGATATGGAATGATCTAAGGAATTCTACAAACAAGACCTATGGGGGTTATAATGCAGGCTGATATTGAGGTAGAATGAACCTGAAAATGCAAAAGTGAAGTCCCAGATAAGCTCAGCTTATCAAGAGCTTCTAATGGCAGCTTAAATCCTGAAATTCCAACTCTCAACTCCAACTTGCAACAAAAACTCAAAACAACCAGTGTGATAGTGAAAACAGCTTATTCAAGCTGTTTTAAGCTTAATCAAATCAGACTTAAAGGTAAATGAACAGTTCAAGACTTTTTACCCACTTTGACCCTGTTTGACTGAATAAACCAAACACCCCTTAATTGAACTGTTATGATAATTAAAAACAGAAATTACTGAAATGATTGATATTCCTGACTTATTACTGACTGACTTAACTTATTAATGTTCAAATAAGCAATTTACCATGGTTGTCAGGATCGGGATCCTACCTAGGATCGTTTTCGGCTTTGCAAGATCGAGATCGTAGGATCGTAGGATCGGATCCTACCTAGGATCGTTACATAATAATTCAAATAAATTTAAAATATTACAATTTACTAACATTTCTTTTTTGGTTTAGTGGGCTTTAAATATATACACGCAACCTACTTTCTAGTTAATGGCCTTGAATAAACAAAAAGTATGTAGAATTAATACTTTGTCAGAGTTTTTGCTAAAATAGATACACGCAACCTACTTTAAATAGATACACGCAACATTTCTTTTTTAGTTTAGTGGGCCTTATCAGAGTTTTATTATATTTTTGAATACTTTGTCTCCTTGAGTCGCTCTTCATCTTCTTCCTTAACGTCTGGTTCTCACAGTAGCACAAATGTTCAGAAATTATATGCAGGTAATTCAATTAGAAAGAAACAAAAGTCAAAAGAAGGTTTAATATAGCAAAAAAAGTCAAAATAATGGCTGCTAACAGGATCGGATCGTTCACGATCCTACGATCCTACGAGCGATCCCACGATCCTGTAACGATCCTACCTGAATTACGATCCCGTAACGATCCTGCTCGTTTTGTGTGTGTAGGATCGTAGGATCGTACGATCCTACGAGCAGGATCGCGATCCTGACAACCTTGCAATTTACAACTTCTATTAAGCATAGAATAAGCACAACTCTATTAAGGCTAAACTTGACTGATTTTAAGTATTTTGGTGAAAATGAGATACAAATAATTGCTAACTAGAAACATGACTTGCAATGACTTATAATTTAGTACTGAACACAGAAGAAAGTGAAATAAGCTCTAAATAAGCAGTTTGACCTGCGTTGACTTTTTTGACTTATGGACAAATTGAGAAATTAACACTGAATTAAGTTAAACTGGGATTTCAATAAAATCAAAAGAGTACAAATCTTGAAAGTTAACCAATACAGAAAATTAAATTACAACAATTTAAGAAAACAGGTTTAACTAAATTTTACACTATAGACGATCTCTGAGTCTTCTTTCTTCTTAAATATTACTTCCACAAGCTTCTTCTCACTCTTCTCCATATTTCCCAATCGTTGGATTAGGTGAAATTAATCTCATCCGTTCATATCAGTTTTGGCGGGACAACTTAGCCAAGTGGGTTTTAGCTAAGATTGTATCACGTGAATAAGGTACACACGTGAGGGAGCTAGAGGGGGGGGGGGGGGGTAGAGATAGCGTGTGGCAGTGAAAAAAAAGCATGGGGAGCATTTTTGTCTGGTTGCTTTTGGCCTGGGGAAGAGGGATTGGTGGTTTTGGTTTGTCAGGGATGGTTTTACGCGGGTTAGTTTTGGGAAGGGATAAGGTTTGTGGGTTTGACCGGGTCAAACTAATTTGGTGTTAACTAATAAAACCGGGTGTGGGTTTGTTTTATTTTGGGCTTTGCACAAAAATGGGCTAAGGGTTTAGTTTATTTGATTTGGTTTTTGGGTTAATTAAAGGGTAAAGGGTTTAGGATTAAACATGGAATTGGTTTGATGTTTAGGTACTAATATTGCCAAATCCTGAAAACTGAGGGACCAATTCTGTCATTTGAGCAAAAATAAATCCAAGGACCATTCATGCCAAGTTTCAATAGTACAAGGTCCATAAAAGATAATTTTCCATTTTTGAAAACCGGGGGACTTGTTTTGCCATTTTTGAAACTTCAGGGACTAAAACTGCCAATTATGCAAACTTTGTTCGTTTTTCAACTGATTTCAATCATTTTGCACTTGCAACACATAAAAACACAATCAAATGATATTTTCTGCATTTTGAAGCATATTTGCATGTTTTTAAATGTTTTTGCAGTCTAAATGTAACAGAAATGATGAGTATTTAGACACTCATCAATCCCCCACACTAAACTATTGCTAGTCCCTAGCAATTATTTATGAAGATTTAATGGATTTTTCTCTTTACCAAAAGCCATTACTTCTGGAGTAGCCAATGTTTTAGTATGTGATACTTTGGTACAATGATAACCAAATGATTTTGAGCAAACCATCAGCTGTCAACGGATTTGATTTGTCTTTACCAGAAGCCGTTTGCTTCTGGACTAGCCAACTCTTAGATAAATTATCAATATTATCTTTGGTGAGCTGATTACCAATTATGGAATTCTAAAGCCTTTACCATAAGCCATAACCTTCAGGCTAGCCAACTCTTCACTTATAAAGATATGGTGAGTCGAATACCATACAATTTTGGGCAAATTGCAAGCCATAAACGGATTTGATATATCTTTACCAAGAGCCGTTTGCTCCTGGATTAGCCAGTCCTTATGTGGGTTAGACATGGCGGACTGATAACCATTTATTGCGTTCTAAGTGAGAAAGAAAAAAAAATTTAATTTTGGCCAAAATGGGGGTACTAGATGGTACATATGATCAAATTCGCTAGAATTCCCCCCCACACTTAGAACTGAATATTGCCCTCAATATTCAAAGTACCGGCTGTTAAACCAACACTTAGAACGTAAAAAGGCAATACTAATAGCCATTATATATACACACTTTTTTTTTTTTTTTTTTTTTTTTTTTTTTTTATGGAAACTTACATATATACAACATGTGGGCATCTCCCCCACACTTAGGTGTTAGAAAAGAGAAAGAAGTTAGAAATATGGGTGAAAACCCATATGGTGGGCTAATATTTTTGTTCACCGAGTCACTTAGCTTGACTCGACCCCGCATTCATTGGTTCTTGGGGAAGCAAGTGGAAAAAACCATCACCATCGGACTTTCATTCAATGTGTTTGGATTAACATTTAATTTCTTGAAAGTTCCACTCCGATGAGATATACACAGACCCGGATCACAAATGATAAATGAAAATGCCGGGGTCAAAGATAGTGTCTTCATTCTCGAAGGAGTGAAGAACAGAAGAAGTCACCATGTAGGTGAAGAAAAGAAAGAAAATCATGATAAAAATCATGACTAACTCATCATCATCAGAAGGAGAATTCATGATTTCAGTATCATGATTCTCATCATTTAAGCTCGGCTGATCAAGACATATTCTGGGCGGGAGGGATGGAATTTTGATATTAATCAAATTCTCAGTGTTGAGAACATTTCCCTCCGGGACATAAAGATTTTCTTTGTCAAGATCAAAGTAAAAGTTATCATACTCCGGCGGAGATATGATATGAGTGAGTTCACTGGGGAACTCCTCAAAGGTGAATGAATCATAATCGGGGAGAGAATTATGAGAATGAGAAGTGGTATTGCCACTAATTTTCTCTCCCATGTGATCAAAACAGAAGGCTTCCATTTCCGGAATAGAATCATCGGAAAATATGTCACTATCCTTTATGGGGATAGGAGATGAAATGGGTTTTTCTTTGAAAGCCTCGATTTTAGAAATGAGAAGATTAACATTTAATAATGTTTCACGAAGAGTTTCGTCTTTGATTATTTCTTCATCATTCTCTTCTTCTAAGCTGACTGGCTCAGAAGGAAATTCCTCCATATAAATGATTTCTCCACATGATAAAGTATCATCATTAGTGGAATCGGAGAACATCTCAAAATGATCTTTTGAAAAATCAAGAGGAGGAGGGATATCACATATTTGATCAAAAGTTCCCCGTGGCTCACTTGGGATTGAGACAAGGTTCTCAACACAAGACTTTATGAATTCGTCCGATTCCTTTTCAGGAATTGTGTCAAGATGCTCGTCCCCCATGTTTAGAGAGTTAGTGTGAACTTCGGGTGTGATAACAGCAGACTCGGGGAGTTGAGAAGGACTAGGATACATGGATTTTAAAATTTCCATTTGTCTTTTTGCTAGTAATTCTTCCATAGACTTTTCTCCCTGTATTTCCATGAAAGGAGTCTCAACTGATGAACTTGATGAATCTTTTTGAAGAATATCAATGATATCTTCATCATCACTATCATCATTGTCATCGATAAGAACAGCATTGCGGAAATTGGCACGTGCTCTAGCTGCTCGTAGTTCGGCTGATGTGTGAAAATGACATTGATTATCAGTATGAGGACCCCCACAATATACACAAGAATCACTGGGTGCATTATGAAGTGTTGTATTGTTCAACTCCTCCTTAAGTTCTTTTAATATCTCAAGAGCCTTTAGACAAAGGTCTTGCGAAGTTTCTTGAAGAGTTGTTTGATTCATTTGGCACTGTGGAGGTTGGTCATGATATGAATAGTCATAATTGTTACAAGGAAATGGATTCCTTGTTTGACAATCGTAACTGAAGTGTGGACCTCCACAGTACTCACAACAAAATGATTGTTGTGACAGGTCATGTGAATAATATGGAATTTGGTCATTCCCAAAGTCCTGAGTGTTACCAGAAAATTGTTCACAGACAAACGTGTTCCTGGTTTGACACTCAAATCCTTGATGAGGACCTCCACAAAACTCACAACTAAAACTTGGTGTATTTTGATACGAAGCATCATTGAAATTTGGATTATATGATTCTTGCTCGTATGAATGTGATGGGTAGTTGGAAAAATTTGAAGAGTCGTTGAATGAGTTCGGATTAGGATCATAAGCAAATGAATTCCTCGAACCACAAAAGAAACAACTTCCGTTTCGAATATCATTACCACACTGATCACATGTACACCAACGACATGGTAAACCAAAAAGCGGCTCACCACAACCAACACAAGGAATAAAAGCCGGAGGTGGGACAAGTGGTGTGCTCTGAGAGCTAGGAATTTCCACCACTTCCGTTATGTTCTCTGGTTTTTCATATACGTGAAGATTGGGCAAGTCGTTCTTTTTAGTCACTGTTCTAAGTTCTGTACGTTTGCTTGACAAACTTTTAACCGTAAATCCTGAAAGGTTAGGATCGATTCTTGATGGTTTGTCATTAATAGCACGTATCTCGGGCTGTGGAGGGTAGTAGGAAGGACTTTGAGAATCATTGGTGGAATTAAGCTCCCTTTTGAGGGCTACTTCACACCAATAACATGATCCTTTTGGTGCATGCTTTCCACACCGCTCACACTTACACTTAGAACAATGAAGGCTGTCATTCAACGGGCTTTTACAATCAAAACATTTGTACCCGAGAGACGCCATAGAAGAAAGGTATAAGAAGTTTAGAATCAAATGGATAGAGGGTGAAGGGATAAAGAATCAAAAAGGGCGAGAGGGAAAAGATGAATATTTTTGGGGTTTTTTTTTTTTTTTTTTTTTTTTTTTTTTTTTTTTTTTTTCAATTAAAACAAGATCAAAGCACAACACAAGGAACTTAAACCTTAAATCAACCAGCGTACGGTAGCTCTCTGAATGAAAAACGCACAGAGTGGCGGAGAAGCAAAGGTGGGCAATTAATGCTTCTTAAAAACCCGCTTCTTTCAGTTCGACAATTTAATGTCAAACTATCCTTAAACCTCCGTTATAGTTTGTTTATCAATCAAAGGTGAGCCGAATTCGCAAGCGACATAAAGGCAAGTTTTAATCTTTGGTTTGGGAACTTATTATGGTCGTACCCCCAGTTAGGTAGTACTCTGTCTTGGTTCTCGATGGTAATTTTTTATTGTTATTTATTATTAACAAAGAAAACGGAAAATGTTTTTGGGTTTTTATTTTTTATATGATAATATATATAGAAAAGAAAAGAAAATTATTTTTGTTTTTTATATTGTTTTTGGGAAATAGGAACTTCTTGAAAGAAGGATCTCGAATCACTAATCGCTTGAACTTAACACAATAGTCGCAGCACACCTCCCCAGCAGCGGCGCCAAAATTTGATCCGTGCTAAATACACCTATAAATAAATGAAGACAGCGGATACGCGTGAATAAATACAAATCACCCTATTGTGAAAAAGGATGCTTGTACAAACTCACGTTTGTGTGTAGTGTGAAACCAGGTAAGTGATTACCCGGATCGTTTCCCAACGAGATGTGAATGGGCTACTGTGGGAAGCTTTGGATTAGAGTGATTGATGATTTAGATTGCTTTTGGATTTTTGCTTTTTTAACAATTCTAAATAACAAATTAAAACAGATATGCACAATAAAATTAAACGCGAATTAATTAGCCTAAAAAACGCGCAACGAAAAATCTAAAATGGACTAAAAAGTAAAATTTATGAAATTCAAAACCTAAAAATGTAAAATTACTAAAAACTTATTTTAAAACTTAAATTATATTTTTTACACTTTTTATTTAATTATTACTAATTATTTATTATTTAAATACTAATTAAACTAATTTAAATTATAAAAAATACTAAATGAGCTAAGAAAAATCTAAAACTTTTTCTAAAAATATTATTAAGTAAATAGAAGCTAAGAAAATTATAAAATTGAAATTTACTTAATTAAAATTTAAAAAGATAAATTCTATTAAATAGAAGCTATCACTATTTTTCTATTTTTGATATTTTAAAGACCTAAAAATATAATCCTATTTTTCCTAGATTAAAAATGAAAAAAAGAAAATTATGAAAATTAGAATTATATTTTTCTGATTATTTTTCTATTTATTATGATTTAATTACTATTTTAAACTAATTAAAAAGATTAAAAATATTAAATGACTTAGGAAAATTATGAAAAATTCTGAGTAAATCTAAATTAATATTAGAAAGCTAGGAAAAATAAAAGTGGAAGTTATCTAAGCCTGATAAGCAAATTTGGGCTAAGAAGCAGTTTCAAAATAAGCTCAAAAATAAGCTAATAAGCTCCAACAATTACCAAGTGCTCAGATTCAGTTCAAACAACTTATTAAAGCTTAACTCAACTTAAATCAAACAGATTTTACCACAGAATAAGCCAAATAAGCAATCAAACAGTTTTAAGTTTTAAGCAAAACAGATGGTGAAAGCATCAACTTACAGACCAGATTAAGCAGTACAAATAAGCTGAGAAGCAAAATGTTAATGGGGCAAAAGCTAGGTGATACTACTGGCTATCTAAAAATACTAAAAGCCCCATCACAAACACACCAATTGAACCCTAATTAAGCCAAAGATCAGGTGCATGAAACCTGAATAAGCCAAGTGCAGGGCAGAACAGGGCAAATGGGGTACTTGCAGGCCATGAATAAGCTAACAAATAAGCTCTAAATGCAGAATAAAGTTGAAACAAATAGAGTTTAACTATCAAGCTACTGAATAAAACAAAAATTAGAAACTAAATCCTAGTTTAACTAGCTTAAATTGATACTGAAAAAAAGGTGCAAAAGGCATGAAGGCTAAAAATCTAGGCTGCAATATTGGATATGGACTGATCTAAGGAATTCTACAAACAAGACCTATGGGGGTTATAATGTAGGCTGATATTGAGGTAGAATGAACCTGAAAATGCAAAAGTGAAGTCCCAGATAAGCTCAGCCTATCAAGAGCTTCTGATGGCAGCTTAAATCCTGAAATTCCAACTCTCAACTCCAACTTGCAACAAAAACTCAAAACAACCAGTGTGATAGTGAAAACAGCTTATTCAAGCTGTTTTAAGCTTAATCAAATCAGACTTAAAGGTAAATGAACAGTTCAAGACTTTTTACCCACTTTGACCCTTTTTGACTGAATAAACCAAACACCCCTTAATTGAACTGTTATGATAATTAAAAACAGAAATTACTGAAATGATTGATATTCCTGACTTATTACTGACTGACTTAACTTATTAATGTTCAAATAAGCAACTTACAACTTCTATTAAGCATAGAATAAGAAAAACTCTATTAAGGCTAAACTTGACTGATTTTAAGTATTTTGGTGAAAATGAGATACAAATAATTGCTAACTAGAAACATGACTTGCAATGACTTATAATTTAGTACTGAACACAGAAGAAAGTGAAATAAGCTCTAAATAAGCAGTTTGACCTGCGTTGACTTTTTTACTTATGGACAAATTGAGAAATTAACACTGAATTAAGTTAAACTGGGATTTCAATAAAATCAAAAGAGTACAAATCTTGAAAGTTAACCAATACAGAAAATTAAATTACAACAATTTAAGAAAACAGGTTTAACTAAATTTTACACTATAGACGATCTCTGAGTCTTCTTTCTTCTTAAATATTACTTCCACAAGCTTCTTCTCACTCTTCTCCATATTTCCCAATCGTTGGATTAGGTGAAATTAATCTCATCCGTTCATATCAGTTTTGGCGGGACAACTTAGCCAAGTGGGTTTTAGCTAAGATTGTATCACGTGAATAAGGTACACACGTGAGGGAGCTAGAGGGGGGGGGGAAGATAGCGTGTGGCAGTGAAAAAAAAGCATGGGGAGCATTTTTGTCTGGTTGCTTTTGGCCTGGGGAAGAGGGATTGGTGGTTTTGGTTTGTCAGGGATGGTTTTACGCGGGTTAGTTTTGGGAAGGGATAAGGTTTGTGGGTTTGACCGGGTCAAACTAATTTGGTGTTAACTAATAAAACCGGGTGTGGGTTTGTTTTATTTTGGGCTTTGCACAAAAATGGGCTAAGGGTTTAGTTTATTTGATTTGGTTTTTGGGTTAATTAAAGGGTAAAGGGTTTAGGATTAAACATGGAATTGGTTTGATGTTTAGGTACTAATATTGCCAAATCCTGAAAACTGAGGGACCAATTCTGTCATTTGAGCAAAAATAAATCCAAGGACCATTCATGCCAAGTTTCAATAGTACAAGGTCCATAAAAGATAATTTTCCATTTTTGAAAACCGGGGGACTTGTTTTGCCATTTTTGAAACTTCAGGGACTAAAACTGCCAATTATGCAAACTTTGTTCGTTTTTCAACTGATTTCAATCATTTTGCACTTGCAACACATAAAAACACAATCAAATGATATTTTCTGCATTTTGAAGCATATTTGCATGTTTTTAAATGTTTTTGCAGTCTAAATGTAACAGAAATGATGAGTATTTAGACACTCATCAAAGCCCATGACCCAGAACTCTATTACTCAACCATTATTTATGCTTCATATGGACTTGTTTGGTCCTACATCTGTGAGTAGTATACAGCATAAGAAGTATTGTCTTGTGGTAACTGATGATTTTAGTAGGTTCACATGGGTTTTCTTTCTAGGATCTAAGGATGAAACAACTAGCATTCTTAAGACTTTTATAACTGAAATAAAAAACCTAGTTGATAAGAAAGTGAAAATCATTAGGTGTGACAATGGGACAGAGTTTAAGAATAGAGTTATGGATGAATTTTGTAGAGAAAAAAGTATTAAGAGAGAGTTTAGTGTAGCTAGAACAACTAAGCAGAATGGGTTTGCTGAAAGGAGGAATAGGACACTAATAGAGGCTACTAGGACCATGTTAGGTGATTCTAAGCTGCCCATAAATTTTTGGGCTGAAGCAGTTAATACTGCTTGTTATGTGCAAAACAGGGTTTTAGTAGTCAAATCTCACAACAAGACACCATATGAACATTTTAGAGGTAGAACACCTGCTTTAGGATTTCTAAGACCATTTGGATGTCATGTCACTATTCTCAATACCTTAGATTTTTTGAGAAAATTTGATGGAAAGTCAGACGAGGGTTTCTTGGTTGGGTACTCTTTAAACAGCAAAGCCTTTAGGGTATAGAACATAAGAACCAGGAAAGTAGAGGAAAATCTGCATGTTTAGTTTTTAGAGAATAAGTCTAATGTTGCTGGTGAAGGTCCAAAACGGTTGTTTGATCTTGATACTCTAACACAATCTATGAACTATGTACCAGTTTTTGTAGGAACATTCTCTAAAGATTTTACAGGTTCAGAAGATAATGTTGAAATAGGTGAACTAAGCATGGAAAAAGAGAAAGATCAAGATCATATTCTGATGCCTATTTGGAATAGTGTTGATTCATCTACAAAGGATGCTGAACCTTCTACTGATGCAAACAAAGAGGGTTCTGAAGATGGAAACAATGAAAGTGGTGTTGCAAAACAAGAGAATCCTGAAGAAAATACAAATGGAGTTTGTATTGCTGAGCCTAATGTTAGTACGGTTGGGCAAAATGTTAATAATGCTAGCCCACCAATTACTACTGCTGATGATTTCTCTGAGGATGAAGTGGATCTTAATAACATGCCACTCACTTATCCAGTTCCTACAACTCCACACACAAGAATTCATAAGGATCACTCCCTAGAGAATGTGATTGGAGATATACAGTCTCATGTTAAGACAAGAAGGCAGACTAAGAATTCAGATCAACAAGTCTTTCTCAGTGCAGTTTGTGAAGATAAAAAGCATGAAGATGCCAACATATGTCTGTTTGTATGTTTTCTTTCACAAGAAGAACCCAAGAACATACTTAAGGCCCTACCGGATTCAAGCTGGGTGGAAGCAATGCAAGAAGAACTTCTACATTTCAAAATTCAAAAGGTTTGGGTGCTGGTTGATTTGCCTAAGGGTATGAGGGTTATTGGTACTAAGTGGATTTTCAGAAACAAAAAAGATGAAAGGGGCATAGTGATCAGTAATAAGGCAAGACTTGTAGCCCAAGGTTACACACAAGAAGAAGGAATTGATTATGAAGAGGTTTTTGCACCTGTAGCTAGGATTGAAGCCATAAGATTATTCTTAGCTTATGCTTCATTCATGGGATTTATGGTATACCAGATGGATGTCAAAAGTGCCTTTCTTTATGGTACTATTGAAGAAGAGGTGTATGTTTCTCAACCTCCAGGCTTTGAGGATCCTGAACATCCCGACAAGGTGTAAAAGGTGGTAAAAGCTCTTTATGGCTTGCATCAAGCTCCTAGAGCCTGGTATGGAACTTTGGCTACTTATCTATTACAGAATGGGTTTGATAGAGGCAAGATTGATCCGACCTTATTTATCAAGAAGAACAAGGGAGATATTTTGCTGGTACAGGTCTATGTGGATGACATCATTTTGGGATCCCCAAAGAAGGAAATGTGCATTGAATTTGAGAAACTTATGCATGATAAGTTTGAAATGAGTTCCATGGGTGAACTCACTTTCTTTTTAGGGCTGTAAGTGAAGTAAAAAGCTGAAGGCATATTTATCTGTCAAGATAAATATGTAACTGAGATATTGAGGAAGTTTCAGTTTACTGATGCAAAAGTAGTAAGTACACCTGTTGATCCAGAGAAACCTTTGCTCAAAGATTCAGATGGTGAAACTGTTGATGTGCACACCTATAGGTCCATGATTGGGTCCTTGATGTATCTCACTTCATCAAGACCAGGTATTATGTTTGTTGTATATGCATGTGCAAGGTTTCAAGTCACTCCCAATGCTTCACATTTAGTTGCTGTGAAGAGAATCTTTATGTACCTCAAGGGTCAACCTAAATTGGGTCTATGGTATCCTAGAGAATCTCCTTTTGATCTGGTGGCATACTTAGGCAGTGACTATGCTGGTGCTAGTTTGGATAGGAAATCAACAACAGGTGGTTGTCAATTCCTAGGTTGCAGGCTGATATCATGGAAATGCAAGAAGCAGACTATTGTGGCCACTTCTACAACTGAAGCTGAGTATGTGGCTGCTGCTAGTTACTGTGGTCAAGTTCTATAGATTCAGAATTAGATTCTTGACTATGGATACAACTTTATGAATACCATGATTTACATTGACAATAGCAGTACTATTTGTAATACTAAAAATCCAGTTCAACACTCTAAAACAAAACACATAGAGATTAGGCATCATTTTATAAGAGACTGCAGTGAGAAAAAGCTAGTTCAGGTGGTTAAAATTCATACTGATAACAATTTTGCAGATCTTCTCACTAAAGCTTTTGATGTTGGAAGGTTTCAATACTTGGTGGAAAGTATTGGAATGCTTAATCCCTAAAGTTTTTAATCTTGGTGTTTTTGTAAATGAAAATGGATTTGTACTGCTAGTAGTGTCAATTAGTACTGCTATGTCTAATTTGTACTGCTAGTGCAAATTAAGACTGTTGTGTTTGAACTGTTAGGCATATTTTATAC
Organism: Artemisia tridentata subsp. tridentata; assembly: GCA_021014915.2. Taxonomy (NCBI): domain Eukaryota; kingdom Viridiplantae; phylum Streptophyta; class Magnoliopsida; order Asterales; family Asteraceae; genus Artemisia; species Artemisia tridentata. The sequence goes on along the minus strand of CP139507.1, from coordinate 246,101,105 downwards.
TGCTATGAAGCAAATGCTATGCATTTTATTTTCTTGGTTTTGGACTAACATTTGTAGGATATGGAGTTTGCAATGTGTGAGAAGCAAGTGGTGGATTGGTTGCTGCCATGATTGATTGATGATGGACAGAATTTGGTGATCTCTTGACAAAGGTTTTACACATGAGTTGAGAGATTCTTTAAAATTTCTTTCTTGAAATCTAATTATGATATTTTTGCATATGAATTGATGGCATAGTTAGTCAGATAGTAACTGATCTAACTCACTCTTTACCATTTTATACTTTTATTAGTATAATGTGTTAGTCCAAGGACATCTGGGAAACAGAACAGCGAGCAAAAGTGAATTTAACACATATGTGTTAGAGGCAACACCTGCCACAAGCTGGAAACCCTGTCAAGAAAGCTCTTTGAATGAGTTTATCTGATCACAGGCAGTTATTTATAACTGAAATTATTGGTTCTCACACAACCAGAGGTTGAATTAAACCGAAATATGATTAAGTTTCTTCCTTTACATTTAATCCCTTCAAAATGTTGGTATGCAGTATTGTTTTAATTAAAAAATTGAGTTTATACTGCTGAGTCAAAGTTTTTCAAAACTTAGTATTGCTAGGCACAAGTTAGTACAACTAGGCAAAACTTTGTACTGCTGGATAGCCGTTTGTACTTTTGAGTCATAACCGCTTTTTGAATATAGCCGTTGAGAAACCGTTGTGATTTTTCTGGTCAATTACTTTTCTTAAGGGTTTCCTAAATTGGATATTTTTACTTTTTATCTACTTTATTACCTTTCTTCAATCTAAAGAAATCTTTTATTAAAGTCGGTCTAATAGAAACCCTAAGAATTCTTATATAAAATCTCAATTCGCTTTACTCAACTCACTTTCTTACCTAATCAATCGTATCCTAGCAGTTACATCCAACTTTTACAGATAATAATGGCCAATTTAACCTTTGTCGACAAACATAACATGGTGGCATTTTTGGAGAAAACAGAGGAGGGTGCTTACTTTCATCAGATAGTAGACTTTTTGAATTCTACCCATATAAGGTATGCTTTAACTCTAAACCCAACTATCTATGTCCCCCAAATCAAGCAGTTTTGGCAGACTGTCACTGTCAATACTATTGAGACTGGAGACAAAGAGCTTAATGCAACAGCTGATGGCAAAACCATCACTCTTACTGAATCATCAGTTAGGAGGCATCTCCAACTAGCAGATGACAATGGTATTAGTGATTTTCCAAATACTGAAATCTTTCAAACTCTATCCAGAATGGGGTATAACACAACATCTCAATCTTTAACTTTTCAAAAAGGTTGTTTTACCCCACAATGGAGGTTTTTCATTCATACCGTACTTCACTATATGAGTCCTAAGAAAACTTCATTGGAACAGTTCAGTAGCAATATTTCAACTGCTCTCATTTGCTTATCAACTAATAGGACTTATAGTTTTTCAAAACTTATTTTTGAAAGTATGGTCAAGAATGTGGATAGCAAATCAAAAATTTTAATGTATCCATGTTTTATTCAAAGTATTTTGAACATGAGAAAAAATCAGCTTCTACCTCATCAAAATATTTATCCAACTCCAACCCTTACACAAAAACTTTTTAGTAACATGAGGATGGCCTTAAAGGGTTATAGTGGAGTAGAAGTTGCACTATTTGATAATATGTTGCAGGTACAGGGTGAAGGGTCAACTACCCCAGTTGACTCCCAACACACACCCACAAGTTCATCAGACACAACCTCACAACCAATTTCATCACCCCCTAGGACTATAACCAGAGAAGGCTCAAGTGTACCTCAGCACAGAGCTCCTACCACTTCCCTAGGAGCAGATGAAGCTAACTATGTCAGTATAGGAAGGGCTGCCCCTACTGTCTCAGGCTTAGAAGCTGGGCAGGAAAGGGGTAACATAACTAAGACCGAACCTATGGCAACACCTATTGTGCCAAGTTCTTTTGAACCTAGTACAAGTGGTGGAATCCCAAGCCAACTGGAACAAATGGGTGGCTCAGATACTCACGTTTTTTGGTGGAGTCTGAGTCTATGCCCCATGATGCACCTCTCCCTGAAGGTAACACATCAGGAAGAGCTGAGGGCAATATTAAACTCCCTGAATTGATGGACTTATGTACAAGATTGACAGATAAAGTAACTGGATTGGAGGATGAGCTCAAGACTACCAAGCAGGTTTTTGGAAGAGTCTACACCAAACTAATCTTGAAGGTGAAAAAGCAGGAGCAGCAAGTCAAGACCCTCAAGAGAAAAAGGTCAGCTCAGATGGTGGACTCTTTAAGCTCTTTTAGTTCTGATGATGATCAAGATGATGACATGGGTGAGGAGTCTTCCAAACAGGGGAGGAAGATTGCAAAGTTAGATCAGGATCCCAGTATTTCATTGGTTCAAGAAGCTTCTGATACTCAGGGGAGGCCAGATGAACCTATGGAAGAAGCTCAAGAAGGTACTGCTGGTGCATAATTTAGTACTGCTGGAGCAGGGATTAGTACTGCTGGTGCAGTCTATGCTAGGAGAAAAAGAATTGACAAGGGAAAAGCTGTAATGACTGAAGATGAGCCATCAAAGAAGATAAGTAAGAAATCCCAAGCTCAAATTGAGTATGAGCAGGAACTTGCTCAAAGACTTCAAGCTGAAGAGCAGGCTGATAGGGAATTAGCTTCAAAGATGCAAGAAGAAGAGAGGTCACAATTTACAACTGAAGAACAAGAGAGTGCAATCAGTGACTTACTTGAAGAATTAAGAAAGCATCAAAGCAAAAAGTCAGCTACAAAGAAGAAACCTCCTACAAAAGCTCAATAGATGAGGTACATGAAAGACTATCTGAAACATCAAGATAATTGGACTGAAAAACAGTTAAAAGACAGGTCTTATGAAGAAATAGAGAAATTGTACTACATAGCAAATAGGAAAATTCAGATTTCCTTAAGAGGATTCACAGAAACTGTTGAGACAAGCAGAGGTGATAAAAGAGCAGGTGAGCAGTTATTGTCAAAGACCTTAAAGAAACAAAAGTATGAAGAAGAAAAAGGAGATCAAGCAGTTGGGGAAGAAGAAACAGCAGAAGTATTAACTGATGAACAACATCAGCATATGATGGTAGTAATTCCAAAAGCATTGAATGTAGATCCTATTCAAGCTAAACAACCTATTATTGATTGGGAGATATACCAAGATACATTTCGGAAAGGATGGAAGATTATCAAGGTAGGAGGAAACTCAGAGGTCTACAAGTATTTTGAAGATCTGATAAAGGATTTTGATAGAGAAGACTTGGACAAGCTATGGAGTCTAGTTCAAGAAAGGTTCAGATCTACTGATCCTATTGAAGACAAAGACAAGGAGTTATGGATGGAACTGAAGAGGTTGTATGAACCTGACCCAGAAGATGTTCTATGGAAGTTTTAAACCCATGACCTTGCTACTACTTGTAGATTATATGATTCTTGTGGTGTTCATCAGGTATCTACAAAGGATGGAGTGGATGTCTACATGCTAATTGAGAAGGACTATCCATTGAGAGCAGGTATCTTATTTGTTATGTTAGCTGCTAAGCTCAGAGTTGATGAATAATCATAAATGGCAATATAGTTAGTGAGAAAGATATATCAGCAAGCAAAAGAAATATAGACTACAGGACTAAGACTAAGAAGATAGTGTTTAGAAGAATCCTCACAAGGTAATGATTTAATTCAGAAACTTGATGATTTAGGGTAAATCACAAGTTTAGGGGAGGATTGTTAGGAATTAAATGTTCAAGACATTGGTTTTGTATTAGTACTGCTGAAGAATAACACTAACAGTACTAATGAAGTTAGTACTGCTAGTGTAAGCTGAAGACTGTTGAAGATATAACTAATAGTACTAACTGCTGAGTTAGTACTGCAAGTATAGAAGATGATACTACTACTTGAAGACTGAAGATTAGGACTGCTCATGATGACGTGTAGAAGGATAAGTATAGAATAGATTTCATGTATATCTTATATAGTAAGAATTATATGGATATTCCGCATGTTTAGAATATCAATACTTATCTTGTAAAGGACTCCTTGTGTTATAAAAGGAGGTCCTAGGTTAGATTTTTAGATATATGTTTTGTTAAGCTTCAAGATTTTAAAAACCCTAGTGATAAGCAAGATCACTCGTATTATATCTAATAACATTGAAGTGTTTGGAGTTATTCATTTTTCATATAAACTGTCCATTACTGTTACATTAACAAATCTTCTAAGTATCATATAGTATATTCCGCATACTATTTGGTATACACTCAAAGTATCCTCAACACAATTCTAAGTGTGTTTAGATCCTCTCAAAAGTTTTTGTGAAGAATTCGGCAATTTGGTAATCAGTTTTCACGAAGTACACAATCCGTCTTTCTACGTGTTTCTTGATGAAATGGTATCTGAATGTTATATGCTTTGTCCATGAGTGCTGTACCGTGTTACAAGAGATGGCAATGGCACTTTGTGAATCACAATAAATTGGGATTTTGTCGTAAAAGAAACCATAGTCCGTCAATTGTGTTTTCATCCATAGTACTTGTGCACAACATCTGGAGAGGGATGTGTATTCAGCTTCTACAGTGGATAAGGCAGTGTGATTCTACTTCTTTGAAGACCAGCTGATTAATTTCTCCCCCAAGAATTGAGCAAATCTTGAAGTACTTTTGCAATCAATTTGACAATATGCATAATCTGCATCTGAATAGGCAATTAGTTCAAAACCGGTATTTTTTGGATACACAAGGCCCATATGAATTGTGCCTTTTGGGTACCGAAAGATCCATTTTACAGCGGTAAGGTGCTTTTCCGTTGGCCTTGATTGGTAACGGGAACACATGCAGACAACAAAATGAATATCAGGCCGACTAGCTGTAAGATACATGAGTGAACCAATCATACTACAGTATTTTGTAGCATCAATTGGTTTACCACCTCTATCTTTATCTAGTTTAGGCTTGTGTTGCATTGGTGTACTTATCGAGTCAGATTTATCCATTCCAAACTTTTTTAAAATTTCTGTCGTGTATTTGTTTTGATGTATAAAGATACCACGAGGAGTTTGATTAATTTGTAGACCCAAAAAGAATTTTAACTCTCCCATCATGCTCATCTCAAGTTTCTGTCACATGATATTTTCAAATTTTTTTGCAATAATTAGGATTCGTCGATCCAAAAATGATATCATCGACATAAATTTGGACTAGCATGATGTCGTCACCTTTCGTCTAATGAATAAAGTTGGATCGATTGAACCTTTGATGAATTTGTGTTTGAGCAGATATTCTGACAACACTTTGTACCATGCATGTGGTGCTTGCTTGAGTTCGAAGACGGCTTTGTCAAGAACATAGACATCATCCGAATGGTGTGGATCAACGAAGCCTTCTAGTTGACTCACATACACCTCTTCCTCTAACTCCCCATACAAAAAGGCCGTTTTCACGTCCATTTGGTATATGGTGAAAGATTTATGAGCTGCATAAGCCAAGAATAAGCGTATTGCTTGGATCCTAGCAACTGGTGCAAATGATTCATCAAATTCGATTCCTTCTTCTTGATTGTAACTTATGGCAACAAGACGAGCCTTGTTTCTAATTACGTCACCTTCTTCATCAAGCTTGTTCTTTAGAATCCATTTCAATGCAATTATAAGTTTTCCTAAAGGATATGGAACCCTTCACCAAACGCCATGGCGTTTGAATTGGTTTATTTCTTCTTGCATGGCGACAATCCAGTGGGGATCTGCAAGTGCTACTTTGACGTTGGCAGGTTCAACTCTACTTAGGAAAGAATTATAGAAATAGAAATCTGCTGTAGAACTTCTTGTTTGAACTGGTTGAGAAGGATTTCCTATTATTTGTTGTAGAGGGTGATCGTGAGTCCATCTTCTTCCGTGCGGATGTGGTTGGTAAAGTGGTTGCATGTTTGAAGGATCATTATTTCGCGTCTCAGAAGGTCCACCGACCTCATCTTCGGGAGTCGCGAATGGGTTTATGAATGGTTCCTCTTCAGACGATGCATTGGTAATTATTTGATCATCAACATTAACGTTGGAGGCTGGAGTGGTATTGTTTGGTGAAAGTTCTTGTTGAATCTGTATGATTGGAGAGGTATCTGGTACTGGATCAGCATCTTCAAAAGTTGTTGTTAATGAACCGGATACAAGAGATGGTATGTCTTCTTGATGATTAACTTTGATAATCGGAGTTGCAGCGGATATTGTAGACACCTTCATCTTATTTCCACCACATAAGTAATCATAGAAGTTCTCAAACAATCCATATAACGCTTCCTTTTGTATATGTTTAGGTTTCGGTGTTAATGATATTGGTTTTGGTATGAGTCCTGAACCGTTTTGTTCAGAAGTCATTGTCTTTTGCTTGGGTTCTGAACTGACTTGATCAGAAGCCATTTCTTCTACTTCATCAAAGTGAACATGGATTGTCTCTTGTATCAACTTTGTTCTCTGATTGTATATACGATATGCACTTGATTGTGTAGAATATCAAAGGAAAATTCGTACATCCCCTTTTTCTTTTAACTTACCAAGGTCTTCACGGTCATTTAGAGGGTAGCACCGACAACCAAAAGTGCGTAAGTATTTAACATCGGGTTTGCGTTTGTGAAGGATGTGGTATGGAGTTTTGTTGAATCGTTTATTAATGATAGATCGGTTTTGTGTGAAACAAGCGGTTGACACAGCTTCAGACTATAAATTTAATGGAAGATTAGCGGAGGTTAGCATCATTCTTGCAGCTTCTACTAATGTACAGTTTCGTCTTTCGACTACACCATTTTGTTGAGGAGTGTAAGCCACAATTCTCTGATGAGTAATGCCAAGTGAATTAAAGAAATTATGAAGAATCTGATTCGTGAACTCCGTTCCATTGTTTGTTCTTACGTATCAGACTTGAGCTAGTAGACCAAATTGTACTCTTTTGATGAACTTTATGATTACATTTGGAGTTTCGGCTTTAGAAGCAAGAAAATGAACCCAAGTGAACCGTGAATAGTGATCCACAATAACCAAAATATATTTCTTTCCATTTCTGCTGACAATGCATATTGGGCCACACAAATCCATATGCAATAAATGCATTGGAGCAACGGAACTAGGTTCGGATTTGGATCTAAGTGTTGCACGTGTCATTTTCCCTAATTTACACACTGAACAAAGATTATCTTTTTTGAATGATAGTTTTGGCAATCCTCTGACTAGGTTGTTTTGAGCAAGGTCGTTTATAGTTCTGAAGTTCAAATGAGTGAAACGATGATGGCATAGCCAGGCTTGTGATGATGTAGCTTTTGCAAGCAAACAAATCGGTTTTGGGGATGTAATTTATTTAAGTGCAATTCGGTATAGATTCGAATCCATGGAGACTTTGAGAATATCAACGCCTTCAAGAGTGCGTTCCACGCCTGCAAGAAACAGAAATTGGGAACCCGCTGATAAAGTGGTTCTACACAGTTAGACAGTAAAGAATGCAAACATAGTGGGTTGAACTTTTCTATTGTAGTGGTGCTAGGTTCAGATTGCTTCTTAACTGGTTGCCATCTACAACCTACATGTTTGAACACTCTTCCGGTGGGTTTCCACTTAAAGCAGGATCTAGGGAATAAGTCATGATATTCAAATATTATACCCGTTGGGATCCATGCCTATTTTTCTCTTTGCTTATGGTTTCATGAATTTGGTGAAGTAGTCCTAGTGGTGTTGGCATTCACATTTTCACAATTCAAAGCATCATGCACACAATCATAAAAAGCAGAATTATAAGCAACAGAATTAAAACAAGCATTCTTACTATTAGAAGCAACAGATCCATGCACATTTAAGTCATTATTGTCATCCATTCGCTTAGAGCATTTTTTTTGAAACCTTTAAAATGTCTAGGTTTTTCTACTACTTTAGGCTGAGAGGCACTAGTCTTCAACGCACATTTCTTATGTAGTCTCTCCTTGCTACAAGTAGTGTCTAAACCTGGATCAAAAAGCAAATTGGCGTTAGGAGATTGTGTAATTTGATCATGTTGAGCTAATTTCTGTTTCTTACTATTCTTGTTGTTATGATTCTTTGACTCTTTGGGTTTCTTTTCTATAGGGGGGGGAGTTAAAGAACACATTGGTGCATCTAGAGGCGTATCCTTACTAAGTAATGCTTGCTTCCTAGCTATTTCTAATTCTTTGTTATGAATCATGTCATTTGAACCATATGGTTCTCTAGTAGAAGTAGATCCAATTTGATACATACCGGGAGCAATTACTTTAGGATTAGATAAAACCTCTTTATGTTTTGGCTCAAGAATATGAGTTTTTTGTTTTTGGTTTGCCGAAAAGGTTGGTTGGTTTGAAAAGTATGAAATTTTTTTATTGTCCAACTAGCGTAAAGCAACAAACTCATGATTCTTTTTTTTCATCAAATCAAGCACTTTACATTTGAGTTCCTCGTTCTTTTTTAAGATTATTTTCAAAGAATTTTCGTAGGTAAGCTGGTCGTATTTTTTTTCTTCAATTTTTCATGGACAATTTGCTTCAAACATTAAAGATTTTTTTTCATGTTTAGCACAAGATTTTTCAAATTTGGCAGTATGACAAGACAATTCCTCGTTCAACTCAACATTCTTTTGCAAACATTCTCTTAGACTCTCTGTGAGGAAAATGTTTTCCATTTCTAAAGATGTTTATTTATTTTCAAATTCTTCAATTTTCTCCTTATTTAAAGAAAATTGTGGTTTGATTGATTCCATTTGATTGAGAAAATATTTTTTTTGAATGTCAGAGTTTAAGTTGAGAATGTCATATTCATCTTCAAAAGATGTGACATATGTCAAATCAATTTACATTTCAGAAATCAATGTCTCTTCAAAGGCTTTAAATTGATCGTTAATTCTATTCACGGGAGGCTCGATAAATGCTTTTATCTGTTTCTTGACTTCTCTTAAGACATCCATTTCTTAAGAATTAGATCTTGTTGAATACTTGATATCATAACACAAGGTCGGATTAGAACTTGGCCAAATCTAGAGAGAGAGAGAAAGATGTTCTAGTGAGAGAAAGTGTGATCTATTAGATTGAAAGCAAGAGAACATCCAACCCTTTCCCTTGGGTGGGAAACGGTATTTATAGTTACATACAATACACCCCACATGGGTTGTGGAGTGAGCTGACAGTGGGTAAAGACCCGACCCACTTCCACAAATATTACTATTACTAAACTAGTATTACGATAACTAAACTAATACTAATAAGCCTACGAGCTAACTTAATGCTAATAGATAATCGGGGTGACCGAGTCTTTCATATGAATATTTATAATCCTAACAATCTCCCCCTAAGGGAGGTCACCTCAGAAATTACAATTTGAATTCTAGCATTCTGATGAACTTAATTTCCTAGCTCGTAGTCTTTGATTCTTCATAATAGGTAAAGTTTGTACTTGAAGTCGTGATTTTTTTATGAATGTTCCTTTGGTAAGTGTGATTGTTGAACATTCATTGCAATCATCAGTTTTGGTAGTTTGAGTGTCGTTCTCTTTGTACTGTTGCATCCTTGTGATAAAGTGATCATTAGACCGGCATGCTTACACTTTTCTGCATCATGATATTCAGCATCAGAATAGCGGAAGCGGTGTTGAAAGACTTTCATTTATCATGATTTCTTGAATTATGATGATGAAGTGTGAGCATGGGGTTATGAATCGGCATCTTTTCTGCAATCATCTGCAACCGCTAGGGATTCCTGCATACGACAGTTAGCAATAAAACATCTGGTACTTAGAGGTTCGGACTTCGAGATTGTTAACAGCATAGTGTGAAAATTTTCTCTAATCCTTACCAAGGCTGTTCCTAAATCGGATACCCCCGAGAGGGCTTACAAGATCTACCGAAGTACATCAACGATTAGGTGAGTCACTGGAGTTCACTCGACGAATGTAGACCATTTGAAACCGCCACGACCACTAAGCGTAATCCACAAGGAATTACCGAAGTGACATGCTTTCAGGGCTGTTTGATGTTGACCCTGGCAGGAATTTCCGTTAAATCACTGAGAATTACATTTGTAAGTTCCCTCATGAATGTTCTGGCAGATTGCTAAGATCTGCGTAGGACTCATAAGTTTACAACTGGTGTCCTTAATGTTGAACAACCAGTGTAGATGTATCAAGTGTTCCTATGAGATCTTATGATGTATCTTGCGGCTCTAGACTCGATAAGTTCAATTTTGGTAGTCTGAGACTGGAGCGGTGTCTCTCCTGTTTCAATATCAACATAACTCGTAATGAGGGGTCGATAGATTATGCAGGGTTCCCCGTGAGAATGAAACAAGTCCTTTTAAGAGAACATGAGTGGCTTAGAAGGTTTAGTGCAGTGCGTCACTGGGTCCATGACGTCTTGTCTTCAATACCGGCGTCACCTTACTAACAACCAGTACCATATGAATTGAACCCAGTTTCTGCCCTAAGGTTGAATAATTGGAGGGCTAATTCTTTTCACCCTTTCTCATTACATTTCTTTTTAATTCCTCAACCCCTTCTTTCTCCTTTCTCATATTACTCCTTTTTTCATAATCATACCTAAGGACTTTCTAATACTAACTATTCGGTATTGTCCTTGGGTAGATCCCTCCAGCTCTGGTGGATCATAGGACAATTTTCCTAACCTTAGCTACTTTATAACTTCATGACTATCCTATGTTGCCGTTAACAAAATCCTTGAAAAATATCTCAAAGTGTTTATGATTATGAAACACATTTTGCTAACACTTTGAGAGTTTTGTGTTTTTCAAATACTCCCCCTTAACATGTGCTCATATGTTTTAATTTAACATTTGCACACGTTGGGTAGAGTTTGCACTTTTTTTAACTAATCCACTTTCAGTGAACATGACCTATTTGAGACACGCTTACATCACTAGTTAGACTAGCTTGAAATTATTACCCGGCCTGGTCAAGTCCACATACAGTTTCTCGAAATGGTACACTCTAGTCAGACAAGTCCTCTTCGAGACACGCTTACATCACTGGTTAGACCAGCTTGAAATTATTACCTGGCCAGGACAAGTCCTTTCGATTAATGACAGTTTCTATTTCGTCAATTCATTGGTGAAGTCTGAGTCGCGCTCACATGAGATGCCATATCAAATTAGCAATATTTTAATCAACTTTTTATATTTCTCCCCCTCAAAAATGGCATATTGATGTTGTTTTTGAAAAACTTTGATTAAAATATGCTTTTTGAGGTTTATGGGAAGAAACTCACAAGATTATTTTGATTTGCACAAAGAGTTTCAAATACTCCCCCTCATGTGAGGGAATACTTGTTCTGTTGAGCAGAATTCGAAGAAATCATTTGAAAAAGTTTAGATTAATTCTACTCAACAGTAAGAAGCTTTTGCTTCTTATATCCAGAATGCGGCACTAAAGCATACCTCACACTGCTCCCCCTCAACTAGTGAGGGATGTTAAGACGACACACAAATCTTATGTTTATCACTACTTAAATAGTACAAAGTTCACAACATTACTTAATTACACAACACCAAAAAAGGACTAATTATTACAGAGAAGATATTCTCATTCGGTTCTCTGTAGAAGTCTGTAATCATCCTCTCGAACACGTCCACCAACATAACTTTCCAGACTACGGAAGATTCTCCTTGTTTTCAATCGTTTCCAAATGGCACGGATGAACTCATTGTTCATTTCTTGATCTTTCTTAGTCCAGAACATAGTATACCGCCCTTGTTTTGCCGTTCTTATTTTGTACTCTTTGATCCTGAAGTCCAGAGCTTCTTCAATCTGCTGCAGAGTACCATCACTGAACTTGTGGATTTCATCGAACCGCATGATCATCTGAACCTCATGCCTATCTATAAACACAACAGCCTTTGGAGACTCAAGAACCGTGTAGTCGTGCTTGAATTCCATGTCATTCGCTTCCCTTCGAGGCCTTGTGAGGTTGAGTTTAGTCTAAAAACTCTCAATCCCAAGCTGAAAGTCCCCTACCCATTGTCTGATAAATAAGCCCCTGATCCATAGATTGACGGCAGTGGCAAGAGTCTTCTTTTCATGAGGTGATAGGTGGTGCAGCTTGCCTTGAAGGTTCAACAGGTACAGATCTTCCAAGTCACTAGGGTGCAAGTGTTTGAAGTCACTTTTTACAATGATATGCTCTTTGAGATCAGCTCGGCGAAGGACGATCTTCTTCAGGTAGTCGTAGCCATACATTGAGAAGATCTCAACTCTGACTACACTTAAGATCTGCATATGAGATCGTACAGCTTTGCGATTTCCGTCAATAGTGAGTCTTTCAATGTAGAACTGTTATGTCTTGACCACCAGTGCGATATCCCATACGAAGCCGATATGTCATACTTGCATTCTTCTTCACTCCACATCTGATCTGGTACCATTTGCTCTAACCCAATGTTTGGATAATATACAGCTTTCATCTTAGTAATTGACAACGCTTGTTTATGCTCCTTGCTGCCAAACCTGAGATACTCCAGATTTTTGCTGAAGAAGAAGTCTGTTTGTACGGTGACCTGTCCAGGTGAACCACCCAGAGGGAGTGGTTTGCTGATATTGTACTTGAGAATTCCCTCGTCAACCTGATCAGTCAGAAGCTTGTGGCATTCTTCGATCTGGAACTGAAGATGAACCACATCAGGATGAAAGGCTTTGACGATTTCATATGCTGGCCCTTCCAAGTCCTTAGTTGTCAGTTTGGTGATTCCTTGCTTCTTACTGTACCAGTCTATAAATGTTCCCATGTCTCCAGTCTGTGCAAGCAGTGAGTTTTCCGGAGGAGGCACATAGCTGGACACAATAGCGTCAGCCCAGTTGCTATCAGGAGCATGCAGATCAGATGAAGGGATGGACCAAGCTGGTTCAACTGTTGGAGGTCTGTCATCATCAGATGTGGGCTTCCACCATGTCTTCATCATCTCATCTGTAGGAGTAATCTCAGGTGTCACAAATCGTAATTTCAGGTCCTTTTTCAAGCTTCAAAATTTCACTATTCATCTCAGGAAATTACTATTCATCAATCACTATTCACCATTTCACTCTTCATCATTTTCGAATTCAGTTTGAGACTTTGAGAAGTCTTCAAAAATTTTCACTATTTACGAAACACTATTCATTCCTGGAGGAAAATCACTATTCATGGTTATCGTTCATCCTTTCGTAAACTAGGTTTACGGGTATTTAAATGCTCGTAACCAGTATGGTTTAGCTGCGTATTCATGCATCATCAGTAAGGACACGTCATATAGACTAGAGCAGTCTACATAATCATCAGTAACATCATTATCATATTAAGTCTTGCACGGGTTTGTGTGATTTTCATTAACGTATGTTCATTTATTTTCTAAACGTTACCACTCAGTTATTTCTACTAACATTATACCCGATACTCCTGTCAGTGATCATAACATATTTTCATACTCATTATAATGATATAAAGATTATATTATTACTTTACCCGGTGTTTTTAAATCAATTGCTAAATTTTCCGTTAGGTGCTTATAACTCCGTCGGTTTGCGATATTTCAACCTGATAATCATTCTAACACCCGATTCTTGCAAGGAATATGATTTTACAATTTTTACAACTTCGTCATATTTTATTTTATCCCGTCAAGATTTATTTCTAGTTAACTCGGTACCCGATAACACCTAATGTATATACTAAACAAACTAGTACTTAACAAATGGGGGATAAGAGCTTTAATTACCAATCTTTTCCCTTCTTTTTCTTGCACACGCCCCCCCCCCCCCCCCTTTTCCCTAACAAGCCAAAACCAATTAATGTTTCTAGTTTACATAAACTTGATTTAATTTCCATAACATCATTCTTACAAAAATAAACTAGCTAAAAGTTCATATTCTCTCTTCTTCCTCTCCTTCATTGCTCGGCCATCACTAGAACACCAAGAGGAAATCATCAATTTTTCAAGCTAAAGTGATAATCTAGTTCCATTTACATCGCTTGTTAGGATTTTGAAATAAAAATCCCAAGGTTCTTACTCATTTCTTTCCAAACTACCTCAAACCATCAAGTAAGTGTTTCATATGATTTTTCAACATCTCATCCTTTCATTTGATCTATTCTGTGATGTATTTTCAAGTATTAATTGTTAATCATGCAAGAACTTATGTTATATATACCATATTTCACACAAATAATCCCTAACAATAGATCTACAAGTTTTATTAATATTCTCATGAAATCCACCATGGTTGGTGATGTTTAGGACCCCATGACACCTTGAGAAGGTGTATGGTAGGATTAGAGTAGTTGTGGTGTTGAAAGGAAGTGGTATGATCAAGTCTTGAACCTTAAAAATGAGTTTTAACAAGTATAGAAAAGCTACTGTCCAAAAATGGGAAATCTGGAAATTTCAGTAAACATTGAGCTATTTTGGCCTTCATATTTAGAAAATACTTTCAAAACGAAACCGTGGCCGCAAGAATGAGTAAAAACCGACTTACGATGAGAAAGTTATGATTTTTCAAAGTTGGACGACGAAAACTATTTTTCTGAAAATACGTGCTGTCCCACGAATTTCGACGAGCAAAACGAGGCGTTAGACGTGATCTAGACAACCCGAACTACTGAAAATATGTTAGTGCATACTAATACGAAGCCGTGGATATAAAGAACGTAGAAAACGAGCTTATAACGACCAAGATACGCGTGTTTGAAACCCGACAATTCGCAAACCATTTTGACAGCTATTAATAGAAATATATTTCTAAGTGTAAAAACTGTTTTTGTAATACACCATGTTGAGAGTCATTTTTCTCATTGATCAAGACCCGTATGGTCAAAAGTTAAATGATATGACCTCAAGACATTGTTGCAAGGTTTTCAAAAACGTCAAGCTTATGTCCTAACACTTAATGTACACCATTTCGCGACTAGTTTTGCGAGGCCATTTAGGCATATTTTTTCAAGTAATGAAAATGCTACTTTTGCGACGAAAACGCTATATTCGCCGATAGAACACCAAACGAGGATCGTGGAGTATCATTTCATCATATTTACACGAAAAGTGTTCATTAACTTAACGAGACGTCAAAAATGTATTTTTCGACGATAAACATTATTTTCAAAATTAACGAGTGGTATCGATAACATACGTATTTGCATGTGTAGCATCATTTCATTGCTTACATTAGACCATATCATTCATATTAGGTTGCGGTTAGAGATCGTGCCTCATTTCAGTACATCCACTTTTGTCATTGTTGCTATCGCACCAGGTGAGTTTCATAGCCCCTCCTTTTACTTGTTTTGTAACTGTTTTGGGGGAGAATACATGCTCGTTTTTCATTAAACTCTAAGCTTTTTTTACCTTTAAACTTCATGCTTGTCTTGCTTGAGACGTGAGTTGTCTTTCAAACATTATTGATTGGTTAAAATACTTGAGTCGTTGCTCGGAAGTATTTTGTGTTTACAATTTTCATCCTTGATCATTTCATTATGGACACTAGTACATTAAGCTATTTCATATTTCCTATGTGCTGACCCGGTTAGGGCAAACAAGCGTTCCACCATTTGTGTTGTCCCAGGTAGGGCAAGCAAGCGTTCCATTATTTGTTATAACCCATTAAGCGCGAATATTGTGATTAGAAACTTTGGTTGTCCGGGTGGTTTCCCCGCTGGCTGATATGCCAAACGTAGTACTGTGGTTTCCCCACTGACTGATATGCCAACGTATTGTGGTTTCCCCACTGGCTGATATGCCAACGTATTGTGGTTTCCCCACTGGCTGATATGTCAAACGTATTGTGGTATCCGCACCGGCTGATATGTCGATAGTAGTATTGTGGTTTCCCCACTGATATGCCAACGTATTGTGGTGTCACCGCCTGACTGATATGTCAAACGGACTGTAGTTTCCCCACTTGACTGTTATGTCAAAAGTATGCCCAAGCTAGAGTCATAAGGATTCAGTGTCATGAAATTTAGTTGGCAATTACTCTATGTATATTGGGAATATATTGTTCATTTAACATTTGTGGTCCATAAACCATTTGACGTTCATTTAAACCAGATCTTATTTGGCAGTGGGTTGTAAACACACAAGTTGCAAGTCTTGTATGGGCGGGGCTTGGAACTGGGTGGATTTACAATGCCTTTGCTGGGAAATCTTCATTCAAACGCATTACATTTTTCACTAAACTCTATAAACTCACCAACCTCGTGTTGACACTTTTAGTATGTATTTTCAAGTATTAAGCAATAGCACGCTACTGGAGGCTTTTGGCAGGGCATGGAATGGTCATAGAAGACTCTGATAGTCATTTGGGGACCGTTTTAATCAGTGTTGCAAAACAAGGCCTACAAGGCCGATTAATCGCCGATTAGGTGCTACAAGGCCACCAACCTTTCCGATTTGTGTAAATCGGTCAAACAACTCGGTCAACCGTGGTCAATGATGGTTAATGACGGTCAACGGTGGTCAAGCTTGCCCGACACCTTCAAACCTTACTAGAAATACCCAAAACTCGCCGTAAAATTGTTTAATAACTTATACTTGTTGTTTATATCTATTTTAAGATGTTTTTTTAAGAAAAATCTTGCTAGTAATACCTAAAATTTACCGAAAATACCTAAAACTTGCCGGAAATACAGAATACTTGTCGAAAATGCAAATCCGATTAATCACCGATTAATCCCGCCTAGACCGATTACAAGCTACAGGGGGGTCGACCGCCCGACTACCGATTCACGATTTTTGCAACCTTGGTTTTAATTGTTTTAAGGACCTATTTCTACACCACTTTTAATAATGTAAATTTAACACTTTTGATTTCTCAAATATATCCTAAATGGTTGAGGTGAAAACCGTTCTTTGTACTTGTGTTGTGATACCAATTGAGTTGCACTCCAGCGACATGTATGCTTCCGCTGGACCCGATTCTGGGGGTGTGACATCAGGAGTTGCTGACCTGTCATCCTCTGAGAAGGACTTCCACCAATCTTTCTTCAGATTAACCTTGGGAATATAAGGATTTGCAGTGTCTTCATCATCATCAGAATAAGAATCTTAATCGTTGATAGCTGATTCTTCATTCATAAATAGATCATCAGGAGTTGACGAAGCAGAAGGCTTGAATCTAGTATCAAAGGTCGTCCAAGCAGCATAACCAGTAGATGCAACATTCTTCGATGAGCTTGGACCAGTAGCCTGCTTCGTCTGATCTTTCTCAGTAGGTGATGCAGGAGGATGAGGTGGTGGTTGTGCTTCGTGTGATCCCGATGCTTCAGATGAGCCTGCAGCTCCAGATGCTCCTAATGGAGGAGGAGGAGTAGGTGGATGTGGTGGTGACCCAGATGGTGGTTTGGGTTTGTCCTGGCTCTTCTTCTTCTTTCTACGTGTTTCAGCCAGGTCCTCCATGAGTTGATCAGAGTTGTCACGGTCAATTGATCTTTCCAAAGCTTCGTATAATCTTCTGTGATCTTCATGGCCTTGGTCAAGATTTTTGAAGATCATTTAGCTCGAGATTGGTTAGATCTCATCTAGGGATAACAATAACAAAAGGCGGAATATTCAATTAAAGAATCAAATGTTATTGCTACAAGGTTTCTTCTCGTCATCATCTCTACCACTAACAATACAAAACCTAGGCATCCATTGTAGGAACTTGATACCTAGAACACAACCTACACCTTTTAGTCGACTACATCTTGACGCACATAAAAAACCTATGCCCCTATCCTCTTTATATACTAGAGGATTAGGGTTACAAAGACTCTAAATAATGCATAATTAGTCCTTCATCTTTGTCTTCATAAGTTTCCTCCATCTTTCATATTTTGTCAATATCAACTCTAAATATAATTCCCAACAATCTTCCCCAAGTTGATAATGACAAAACCAAGTATGAAAGATGCCGTCTTCCCTTTAAGCCATGCTAAGTGTTGTAAAACATGTGTTGCTTTAAAAGAACTAGAAACTCTTAGAAAACAATATGATGAACAAAGAATTGAGCTAAACAAGACTAGTTATAATTTGGCAAATCATAAGAGAGGTTTAGCTGTTCTAGAGGAACAAATTGTTCACTATAAGAGTAATGAGTCTAGTTTTGTTGATGATATAGCAGGCCTTAAAAGAGATTTATCAATGAAAAATGCTGAAATTAGTCTTTTGAAAACTGAGTTGGATAGGATTACAACGGCTAATGAGAACATTCAATTAAGTGTATAAACTTTACAATATGCTTATAAAGGAGTAAATAAGATAATTGCTAAATCTGGACTAGGTTATAAGACTGTTCCTCCTCCTCATAGAGGAATCCCTGCACCTCCAGGGATAGACCTAGAACATACAGGCTTGCCTGAATTTCAACAACCAGAGCTAGAATATGGTCCTAAACCAAAAGAAAATGTAGTTGTTGTTAAGCCTGTAGAGGTAAGTGAAACCTTTGAGAGTGCAAGTGATGCTTCACTCACTGAGGACAAGGTGTCCTCTGGTAGGAACTCAGATGCTCCAACCATAGAGGATTGGAATTTTGATGATGAGGATGATCAGGTTATGGCAAAACCTGATGTTGTTAAGATAGAAGGAACAAGTGTTCCTAAGGTGGTCAAGGATAATACTGTTAGGAGTAAAACCAATGTCAAACAAGTTAGGCAACCAGTAAGGTATAGTGAAATGTATAGAACCACAATCAAGCCCAGAGGCAACCAAAGGAATTAGAACAACCTCAAGTCTCACCAACTAGGTGATGACTTTGTCCTATACAAGAAAGCTTGTTTCAATTGTGGAGCCTTTGACTATCTTGCAGCTTTTTGCAACAAAAGGGTAACTGGGTATTCAAACCATAGGGTAAATTTAGAAAGGCCTCAATCTCACTCTAAAAATGCAAGAATGATACCCAGAGTAATTATATTAAAGTCTGGACCAAAATCACTTAGTACTGCTAGACCAGCAGTTCATACTGCCAGACCCTTAAAGACTGTTTAACCAAAGCAAGCATTTAAAAGATCAAAAACTACTTTTAAACATGCACCAAAGACTGCTAAAAGGCCCTTTCATAACAAAGCAGTGGTAAAGAAACAAATTTGGAAACCTAAGGCTACAACTACAAAGCCAGCAGTTATTACTGCTAGCCAAGCAGTTAGTACTTCCAACCTTAAAAACACTGCGAGGGAAAATAT
This sequence comes from Artemisia tridentata subsp. tridentata, assembly GCA_021014915.2. Classification (NCBI taxonomy): domain Eukaryota; kingdom Viridiplantae; phylum Streptophyta; class Magnoliopsida; order Asterales; family Asteraceae; genus Artemisia; species Artemisia tridentata. The sequence continues at coordinate 246,081,895 of CP139507.1, read as the reverse complement.
GGGCAATGCTGTTAAGGCCTTAGCATGTTGGGTTTGGAGACCACTCCAATCCAATGGTGCATCAACTATTCTAAAAATATTTAATTATATTGATGCACGAGGCAAACCCAAGTCAATAATGGCTTGGGTTCCCCAAGGAAACTATTTCCTTATTTATGTGCAGGAACATTCACAAGCAGATGGTGAAGATCAAGGATATGCAGATAGTGGGTCTTCCAAGCACATGACAGGCAACATGTCCTATCTCTCAGACTTTCAATCATTTGATGGGGGATATGTTACCTTTAGGGGAGGTATTGGAGGCAAAATTACTGGTAAAAGTACTCTTAAAACTGGTAAATTGGATTTTGAAGATGTGTACTATGTGCAAGAACTTAAGTACAACCTTTTTAGTGTCTCACAGATGTGTGACAAAAAGAACAAAGTTCTTTTTACTGACACTGAATGTCTTGTGCTTTCTTTGGATTTTAAGTTACCTGATGATAGTCAGGTATTACTCAAAATTCCTAGAAAGGGCAACATGTACAGTGTTGATATGAAGAAAATTGTTCCTAAAGAGGCCCTTACTTGTCTTGTTGCAAAGGCCACATTGGATGAATCAATGTTATGGCATAGGAGACTTGGTCACATTAATTTTAAAACCATTAACAAGATTATAAAAGATGGTTTGGTAAGAGGCTTGCCTCAGAAAAGATTTGAAAATGACCAAACTTGTATTGTCTGTCTTAAAGGCAAACAACACAAGGCTTCTTTTAAGCCCAAGATTTTTAACTCTATTCATACACCTTTGTTTATGCTACATATGGACTTATTTGGCCCAACTTCTGTTAGTAGTATAATGCATAAGAGGTATTGTCTAGTGATTACTGATGACTATAGCAGGTTCTCTTGGGTTTTCTTTTTAGGTTCTAAGGATGAGACACCTAGCATTCTTAAGACTTTTATTACTGAGATAGAAAATCTAGTGGCTAGGAAGGTTAAAGTCATTAGATGTGATAATGGGACAAAATTCAAGAATAGAGTTATGGATGATTTTTGCAAAGAGAAAGGTATTAGAAGGGAATTTTGTGTTCCTGGAACTCCTCAGCAGAATGGGGTTGCTGAGAGAAAGAATAGGACATTAATAGAAGCTGCTAGAACCATGTTGGCTGATTCTAAGCTGGCCATCACTTTTTGGGCTGAAGCAGTTAATACTGCTTGTTATGTGCAAAACAGGGTTTTAGTAGTTAAGCCTCACAATAAGACACCCTATGAGCTTTTTAGAGGTAGGACTCCTACATTAGGATTTCTCAGACCTTTTGGGTGTCATGTGAGCATTCTGAATACCTTAGACCATCTAGGAAAATTTGATGGTAAAGCTGATGAAGGTTTCTTGGTTGGATATTCTCTCAATAGCAAAGCATTTAGAGTATACAACACAAGAACTAGGAAGGTTGAGGAGAACTTGCATGTTGAGTTTTTATGGAATAAAACTAATACTGTAGGTGAAGGTCCTAAATGGCTGTTTGATATTGATACTCTAACCTAATCCATTAACTATGTACCAGTTGTTGCAGGAACTAACAATTTTGCAGGTTCAGAAGCTACTAATGCAACAAGGGAAACAGGTTTAGGGGAGGAGAAAGATGAAGAACATGTGTTGATGCCAATATGGAGAAGTGTGGATTCAACTTCAATGGATGGAAAACCTTCCACTGATGAAGCTAAGGAAGGGATTGAAGCTGAAAATAATGTGGTGGGAACTGAGGAACAAGAGGAACAACCTAACAGTACTAATGATGTTTGTACTGTTGAGCCACAAGTTTGTACTACTAAGCCAATTGATCATACTGCTGGCTGATCAAACTCTAATACAGTGGATTTCTCAAAAGATGAGGTAGATTTAGGCAACCTACCACCTACCTATCAAGTTCCAACTACACCATACACAAGGATTCACAAAGACCACTCCTTGGACAATGCGATTGGTGATGTGCAATCAGGAGTGAAGACAAGGAAGCAACTTGTTACTTCAGACCAACAAGGGTTTCTCAGTGAAGTATATGATGCAAAACAGCATGAAGATGCCAATGAATGTCTATTTGTATGCTCAAAGCCTTAGATGATTCAAGTTGGGTAGAAGCAATGCAAGAAGAGTTTCTCCAATTCAAAATTTAGCAGGTTTGGGTACTGGTGGACTTACCCAAGGGTATGAGGGTAATTGGCACGAAATGGGTTTTCAGAAACAAGAAGGATGAAAGGGGCATAGTGGTCAAGAATAAGGCTAGACTTGTAGCCCAAGGGTACACACAGGAAGAAGGGATAGATTATGAAGAAGTCTTTGCCCCTGTGGCAAGGATTGAGGCCATTAGACTCCTTTTGGCCTAAGCTTTATTCATGGGATTCACAGTATATCAAATGGATGTTAAAAGTGCCTTCTTATATGGTACTATTGAAGAGGAGGTTTATGTCTCACAACCTCTAGGTTTTATTGATCCAGATCATCCAGAGAAGGTATACAAAGTTGTGAAGGCTCTGTATGGTTTACATCAAGCACCAAGGGCTTGGTATGAAACACTGGCTTCCTATTTGATTGAGAATGGATTCCAAAGAGGCAAGATTGATCAGACATTGTTCATCAAGAAGCTACAAAAAGATATCTTGCTGGTTCAAGTCTATGTAGATGACATTATCTTTGGGTCTACTAGAAAGGAGATGTGTGTAGAGTTTCAGAAACTTATGCATGATAAGTTTCAGATGAGTTCCATGGGGGAACTTACATTCTTTTTGGGTCTACAAGTGAAGCAATCTTGTGAAGGCATATTTATCAGCCAGGATAAATATGTTGCAGAGATTCTAAGGAAGTTTCAGTTTGTTGATGCTAAAGAGGTCAGCACTCTTTCTGATAAAGACAAACCATTGCTCAAGGATGTTGATGGAGAAAATGTAGATGTACACATATATAGGTCTATGATAGGGTCCTTGATGTATCTCACATCATCAAGACCTGATATCATGTTTGCTGTATGTGCCTGTGCAAGATTTCAAGTGACTCCCAAGGTTTCACACTTAACTGCAGTCAAGAGGATCTTTAGATATCTTAAGGGTCAACCTAGGTTGGGTCTATGGTATCCTAGGGAATCTCCCTTTGACTTGGTAGCATATTCAGATAGTGATTATCATGGTAGTGTAAGAAGCAAACTATTGTGGCAACCTCAACTACTGAAGCTGAGTATGTAGCTGCTGCAAGTTGCTGTGGTCAAGTTCTCTGGATTCAAAACCAAATTCTTGACTATGGGTACAATTTCATGAACACTGTCATATATATTGATAATAGTAGCACAATCTGTATAATTAAAAATCCAGTGCAACATAGTAAAACAAAACACATAGAAATTAGGCATCACTTCATTAGAGATTGCAATGATAAAAAGTTAGTTCAAGTGGTTAAAATTGATACTGAACAAAACTTTGCAGATCTTCTAACAAAAGCCTTTGATGTAGGAAGGTTTCAATACTTGGTAGCAAGTATTGGGATGCTAAATCCTTAAAAGTTTTCAAAACTGTGTGTTTTTGTACATTAATTGGATTTGTACTGCTAAGTTATCAATTAGTACTGGTATTGTAAATTTGTATTGTTTGTACAAAGTTTGGACTGTTTGGTTTATACTGTTAGTCATATGCTTATATGTTATGAGACAAGTGCTTTGCACTTTGTTTTCTTGGTTTTGGACTAACAATTGCAGGTTCATTAAGCAAATTAATTGAAGTTTGTGAACTGAATGTTATGTGCTTTGGATATTTATGGTGCTTTGGAGCTTAAAGTGTGTCATCTTTTCACACAACAAATGGTCATTGCTTCACCATGTCTAACCCACATCAAGAACCAACTAGTCTAGAGTAAACGGTTTCTGGTAAAGACTTCTCAAATCCATTTATGGCTGATAGTTTACCAAAAACTATATGGTTATCAACTCACCATACTTCAAAGCAAAGAGTTGGCTAGTCCAAAGCAAACGGCTATTGGTAAAGACACATCGAATCCGTTGATAGCTGATAGTTTGCTAAAAACTATGAGTGGGCAGTATTGTTTTTCAATCAATACTAAGTTTATACTGCTTCTTAAAATTTTTCTTAAAAAATTAGTGCTGGTAGTGCAAAGTTTGTACTGGTAGTGAAAACTTTGTACTGCTGAACTAGCCGTTACAACTGTTGTGTTAGTAACTAATTTTTATAGCCGTTGGTTAAATAACGTTTGTTACCATATTTATAGGGTTTCTCTTAGGATAATTATCTTCTTTCTAAATATTACTTTCTTTTAAGATAATTCTTATCCTTTGCGTAAAATTCTCAAACCCTAACTGTTCATCTATAAAATCCCAATTGGCTTATCACATATTCAATTAAACCACAAATGATCACTTTTCTATTATTACTTGCATAAATCATCATGGCAAATTTGGAATTTGTTATGACTCACAATCAGGTGGCCTTCTTAGAGAAAACAGAGCAGGGTGATGTACCAATCTTCCTTGAGATTGTGGACTTTTTGAACACAACTCATATAAGGTATGCTCTCACTTGTAACCCTACTCTATATGTCTCTCAAACCACAATGTTTTGGCAGACTGCCACTTTGAAACCAGTGAAAATGGAAACATAGAAATACATGCTAATGTGGATGGTAAACAATTCATTGTTACTGAAAATTCTATTAGGAGACATCTTAAATTAGAAGATTCTGATGGTATCAATGATTTGCCAAACACTGAAATTTGGCATGAAATTGCTAAAATGAGGTATGACACATCCAATCATAAACTGACTTTTCAAAAAGGATGTTTCTCCCCACAATGGAGGTTTTTCATCCATACTCTCTTACATTGTTTGAGTCCAAAGAGAACATCATGGGAGCAATTCAGTAGCAATATTGCTATTGCTCTCATTTGCTTATCTACTAATAAGACTTTTAACTTTTAAAAATTCATTTTTGAGAGTATGGTGATCAATGTAAAATAAAAAACCAAGTTTTTGATGTATCCAAGATTTGTGCAAGCATTTTTAAACAAGAAAAAGAATCAATTAAAGCATCATAAGAAAACCTTTCCAACACCTTGCCTACAACAAAAACTTTTTCAAAATATGGCAATGGCAAATAGACTTTTCAATGGGGTAGTAATACCTCTTTTTCCTGAAATGTTGGAAAGGATACAATCTTTTCAGGGTAAAGGGTCAGTAATCCCAACTAAGCCCCAACACACACCCATTGTGGTTCCAGATGTTATCCATACACCCCCAGTAATCAGCACCTATAGGAGAAGAACCAGATAGGAAACTATGGTCCCTCAGCCTAGTTCTCCTCCTCACACCTTTGTAGCAGACGAGGCTATCAATTTTGATAGTATAGATAGGGCTTACACTACTACTTCAGGCTTAGTAGCTGGGCAGGACAGTGTAGACCTCATTAAGACCCCTACCATGGCAACATATAATGTGCCAAGTTCTCAAAGACTTGCCACAAGTGATGTAATCCCAAGCCAAATGAAACATATGGGTGGCTCAGGAGTACTACCTAGTCCAACTAGGGAAGAAACTGAGTATATGCCCCCATGATTCACCTCTCCTAGGAGGTAACACACATGGAAGTGATGAGGGCAGCAAGCAACTCAATGAATTGACGGATTTATGTATCAAATTGTCTGACAAGGTGCACTCATTAGAGGAAGAACTAAAAATCCACAAGAAGAACTTTGCCCTGGTCTACACAAAATTGGTGTTAAGAGTGAAGAAATTGGAGAAACAAGTCAAGATGTCCAAGGGCAAAAGATCTGCTAAGATGGTGCTTTCTACAAGTTCTTCTGACTCAGATGGTGATGATTTGGGTGATTCTCCCAAACAGGGGAGGAAGACAGAATCAGATACTCAAGTGAAGGAACTGGACTTTGATGAAGGTAATTCAGGTATGGGTGGTGGTGATATGGATATGGGTGAAGACCAAGGTACTGAAGAGGTTCAACAACAACAAACAGAGGAAATTGCTCAGGATAATGATACAGAGGTTGTTGTTTTAGAAACTCAAGAAGAAATCCTAGATACTGCCTCAAGTGTTAGACCAACAGTTGGTACTGCTGGCATGAAAATATTTTTTATTCGAAGTCATTAACATAGGACGATGCAACAATGAGGAGGTGTATACGAGAAGAGGCAATGATTGGACACTGTTCTTTTTATATTAACTGATCATGGGTTGGTGGATTTGTTTTGTTAGACACATTGGTTTGTAGAATTATGCATGGTGTCTTGAACTGCTTATTTTATTCACATCCTGAAGATAATGGGTCGGTTATTATTGATTGTGATGTATCATGGGATGGTGACATATTCTAATAACAGTACCTAAAGCAATAAGGTTTTCATTATACGCAACATGCATGAGAAGGTTCCCTTATTTGTGATTTCTTGCAAAGGAAATTTTTATCGAGTCAGTAATAGCATGAGAACCATGAAGTGAGGGGAAGTTTATATTGTGGTTATTTGATTTGGAATAGGTGGTCCAAAGCACACACACAGGGGAAGACACACACACGAGAGAGTTGATTTTTGGATTTGGTTTAAATGTTCTTAAAGATTTATGGCTTGATTTTATTTTCTTATTGGCGAAGTGGATTAGTTATTGCTTATTTGATTATGCATTGGAATTTTTCAAGGTTGTGTTTTATTATATCTTAAGGTGGGTGTTACACTTTAAAGATAAGTTGTTCGTTCGTTCAAGTGACTAAGAATTGACAAAAACTTGAAGGAGTTATGTTATTATGCTCAGTGATTATTGTCAAGGGATTGCGATCTCCTTATACGTTAAGTATACGTTCGAAGTCGTATTTAGTACAAGACATAAGACACAAGGTTGGTTTATTCTACTTCAGCATCGAATTGGTAATGGTTAATTTTCTTCTTCAATACATACAGTCTACAGAATTGGAGATTCGAATGGTTAACATATGGGTTTCAGGGGAAGCTTCAGTGTTCAAATGATTAACTATTTGTGTGCTACATCGAGGTGAAGGTTTTTATGATTGCTTGTTGGTATTCTTACTGAAGATTTGGGATTTTTTTATGTCTGGAGTTCATTTATAAAAGAAGTGTTTTGGTGTTCGTTCATGGAGGGCGATTCAAGACATTAGAAGACTAGATTAGAAGTACGGTGCTGATTCGTGATTATGAAGATCAAGGTTGCATACTTTTTGTTCCCTATTTTATGATGACAAAAAGGGAAAGAAGAATATTTTGAAGATTGCAGCTTGAAGATCCTTGATGATATGCATGGCTTAAGGGGAAGATGACATCTTTAATATTTTGTCAATATCAACTCTAAATATAATTCCCAACAAGATTTGTCTCATACATTCGCTATAGGAGGATCTCCTTCATATCAGTGGTGGGAAGATCTCTGAATCGCGCTCTCAGTGGAGCTTCCATTGCCTGACTCACGGCTTCTGCTACTTGTTCATCGACAACAATCATTACCTTTTTGTCAATGTTGAGATTTTCCAGCTTGGATAACCGAGAGCTGTGATGTTTGACAATTTGAAGTAGATTATGACCTTCCAGATCAGCAATGCGTTTGAGAACCTCTTCAAGGCGTAACTCGAGGCTTTCGTTGGAGGGTGGAGTTGGTGGGACTGCAGAAGTGTCTTGCTCAATAGTGATGGACACCATTGACACAACCTCTTTCTCATCACTTGGCTTCTCAGTTTTCGTATCAGCAGGCTTGTCAGAAATAAACTGATCCCCAAATATAGGTACCCGTTGAGCTGGCGGGTTCCTCCAAATGAGACTGATCATCGGTTCTCAGCTTTAGATTCACTAGTACATTCGGGTAAGTAGAGGACACGAACTCATCATTTAACTTCTCAAGGGGTGGATCAGATGTGAAATCGTTCTCATGATGAGAAATCACCTTCTCAGTTTTGCCAGAATCAGGGCCTGCAATATCTTCAGCATGTGTCTCACCCTCCCCAACATTCTCTTCCATGGTTCTCACTTCTTCTGATTCAGTGTCACTGGAGTCAAGACTAAGCTCTTAACTTGGTGACTTTTCCCTTTCAGCTTCAGAATCTTCAGTATCTTTAGCGGTTTCAGAGGTTCGTCTCTTGAGAATGAACTTTGTGGTTGTCTTTGATGCTGGAGAAGAGATATCCAGAAGTGTCTAAGAAACCTGTTCATCAATGGCAATCCCTTTTCCTTTACCTTCCACTTCCGCCAACTGTTGAGGTCTCCCTGTAGCAGGTTCTCTGATGATCACACCTTTTGTAGAGTGTCCCAGCAACTTCTCTTGTTCCTTCAACTGGCTTCTACGGCCTTTTGAATGTTATCTGCTTCTTCTTTCAGAATAGACTCAGGCATGGAACCTTCTACATTCATAAATTGATCTTCCAGTCTTCATCTTTTAGGCCCCTGTTTCTTACCCGCAACACTCTTTTTGGGTTTCTTAACACTACGAGGAGCATCATCAGCAGGGGATGCCTCCTTTCTCTTCTTGGGTAGAGCTTTGTATGTGGGATTGGTGGTCTTGGATTTTGTCTTGCTATGCCTAGTTGACTTCTAAGGTTTAGGTTCCAGGGGTCCAGCATCACCAACGAGTTCATTAGCAAGATACCTTTGATACGCAGCTATTTTACTCAAATACTCCTAGTAATAAGGAGCATTACGAATATCATTTGTGATGAGAGCTTCAGGTATATTCATCCCAAAGAACTCTTGTTGGGTTCTTTTTGCCGAGAATTTGAGATTTCCCAGGACATGTTCATCAGATGGCAAGTGGAGAGGAGAATCAGATCTTAGATGGAACTTCATTGAAGATGATGAATTATCCTCTTTGTGTATCTGATACTTGGAATCACAAGTTTGTTAACCGTCGTCTTACTAGCCTTATGCAATGCCAGTTTTTTCTTGTCCTCAGTGAAAGTGTGAATGGAGTGAGTAAATTCCTCCCAGATCCTTTCAGCAAAATCAATGTAGGCCCTTTTAACAATTCCCCCTAGAATCTGTAGCATTGGTGCTCTTGGTCTTTCATACCCTGAGGTTTTTCCTATGAGACACATGTTGATGATTGTGATGATTGCCCTCCATAGCTGATACATATCATTAGTGACCACTGTAGATAACGTGTTGACTGTTATAGGGTAGCCCAGATAATTGATGAAGTTGATAAGATCATCGGGTGGTGGTGGTGGAGTAAATGGTTTGTTCATAATGACGGGTGTGATTTGTAATGCGTCTTTGATGGTGTCTTTGGTAAGATCAAACCATTGTTCATCCAGCTGACAACGGTAGCATCCAGTATCTTTATCATAGCTCACTGTGTTCTTGAACTGCTGAATGTAGATAGCAGGAATAGCTGAGCTAGCCGTAAACACACTGAAGAATGTGGTTTGCTTAAGTATGTCCATCGCGATTTTGTAGATAGGATTGGGTTGAGACTTATCCATATCTAAGTAGCAGTTGCTTTTTCCAATAGAGACCCATCTGCTACGAGGCACAATCTGTTCATCTGACCGAATGGGAGGTGGAACAACTGGTGCTTGTTTAGCAGGAACATCGACATTAACATCGGCCATTGTATCTGCACAATTACATTCACAAGAAAACATATATACAGATACAATGTTAGAAAAGAGCAAATGCTCGATGTTATATCATTGTTTAGAGGCAAGAAGCACCCATTAAATCTCAATTAGTCACAATTTGAAAATGATTTGACAATTGAATACTCGTAGTATATAACAAGCAAGGATTGTGATTAGACAATATATATAAACTGATATATGACCAAAACACAATAACCAAATCACAACAGCCAAATCGCAAGCAGTCAATTAATCAAGTCGCAGACTATTCAAATCGCAACAGCCAATCAGTGGATCAAATCGCAAGAATTAATTATTCAAATCGCAACCAGGTACGACCAAATCGCAACACTGGGGGTCCTACAATTTGATTATAAAATTATTGCAAAAGCAAATCGCAGACATTGCGATTTGACATGAAACATGCAATATTATACCGAAATCGCACCCACGACACTCAATAGTCAAAACGCAAAGGATAAAATATTCATGATATTCAAATCTCAGATATTGCGATTTGAACTGTATAGAGCAATATTTTAATAAAAAATACATTCAAAACGCAACCAGACATTAAATAATCAAATCGCAACCACAAAGCTTAACCACCAAATCGCAACTCAAATTAACTGATCAAATCGCATTCAAGAATGAAATGCCAAATCGCAACCAAGCACAAAATAGACAAATCGCAACCAAGAAAATTAATGCCAAATCGCAATCAAGAACATTCAAAATACGCAGAAACTCAATTTCACAAATCGCAACCTAGTACATCTAATCAAATCGCACAGAAGCAAAACATATCAAATCGCAATCAGGAAAACAGAGTCAAACTGCTACCAAGAACATTCTAGGTAACTCGCAACCAAGAGCGTACATCAAATCGCAATCAAGCAAAACCGGTCAAAACGCAATCAGGAACATGGGTTCAAAACACAACCAAGACCATTATGGGCAAATCACAACCAGAAAATATCCTCACACATCGATCATACATAATATTACTCCTAACCACTACACCAAGACATCCAAAACTCAAACATAAACGAAGCAAGTGGAAAACTAAATATGCGAAGCACTAACTTATCATGTACAAGCAACACTACGCATTTGATTTTGACTTTTAAAAGTCCAACACGCATTCAAAAAATCACAGGACACAATCAAACGTGAAAGGGGAGGCAAGAAAATGGTTAACAGAGCATCTATACATGAAAATGAACAAATCCCATCAAACAAATAACTCAAGTAAACACTAACCACGATTCAGATGATGTTTCGATAGGGTGACCTAGGACATGATAGAGATGTAATCAGAATAAAGCAATGATGATCAAGATAAATCATAGACTTAATGATATTAGCATAAAACACTTGATACCTAGGCAAGAATTTCCACAGATTCGAAATATCAGGCAAATCTCAATTAAGATAAAATATGAACAGTGAGGTTTGACTGATGTTTGACTGAGCTATATTGTTTTGACTAGGTCAAATCGCAAAGGGGCAAATATATACCTAGGGCACAACTTTCCAAAATTGGCAGCTTTGGCCCCTCTCATTCCTAAGTTAGGTTTCAACTTTTAATAAAGGCATGAATGCTCCTCTAATTTATCTAAACCTAGGAAACAGTTAGCAAATTGCATATAAGTCCCTATCCTTTCATATAAAAGAAACATAAACAAGTCTTTTCACAATTGATTAAATCAATGAATTGTAGATGCCCGTTAAGTGTCATAAATTTTGAATGATACTATCCCCCTCAATCAATGACCCAATTTCTATTTAAAGAGCTGCAGTCGTTGATTGAGTATAAAAAATTTATGTAAGCTCAAGATCGATTGATTTTTCAAAAGCATTAAACCACCATGTGAAGCATAAATACTCTCCTGAAGAATCATAGACGGAAAAGTATTTGTGATTGGAAAGAAGATTTCTCTTCTAAAACAAGAAATAATGCACTAAAACGTACATCATTTCGAGGAAGCATGGATGTAACGTAATCCATGCCCGGGTGAACTTCACCCAGTGGGAGGAACAACCGTTTTTTTAACGACGTGCTATTCCTATTTTGAAAAGCGGGTTGCTATCTGAAATAATAGCAAGCCATTTACGCATGTTTTGAAAACTTATTGAACTTCTGCTCGAACTTCATTTAAAGACCCGTGTCATTATTGAATGACATTTCTAGGACCGTAAATGTTATCGATACCAGAAGACATGCCTTGAAAAAAAAATATATATTTTTGGTATTTTCTATTTTTCTTATTTTTTATGGTTTTTGTTGGTCATATATATTTCTATTTACAATTTGGTCCTATATACTTCTATTTACATTTTGGTTTAAGATATGTACAAAGGATACATGAAGTATAACCACCGATATTCTTCCCAAGATAGATCATTGTTGCACGAGCCATGAGCTGATTCGTCGAATTCATTATGCATGTACACAATGTTGAGTTCCGGAACCCCTAAATTAGGAGATTTCAGTCCTTTTGGATGCCAAACTCTGATTTTTTCCTTGAAGGAAATGGTCGATGTACCTGCACTTAAGTAAGGATTCCCTGCACTAACATGACGATTTTGCTTACTTTTATATGGGTTAGTGACATTGGTATCCAAAACTTTCGGAGTTTCACAGTTAAGCTTTGTAATGCCATATGTACAAATAGGTATACATCTAAGACTAACCATCTTAAAAATTCTACCCGTCGGCAACCACCTAAGGCAAGATCTAGGATTGTTAGATTTCTCATACACAGTGGAGTGCTTGTTGAGAGAAGTTCTTAGTCCTATATCAATCTGCCTACCAGGTTTCTGAGTATGACTCTTTGGTCCTACGGGCCTGTTGTGGCTTCTAGTCTTAAAGAATAGAACCTTAGCATGAGCATTTACTTCCTTTGCTTTAGACTTATGAGATTGAGCCTTAGAACGAACATTAACTACCTGATCATTTGGTCTAGATTGTGAAGTGACTGGTTTTGAAAAAACTTGTTTCGCATCAACTTGGGTTGCACACCTCGGTTTAGAAGATTTTGGTCGTTTAGATCTAAACGCAGTTGGATGTCTAACAACTGTTTGGTTTCTAAGAGGATGTGAAACTGGCGTTCCCAAGGTTGATGGTTTTGCAGACTTAGTGTTCACATCATTTCCAGTTAATTTCCTTAACTCGTTCTTTAGGGTAGTAATTGTGAAACCTTTCTCTTGAAGTTGATCTTTGAATTCATCATTTTTGGCAATCAAAGAGGTTGTGTGTTTTGAAGCCCTAGTTCTCATTTCTTTGATGGAATCACTCAGGTTTTTACAATGCTTTTTTAAAGTCTCATTTTCAGTAAGCAATTTAGCCACTTTATGTTCCCATTCAGTATTTTTTGTTGCAATAACATCATTGTTATGTTTAGCCTTAACTTCATTACACATGTCACACATCTCAGCAATACCTTTTTTCATGTTGTTGATCGTTAAGTTTTTGGCTTCTAGCTGAGCTTTCAAGTCATTTATCATAAAGAATTCACGTAAATCAGTGAGTTCTGGATTTTTACATGGTAGGTTAGTTTGAAAACTTTCTTCCTTTTGTTGCATTGCGATTTCACGTGAAATACAATGTTTTTCAAGTTGTAAAAATCTGTTTGAAAGTTCATTATAAACTTCTTTTTCAACCCTATCATTTGATTTGAAGAACTCAGCCGTAAGCAAAGACCGTGACGCATCATCATGTTCAGCATCCTGATCAATTTTTTCCCCCTTATGACTCATATTTGTTGAATCAGAGGTGATATTGCTATCAGTCTTTTCCAACAGATATTTGTCATAAGTAGGTTTAATTTGATCAGTATGATTTCGTTCATTAGAAAGAACATTATGTTGATCAGACAGATGTACCTCAGCATATGGTACTTGGTGATTTACTGGTCTGAGATCTGCATCCACACCATGTGTGATATCAGTCCCTAAGCTGTTGCTATCATCATGCTTATTTGACTCTGTCCCGTTCCCCATGTGTTGTGCTCTTTATTAATGAACTCCTTAACATTACTCATGAGTTGGAGTAGTGTAACTCTGAACATGTCAACCTCGATTCCTGGGTAACTAGCAAAACACTTTTTTGTCATTTGTCTATCATAATCATAATCCTCAGTGAATTGCAAATCAATGAACACTTGGAGTTGGTTGTTGATCACACACAAGGCAGCCATAGATCTACCTTCAGAGAATTCTCCTTTGTCAAGTTGTTGTTCAAGTTGATCTAAATACATAATCATTTTGACTGTGAAAGTCTGAACATCTTGACCAAAGAGTGATGCGAATGCACGTTTGTATCCTCCCAAGTATCCAGGTTGTTCAAAAAGAACCTTGAGATGTGAGTGAAGTAATCAAAAACATTCAATGCAACTTTCCTTTGCATTAGGAAACATTAGTGGCTGATGAAACTCTTTCACTTTAGAATTCGAGCACGACGATTCCACATTAGCGTTATCAGAATCAAACACGTTTATTTGTTGTACAGGGTTGGAAGTCTTATGTTTATCATTCGTGTCGTACAATTTGAGTACCTCAGATTTGAAGGGATCTGAATTCATAGACATTGTATAAACGTGCACGGGATTTTACAACTCTTTGATTTAAACCGAGAAATCGATACTTTCGCGGGATTTTACAAAATCAAGAAGAAACCGTGAGAACTGATAAATTGGACGTGTTATGATAATTGTTGGATCGATACAATGATTTGTGAGTATATGTTAAAAGGAATGATTGTTTGGTGGATTAGGTGAATTACTTGTTAAGTTAAGTGAAGTTATGATTAGGTTTGGTTGAATTGAGTTTGCGTAATGGTTTGAGTACAAAGTAATGAATGCACTTGAGCAAATCTCAATGAAGAATCAGGAGCAAATCGCAGTGAAGAAAGTAGTTAAATCACAACATTGACAATTCAAAGCTCAAATCGTAGCAGTGAAACCTCAAATCGTAGCCCTCAAATCGCAGGAGCCAAGTCTCAAGTGCCCAAATCGCAACCCTCAAATCACAGCCCTCAAATCGCAATAGCTAGATGACAAATCGCAACAGACCAAAAAGTCACTATCAAATCGCAGAACTCAAATCGCAATAGCTAGACGACAAATCGCAACTGAAAAAAATGTCACAATCAAATCGCAGAACTCAAATCGCAACCAAGAAATTCACTACGAGACTCAACTCGTAGAAGGTATTTTTCACCTACAAATCACCCTTTTAAATGTTTTTGCTTGGTTTCTTTTGCACCACTTGATATTAGAAGGTTATAACAACACTAAAAACACTAACTTTAACACCACAAACGTGAGAATCAAAGAAAGCCAAGAATAAGCCCAAAAACCTTCAAAAACCAAACTTTTGATCTAAGCTAAGCAGGAAAACGTACACACGATCTAGCTAATCAAACCATGAGCTCTGATACCAATTGTTGAATACTTGATATCATAACACAAGGTCGGATTAGAACTTAGCTGAATCTAGCGAGAGAGATGTTCTAGCGAGAGAAAATGTGATCTATTAGATTAAAAGCAAATGAACATCCAACCCTTTCCCTTGGGTGGGAAAGGGTACTTATAGTTACATACAATACGCCCCACATGGGCTGTGGAGTGAGCTGACAGTGGGTAAAGACCCGACCCACTTCCACAAATATTACTATTACTAAACTAGTATTACGATAACTAAACTAATACTAATAAGCCTACGAGCTAACTTAATGCTAATAGATAATCGGGGTGACCGCGTCTTTCATATGAATATTTATATTCCTAACAGATCTCAAAGTTCATCCGTTTGAAACTCTTACTTTCCACAAATAATACATAACGATCCATTTATTTGATTTCTGAGATTGCAAAAGGTTTTTCTTGCTAAACTCTCACCTTTGTTAGAATCATATGGATTGTCAGAAATCTGATCCACATGATGTTTAACATTTGTTGGTTTTCTTGAAAGAGCATTTTCCTTATTTATCAAACCATAATCGGCACTAAAGTAGGAGAAATTGATTTTCTTTTGATTAACATTTAAACATTTTTGGATTTACTCTTAAGAGATGTCATTAGGAAGGAAAAAGTAATCTTTGAAGGTATCACGTCTCATGTAATCAGGATTATATAAACTTGGTGTTTGACGTTTAACCATATCAAGATAAGATGGTTTAGTATAACCAAGACCCTGTTTTAGATCCATAACTAAATCTGGTTTGGGAAGTAACATGTACATTGTCTGAGAAGTCTGATTGGTAGTGCGAAGTTTAGTTTCAGCTTTAGTTAATCGTTGAATACAATTAGCTTTTTCTTCTTTATGTTTAGAAACTTCATCTTCAAAATTCTTTTTGATGTTTTCAAAATTTGAAATATTTCTTTTGAAAAGAAAATTCTCATTTTGTAAATCTAGAATTTGACGTTTAAGCACTAGTGGACGTTCAGACTGCTCTTCATATAACATGTCCTTGATTTTCTTTTCTAAAGAATCACTTTTAACTTGTTCTAGTTTTATCAAGTTAGCATAATTTTGAATTTGAGATTGAATAATGGCATAGTTTTGAAGCATATCAACATGATCTTGACTTGTTAATGTATGGTTGCAATCGGTACTATTAGTAGATAACTGAGGAGTAACACTTGTAGATGTTTCACTACGTGTGTTAACTTCAGTTGTCTTACTAATGGTACGAATTAGACCATGGATGAATTCATTGAGATCATCATTGTCACAAGCATCTGATGTGTGTACCTTGTTGACCATCAGTGTCATAGCTTGAAGTTTCATACTCATCTTGAGCTTCAAAGACATCTTCCATTGTTGTGTCTATAGCTTCCACATCTTCAACGTGTGCCATAAATGCCATGCTTGGTCCTCATGTTTTTGCTTCATCATATGTATCCTCCATGAAATTGAGTGACTCATCTTCAAGCTCACATTCATAATCTATCTCCGGGGCCATTGTCAAGCTTTTATTGTTATGTCTTGAGTAATCAGAAATATCAACCATTTTGTTTTTGCCTTTAAGAGAAGAGTCTTTAGTGAGTTCATTTCCAAGCTTAACCATATTGTTCATAAGTGCTTTCTCATAATCATGAATGGTTATGGGATGGTATCTTGGAATGATGACCGGTTCATTAGGAGGAGTGTAATAGAATCCATCCAGGGTGTAAGTCATAGAACCATGGTCAACAACTTGGGATGGAGTCTCATGATTGTGTGATGGTGAGGCAGGGATAATGGTTTGCAAAGGATCCATATGAAAGTAATTTTCATTTAGGATTTCTTGTCTGATGAGTTGAAGTTCTTCTTCACGATGCATAGAGGCAAGAATTGTCCACATGTCATGAGCACTGTCTCGATAATCCATATTCATGTATTTTCATTTGGAAGAGCTAATGTGATGACTAATTTTGCTTTAATGTCAGCAGTGTATTGAGCACGTTCAGTTTCATTCAAATCTTCATCAGTTTGTAGTGTTATCATCCCTGGTGTGCTTTCATCAGCAAGAAATTTCGTTTCATATGGACCATCTTGGATTGATTTAAGCAAGAGTTCTGCATCATCATGATTTGTGGTCCATAGCTTAAACCTTAATCTCTAATCAGTGTAAGTACCCGGGAGTAGCATGGGTGGTCTTGATTCATTGCCATAGAGAAATACATCGTGAATAGTAGATATTGTGATGGTGTATCTTTGATATGAGATGTTGTTTCTGTTTGAAAGTGATGTGTAAGTTTGTTTAAGTTGAGATGGTTGAGTGTTTGGAATGCTATACTGTGATATTTAAATGATTAAAGTCTATTAATAATTTTTAATCTTTTTAAAGGATTTAAAATTGAATAAAAGTCTTTAAGTCAAGGTATCGCAACAAAGACTTGTGAACAGTAACTATTGCAACTTTCTGGAGAAAATTAGGCAGAGTTTTCTTTCGCAAACGTGGGTAACAGTAATTCTCGAAAGAGCAGGTTTCGCAAAACTTCTTCTATCACAACAATTCTAGATCTATCGCAACAATTTCTTGCGACTTGGGCAGAGTTTTCTTTCGTAAACAGTGGGTAACCAAAAGCTTCGCTAAGCAAGCATCACAACAATTTCTATCGCAACCCAAACTATTGCTATCGCATCTCAAACCAACTTCTATCGCAGTCACCTATCGCAATCAAAATAGCTATCACCATTGTTTCTAAGCCAGCTGTTGCAACAAAACCCTTAATTTTGCGAACAAAATTCTACGAAAAAAATGCTAAACCATATTTTTACGAGAAAAAAAATACACTTTTTCAAAAACCCTTAAACCACGTTTTCAGCCTAAATCTTCTCCAAATTCATAAAATTTTTGTATAGAATGATAAAAGCTCTTTCTTTTTCTTCAAATATGTTATCCTAACACACGTTCTATAAGATTAAACACGTTTAAGAGTAATCTTGATACTGCGTATGAAAGTAAAGATATTCTAGAAAGAGAAGGTTCTTGAATTCTATAAAAACCAAAACTTTTACTACTAATGAAGATTGAAACAAAACTAAAACACAACTACGTGAAACAACGAATTATATTTGGCTCTTGATACCAATTGTTGTTCCAATAATATCACGTCTACTCTAATAATCTTAAAGAGATAAAGTGGGTGTGGACACTTTAGTTTAGAGAGAGAAACAAGAGAAATAAAGTAAAGTCTCGCATTGATTGAAAGAAGAACACACACCTCATAACCCATGAGGTAGGGGGTATTTATACCCATACAATAGTCATGCACACTATCGCAACTATACAAGTGTTGCGATAGTGTTTTGATGTCGCAAGCCACACAATGTTACCCAACATACCCTATTCTAGTACAAAAGATAAATAGAAGTCCCTCCACTAATGATTTACACTTTTTTTGTTCCAACAAAATAAATTACATATGAAAATACTTAAGCTACGGTTTACTAGAACATACTAGATATACGCATGCATCGTATATATAGCTCATCCTAGAGTACATGCAAACTATGAGTACCATTTCATACGAATGAAACCTGTCATTCTAGGAATGATAGTTCTTACCTTATTGTTACACATTTTCAATTTAGGAAAATTTTGACTTTTAAAATTTACAAACCCTAATTAGGGTTTCCTATTCTTTTAAATTTTAAAAGCTTGTAACTTAGGTAGCAAGAAACCCTAAGTCACCAGTTTTGATGATTTCAGAAAAAAATTATTATGGCCTTTTAAATAAAAATTTACTTTTCTAAATACTCAGTTATGCTTTAAATATTTTAAAACCCTAGTTTTCGTATATGACAATTCTAGATTCCAAATAAGTTAAAACTGAAAAATCATCAATTTATGGAAACTCCTATCTTGGTCACCAAGATTTATGCTTTGTCAATTTTTATGAACCCCCCCCCCCAAGGGTTTAGGTTAACCCAGATTAACTTTTCTTGTTAATCAAGTAATCTTGTTTCCTTATGATCACCTTTGGAAACCTAGGGTTTCCAATAAATTGTTTTAGCATAGTTTTGAAAAGATTTAAATCTTACAAAAAATGCCTAAAACCCTATATCATAATGAAAAGACCAAAATTACTTGCATGCGAAGAAAAATAAATCTAATAAGCCTTTGTTCTTGTAACTGTGACAATACCAAATAGGGACTCAATATTTGATCTTAGGTACTTTTACAAAGTTTCCTGTTAAGAAGTTGACACCCTCAAGGGTTAGAAAACCCTTGTGTATTTCGACTAAGGAAAAACCTTAACGCTAAATCGACACCCTCAAGGGTTTAGAAAAACCTTATATATTTCGATTATGGATACAAATATGCAACCCTAATTTTATCGCTAGAGTGATTAGACCCTAATTGTCCCAAAAACAAAAACCCTTACAAACCCTAAGCAATAAATCGACCAAACCCTAGCAAAAAAATGAAAATTTGATTTTTATGACAATATTAACAATTGCTAAGAACCATAACTAGGTTATATATGATTATAGTGGCTTTAATACCAATGTAGGGTTTTGGTGGTCATATATCATCAAGGTGAGTTCATAGTCCCACATTTTTATACGTTTTCAACCCCGTGGGGAGATACATGCTCTAAACAGGAACACATGTATTTTTCTGTATGCTATCATGATTTGATATTGCTTAAGTTCCCAACTATTGCCACTAAAAGTCCCTCATATCGTGAACTATTAATCACTTGCGAGTTAACAGAAATTTAGTGAATAGATCTATTGGCAGTTGACACCCCATTTGGTTACCGAATATGTAGCCAAATGCACTTTATTTGAACTAAACAGGAGGACGGAAACCTCCTGCCCGAGGGCATTATTATTAACATTATCTCTATAATGTTAGTATCTAACGTCATTATTATATGATGTCACCTGTTAACGTTTGCGTGTCATGAGACTTAAGGCAATATAGATAATATACAATACTGCGGTATTGTTGGTTTTACTTTAATTGTGTTTCTATACAATTTGAAACTTGTGTTCAATCTATTACAACTTAAATGCTATGGATTCACTCAACCTTTGTGTTGACATTTTTAAGCATGTTTTATCTCAGGTAATTAAAGATAACAAGGCACGGAGTTGGCAAGTGGACCCTTGACGATGAAAATTTATATTTTCATTTGTTACAAACAATGTCATATATTTTGTGAAATTTCCAAACAATTTGATCTATGTTGTGTTATTTGAATATTTAAATTTTAAATGAATGACATTGCTTTTCAAAACGTCTCTTTCGAGTCGTTTTCTATACTTTTGACTATGATTCAAGAAGTAATACCCCGTTTAAGTCTTTCGCTGTTACATAAAATTTTACGGGGTGTTACAGGTCACCCGCACGGCTATAAAACAAGCACAGCGAAAAATAGACACATAAAGTCATGCATACCAAAGCCTTAATAGTCAGGTCTTCTAATCAGGGATATAATTTAATCTAAAATATAAAAAGGGTGCTTAAGACTGCTACCCGTAAGCTCCATAACTTTTCTTGATCCACACATAACACCTTTTTTATCTTGATGCTTCACGATCTCTTCGTATGGTTTCTTGAATATCATCACTTGGACAGCGTCAAAACCAGGTAAAACCCTAAATCGACTAGTAGTCGACTTATGTGTATCAACTTGAAGTTCATCGAACAAAGGGATATATCCCTTTGGTTTGGGTCATACGATCGAACAAAAGAGAAGAGGGGAGAGGTTTAGGGTTATAAGGAGTCTTATGAGAAACCCTTATGAAGCCTTTGAATTTATAGGTTCCAAAGGAGGTTCCTAGAATACTTGTAGAACAAGTATTCGAGTTTGACAAAAAGTTAAACACCCCCCCCCCTTTGGGGTTTTTGCTCGACCGACCTACAAAACCAAAGGGTTTGTGTTTTGTCTATTGTCATTTTATTATCCTCAAATAATATTTATCCCGTATAGATATTATACTTCGGGCAATTACTATTTAGCCCCTAAATGAATATTTGCATTACCTCGTTACTCTCATTTCATTTCGTAACTCGTTTCTTATTTCCACTTGCCTATTCTATTTAGTGTGCACTGGTGTGACCCTTCGGTATTTCTGTGAAGACAAGTGTGAAAGCCAATGTGTTGTTTTCAAATAATACTTTTACAATGATAGTAAAGTCGCTGTGAGTTTTAATGAAACAAAATGTCTTATTCAAGATTCAGCACAAAAATCCCTGATGGGGAACGGTAGTGACAATTATGGATTATACTTTTACGATACTGGTAAGAAACATATAAATACTAGTATTGCAATGTGTCAGTTGTCTAAGTGCTTATGTCATAATAGGCTTGGTCATCCCTCTGACCAAGTTATAGATTTGGTAAAGACAACTTTATAATTTGAAAACCTCTACTTCTGATCTATGTGAGGCCAACAATAAATCCTAACAGATAAGGGATCCATTCCTTTTAAGTGAACATAAGTCTACACACTTAGGACATTTGGTTCATTTAGATGTTTGGGGAACCTATAAGGTAACTAGTATAGAAGGGTTTAGTTTTTTCTTGAATGTTGTAGATGACTTTACTAGGGTTGTTTTGGTATTTTTACTTAAATAGAAAAATGAGGTGTATAATAACATTTTTGACTTTGTCAGTTTAACAAAAAATTAGTTTGATGTTTCTGTGAAAACTTTTAGAAGTGATAATGGAATAGAATTTATAAATAAATAAATCGATCACTTATGTAAAAGTAATGGAATTGTTCATCAAACAAAATGTGTTTATACACCTCAACAAAATGGGGTTGCTGAGAGAAAACATATCTAGAGCCCTCATGTTTCAGATGGGATTACCTTTGAACATGTGGCCTGAATCTATATTAACAACAACTTATTTGATTAGCAGGTTACCCACTGCTGTGCTTTCAGGAAAAAGTCCCTATGAATTAGTGTATAAATGATTCCTAGTCTCTCCAATTGAAAGACTTTTGGATGTTTGTGTTTTGAAACTATTTTATATAACTTAAACAAATTTTCTTTCAGGTCTGAAAAGTGTTTCTTAATAGGGTTTTTTTTTTTTCTTTTTTTAAAGGTTATAAGCTTTAATAAAACTGTTCTATACTCAAGAGATGTGAAATTTTATGAAATAATGTTTCCTTTTAAGAGCAAAAATATTCTTGTCTTTGACTAAGAATAATCTTGTCTTTGACTAAAAATAATCTTGTCTTTGAAGAAAATGGCATAAATGACTTAATAGTTTATGATGAAGTGTTTTGAAAAAGTGTCTAAGTTTGAGGAACATGATGATGATGGGGGATATATAAATAACAATAATAATACAGATCCTTGACATGCTGACTTAAGTTCTGTATCTGATAATAGTAATAAGAACTGTGCTAAAGAAACACAAAAAAATCATGCAGGCACACAACATGCTGATGCATCTACCAGTGATGATAGTAGGTAAAATACTTCAAGTATTTATGCCACTACTAAACTAGGTAGTTCGGATGAAGCTGTTGATGGGCAGCGTACTAGAAGTATTACATTAGTTGATCAAAATAGGGAATCTGGGGTGAAGGCTATTTCGGTTTGAAAATAATTTTGAAAGTCCAAAATCTAATACTCAACCTATACCATAAAGTGAAAATAGAGGGTTAAAAAATTATGTAAGAAGATGTAGTAGAAAGCTTAGTCTACTTGATAAATTAGGTGATTTTGTTATGGATGGTAAAGTTAAATATGGAGTTGACAAGTATGTTAATTACAATCATTTAACCAAGGAAAATTATCTGTTTTCTACCAATCTTAATAGAATCATAGAAATAAAAACCTATGATGAAGTTGCTAAGGTAGTAGGTGGATTAATGCTATGAACTGATAAATGGAAGCTTTAAACAGAACTAGTACTTAGCCTATAACTAAATTACCAAAAGACAGAAAATCCATAGGTTGTAAATGGGTTTTCAAATTCCAAGTGTAAGTCTAATGGTAATGTTGAAATGTTTAAAGCCATATTAGTAGCTAAAGGGTATAATAAAAAAAGAGGGAATTGACTTTGAGGAAACATTTTCTCATATGGTAAAATTTGTAATTTTTAGAATTTAAAGTGTTTGTCATTAACATTTATAAGAACCTTGTATATATTAGTGTGTTGTAGGCTAGTTAAGTATAATGGGCTTGGTTAAGGTTGTTGGTCCACAAGGTTTGAGTAAATGCCAAAATCTTCCTACTCGTAACAAGGATAGTAACAACATCACCCAAAATCATAATAACACCATTTGTACTTTTCAACGTGTATAAATCTCTTTATTAAAGAATAAATATTTACAGTGGAATAGCTCTAAGTAAACTATTCTGGTTGAGTGAAAAATGTAACACTCCCTTCGAAAAATCTAGAGGCAACTAGCTTTGCTTAGAAGTTCCTGGGAGAAGGGATTCTATCAACTATAGAGCTAAGTTTTACTTTATGTGTTTGTTTAGAATCTTGCTTATCCCAGTTACAAAGTTTCGTTTAAATAGGCCAAGGAATACTGTGGATGCACATGCGTATTGTGATTAGCCAGCCTTAGAGTAGCTTTGCATGTACCTAGTATACTAGGTGGAGCGTGCGTTTGGTTTTCCAATGCTGACAACTTTTGTACCCAATATCTTGCTTTATCGTCCTTTGATAACACCTTACGCTTATCTTCCCAACGAGTTTCCCACCCATTCATCAGATGCTAAGTTCCTTATAGAGATAAGTATTCAGGGTAACTAAGGCATTTGTTGGTCCTCATTCCCAATGGTGTTGCTTATTGCTCCTTGTACCTTGCTCCCTGACACCGCATCAGTTATACAAAGTGTTTCTTTAGTTGGTCTTCGACTTCCCTAAAGCTTGGCAGTTGGTTAAAATGTATACAACGCCCAGGGAGTACACCACTGACGATCATTAGTGAGGCACCTATCACTTACAACCATCAGGGAGTACACCATCAGGGAGTAACACTTTTTGATAACCATCAGAGAGTAAGACCTTTGATTTCCATTAGAGGGTGACTTACTCTCTAATCCTTATCAGTGAGTGTTGTTCTCACTAACTTATATAAGAGACTTACTTAATTAGACTATTTATGTTTATACATTGTCAGAGACCGTTGGGTCGACAACTAGACCCAACAAAAGGTAGTTATGTATAAGGCTAGTTCATGTTTAAGCTTATAACCAAGCCTGGCCTAACAAAGGCCCATACTCTCTTGTGTACACTAAAAATACACGTCCCAAGCTCATTCAAGAGTGGATGTGTGTGTGTTTCTTTCACCTTAAGCTAATCTATTGTCCTTTCCTCCCCTATCTCTCTACACGACACCATCTCACTTCTCTCTCTAGTTTTCTACTCTTCTTCTGTTTTATTTGATTCATTTGTGCGATTAATATGCTATGTTAAAGACCTAACAAGTGGTATCAAAAGCCAAAAGATGAATTAGAAGTGTTCTTGTTTGTGAAATGGTTTGATCTTGTGGTTTAAAAATTCTGCCGATTTCATTATCTCTCACTAGAACTCACATTTTTTTTATATAAGTTATCGTGCACCTTGATCATCCTTAAAAGACCTTAAGATGATTATAGTGTATTTGTGAATTTGTTTTTGCCAAAAAATTTCATCTTTTTACTCCTTGCTTTATCTTCTTTGCGTCTTTTTTCTAAAAATTAAGATTTATTGCTTCTTTTTTTTGCTTATTTCACGAAAGTAGATTCTTTAGGAGACCATAAAAGGTTTTATTTTATGTTTGTGAGTAAGATTGTGCAAACAATCTCACAAAAATCAACAAAAAACTCTATCTTTTATGCGTTTTTTATGATTTTGTGTTCTGGTCATAGTTGATGATTACTCCCGCTAAACTTAGGTTCACCTTCTTATAATCTAAAGATGAAGCTTCGGGTTTTATCATCACATTCCTCAAGTGAGTACAAGTCCATTTACAGCTCAAGTTCGAGTTGTAAGAACAAACAATGGAACTGAATTAACCAATCAATAGCTAAGGTCCTACTTTAAAGATGTCGGCATCACCTCATCAGATGTCAGTGGCCCGCACTCCACAAAAAAAGGGCGTAGTACAATGAGGAAATCGAACGTTTGTGAAAGTTTCACGTACGATGCTAATTTTATAAAGTGCTCCAATGTTTCTATGGGCTTATGTTGCTGCAACTGCTTGTTTCACACAGAATTGTTCCCTAATCTACAAAAGATTTAACAGAACACACTGTACGAACTCATCAACAAAAGAAAACCGCACATCTCATGTCTCCATGTGTTCGGGGCTCTTTGCTACCCAATGAATGATCATGATGATCTAGTAAAGCTTAAGGCGAAGGGTGATATAGGAATATTCATTGGATATACAGAAAACTCGAGGGCTTATCTGGTTTATAATAGAAGGAAAAAGAAGATCATGGAGACAGTGAACATCAAGTTTGATAAGATATCAACTATGGCCTCTGAAGCATTCAGCTCAGAAACCGCACCTCAATTATTGACTTCTTGACATATCAGTTCAGAACTTGCACCAAACCAGGCTACATCAACAACCCTAATTCAAAAACCAAATAAAGAAGACTTGAATAATCTATTTGAGTCTATGATTGATGAATACTTTGGTGGACAACCAAGTGATGCATCCAGAACTACTACCACTCCCACTACACCTATACCTGATAACCAACAAATCCAAGATGCATACACTACCGTTTTAACTGAACCACCAACACCCATAACCTCATCTACAGAAACTAAAGATATTGCAAGCACTTCAAGGACCGTTGATGACTAACAACAATAACCAAATCAAGAAGATCAAGCACAAGCTACAAATGATGTAGTGTTGAAAAAGGAAAACTTTGTGAGTCCATTTGGCACACCGTTACTGGAATCAGTTGAATCGGCATCCCAATATCATTTTCCTTCCAACATGCATACATTATACCAACCACATACTCATAAGCACCAATGGACCAAAGATGACCCGCTTAAATAAGTCTTGGGAAACCCATCGAAACCAGTTATGAAAAGGGGAAAACTAGCAACTGGTCCCAAATTGTGCTTATATGCGGCCTTTATTAGTGACGTAGAGCCTAAGTCTTTCAAGAAAGCAATGAATAATTCAAACTAGATAGAGGCAATGCAAGAGGAAATTTACCAATTCGATCGAAAGGAAGCATGGGAACTTGTTGAAAAACCTCTCAACAAAAGGATCATTGGAATCAAATAAATCCTCAAGAACAAAAAAAATGAAGCCAAAGATGCCATTCATTACAAAGCATGACTCGTTGCTAAGGGTTATCGACAAGAGGAAGGCATTGACTTCGAAGAGTCTTTTGCACCCGTTGCGATAATTGAGGCAGTCCGAATGTTTCTGGTGTATGCAGCTAAAAAGAACTTCATAGTTTACCAAATGGATGTGAAGACAACATTTCTTAATGGTATTCTTAAAGAAGAAGTCTACGTCGGTCAAAGAGAAGGGTTTGTTAATATGGAGTATCCTAATCACATCTACAAGTTGAAGAAGGCTCTATATTGACTCAAATAAGCACCACAGGCTTGGTATGATCAATGGTCCAACTATCTCATCTCTCATCACTCGAAAGTATGGAGAGTACATCATAGTGGTACAAATTTACATTGATGATATTATATTTGATTCTACAAATCCAAAAATTTCACGTAATTTTGCCAAAATTGTAAAAATCGTTTTGAAATGTCTATGGTGGGGGAAATTTCTAACTTTCTTTGTCTAAATATTTCATCAATCCTCACATGGAATTTTTATAAACCAAACAAAATATGCTTTCGAAATACTTAAAAAAATGGTATGGAAGGTTGTGACCCGATTGGTACTCCAATGCGGGAACACACTAAACAAGATGCAAATATATTTGGAAGCCTATCGATGCGACAAAATACCGAAGTATGATCGGTTCCCTGATGTATTTGACATCTAATAGACCCGATATAGTATTTGATATCTACTACTGTGCTTGTTATCAGACTACTCCTACTGAATCACACCTCAAGGAGGTTAAAAGGATCTTTCGATACATTAAAACAACGCTCCATATTGGACTTTGGTATCTGAAGGATTCTGGAATGGAACTAATTGCCTATTTGATGAAGCGAAAAGTGAAATGCTTTTAGGGGGTCATTTAAGCCCTAAATCGTATTTATTTGATCAAATATTGCCCTAAATCGTTCATTTTGTTATTTTAGGTACTTTGGAGACGAAATCTGGAAAAGGAAGCATTTTGGACGTTTTTGGAGCATAAAAGTGAAGAAAACGACAAAGTCTCAAAATCGGCTGGAAAAGTACCTGTGACGGCGTCAAGCACCATTGTGACGCCGTCAACCCTTGACGCGCCAGAGAGGATTTTGGACGATTAAAAGGGGACGGCGTCAAGAAGGCCATCAAGAAACCCTAACCGCGGCGAGGTGACGGCGTCAGCTCTATAACGTGACGCCGTCAGATCTGATTTTCTATATATATTCTCATAATTTTTAGTCATTTGTGTGCAACTTTGTGAGGAGAAACCCTAAGACGATTTTTCTGCCATTTTTAAGAGTTTTATACCCTTGGATCTCCCATGTTCAATTGAAGATAAGTAATCAATTAATCATTCAATATGTCTATGTGTTGTTTGATTATATCTTGTTCTTGTCTTTTATTTAACATGCTAGGCTAGATTTATCTTGTGTTTGCTTAGATCTAATGAAACCTAACTATTGATTATTGGTTGTTGGTGTGTTATTAATTGTATTGGATGATTGTTTATCGATGTTAGGCTTAAGAAAACTGGCTAACCTCCTATACGGTAACTTGCTTGAACGTCTTAAGAAACATGAACCAATGCGTACTAAGGTTTTTATGGTGGTATTTAATGCATGAGCGAATTCTAATGATCCCGTGTTAGGAGCTTCTTAGCCGGCTCGACATAGGAGTGAAGTAGGAGCTTATAGAGTTGGGGAAGTACGTACGCCACCCCACGATTGGTATTAAGGAATACACCCGTCATCCACGCAATTAATACACACTAATCAACTGGTAAAAGATAGTTAGGGAGTAAGGAAATCTAAGTAAACACATTTCTCTCCATATAAGTTCCACAACCTTTTTATTTTCAGTTATTTTATTTTATTTGCAATTGTAGTTATTTGGGTTAGTTGACTAGCAACTAATTCCGCCCACTCCTTCAAACCCGAGATTTTACTTGCTTTCATAAAAATATAAAAATACAAAAAGAATCTTCCCTCACCCTTAGACCTATTAGAGTAGTTTTTCAATCCTAACGACACTATTCCCCTAGAGAACGATCAATCCTCCGGTACTTACCACTACACTATACTACATCGGTCAGGTACACTTCCTGGTGGGGATTGCAAGCCTCTTGAGATCCCTCGAGAGGTAAAACCTGTTGTAAGGTCGCAAAACCACGCATCAAGTTTTTGGCGCCGCAGCCCGGGGAGTAGTTATTGCTTAGGTGGAAATTTTATTTTTATTAGGTCTACTGACAAGATTCCTATCAAGTGAGATTTTTTCTTTTTATTTTGTAGCTTTCTCGTAGTCTATCTTTTCTTTGTGATTTTGTTTGTAATTTGCTTCAAATGGACT
Source organism: Artemisia tridentata subsp. tridentata (assembly GCA_021014915.2). Lineage (NCBI taxonomy): Eukaryota > Viridiplantae > Streptophyta > Magnoliopsida > Asterales > Asteraceae > Artemisia > Artemisia tridentata. The sequence continues at coordinate 246,053,183 of CP139507.1, read as the reverse complement.
TTTCACTTAGACTTCTAAGATTGCAAGATATGGTTGAGTGGCTAGAATACCAAGGAGTTCAAAATACCTCATTTAGAGACACCTATGAATCATATGATCCTTCACCTAGGATAGATTCTTATAAACAACCTCCATGTTTAGGATCTCATCTTAGTGAGGCCAATAGGAAAAGCGACCTAGTTTGCCAAGGAATTGTGGATAGAGCCGAAGCAATAAACCATAAGTTGGATGAAGCGCTAGGTTTGTTATCATCACTACCTAAGAAAACAATTGATGAGGATATAGGTGATCTTGACACGTGGAATGATGAGGTAAACACCATAAGCCCACAAAATACTCAACCATCATTTGAGGCACCCACACCGCCCGTGACTTACCCGAAAGAAGTAGAAGAGACTTTAGGAATCCCGATGGAGGTAGAACCCTTGGACCAAGCACAATTAGAGGATATAGGTTTGAACACTTTTAGTGATGACCTTACTCTTAGTTCTAGGGAATTTCCTAGTGTTGATGAGCCGGAACCTCAACCGTTACACAACTTTTCATCCTTAGATTTACATCTAGGAGACAAAAGAGGAACCGACCCACCCATAAACCAATATTATCCGGGTAGTTTTAGGATGAAGGAAGCCATTCACTCACCCCCTTCACCTCACGTGGCATATTTCCACCCTAAGGGTGTGTATCGCTACTTCCACCCGCACTTAATCCTAAGTGTAGGGAAAACCTCCCCTATTTCCGTTAAATAAGGGTAGAGTCAGGCTCGTGACTCGAACAAAAACAAGCGCTTCTTGGGAGGCAACCCAAGCTTTATTTGTTTGTTTGTTTGTTTGTTTGTTTGTTTGATTTTATTTGTTTCCGTATGCAAGTTTAATTGTTATTGTTTGTGCTCATGTTTCAAAGTAAATTGTGAAAATGCTTTATTTTGTTTTTAACTTCATCTTAACTACATATAAAGGTATTTTGCAAAAGATAAGTTTAAGGGAATCCAAATTTGTTTACAAGAACAAGATTGAACATGAATCACAACAATATTAAATGAGCATGCATACTAGTAATTGTTAGAGTTAAATGCTTGTATCAAGTCATAATGAATATTTTGCAGGATTTCCAGGAAGTGAGGCATAAGTTTTTCCAAAATTTTTTCGGAAACTAACCATAAAATTTCTGCAGGTCACTTCTGACGGCGTCAAGGTTAACACCTGACAGCGTCAAGTGTAAAATTCTGGAAATTTTGCAAGTTTTTTTTTTCTACCGGAGTCATAAAGTTTTTGTTAAATCTTTAGTTTTATAAACTCCAGGAAATCTGCAAATATTCATTCTACAAGCATTATATCTTTAATCGTTTTGTTTTTATTTCTATGTCTGGAATTACATCTAGTTGTGAGTTTTCTTTGTTCAGGTTGATGCTTTGGGTTTTTTGTGTTTGTTTTCTCAGGTTTAACAGGTTATATTGGACAAGAAGATGATTTATATTTCGGAAGGGAAGCTTTCAACGTTCATTTTCTTGGAGGAGGATTTAACCATGTTACCGGATTATCCACATCGAACGAATCAGGGGAGTATTTGTTTTCATTCTTTTACCTTATTTACTTTTACATCCTTTGAATGAACATTGGGGACAATGTTCAGCTTAAGTGTAAGGGGAGGGTAAATGACGATACCTTAGAGAATGCTATTACGCTTGATTTTTCGTTTGTTTAATGGTAGATGTGTAATAAAACTGAGAGAAATACCTGTTAAGGCAATTTTAGTGCCAAATTTAAATTTTTTTTACAACATATAGGAGTGAAACTTTGGTCTTAATGAGCATCTCACGGATAGGAGTTATATGACTAGCACAAAACCGTACCGCTAAAAAATTTTCCACCCCCAAATATGTGAGGTTCGCCCCTAGAATTGGTAGGAAAAGCATTTATGCTATGATGTGTGTACCGGTAGCACTTAGATTCTAGAACTTGCGTTAGGACCATTCCGAGGCCACAAGTGAGACTACATTCGTGTAGTTAGATTTACTACATGATAAGAGGCATTAGGATTAACCCATTGTTTTACACCTGTGTTTTTGTTATAATTACATTGGCTACATTGGTCAAGTAATTCTCCCACACCCTTTGCGTTGTACTCATTTTTAGTACACGATACCCCTAGTACACCCCTCAGAGCCTATCTTTTCGTTTCTAACTTTAAGCATTTTACTTAAAGTAAGAATTTGTTTACACCCCACTTAAATGTACACCCAAATCGCCTTAGCCTACCTTGTATGCACTCATTTTTAGTGCATTACTGTGACAACATTTGTTTAAACCCCAAGTTAATTATCTAATTGATTACATGGTTGCTAAGTCGAGTCATATCCTTGTACATATTGTTTTGCGACGATTGGGACTCATGGGTAAAGTACTAGTGTAATGGAGTAATGAGGAAGAACAACATTATTACACCCATATGTGCTAAATATTTTAAAAGTACTCCAAGTGTTTCGATTATCTTAATTCGAGTCATTAGAATAGTTAATTGTAAAGTTATGTAAAAGTTCAAGTGTAAGGGGGATACAACCCCCCTACGATGTATTATTTTGGATGGTAGGGCAAGAGTGTATGCAAAAAAAAAAAAAAAAAAAAAAAAAAAAAAAAAAAAAAGTAGAAAAAACATACGGACTACCATCCCGTTTCATTTTATGTTTATTTTATCTTTTTGTTATTTTTTTTTTCATTAGCTTAAGTCGAGTCTAGTCTTGGCTTAGCAACGCCATATTGTACATGTAATTAATCAAGATCTTTAACTCGCCACCAGTAAAATATCCTTTATCCAACAAAACCGTATTTATCATATCCCTACACCTAACGTTATAACCCGTTTAAAAGCCCTCTTTGATAGTTTATCTTAGGTGCTTATGCCTAGTGGAGGAGGTTTTTGATCCTTTCCCAAGCCTATGGTAATCTATTTGCTATGACAGGTAGTGAGAGATATTATTCATTTTCATTTATGAGATATACTTTTATGACACCTGAGAGATGTGAGTATCTAAACACTACTTGTGAGGTGCTAGTTTGTAATCTCCGTGCTTATTATGATTAAAGTGGAATGACTATTTGTTGTAATTACTTTTATATTAGTATTAAATGACCCCTAACTTGTATTTTGATTAGAATAAAAGCGCATTTGCTTGAGGACAAGCAAATCTCAAGTGTAAGGGTATTTGATGAAGCGAAAAGTGTACCGCTTTTAGGGGGTCATTTAAGCCCTAAATCGTATTTATTTGATCAAATATTGCCCTAAATCGTTCCTTTTGTCATTTTAGGTACTTTGGAGAAGAAATCTGGAAAAGGAAGCATTTTGGACGTTTTTGGAGCATAAAAGTGAAGAAAACGACAAAGTCTCAAAATCTGCTGGAAAAGTACCTGTGACGGCGTCAAGCACCATTGTGACGCCGTCAACCCTTGACGCGCCAGAGAGGATTTTGGATGATTAAAAGGGGACGGCGTCAAGAAGGCATCAAAACCCTAACCGCGGCGAGGTGACGCGTCACTCTATAACGTGACGCCGTCAGATCTGATTTTCTTATATTTCTCATAATTTTTAGTCATAGTGTGCAACTTTGTGAGGAGAAACCCTAAGACGAATTTTCTGCCATTTTTAAGGGTTTTATACCCTTGGATCTCCCATGTTTAATTGAAGATAAGTAATCAATTAATCATTCAATATGTCTATGTGTTGTTTGATTATATCTTGTTCTTGTCTTTTATTTAACATGCTAGGCTAGATTTATCTTGTGTTTGCTTAGATCTAATGAAACCTAACTATTGATTATTGGTTGTTGGTGTGTTATTAATTGTATTGGATGATTGTTTATCGATGTTAGGCTTAAGAAAACTGGCTAACCTCCTATACGGTAACTTGCTTGAACGTCTTAAGAAACATGAACCAATGCGTACTAAGGTTTTTATGGTTGTATTTAATGCATGAGCGAATTCTAATGATCCCGTGTTAGGAGCTTCTTAGCCGGCTCGACATAGGAGTGAAGTAGGAGCTTATAGAGTTGGGGAAGTACGTACGCCACCCCACGATTGGTATTAAAGAATACACCCGTCATCCACGCAATTAATACACACTAATCAACCGGTAAAAGATAGTTAGGGAGTAAGGAAATCTAAGTAAACACATTTCTCTCCATATAAGTTCCACAACCTTTTTATTTTCAGTTATTTTATTTTATTTGCAATTGTAGTTATTTGGGTTAGTTGACTAGCAACTAATTCCGACCACTCCTTCAAACTCGAGATTTTACTTGCTTTCATAAAAATATAAAAATACAAAAAGAATCTTCCCTCACCCTTAGACCTATTAGAGTAGTTTTTCAATCCTAACGACACTATTCCCCTAGAGAACGATCAATCCCCCGGTACTTGCCACTACACTATACTACATCGGTCAGGTACACTGCCTGGTGGGGATTGCAAGCCTCTTGAGATCCCTCGAGAGGTAAAACCTGTTGTAAGGTCGCAAAACCACGCATCACTATTTAGATGCAGATTATGTAGGATGCCAAGATACTTTCAAAAGCACTTTAGGAGGAATTTAATTTCTAGGCGATAAGCTTGTTAGCTGGTCCTCGTAGAATCAAAATTGTACAGTAATGTCCGCAGAAGAATCCGAGTACGTGTCTTTTTATGCGTGTTGTGCATAAGTCATTTAGATGTGTTCACAACTCATAGATTATGGCTTCTTTTTCAAGAAAAATCCCTATCTATTGTAACTCGAAAGTCACCATAGCCATCTCGTGTAATCCTGTCCAACATTCAAGGAAAAAACATATTGCGGTCAAATACCATTTCATCAAGTAACATGTCGAGAAAGGTACTGGGGAATTATACTTTGTCAAGATGGATTAGCTCTTGGACCCAAAAGGTTTAATATGTCGGTGAGACGCCTTGGTATGTGAAGCATAACTCCTAAGGAGTTAGACCATCTTGCAAAACAATCTTCTTGAACTATCAAAATGCTTCGCTATAAATATTTTTATAAAAACAAAATACAAAATTTGAAAAACAAACAAAAAGAAAATACAAAAATATAAAACATAAAAGTCCAAAAATATTCTTCAACAACTTGTCTCTCATATAATCGATATTCTTTACGTGTTTAGAAATTTCATTCAACAATGACACGGACATGTAAATATGCTTGAGCGAGAGTTCATTAAACTAAAAAATATTTTCAAAACATGTCGGCTTTACCTAAAGTTCTAAATGACTTCTGTACACACTACAGTGCACAACTCGAATTTCAAACAAAGGGAAGTGTTGTGCAAAACCATTATCTTTTTCGGACATTTATCCTAAAACAAATGAAGATTTATCTTCAAAAGATTCTCAAAATCTTATTCATCTTGAGTACCATTGATTCATAATTTTTCAAAATCACTTAAATTTGGTATCAAGATAACTCCCTCGTTAAAATTTTGAAATACTCATCTATTGAGGGGGAGTATAAGTATTTTACAAATTCATACAAATCAGTTTCTCCCTATCGGCTTTCCAAATGAACATCAATTTTAATCAAAGGGTATCAAAAATATCACGGAGATGCTATTTTTTAGGGGGACAAATGCGATTAAAATGTGATCAATAATGATTTATCTCGAAATGGCTTGACTAAAAGTTTCTTGAAAATTTGAAAAACTCAAAAGACTTGTACCTAGACGGGTAATATCTTCAAGTTGGTTTAGAGGGCTAGTTTTCACTTAAAACCTGATAATGAATCCCTTTAATCAACCACGTAAACCTGTCCCTCAAGGTCTAGTATGATAATAGTCAATCAGCAAGTGCTTATGATTACCCTTCCCGACATGTGTAAAATCCTTTCTTCTTACATGCACATGTGTAGGGGGAGTATTTCTCAAAAATGAAAACTTCAAAGTGTTAATAGCTTGAATTTTTATGAACACTTTGATTGTATTTTCAAATTGGTTTTAATGGCTACGATCTATACCCAACTTAACACTATTCATAATTCTCAAATAAGAAGGTGTTATAAGGAGTTTTGAATTAGGTATTATCCCATGGTCCAGCCAGAAGGGACATTTCGATAGATAAAATAGAAGTCCATAGGTCAAGCAGATGAATAAGAAAAGGGAATAATGCTATTATTGTTATCAGCTGTCACCAAAACAATCTCAACAAGGTGATAGTGAGGATGCCATGATATGCATTGAAGGGGTTAAAGAATTAAAAAGAAAATTTATGAAAGGGTTAAAGGAAATGAAAACTCTCCATACACTTAGAGAAGAAATCGTGTCAGTACATATGCTATCAATAACCACAAAGATGATTATGATAATTGAAGACATACATGATGGACCCAATGATGCAATGCAGAACCCTTCCCAGCCACTCAAGTTTCTCACAAAAGATACTTATTTAATTTCTCACGGAGTTACACACGTAATCTATCAATTTCTCACTCCGAGAAATGTTGATATTGAATAGGTAGCAGTCTGCTCTAGCCTCCGCTCACTAAAACGAAAGTGCACTAATTGAGTCTAGAGCCAAAAGAGATTCAAAATAAAATCTCGTAGGACACATGCCAATATACACTTGTTGTTCACAAATAAGAACACAAGTTGTACTTAAGAGTCCTTCCCAGATCCTAGTAATCTTTCTAGAACGTTCATAGTGGTAATCACGTAGTGATCCTCGATGATTAAACAGAAACCATGGCAGTGTCAACATCAAGCAACACAAATAGTGGGTCTCCTAGTTAATCCTTATGGATTAAGCATGGGGTTACTTAGCTTCAAAGGGTCTACAGTCATGGAGTGACGCTTTAAGTGTACTACAGAGGCTCACCTAGATTGTTGTTAGCTTTATTGAGGGCATCCAATCTATGGTAACAACAGGTGGGGAAATTCTTAAAAAGAATTACCTGACACTTTAAGCTGAAAAACCTACTAAGGAGATTCCTTATATGAATCGAGTCTTGATGACATAGGTCTTTACTTGGATTTATCTAATGTAATTATATCGGTTCTTAAACGAATCAGGAGGTTATTTCTACCCACATAAGATGAATGACATTCATCAATAAAACAATCGTAGTGGAAAAATTCTCTAAGAAAGGTCCATGATGATCGATTGGCCTGACATTATTATCTATACCTTTTCTATGACATGTACTGATGAATGTAATCTTTGCTAGTACTCCACCACCACAAGCAAATTAACATCTTCAACTCCACATACTCATACTCATATAATTCATTAAGATCAAGTTAAAGACAAAGATGTTAAAGACAAAGAACTACTTCAAGTACAAGTATATTCAAGATTAAGTCAAGATGAAGTTCAAAGTTCAAATAATGATAGATATATGAGCAATGATCAAAGTCTAAAGACCAAGTGGTATGAGTATGTTGGAGAAGACGTCTATAATAACCTGATAATTCGAAACGGCATTTGGAATATATTGATACGGATAATACTTGAAGACTATGAACCTTTCATATATACGTTATAAGTTGAACTACAAAATAAAGGTCCTAATCTAAGTTACAAAATAAAATGACACACTCCTAAACTATGATACATCTCACACGATTTAACTTTTCCTATGAGGGTCTGTTTTTTTTTAAATGTATACACAAAACATTACTAAATAATATGATCTTATAAAATTTGAAATTTGTGAAAAGATTTAGTCCTCCCCATGCCCATTATATTCGGCATATCTTCCACTATATCTCCCCAAATTCTGTTTCACTTCAAGAACCGTATTTCACCTCTTCTTCACAAAACAAAAACCCTACAACCAAATAATAAATCTGCATCTTAATTTCTCCTAAGAAGAAGGTACGAAGATGGTCATCAATCCGTGGTATACAAGCTTCTGATCGTAGGTGATGTAAGATGGTGTGATCCTGTGTAGGATTTGGGTTCGAAAGGAGTTATTTCTTGGGTTCTTTTTTTGGTTTATTTGGTCTCGTTATAGGCAGCCTTCAAGGTATATCCATCCCATTGTTTTCTATTCTTTTGACATACATATAACATGTATAAATACGTAACATGTAATCACGAAACTATGAAATATATATGTGTCGATCTTAGTTCTGTTTTGGGCTTCGAATATTTTTGATATATATGCCTATAATCTGGTATTTAAGATCCTAATATGATACATGATATATGTTCTAAAATCTGGTTATAAAACCTAAAGAATTAACATGAAGCATACATGTGTATTAACATGAATAATGGCTAGGTTTTGATGTGATTTTATGTAATGGTTTTGTGTGATGTTGGCTTTAGTTTGTGTTTGAGTGTGTAACGTGTGGATTGGTCTTCAAGGACTGGAAACATGAGTTTTGTGTGTGATTGAAATCAGTAAAAATGGAGGTGTTAATCGGATCTAAAAATGGTAAGGGTTTAGGGTTTGTTTGGTTTTGTAGAAGGTTATTTTTTAATGATTATGGAACACGGATTAGGGTTCAGGTTTGGTACGGTTTTTGTGGTGTGTTGTGATTATGAATGAGAATATATGTTAAAGTAATGACTTATACAGGTCTCGTGGTATATATAGGTCTTGTGTGTGTTGGTGTACATAAACATGTGTTATTATGGTCTTAAACGGGTTTTTGAACTGAACAGTTTTGAAGGCTGAATATGTGAACGCTGTTGCTTGAGTTTTATAAGGGTATAATACTGGATCTGTGCTTGTAAACTTATTTTAATATCTTAATTAAGTTCTCCAATTGGTTTGAAATGATTTGGAGTTGTTTTGGTCATGTTTTTAAATTTTATGGGATTAAGTGTCAAATCTGAGAAATCGGAGTCTGAACATCAGTCGGTGTTTTTGATTTTTAATTTTCAAACCACAAGGAACTGAGAGCTCTCCTTTTTTAGGGGTGATATTTAAGTTATATGTGACTTCCTGGAATTCTTTTGGATTTTTCTGAAGTGTCTCAATGGGTTAATTAAAGGAAAACTTTCTGTATGTATCTGCAGTTAATTTTCTGGGTAGGTCTGAAAAGCTAATTTTTGAAACAGTACTTTTACTTGGAAATAAAATCTATAAAAAATTTTGAAGATACTAAGCTAATATGGGAATCACTGGTAATTATTTCATAATTTTTGGAGCTTGTTTGGCAGGCCTTAAAAATCATAATAATGTGATCCAGATTCACTAAAAAATCATAAATAAGTGATGTATGATTTGGAAGTACCTATAAACCCTAAGTTTAATTAATTATGAATGTAACCCTAACTTACTAATTGTGGAAACTTGCTAAATAAGGAAAGTTACTAATTCGGGGAAGTTACTTAATTCGGGAAACTCACTTAATTCGGAAAGTTACTAATTCGGGAAGTTACTAAATATGAAAAGTTACTAAATTTGGAAAGTTGCTATAAATTGAAGGAAACCCTAATATGTCAATCTGAACAACAATAAGTACTGAAACAGAAATAACTTATGAAATGGTTCTTAAATAATAAGACGATCATTAATTCATGTAGATTCGCTGTAGAAGGAGTGACTTCTGATCCATGTGTTTTCTAATATGGTTTCATTGCGGATTGAGGTACAGATATTCTACCCTTTCTCAGTAAGGGTGTTTTCTCACATGACTTCTCGATCCTTGACTGTCATTCATTGCCTTGATATGATTCCGTTTGATATGATTCCTTTTGATATAATTCGCTTTGATATGATCATCTGATTTGATATTCATTTAGCTATTCGTTTGATATGATATTCATTTGATATCTTTTGCTATAATATGATTCCGTTCTGTTGATATAATCTGCTTGGATATGATATGATTATGGATATGCTTTGATATGATATGTTCTGTTCAGTTGCCCGAGCTAACTAGCCATGGAGGTACAATGGCCATGTTATTGATGGCACCAATGGCATGACACCATCTGTGGCGGTGTGATTAGTCTACGGCGTCCCCATTTGATATGATATGTGATCACTTGACCATTATGATATGTGTATATACCTGTCATGAGCAGGTGTATATATTTGATTCATTTTGCAGGGGGCATATGGATGCATCCTCGGCATTTTGTTTCGTTTTGTTAGTGATTGGGTGGTGTATGCCTTGCACCCCTTCACTTCTGGGAGCTAGCTACTCCATTTGGTATTCTGGAAATCTCCCCTCTAGGTACACCTATGATTTGACGGATATATGAGATTATGTGATTATTTGGTCTATTCGAGTATCTCATTTAGACACGCTCGTGGCCATTCCTATTTGATTACTTGGTTCGTTATAATTATCTGACATTCGTATTATCTCTTGATTATCTTATTTCGTTTCTCATTTAACTTATGATATATGTTCAGCTTATCCATGAGTGCTTATTCGTTTGACATTTTATATTTTGTTCAGCAGGATCTTGTGGTTCCATTTCTCTATAATTATGTATATGCTTCGATTATTTGTTTCAGTTATATCTGTTCACTAGGTTTTTTAAGCTCAGCCGCATTTCTTTTCCTGTGGCAGGTTTTAGGTTGGAAGCTGGGGATATGAGTGAAGAGTGCATAGGAGCTCTTAGTGGACTACTCTGATGATAGATACCCATTTACTTTTGGAGTAGACTTAGATTTGTCTTCAGTTATATTTAGTTTGGATTTGTAATTTAGCTTTGGAACACACAATGTTTAGAGTTAGTATTTCATTATTACCTTAGAATACCATTGTATCATGTTATTTATAAGACTTCTGCTTGCGTTTGTATGTTCTGATTGACACCATAATGTGGCATTTTGACCCTTGTCGGGTTGAGGTGTTACAATGTCAATCACAAATACTTGAAGATGCTGATCGAAGGAAAGATAGGATAAGAAATTGCATGAAAGATCACAAGGCATGAACGAAACGACAAAAAACACAAGTCTACTACAACACACAAAGTTCAAGCTCAAATATCAAAGAATCAAGATATGAACATAGAGCTTATGTTAAATGACTACCCCTTAGGGAGAGATTGTTAGCATTTTAAGTGGGGGTCATTAACACTTATAAGAACCTTGTAACACTATATTAGTGTTTTGTAAGCTAGTTAAGTATAATGGGCCTGGTTAAGGTAGTTATGTATAAGGCTAGTTCATGTTTAAGCTTATAACCAAGCCTGACCCAACAAAGGCCCATAATTCTCTTGTGTACACTACAAATACATGTCCCAAGCTCATTCAAGAGTGGATATGTGTGTGTTTCTTTCTCCTTAAGCTAATCTATTCTCCTTTCCTCCTGTTGCTCTACACGATACTATCTCACTTCTCTCTCTAGTTTTCTACTCTTCTTCTCTGTTAGGAATGCTCCTAACACGAAAATGTGACAACATATTCAGTATTACAATAGTTATCTTGTTAGGCTCAAACACATGGACTGAAACCGTCAATTATGTAAATTCATGTGTATGTTTACCTTTAAATACCCTCCTAGACTTCACTAGGAGGGTGAGCCTTGTTTGTTTTTGTTTCACTTTTCTTTATTATCAATAAAATCCAGGCTTTCTATCTCTCTCACTCTACTCTCTCTCCCTAAAACTCTTACCAAGGAGATGATGTATTATCATCATCCCCGACCTCCCGAGTCACAATAATCTCACCAAAATACGGTCCATCATTCTCTTTTTTTAATTAATCTCTGTGATTGATATGCTATCTTAGAGACCTAAGAATAATTGTTAGGTTGTTGTTGTCTGTTATTGTCCAAAATACATATCCTATATATCAATTGGATGTTATAATGCATTTTTATATGGTGAACTTGTTGAGGATGTATACATGAAACTGCTTGATGGTTACTTTAATAAAGATGATAAAAGGGTTTCTAAGCTACTTAAATCTTTATATAGATTGAAGAAGGCTTCCAGAAAGTGGAATGAGAAATTTACTTAAACTTTACTTGAAAATAAGTTTGTACATAGCAAAATTGATTATTTCATTGTTCACTAAGTCTGAAAAAGGTGTTTTTCTAATGCTTTTAGTCTATGTGGATGATATTGTTAACTAGCAATAACGAAAATGAAATAAACAAGTTTAAAAAAAAAATTAGTTCTAAATTCTTGATTAAGGATTTAGAAAAGTTAACATACTTTCTTGGTATAGAATTTCTAGAAACATATAGTGGTAATTGTCTTAACAAAAGAAGTATTGTGTGTAATTACTTCTTGAGTTGGGAATGTTGGCGTGTAAGCCAATTGCTATTTTTGTTAGTGATAAAGAGTCTTTAAAGAAAGGTAAGACTATTTCTGATAAAGGTAAGCCTTTGATAGGTATTAATAACTATCAAAAGCTTTTCGGTAAACTCATATGCCTAACTTTAATCTACCTGATATTTCTTACTCTATTTATTACTTGAGCAAGTCTATGAGTTTGAATGTTTATGTCGACTCAGGTTAGGTAAAATGTAAAGTAACAAGAAAATCTGTTATTTGCTATTCAGTTTTCTTGGGTGACAATCTTGTTTAATGGAAAAGCAAGAAACAATCTCTTCTTGCAAGATCATCTGTAGAAGCTGAATTTAGAGCTATGTGCAGTGTAACTTGTAAAACAATGTGGATTTTTAAAATTCTGGATGAAATGAAACTGGGTACGGGATTGCCAGTTCCTCTAGACTTTGATAATAATGCTGCTATTCAACTAGCAACAAATCCAGTCTTTCATGAAAAGACTAAACACTTTGAGATTGACTTATATTTTCTGATAAGGTATTTGAAAGCTGTTAAGGTTAAGTCTGAAGAAAATATAGCAAATATTTTCACAAAAGCTTTGTCTGTGAAAGAACATGAGGGTTTTTTTCCCCATAAAGTTGTTGCTTTTGGATCTATATAAAGGTTAGCTTATGAGGGAATATTAAATATATCATTTGTAAGCTAACTTTCACAAATTACGTGGACCAGTTCTGTCATGTTGGAAAGTTAGAGGTGATAGCAGGTACGTATTCTGTTGATATAAACATACTGTTTCAAACTTTTATCTGGTTTTGCAAGGTTTATATTTTTCTTGGGGCTGAATGTGGCTAGGGTTGAAAAATCAAAAAAGTTCCTTACATAATATCGCTTCTCTTGTTGTGTTTGTTATGAATTATCAGTTTCGTATTACATTTATGTATGCCACATTTTGTCAAACAATAGACCAATAATGTACCTATCTATTGTCTCCTAAATTACCCTAAGATGTAAAGTAAAATTTATAGTAATGTTACTAGTATAAATACCCCATGAATGCAATGAAAGAAGATACACCAATATCACCTATTAAGGTATTATTACTTCTCATCTATCTTAAGCTTTCCTTCAAATTCATCTTAAAATTCTTGGTTGTAATGATTATCTTGTGATAAAACCCGTTAATTACAACACGTTATCAGCACGATCGTTCACAGTCGTTATAATTAAGAAAGTTTAAGAAAATCATTTTAATGTAAACATTTCCTTAAGTTGGAATGTCAACAAATTGTTACACCATTTATAACCTGTGTACAACTTTTTTTTTTTTTTTGGAAAACCAAACGATTTACTAATGATGTCAACAATTTGTTTGGGAGGTACATCTATTAGAAAATCATTAATGATGTTTACAATGTGTTACACATTCAAAAATCCAAACGTAGGGTAGAATTTTATATATTAAGTTTCAAAAGGTTAGTGACAACTAATATATAATTAACAAGTTTATCTTATTCTTATGCTAATTGTTTATTATTGTCTCACTAATTTTTATTTATGAAACTAACATTTACTTTATTGCAACTAACTTTTATTTATGCAATTAACATTTAGTTTATTGCAACTAACTTTTATTTACGCAATTAACATTTCCTTATTCAGTAACTAATCTTTATTTAGGTCTTAATTGTTATTTATTTATGTACACTTATATTTATATTTACTAATATTTATATCTTGTATTTATTGCGATGTGCTAAGCGAGTTTATTTCTTATTTATTCTTCTTACTGATTTTTATAAAAGGTTTTATAAAATATATATACACAACAGCTCTGTAACGGTTGTAAACAGAAACACACAGCTTTACAACGTCTATATTTTTTTGCTATAAATTCAGAGTTACCAATCCAAAAAATTTCACAAAAAAGCAAATCATCCTATTTCTTAAATCAAGTTTTTGCTCAAAGAAGCTTTCAAGGATGGTTAGCCCGTTTCTAGTTGTTATCATCATCACAATCATTCTACTTATTTACCCTCTGGTTAATCTCCCACCTGGAGAATTGTACTTTTGTTTAGGCTTCTATATATTTTCTATTTTCCCATTATTCTGTATTGCGCTATGCATCAATACTAATGGATTTGAATAATATGTTTGTTTGTTGAAATTGTGATATTTTCATAAATGTCAAACATATCAAAGCTTGAATTTGCTGCTCTTAATGTAACTGGAAGAAACTATATGCCATGGGTTCTTGATGTTAAAATGCATCTCGAATCTTTGGGAATTGAAAATACTATTATTGAAAACAATGATTGTCCATCACAAGATAAAGCGAAGGCAAACATTTTTCTTTAAAAACATATTGATGATGGACTAAAATTTGAATACCTTACCACTGATGATCCAAGTATTCTTTGGAAAGATCTTAATGATCGCTTTGATAATCAAAGGGAAGTTTTACTTCCGGCTGTTCAAAAAGAATGGAGATCTTTACAATTCCATGACTTTAAAAAAGTCAGTGATACAGCTCTGCTTTGTTCACAGCTTAAATTTTGTGGACAAAGCGTTACTGATGCAGATATGTTGGAGAAAACTTACTCCACATTTCATGCATCAAACATGACTTTGCAGCAACAATACCGACTGCAGAAATTCACAAGATATTATGAGCTAAATGCTTATCTCTTTCTTGCTGAGAAGAATAATGAGCTTTTGATGAAAAAACATCAATCTCGTCCCACTGGATCATTAGCATATCCTGAAGTGAATGCTACTAAAAATAACACCAAAAGCATTATGCGTGGGCAAGGCCAAAGTCATGGAAAAGGTCATGGCCAATTTGCCAAAAACAAGGGCCATAACCGTTCTTTTGATCGGAACTAGAAAAATGGCCGAGTTTATACTCATGGTCTTGGATTCACCCGTGGTAATGGTCAAAATACCAACAATTATGCTCCACGAAACAATAAGGCCAAAAATGCGGGCAAGCATAAACATAATGGTAAATCTGGCCCATCGCAGAACACTGATGGTTCTTGCTTCAGATGTGGTAGCTCAAACCACCGGGCAAAGTGATGTCGAACAGCCCCTCACCTCTGTGAGTTGTATCAAGCATCTCTCAAAGAAAAAGAGAGAGAGGTCAATCTTGTGGACCAAGTTGATCTAGGAAACAATGACTTAGATACCTCAGATTTCTTCAGTGGTGACACTGAATTGAATACTCCAGATTTCTTCAGCGATATGGTTATTTGAGATGAATTATGTTGAATTATCATAACTATGTCATTTTCTTTTATGTATTCCCTTTTTTGCATGTATTTCCCTTTCCATGTGTGTTTTTCATTCGATAACTAGGATTTCGTTCTTATGTAAAATATCATTTAATAATATGAACTTCTAGTTATTTTTCTAATACGTACACTCAAAATTTTTGTTTGAAGATTAAAATGAATTCCACTGGAGCACAACATCAACAAAAGTTTGGAGACCTGTGTAAAGCGGATAGCGGTGCTACACACACTATCCTCAAGTCAAAGAAATATTTTTCTGAATACAGACCAACCAAAGGACCAATACGTACAATATCATGTCCTGTTGACTTTATAGAAGGAACGGGAAAAGCCAATTTCATACTACCAAACGGCACAGTTTTTGATTAATAATGCTATATTTTCTCCCAAGTCCAGTAGAAACTTGTTGAGTTTCGGTGACATATATCTTAATGGATATGACACTCAACTACAACAATTGAAAATGAGAAATATTTGCATATCATTGATAAAAGCAATGTATTGGAAAAACTACCAGTGCTCCATTCTGGATTGCATTATACACATTTAAGTATGGCAGAATCACACATGGTGATGAAAGAAAAATCTTGTGATCCTGGTATAGTCAGTTTGTGGCATGAGCGGTTAGGTCATCCAGGATCGACAATGATGAAAAGGATAATTGAAGACATTGTAAAACCTTAAAATCCGTAATCATATTTTACTTGGAAATTTGAACTTAACCTAAGTTTATTTGATAAATAAAAGATATGTAAACTCTATGTTATACACTTGGAATTATATAATATCCAAAACTATACATTATAACTTAAATACAAAATAAATGTATCCTAAACCTAAGTTAAAAATTAAAATCGGTGCACCCTCTTTTCCTTAAAGCTCCACACGTTTTCTATGTGTATACTTGAACCGAAATTTGTGACCTCCCTCCCCTCTCACACGTTAACTTTGTGAACAAGATAAGACCAAGTAATATGCAACTTAAATAAAAGATCTTATGGTTCCTTATCCCTAGCAAAGCATACGGTATTTCCCAACTTATAATCACACGCCTTTTTTTCCCCTATTTCACAAAAACATACGGCATTCATTCTCTCTCCCCATGCGAAACCCTAGCAGCCACCATAATTATTTTTGTTCAGCCCTCAAGACGCAAGGAAGAGGAAGGTTTGAAGTTTGCCTTGATCGTGTAACTCTTGGGTAATTGTATTGTGTGATTCGTGGGTCTCTTCTTGGTTACCTTGGCCTCGTTAAATCTGCTAAGAAGGTACCACCATCCTTCTTTGTTTTTCAGTCCATTCGACACCTGTATATCTTTTGAAATCTGAAGTTAAAACATGTTATACTAACCAACGAATCATGTGATCATGCTAAACTTGTGTCTCGTTAAATTGGTAATATGAATAACACATATAAATGCCTCATAAAATCATAGAATTGTGTAACATGTGTATGTCGACTTTCATTCTGTTTTTGGCCATTGAATCAGATCTGAAGCAATTAAAAATGTGAGATTTTATGTGAATAATCTGTGCACAAAACCTGGAATAAAACCCTAAGTAATTAAAAATGTGGCATACATAATTAATACGTTGGTTTATGGCTTGTTTTGTGTTATTTTATGTGAATAATCTGTGAAGAATTTGGGTTGGATTGATGAGTGTCCAAACTGAGGATGCCAATGTGTGTTTAAGTGATTTTTGAGTCTAAACACAAGTACTCTTTGTATACTTCTAGGAAATGTAAGATTCATAGTAATTAGAGGTCGGGAAGTAAGTTTTTTGATTTCTAGAACATAAGTTGTCAAACATGTGAATCTGAGTCTGAAAATCAGTTGATGTTTTTGATTTTTAATTTCCAAACCATAAGGAGTAGAGAGCTCTCATTTTACGGGGGTGATACTTAAGTTATGTGTGACTTCCTGGTATTTTTTTGGATTTTTCTGAAGTGTCTAAATGAGTTAATTAAATGCAAACTTTCTGTATGTATTTGCAGTTAATGTAACACCCCCTAAAATTTGATTTAACAGCGGAAGACTTAATAGGGATATTACTGGTAGGATCATAGTTATAATCGTAGAAAATGACTCAAAAGAGATGTTATGCAAATCATTGTCATTCATTTTAGAAATTCAAATACAAAAAGGGAATTTCAGCATTTAATGCTCCACAAAAGATATTGTAAGTTTGATATAATTGACTTAAATTTATTTGACACCAAAACCATCCGTTAATGCCCACTCCGTGCCTCAAATTCTCCGATAATTTTCTAAGAAAAACGTGCTTAAAAGTGTCAACACAAAGGTTGGTGAGTTCATAGGTTTATAAAAAAGCAGTAAAGTAGGACCATGATTGAAGCATGTGACCATCACCACAAATATGATGACACATCAAAATGAATGTCTAATTACGCTAGCACTAAGTTCATACAAAGCTTGACAATATGAATGCTCTAGAAGCACATTAAATAAAGACCCTTGTAAATATCTATCCCGAGACACTCGTGATTTGACATGTTATACGCTCCCATTTGGTCAACCTGACCAAATCGAACGGGGGAGTCAACCCCAATAGATCTATTTATACCATTCACGCTTCCCAAGTGGAATTGACGGTTCATGAATTTGGGCATGATGGGGGTACTACTCTTAGGCTAATCCTTGCGTAATAGTTTAATAAAACATTTGTAAAATATTGGTCCTTAAAAATATGTTTTGCATGTTTCTCACCCCAAATGTTTTATAAAGCAAATAATAATAGTAAAAGTGGGGCTATGACTCACCATGAATGTAACTAGCAAAAGTGAAATACAAAACCAAATGAATAAAGGGAACGGCTCCAACACAGGACCTGGATAATAATAAGGAAGTCTGAGATTTTGACGGTTTTGGCCTAATACGAATAATGACTGAAAATGGTATCGCATGACGAAGTGGTTTGTGATGAGAATGAATGATATGCTTAAAATGCTTAAAGTTCAAAAATAATATTATATATAATATTATCTTGTTTTTATGTTATTTAAATCATAAATATCGTTTCCTCGAAAATGGTTTGAATAAAACGTTAAGTTAATCGTGAAAAACCGTTATAAATAAATATAAACGTTATATAATAACTATTGAACGTAATGAAATAAAATGCACGTGAAACGAATGAAATACGTAAAATATAAAATATAAATGAAAATAAAGTAAAGTTACTATTGATCCTTGAAATTATACAAAATTTACATTTTTAACCCTAACAGTGTAATATTTGCACCGTTAGTCCTTGGTTAACATTTCTAGTCCAAAAGTTCCCAAAAATGACATTTTAAACCATAAAGTGACTGTTTTAACATTATATATCCCCAAGTTACTGAAATTACAGTTTATACCCTATTTTCCCGAAATTGATAGTTTTGGTCCTTGAGTTTGAAAGTATTTGCAAAACTAGTCCTTTTTGTACAAAAATAATGGGAAAAAGCATCCGAGAGTTTTGTAAGTTTTATAAAGCTTATTTGACTTCCTATTGAGTGCTTATAACTCGCATAGCTTATTTTTGTGCTTAGTGGGCTTTTAAACGTTTTAACTTGGCCCGTTAAGGAAATAAGGTGCGTGGGCTTTTAAGGCTTAATGGGCTTATGTTTGGGTCCAAGTTAGGATTATAAAAATGTTGCAAAAGGGTCCATACGAATTGCTTATTGGAATAAGCCAAAAACAGATTATTGGGCTTATAAGCCCACGTTATTTATAAAAGAGTTTTAATAAAACTTTGCGACTTGCGTTAGCTTTGGACGAATTCGAATGTGTTTAAGGCTTTGTGAGGGAAATGACCAAACTAAGTTTTGGTTTATTAGCTAGTGAATAATCAGTAGCAATAATAAAAAGATTAGGTCATGTTTCAAAATCCGGTTTTATGGGTTGATTTCTAAACCGAGTTACAACATGTAAATGAAAACGAAAAAAAATTGATGAACATGATTAAAATGAACTCGATATGAAATAATATGCATGAAATGAATGTGAATGAGGTAATAAGGGTATTAACGTGTTGCTAGCCTTCCATGGAGGAGGTATGCATAATTATAAAACGTAAAATGAATAAATGTAATACGTACAAATTGAAATGAGATGAGATAATTATATATATGTTAAAATTAAAAGAAGGAAATGTATGAAATGAAGAAGAAATCAAATTGAAATGAGTTAAAGAGAGTTTTGAAGACTTACAACGCCAAAGGAAATAAGTTATAGGCTCGGATTGATCAACAAGGTTCTCGAATTGGATATAACGATTGAAATGGAACTCGAATTGCTATCAAAAGGTCTTGGCTAATTTCAAACTGATCATAGGAGGTTTTTAGGACTTTAGAGAGTGTGTGTGAGTGAGTAAAACCAGGGAAAAGGGTTATGTTTGGTTTGTACGAAAATGCATGCATGTGGTTCGAAATATATAACCCAACTTGCACCACTTGAGTTTATTCGATCATGGGAGAGGTAGGGTAGGATAAGAGAATATATTATATCATTAATGAGCTTAGGGGGGGCTTAGGGTCATGGGTAAGTAGGGAAAACCAAATGGGAGTTTGTGGGTTTGCATTTTGTATTCGTACGTAATAAGCAAAGGGTCCAAAAGATAATTTGACGTGTGAGATTAATGAACATGGTGAGAAAACGAGTCTTAGAGCTTCAAAATATGTTTTAGAAACCAAATTATATAGTAGAAATCGTTTGAATGCAAAATGAATCAATATTGAAAATAATTATATGGTTTAGAAATGGTTGCGAGATGAGTTTACTTTGGCCTTTGTTTGTGGGTTAAACGTTTGAGTTAGGACTTGGAATTCGACATCCTATAAGTTTGAAGTATAAAGAATCGAGTGAGCTAAAAATATATATATATCTTATGTGTCGAAATTAGAAATGAGAGGGGCAAAGCTTAGGGACCTTGGTCGACAGAAATTGAAAAGAAAATAAGTTAAGTGTTTTGGATTAGGCCTAATGAACAGTAATGGATTGGATTTTTGGGCTTAGGAATAGTAATAGGGTCCATTGGGTTTATTGAGTGTGTTGGGTTATCCGTCATCCATGTGTGAGCTCGTTCCAATGTTTTGAGAATAAACGTAACGTAATAAACAAAATTTTAAATTTTGTTCATAAAAATGGTTAACTGAACTGTAACAGATAATTAATACTTGATTAACGTTTACAAATGACTAGGGAATTTTACGGGTTGCTACAGTTAACTTTCTGGGTATGTCTGGAAAGATGTTTTTTGAAACAGTACTTGTACTAGGTTATAAAATCTATAAAAATTTGTGAAGATACTAAACTAATAGGGGAATCACAGATAATTATTTCAGAATTTTTGAAGCTTATTTGGCTGGCCTTAAAAATCGTGAGAAACCGGTCCAGAATTACAATATAAACCTTAATTCAGTATTATAAGCCCTAAACCTAATTTAATACATATGAACCCTAATTTGGTGATTGATTGATTTAAATACCTTTAAAACCCTATGTTTAACTATTTGTCAGAATTAAACCCTAAACTTAACTTATTATCATTTGAAATCCTAAATTTGACTAATTATGAAGGTTACCCTAAAAGTTACTAAAATTGGAAAGTTACTAAAAATGGAAAGATACCCTAAGTATGTAAATCTGTACATTAATCAGCATTTAAAACCCATTATGACATTAAATGATTAATAATTCAGGAAGACCATTTGAAGAAGGAGTAATTGTGTTTTCCGAGTGTTCATTTCATTACGGTTAAGGTACAGATATTCCACCCTTTCTCAGTATGGGTATCTCATGACTTGATTCCTAATTTATGTTATTCTGACTTATGATCCATATTCTGATCTATTTTGCATTTGCTATTCAGTTTGATATTAGATTTATTTCAGTTAAGCATTGCCTTTGTTGGATAATTAGTAATTATCCTTTATGCTTTATTTATATCATTTGCCTAATTCTATTGCGCGAGCTATTTAAACTAGTCATGGAGGTACCATGACCATGTCATTGAGGCACCAAGGCATGACACCATCTGTGGCGGTGTGATTAGTCCACGACGTTTCCTTTTGTTTATATTGCTATATATAGCGCACCTGGCCCGTGTATATTGTATGTATGCTTAGTCTAGAACTTGGTATATGTATATCTGTTTTGTAGGGAGCGTATAGATGCATCCTAGGTACTTAGTTGTGTTTTGATTTAGTGATCAACTTGTGTATGCCATACACCACATTTCACTTTTGGTGCATGGAGTCTGCAGCCTCCATGTACATATTATTATTACAGTGATATTTATATGTGTGATTATTTGGCTTATTCATGTATCATGTTTAGGTATATGTTTCGGGTTCGTGGGCAATTCCTTATTATACTCGATTTCCTCATCTCCAGTTACTCCCATGACATTTGTTTCATTCATTCTTATCTTTATTATTCATTTGTCTCTGATTTCATTTAATTCTCATGGGTTATGATGTTCTGGTTCAGCAGGTTCTGATGACTTTGTTTCAGTTACTTATTACTTTTAGTTATTCTTTTGTTTATATCTGTTCACTGGGCTTTTTAAGCTCAGCCGCATTTCTTTTCCTGCGGCAGGTTATAAGAGGGAAGCTGGTATTTGAGTGAAGAGTGCTTAGGAGCTCTTAGTGGACTACACTGTTGATAGCTTCCCATGGATTAGAGATGGATTTAGAGTTTTACTTTTAGACATAGTTTGTATGTTAGTTTGGAAGTTGTTATGTTCAGATTTAGTACTTTATCTTTTCCTTAGAATACCATTGTATTATTAAAGTCTTCCGCTTGTGTATGTTCTGTTTGACGCCATAAATGTGACATTTGACCCGTTCTCGGATGGGGGTGTTACAGACAACCATTGAAGGAACGAAAAATCCTTTAGATGGATAAAATGGCTTTGTGTACGTCATGTTCTCTTGGGAAGTTAATTACAAGGCCATCGCCACTTAAAATTGAAAAGGAATCGCCTGTGTTTCTTGAAGGAATTCAAGGCGATATTTGTGGACCGATACATCCACCATGTGGACCATTTAGATATTTTATGGTCCTAATAGACTCATCAAGTAGATGGTCTCATGTATCCTTATTATCAACTCGTAATGTGGCGTTTTCCAAATTCCTTGTTCAAATCATCAAGTTGAGAGCACATTTTCCGGATTACACTATTAAACGTGTAAGGCTTGATAATGCGAGCAAGTTTACGTCTCAAACATTTAATGACTATTGTATGTCAGTAGGGATTGTCGTTGAACATCTAGTTTCTCATTGTTGGGATCCCTTCTAAATCATTCCACACACATATTATGTAATAGAGAGAGAAAGATGATATATTCTAGAGAGAGAATTTCTCTATTTCATTAATAACCAACACTCTTTCAAATAAGAGCTTACAACTATATATAGTCTTTCATAAGATGAGAATAATGAAGTGTGCCGTGTTTACATATTTCACTAATTCAACATTAGCCTAAATACTAAGACTAAACTAGACGACACACTTATACTATTACGTAGACTATATTTTTACGATTCTAACGAGCTATTACATGACCATATTACAAGTTCATTGACTCGATAATGATCATCACTTTAAGCAGTCCCAACAATCTCCCCTTAAAGGACGATCATTAAGATCTCTCTTTGATTACATTTATGATCATCACTTTTGCGTTTCAAACAATCTCCCCCTAAAGGGTGATCATTGAGATCTCTTTCTGTGACATGTGGGTTATGGGTCCCCTAATAGAAATGGATGATCTTCTTTGATGCTTGATATCTTGAACTTTGAGTATTTGTGTAATAGCTTTACTATATCCTTTGTTTCAATCATGCTTTGTGATCTTTGTTCTTCGTTCTTGTTCTTGTAATCAGTTGTGATATTCACTTTCCTTTCATCAACGTCTTAATTAATGGTGTCTTTACGTCAAACCAACATGCTCTTACTTCTTGTTAAACATTCTTGTTTCGTTCTTCATCTTTGACTTCTCAACTTTGTTGATTCTTTGATGAGAACTTTTCTTGACTTTTAAACAACATCATCTTTCTTGACTTTTCACCCTATCATTAGCTGCATGGTAAAGGTTAGTAATAATCACCAATCGATCACGGTGGACTTTTCTTAGAGATCAGACCAATACGATTGTTTTACTGATGAATGTCTTGATTCCATTCACCTTGGTTAGGCACATTAGCCGTCCGAATCCCGTTATGGAAAGTTATCAATACTATGGATAAAATCCTAGTAAAGACCCACGTCTTCAGAACTCGATTCGTGAAAGGTATCTCCTTAGCGGGATTTCCAGCACTTACAGGTTCGGACTTTGAGAGAATTAAC
This sequence comes from Artemisia tridentata subsp. tridentata, assembly GCA_021014915.2. Classification (NCBI taxonomy): domain Eukaryota; kingdom Viridiplantae; phylum Streptophyta; class Magnoliopsida; order Asterales; family Asteraceae; genus Artemisia; species Artemisia tridentata. Next base: position 246,029,354 of record CP139507.1, on the reverse strand, counting down.
AACATAGTGTGAAAAACCCTCTCTAATCCTTACAAAGGTTGTTTCTGAATTGGATACCCTCAAGAAGGCTTACGAAGATATACCAAAGTATTCCAACAATTCAGGTGAGCCGCTGACGTATACTGAAGTATTACTCCACGATTGTAGACCGTTTGGAACATAGTAACAACCACCATGATATTAGTGGCAAGATCCGAAGATCTCATGAAAGACTCATACAACTTGTGTCCTTTTTGGCGAACATAAGTTTATGTTTTGGAATGTGTATCCTAAGAGATCTTTTGATGAATCTCGTGGCTCTAGACTCGATTAAGTGCGTTTTGGTTTTAGTGGTCAGAGGCATGGAGCAGAGAGCATCCTTTTTCAATACCAACACATCTCGGAGTAAGAGGTCGATAGATTATGCAAGGTTCTCCGTGAGAAATGAAACAAGATCCTTTTAAGAGGAACTTGAGTAGCTAGGAGGGGTTGTGCGATGCGTCACTGGGTCCATGATGTCTTGTCTTCAACACCGGTTTCTACCCTAAGTTTCAAGGAGGGATATTTCTTTTCACCCTATCATTAACTTTTCTTTTTAATTCTTTAACCCCTTCTTTCTCCTTTCATCACATTTACTCCTTTTTTCAATCATACCTAAGGACTTCTAATACTAAACTATTGGTGTTGTCCTTGGCTAGATCCCTCCGGCTCTGGCGGATCATTGGACATAAACGTAACCTTAATCACCTTATAACTCCATGATTATCCTAGATTCATTGATCACATGCCATAAAACCATTTGTAAAATCTCTCAAAGTGTTTATGATTACAAAACATATTTTGTTAACACTTTGAGAGTTTTGCTTTTTCTGAAATACTCCCCCTTCACATGTGCTCATGAGTTTTAAAGATAAATTTACACATGTTGGGTGGAGTTCACACTTTTTTAATTGATTAATTTTCAGTGAACATGGCCGATTCGAGACACGCTTAAATCACTAGTTAGACTAGCTGGAAATTATTACCCGTCCTGGTAACATTCAAAGAAAATCTCTCTAAACAGTACACTCTACTCAGACAAGTCCTATTCGAGACACGCTTACATCACTGTTTAGGCCAGCTTGAAGTTATTACCCGTCCAGGACAAGTCCTTTCGGTTACTGACAGTTAAGTTTCATCAATTCATTGGCTATATCTGAGTCGAGCTCATAAGAGATTCCACAATTTTGTAACATATTTTAATCACATTTTTCATTTTCTCTCCCTCAAAAATAGCAATTGATGTTGTTTTGAAGAAACATTTGATTAAAATATGCTTTTTTTTTTTAGGTTTATAGGGAGATTTTCACAAGAACATCTGCTTTTTGAACAAAGATATTTCAAATACTCCCCCTCAACAAGTGAAATAACTTTTGAGGTTTTTAAACATAAGAGGGAAATACTTGTTCTTTTGAGCAGAATTAAAAGAAATCATTTGAAAATTTTGATTAATTCTACTTAAAAGTAAGAAGCCTTCGCTCCTTATATCATGATTGAGGCACTGAAGCGTACCCCATGGTCCTTTCTTTACAAAGTACGGGTTATGCACTGTTATATGTACATAAGCCATAATGTTTAAGCCCGGGTTGTAAACTGAAATACTTACAAGCCATTGTTTTGAAAAACGAGTTTTTGTTTGAAATCTTTTCATTTATTTATACTCAAACTTCATATGTAAAATATTTCATTTTTAAAGCACGAGTCCTGATCTGAAGTTACCAAAAGTCATTAAAAACAATTGTTATTATTATTATTTTCAAATACTCCCCCTCAAAACAAGGTTGTTGGGAATTAAATATTCAAGATGTTTAATATCGAATTCTACTCTAAGTATAATTCTGCTGATAGTGCAAAACGGTTTCTGCTGATGATGTTGATTCTGCTGATAGAGCATTTCACTCTGCTGATAGGCTTAACAACTCTGCTGATGATTCTGCTGATAGCGATAGATTGTTCCTGCTGATAATGAACAACTCTGCTGATAGAAGGATAAGATCGAAAAGATATTTATTGTATTTTGGTCAACAATATACGGTAGATAATATCTTTCTCCATGTGCTTAGTTAACAAGTTGTATACATAGATACATGTTGTATCTGATGTACTGACACTCAATAGGATAAGTTAACCAAGTAAGTCGGTCAAGACTTTAAGCAATTTGTAAAGATCTTTTGACTATAAAAGAGATCTTAGACTAGTGATATTAAGTGTGTGTGAAAAATAAAGAAGTATTAAGAGTTAGTCCATGCATATGTTAGAACATGCATAACTGTTAGAACAAACACAAATATATCACAAGTGATAGAAACAAAGGATTCAAGGTTGTAACCCTAGTGATATTTCAAGGTCACTCGTATTATTATCTTTAATAATATTGAATCGTTTGGTGATAATTTTTATATGTGTTCATTGCTAACTAACAAACATAACAATTCCATTTCCATAACATACACAACCTTCTAAGTTTGGTTGAGTGAATTCCGCGCACTTAATCATTTTAACACAACATATCATACACACAAAGTTAGAAGGTTTAACCACCTTAATCGTGTGTCAAGTCATCCTAGCAAGTGGTATCAGAGCCAGGTTGATATTGTTGTTTTTAGAAGAAACAAGAAATGGATGTACAAGATGTTCAAACAAATGTTGCTGCAAAGTTGCCCATGATCAAACCCAATGAGTTTGAGTTATGGAGGATGAGAGTTGAGCAATATTTCATGGTTCAAGATTATGCTCTTTGGGACATAATTCAGTATGGTGATTCCTTCACTTTAGGCTATTCAGATGTTCTTGTTGAAGGGAAGACAGTAAGAAAAAGGAATACTGGACCAGTCTCCAATGATGAAAAGATACAAAAGAGAAATGATCAGAAAGCACGAAACTTGTTGCTTATGACCATTCCTGGTGAGAAAATGCTATCTTTTAACAAATATCTTGATGCAAAAACTCTTTTTGAAGAGATTTGTGCATGGTTTGGTGGTAATGAAACTACCAAAAAGACACAGAAGACTTTACTAAAGCACCAATTTGAAAACTTTACTGCTTTTAGTAATGAGTCTCTTGACAAACTATTTTCAAGACTACACAAGCTTGTAAGTCAGTTAGCTGTGTTGGGTGTTGAGACTGAGAGGGAAGATCTCAACATGAAGTTCTTGAAAAGTCTACCTAGTGAATTCCATACTTATGTTATTGTCTGGATGAACAAGCCAGAAATTGAAACAATGAAGCTCAATGATTTGTTCAACAACTTCAAAATTGTTGAACAAAGTCTAAAGAGAGGTGGAAATTATGGTACTAGTTCTGGGAATGTTGCACTCCTATCAGTTCCTAGTGTTAGTCATACAGAAGAGGTAGATGAAGTTGAAAGTGTTTCTAATGTTACTTATGGTGGTCCTTCTACTAGTGTACAAAAGGATATTGCTGGACTTAGTGATCCAACATTTTATGCCTTTATAACCAGTCAAGCTAGTGGTTCTCCTTTAAATCATGAAGACCTTGAGCAGGTTGATGGTGATGATTTAGAAGAGATGGATATTAAGTGGCAAGTTGCTTTACTTAGCATGAGGGCTAAGAAGTTTTGGCAGAAAACTGGAAAGCAAATTACCATAAATGGTAATGATACTGCTGGGTTCGATAAGAAGAAAGTAGAATGTTTTAACTGTCATAGGTTGGGACATTTTGCTAAAGAATGTAGAAGCCCAAGGAAGCAGGATAATAGGAACACTTGGTATAAACAAGAGAGGAATAAGGAAGTACTGGTGGAAGAGCCGAAGGCTATGCTGGCTATTGATGGTATTGGATATGATTGGAGCTCTATGGCTACTGAAGAAGATGCACCACCAAATGCTGCTCTTATGGCCACTGAATTTGCTCTAATGGCTTCTTCTGATTCAGAGGTAGATACTATTCCTACTTGTTCTAATTCATGTCCTAATCTTAAAAATTATGAAGACATTAAAAAAAGATTTGATGCTTTTAGAGAAGAGTTAATTGATTCCCTTCATAATTTAGCTAATCACAAGAGGTGTGTAGGAGTTCTAGAAAAACAGATTCTTCATTATAAAAGGAGTGAATCTACGTTTACTGATGACTTAAATGCTTTAAAAAGAGGAATAGCATTTAGAGATGAACTACTTAATGATCAAAGTAGACAGTTATCTAAAGTCAAAACTGAAAAAGAAAATGTTAAGGTAACTATAGATACTCTAGCACATGCCTCGGAAGGAATGAATAAGATTTGGGAAGCTCAGGTAATTGATAAAGCTAATTCAGGTGTAGGTTACAAAACTGTTCCTCCACCATATAGAGGTGTTCCTTCACCTCCAGGTGTTGACCTAGCACATACAGGCTTAGCTGAGTTCCAAGAACCAATCATGGAATATGGTTCTAAGACTAGTAAGAGTCTTAAGGTAGCAAAGATAAGTAAAAGTTTAGATAAAACTTTACATTATCAGGACAAGGTGTCCTTTGCTAAGAAAGGAGATGCTATAGTTGTTGAAAATTATACAACTGATAGTGATGATGAAGAACAACAGGTTATGTCTAAACCTGAAGTGGTTAAGAAAGTAGGAACAAGTGTTCCTAAGGTAGTCAAACACAATACTGATAGGCCTCATAAAAACATTAAACATGTTAGGCAACCAGTTAGATATTGTGAGCAATACAGAACCACCAACAAGCCCAGAGGTAACCAAAGGAATTGGAACAACCTCAAGTCTAACCAATTAGGTGATGACTTTGCTTTTTATAATAAAGCTTGTTATACATGTGGTAGTTTTGACCATCTTGCAGCTTTCTGCAACCAATGGGTATCTGGGTATGAAAACCATAGAGTGAATCTCAAAAGGCAGACAACTAAATCTCACTTTCACTCTAGTTCTAAGAAATCAAACCCCAGAGTAGTCAAAAGCAAGTCTATCTCAAAATCTGATTCTGCTGATAGACCAAATGATCCTGCTGATAGCAAATTTTATTTTGCTGCTCGACCATTTATGACTATTAACCCAAAATCAACAGCTAAGGGTGCAAAAACATTTTTCAAACATGCACCTACAACTGTTCTAAGTCCCATTCAATCAAAATCAGTGGTCCATAAACAAATTTGGAAACCAAAGGGTAGAACTACAAAGTTAGCAGATTCTGCTGATAAGTGTGTGGTTCACTCTGCTGATAAGGGAAAAAGGGAAAATGTTGTTAAGGCCTCAGCATGTTGGATTCATAAATCCAATGTTGCATCAACTATTCTTAAAAGATTCAATTACATTGATGCAAGAGGCAGATCCAAGTCAGTAATGGCTTGGATCCCCAAAAGAAACTAACACTCTTATTCATGTGCAGGGACATTCATATGATCAGGAAGAGGATCAAGGATACTCAGATAGTGGATGTTCTAGGCACATGACAGGCAACATATCTTATCTCTCAGATTTTGAAGCTTTCAATGGAGGATATGTTACCTTTGGAGGGGGTGTTCGTGGGAAAATTTCTGGTAAAGGTACAATCAAAACCGGAAATTTAGATTTTGAAGATGTGTACTATGTAAAAGAGCTAAATTATAATCTTTTTAGTGTTTCACAAATGTGTGACAAAAAGAATAATGTTCTTTTCTGTGAGACTGAATGTCTTGTACTTTCTCCTGATTTTAAGATGCCTGATGAAAGTCAAGTACTTCTTAGAATTCCTAGATAGGGCAATATGTACAGTGTAGACATGAAGAATATTATTCCTAAAAAGAATTTAACTTGTCTTGTTGCAAAGGCCACATTGGAAGAATCAATGAAATGGCATAGAAGGCTTGGTCATATTAACTTCAAAACCATAAATAAAATTGTTAAGAATGGTTTGGTAAGAGGTTTACCTCACAAAAGATTTGAAAATGATCAAACATGCATTGCTTGTCTAAAAGGCAAACAACACAAAGCCACTTGTAAGCCCAAAATTTTTAACTCTATCAATCAGTCTTTGTTTATGCTTCATATGGACTTATTTGGACCTGTTTCAGTGATGAGCATAATGCATAAGAGATATTGTCTAGTTATTACTGATGACTATAGTAGATTTACATGGGTTTTCTTTTTAGCCACTAAGGATGAAACATCAAGCATCCTTAAGGACTTCATTACTCAGATAGAAAACCAAGTAAGCAAGAAAGTGAAAGTCATTAGAAGTGATAATGGGACAGAGTTTAAGAATAGAGTTATGGATGATTTCTGCAAAGAAAAAGGTATTAAGAGAGAATTTAGTGTTGCTAGAACACCACAACAGAATGGTGTAGCTGAAAGAAAGAATAGAACACTAATTGAAGATGCTAGAACAATGTTAGCTGATTCTAAGCTACCAATAAACTTTTGGGCAGAGGCAGTCAACACTGCTTGTTATGTTCAAAATAGAGTTTTAGTTGTGCAGCCTCACAATAAGACATCAAATGAACTTTTTAATGGTAGAACTCCTGCAATAGGATTTCTTAGACCTTTTGGATGTCATGTGACAATTCTCAATACCTTAGACCATTTAGGAAAATTCGATGGTAAGGCAGATGAAGGTTTCTTTGTTGGTTATTCTCTTAATAGCAAAGCTTTTAGAGTTTACAACACAAGAAAAGAAATAGTAGAAGAAAATCTACATGTGGAGTCTTTAGAAAACAAATCCAATGTAGAAGGTCAAGGACCAAAATGGCTATTTGATCTGGAATATCTAACAAATTCAATGAATTATGTGCCTTTTGTTGCAGAAACTAATGATTTTGCAGGTTCAAATACAACAAATGAGGCAGAGTTAGAGAAAGATCAAGATTATGTGATAATGCCAATATGGTCAAGTAAAATTGTGGAATCAACTTCGACAACTGATGAACCTTCTTCTAGCAAAGCTAAAGAAAGTGTTGAAGATGAAAGTAAAGAGTATGGAACTCAGGAACAACAAAGTGTTTCTGCTGGTAGTATTTCTGTTGCTGCTGGTAGTGTATCTGTTTCTGCTGATGACTCTGCTGATAAGCTATCTGATTCTGCTGTTTGGCCAAATGACTCTGCTGCTGGCCCTTCAGAAACAAAAGAGGTAGAATTCTCAGATAATGAGGTGGATTACAACAATCTTCCATCAAATTATCAAGTTCCTACTACACCACAATCAAGAATTCACAAAGTTCATTCCCTGGATCATGTGATTGGAGATATACAGTCAGGTGTAAAGACAAGACAACAATTGAAGTCTTCAGACCAACAAGGGCTTCTTGATGCCCTTTATGCTTCAAAACAATATGAGCTTTTAAACTCTTGTTTGTTTGTATGTTTTCTCTCACAAGCTGAACCAAAGAATATTCTTACAGCCCTAGATGATTCAAGCTGGTTAGAGGCTATGCAAGAAGAGCTTCTTCAGTTCAAGATTCAAAAGGTTTGGGTGCTAGTTGATTTACCTACAGGTGTGAAGGTAATTGGCACTAGATGGGTTTTTAAGAACAAAAGGGATGAAAGAGGAATTGTGATCAAGAATAAGGCTAGATTAGTAGCACAAGGGTACACACAAGAACAAGGGATAGATTATGATGAAGTTTATGCTCCAGTAGCAAGGATTGAGGCAATTAGGCTGTTTCTAGCTTATGCTTCATTTTTAGGCTTCACAGTCTACCAAATGGATGTCAAGAGTGCATTTTTATATGGTGAAATTGGAGAAGAGGTATATGTTTCACAACCTCCTGGCTTCATTGATCCATTACATCCAAACAAAGTGTACAGAGTAGTGAAAGCTCTCTATGGCCTTCATCAGGCACCAAGAGCTTGGTATGCAACACTAGCTTCCTACTTATTAGAAAATGGATTTCAAAGAGGAAAGATTGATCAGACACTTTTCATTAAACAGCACAAGAAGGATCTTCTGTTAGTGCAGGTGTATGTGGATGACATTATCTTTGGATCTACTAGGAAAGAAATGTGTTTAGAGTTTGAGAAGCTTATGAAAGATAAGTTTCAGATGAGTTCTATGGGAGAACTTACATTCTTTTTGGGTTTGCAAGTTAAGCAATCATCTGAAGGCATATTTATTAGTCAAGACAAATATGTTGCAGAGATACTTAGAAAATTTCAATTTGCTGATTCAAAAATAGCAAGCACACCAATGGATTCTGAGAAGCACCTTCTGAAAGATGAAGATGGAGAGAATGTAGATGTACACAATTACAGATCTATGATAGGCTCTTTGATGTATCTTACATCATCTAGACCTGATATCATGTTTCCTGTTTGTGTTTGTGCAAGATTTCAAGTTACTCCAAAGGTTTCTCATTTAACTGCAGTCAAGAGAATTTGTAGATATCTCAAGGGTCAACCAAGGTTGGGTCTATGGTATTCAAAGGAATCTCCTTTTGACTTGGTAGCATATTCGGATAGTGATTATGCTGGTGCTAGCTTGGACAGAAAGTCAACAACTGGAGGATGTCAATTCCTTGGGTGTAGACTTGTCTCATGGCAGTGTAAAAAGCAAACAAGTGTGGCAAATTCAACAACTGAAGCTGAATACATAGCTGCTGCAAGTTGCTCTAGTCAAGTTCTATGGCTTCAAAACCAACTCCTTGATTATGGGTACAATTTCTTAAACACTGTTATTCATATTGATAATAGTAGTACAATTTGTATTATTAAAAATCCAGTGCAACATTCTAAAACAAAACACATTGAAATTAGACATCACTATATAAGAGACTGCAATGAGAAAAGATTAATTCAAGTTCTTAAAATTGATTCAGAACATAATTTTGCAGATCTGCTAACAAAAGCTTTTGATGTTTCAAGGTTTCAGTACTTGGTAGCAAGTATTGGAATGCTTAATCTTTAAATTTTTCAAATAATGTGTTTATGTAAATAAATTTTTGTTGTTGCTACTGATTCATACGGTACTGCTAATATATCATAAGGTACTGCTACAGCACATAAGGTGCTGCTAGTACAAAATTAAAATTGTGTTATTCATATAGTTGGTCTTATGATTATACTAATGCAAGACAAGTACTTTGTACATTGTTCTTTTGGTTTTAGTCTAACAATTTCAGGTATGAATATATAAACACAAAGGATGTTTCAAGTGAAATGGAAACAGCAGGATTGAGATATTAGCTGCTGACCATAATAGGTTTATGATGGACTAAGTTTGGGACTTTAAAGCTCCTTACAACTTCTTTCTTGAAATCTAGTTATGATATTTCACATTGAATTGATGACTTAGTTGATCAGATAGTAACTGATACAACTCACTTTCTATCATTTTATACTTTTAAGTATAATGTGCAAGTCTGAGGACATCTGATAGAAAGAACAGCGAGCAAAAGTGAATCTAACACTTGTGTTAGAGGTAACAAATGCCACGAGCTGGAAACCCTGTCAAGAAAATCTTTTGAATAGATTTATCTTTACACAGGCAGTTATTTATAACTGAAAAATATTGGTTCTCACACAACCAGAGGTTGCTTTAAACCGAAATTATGATTGAGTGTCTGTTATACACTTAGTCCTTTCAAAATGGTTGGAAGCAGTATGATTTTTCAATTCTAAAATCATGAACATACTGCTAAGGCAAAAGTTTCTTAAAAAAAAGGATTTTTCAAGGGACTCACAAAAACCATCCATTGATGGACCAAGAGTCAAATGTCCAATGAATCACCTCTCATAGGAGTTAACACACCTAGAAGTGATGAGGGCAGTAACTTAAACTCTTAAGGAATTGATGGCTTCATGTACAATATTGTCTGACAACAAGTTCACATTGATAGATCAGTCAAAGGTACATAGTGAGATCTTCCAAACAAGGGGAGGATGAAACAAAAGTTATTTGCTTCAGGGGAGGTAACAATCTCAGGGGAGGAAATAATGGCCCAGAAAAGGAAGATAATACAATATATGGAAGGAGAAGACAAGAGCATACAAGATGATGAGGAGGTTGAAAATGACAAGAACATTCCAAAGGAGAAAGTTCTATCTAGATCAAACGAAGAAAGGTTTCAATTTCACTTCAAAGACATGCTGGTTAGATGATTTCACTTGTTGAAACAAGCATCCAAGATACACAGCATCATTGCCTCTTATAATTCCTCCATCCAAGGAAATTGCACCATCTTTTAGTCCAAGATAGGTTCAATATGTTTTAATATTGCTAAAGTCAAAGAAGAGCAAAGTAGATGAATTACTGAGAAGATATTCAATCTTGAAGAACATAAGTGTTTGAAAGATCTTCAATCCAAGATTTAATTTAGAAGATTTAATTCAGAAACATGTTTGAAAGGATTCACATGTTTAGGGGAGGATTGTTGGGAATTAAATATTCAAGATGTTTAATATCGAATTCTACTCTAAGTATAATTCTGCTGATAGTGCAAAACGGTTTCTGCTGATGATGTTGATTCTGCTGATAGAGCATTTCACTCTGCTGATAGGCTTAACAACTCTGCTGATGATTCTGCTGATAGCGATAGATTGTTCCTGCTGATAATGAACAACTCTGCTGATAGAAGGATAAGATCGAAAAGATATTTATTGTATTTTGGTCAACAATATACGGTAGATAATATCTTTCTCCATGTGCTTAGTTAACAAGTTGTATACATAGATACATGTTGTATCTGATGTACTGACACTCAATAGGATAAGTTAACCAAGTAAGTCGGTCAAGACTTTAAGCAATTTGTAAAGATCTTTTGACTATAAAAGAGATCTTAGACTAGTGATATTAAGTGTGTGTGAAAAATAAAGAAGTATTAAGAGTTAGTCCATGCATATGTTAGAACATGCATAACTGTTAGAACAAACACAAATATATCACAAGTGATAGAAACAAAGGATTCAAGGTTGTAACCCTAGTGATATTTCAAGGTCACTCGTATTATTATCTTTAATAATATTGAATCGTTTGGTGATAATCTTTATATGTGTTCATTGCTAACTAACAAACATAACAATTCCATTTCCATAACATACACAACCTTCTAAGTTTGGTTGAGTGAATTCCGCGCACTTAATCATTTTAACACAACATATCATACACACAAAGTTAGAAGGTTTAACCACCTTAATCGTGTGTCAAGTCATCCTAGCAAAGGTCTATTTTTGAGAATTTTAAATTTTGGAAACGTTTCGAGGGTGGGAGTCTTCTTGAATAAATTTCAGTTTTTGAGTAAAATTCTGAAAGAGTAAGAAAATTCAGTTTTTGAAACCTTCTTGAATAAATTTTGCATCAAGGTTTAAAAAATTAATAAAGACTTCTCTTTGTTATGAAAAGGAATGTTGCACTGAGGCGTACAACAGGGTCCCGTTGTAGGATAAGTGCACGTTTTTTTTTTTTTAAAGAATGGTTTAGCGAGGTACTTTCCTTTCTTTGAAACCGGAGTTGTACACTGTAATGTGTGCACAAGTCGTAATGTTGAAGTCCAAGTCCTTAGCCGAAGTGCTAAGAAGTCATAATAGTTTGGATTAGACAACAACCTTGGGAACCCATTTAAGTACGGTGCCAACGGGTTTACCAAATTTTGAAATCCATTTGTAAGTTGTGTCAATCCTATTTAAAGATGTTGAATTCCAATGAGGACTGAGAACCGGTGTTTCATTTTGAAATAACACTCGTGGAATTAATGGAGATTTAAAACTCCTTTTTTGTTGAAAATTGTTTGAGAAACCCGGTGTCTCTCTTGGAGTTTTAAAATCTGAAGAAAAAGATTTCCATTTGTAGTTGAACCTCGTGGGTTCTCTTTGAAGATTTGTTTTTGTGATAAATGGAAACCTTCCGGTATTTGGAATGTTCAAAGCAGAGCCATTCTTGTGTTGCAGCGAAAGCAATTCAGATATTGAATATTTGAAAGGTTTTGAACGACTTTGCTTTGGTCTCCATACTAGCTTTAATGGTGTAAAACGAGAGTATGGAGTTTGAAAAACTTGATTCTTTTCTTTTAGATTTGCAAAATTTTGAGAAGTAAATGTTTCAGAAAAACTTGGTAACTTTGAAAACATCCTTCCTTTTTTCAAAGAATAGGTAGTAAACTGAGAAACCTTTTTCAAAAATGATTTTGAAGATTCACCCGTGTAAACCTTCTTCGAAACACTTCCTTTTGGTTTAGAAAAGTTTGAAACATTTGACATTTAATGCTTTTGAGGAGTAAATCTTTTGGAAAAACTAGGTCTCTTTGAAAACTTCCTTCCTTTTTGCAAAGAATAGGTAGTAAATTGAGAAACCCTTTTCGAAAATGATTTTGAAGATTCACCGGTGTAAACCTTCTCCGAAACACTCACTTTAGGAGTTGAATCATTTGAAACTTGAGCTTTTCCCTTTGATCGGTTAAGAGAATCAAACTTCACTTTTAAAGCATTGTATGAAATTCTCAAATCATTGTATTCTTTTTGAAGGGAAATATGATCTTGGGATGCCAATTTTGATTCTAAAGAAGCAATTTTTTTCAAAAGTTGATCTTTTTCGGCTTTAGAATCATCCGTTTTACGAGCCAATTTCCGTTCGAACTCAACATTTTCTTTTTCAAGTCTTTCAAAATAATTTTCGAATTTGGTCATTTTGTTGAAAAAGTCAGTTTTGGCATCCTTAAAATCATTTGTTTGTTGAGCTAAAAGCGTTTCAAGCTCAACCACTTTCGTTTGAAGCACATGATTTTCATTTTCAAAAAGATACATTTTTCCCCCATTTCCTTTTCAAAATCTGGAGTATTAGAATCGAACAGGGGGTTTGGAAAGGAAACTAATCAACCTTTCATTGATTCAATCTTTTGCAAAACATTTTCAAACTTTTTATCAGCGAATTCATACAATTGAGACTTCAAATCTTCAGTCTCTTTTTGTTTCATGTTTGAGTTTTGTGCCAGAACTCGTGAACGTTTGATTGAATTAAAATAGGTTTTTGTAAATCTGTTTCAAATGCTCAATCTCTTTTTCGTATTTTGAAATTTGACATTTCATTGACACGTTTTCATCATCAAGTTGTTCAAGCTTTCACATCCAAGGGTTTTCAAAAGACTACTTTTCGTGATTGTGTTGTAAAGCTAGCCCAAAGTCAATGCTTTGTGCTTGACATCTTTGAAAAGTTTGTTCAAGAGATAATATTTGACGTTTAAGTTTCTCTTGGATGTCGCTTCACCCTTTTAAAATTCTCTCATTTTCGTGTCTCAACATCCCAGTTTTCACTTTTAAGCTTTCAGTCTTAACAATCAACGATTTATCACAAGCAGTTTTTTCAAAATCTTTCAATTTTGCTTCCAAATCCACAATGTCGTTAAGATACGAGTCTTCCCTATTTTTCCATCTCGTTCTTAATGTTTTGTAATCTGTTTGACATGTGGAGACCTTTTTTTGTTTATGTTGAAACCTCTGTTGTTAATTTTGCAATTTGGTTTTGAAGGTCAAGCTTTTCTTTTTCCAGTTTTGAAACCTTTTCATTGTTGGAAACAACTAGTTCTCGCATTTGATGTTGCAAGTCTTGTTCTTTCACATTTGATTGTTGAAATGCAACTTTAAAACTGTATTCACGATTAGTTTTTGTATCAAAATCATTTATACATTTTCTATAGTTCTTGAGCTTTTCAGTTAACGACGTTTTTTGTGCTTTTAGTTCACAATTAATCTCATTACATCGAGCAACTTCGGTTTGCATATTCTTGATTAATAAATTAATTGAACCACATTCTTGATCATGATTCACATTTTCATGTTCAACCGTACCTCCATTAGGATCCATATGTGGAGTCTCAGGAGTAATATTTCTATCATCTTGATTCACCACATATGTGTCGTTAATGTACTAAGGTTGTCCATGACTTTGTGTCTCATGAGCAAACACATTATCAAATATATTGATATCATCAGTTGATTGATCTACCTTAACCAATGTGTCTGAACAATGTGAATGTCCAACATTGTAACACCCCCAAAATTATCGCAGCGGAAGATAGTGTCACTGGGGTATTACTTCATAGCACAAAGTACAAGTCATGGAAAACGACCTTTCAAAAAAGACGTTTTAGAAATATTTCACATTTCATACATTAAAACCTCAGAGTTTGCAAAAGGTCCCAACAGTTTTCATAAAACAAAATGTTTTCAAAAGATCACAAATGTTTTAAACATAACATAAATCTTTAAAATATAGTCTCTTCAAATGTGAAAATATGCCGAGTCTTCAAAAGATATCCTTGCGACTCCATCCAAGACCTTCATGCCTTAAAACCTGAGATAAAACATGCTAAAAAGTCAACACAAAGGTTGAGTGAATCCATAGAGTTTAATTATAAGTAGTTGATCCCAATATATAATTTATAAAAGCGACTAAGCAACAAATGCAGAGTCTAGTAAGGTTATTATTGCACTAAGCTCGTGACCCCGAACATTAACGTCATGTGAGATATTCTAACAGAATATAAATTTTGCCCTTCGACATAGGTAATAGCCGTTACTAATCAATAATACATGGTATTGCCATACTGGCACATTTTGGCATGGGGATGTCATTCCCAATAGATCTACTCATGGTATTCGCGTTCAATCGCAAGTGATTAACGGTTCACGATAATAAGAAGGGACTTTCAAGCTATGGGAAACTTAGGCAATAATAATAACCGGATAGCATACAATTTCAAAGTAAATGTGATCGTAAGTAATATTTATATCATGTATCTCCCCCACGGAGTTTGTAAAACAATTGAAGTAAAACTTAGGGCTATGAACTCACCAATGATGAAGTGGTAGAAGAAACCGAAAAAGTGTGCACATCGAGAAAAAAGCCGCAAAAGTCACAAATGACCTAAATAAAATACAACACGACTTAGGCTCGGGGAATTAAGGTATAACACTTATACTTATGTCTTTATTCAGTACTTATACTTGTGAAATCATAATGTAAGTTAGTTAAAAGTCTTATAGCGAATCATGGGTCGAAAAGACGTTTGTAAAAGCTTATACGGTTTAAAATGCAAAGCTGATGGAAATTTGGATAAAAATACCGCACTAAACGGGTCGTCATTTCTAAACCGTAAGGGATAAACTTATGAAATATATATGGTTGGAAAGGTATGACTCTTTATTATTCAAAAATCAAGGCCTCACTTAACTGAAAACTTCAGTATATGGGTGAAATTACTAATTTACCCATGTGTCTCTATGCAGTTAATTTCAGCATAAAGTTAGGCTTAGGAAAATGAGTATAACTTTTTAGCTACACGTCTAATGGACACAAGGCTAGTGGGAAAAGTTTTCTACCGGTCTTAGCTCAAACTTTCATGTTTTGACCAACCTAAGGTTATTTGCAACATTTTAGAGTATTTGGCCTTTAAAAACTGACATGCAATCCTAGAAAAGTTTTAGTGTAGATTTTCTCCAAAAATCATCGGGATGAATTAGGATGTAAGGTTTTCGGGAAAATGATCCTAAGACATAAGGCTAACTCAAAATATTTTTATCTTAGCTTAAAACCCAATGAGAATAAAGTGGTGAATCATTTTTGTTGCAATAAATCTTGGACAGGTTTGGACCAATCATCACTAGTTGCTTTATGCCCTATCATTAAATTTTTGGGTAATCCATAAAAAGATAAATCATTACCACTCTTTTATTAGTTCAAAACTTCAACAAGTCCTGAGTTTCAAGATTTATTTGTAGATCTAAAATTAATTTTTGTAACAAAAACAATATGAAGTAATCCTTAACAATAAATCAAAACCCATTTAAATCAAACCAACTCTTGCATCTACTAACCAAATCAAGCCTAGCTACCTATCTAAATCCTATATTCCTATGAAAACTAAAATCAAGATCGCTCAAAACATACATGCAAGAGTGGTTTAGCTTAGATCTAGAAAAACCTCTAGTAATCATAGAGATGAGATTGAAGAGATGCAAGGGACTTACCAAGATTGAGAAACCAACAAGAACACTTAATATTTGATTGGGGATGAACAAGATCAAATAAAAGTTAAAGACCAAGGGTGTTGGGAGCAGTTTCATTTCGTTCATCACAAAAGGGGGGAGGAAAAATGGATGGTTTTCAAGTTTAGGTGAGATTTGCATGTAACTAAAACCAAATGAGTAGATTTTTATGGGAAGGGGGATTAATAAAGTGGGGTGGACGGTTTTGTGGTCCCAAGGCAAGCCAAAATTAGATTTTTTTTTATTGGATTAATATTTGGGGTATTAGTGTGTTTGTGGGATTTAAATCAAGCGTACGGTCTTAAAAACGCGAATTACGCAGTACCAGGTGACCTGAAAACGTGAATTTTAGAAAAGTGTTATAAAAATATTATGAAATTGTTATGAAGTGTTAAAATGGATAATTTTAATATTTCATGGGAGCCTTGGGTTTGCCGGAGTGTTAAAACGAAACTAAAAATCAAAGACGCAGGCTGAATACGCGAGTTGTTACCAAAATTTGACGTAATCGTGAAATGAAACAGAAAATGTGAAATATAGAAATGTTTGAATACTAGGAGCATATGATGGAATATTAAACCACTAATGACAGGAAAACGGATAGAGATCCTAAACACGGCTCATGAATAGCTAGAAATGAGGAAATCGCTAAATCTGGTACTTTTTATGCCTAGTTTGTAAAAATAAATGTCACAAGGATAATATTTTCATAAAAGTATCACATTTAACTTAAAATGACCCATTTGATGTTTCATATATTTCCCGAGCCTTTCGGGGTGTCATTGAGTCATTAAAGCTTAAAACGCGAGTCGAAAACGCGTAAAACGTGTTGGTGCAAATATTACGATATTTAAACTAAACAGTGTAACCACTCGTAAAATTTTCCCATTTACTTTACTGAATTATTATCCTTTTTCCACGGGTAAATTTTTTTTTTTTTAATTTTATTTGAAGGTATCTCTCATCTTATGTGACGTAGATCACATCATTGATAAACGTTCTCCCACAGACCTGCCTAACGAACCTAATGTTTATTTCATAAACATAATGATATAAAAACATTACAGAATACCATTTACCACTTTACGATAAATCCCTAACAAAACATTCATTATGTGAATAGAGTTTCTAGGAAACCCTAAAATTTACCACAACACCACATAAGAACAACTAAACATCAGAACATAAAAATACAACATATCTGAGTTAATGTACAAGTTACTAAAGCACCAAAAACCCTAATTCTACCTTGTTCCCGGTAAAACCCTAAATTCACATAACTTTGATTTTATGTGTTCATTTCACAAACCCTAATTTATTTCTAGAATATTTTTACAAAATATAAAGTTTACAAGTTATTTAAGCTATAGTACAAGTCATTTATACATAGAATCATTTATTTACAATATCCTTATTAAAAACCTACTTATATTTATTTTCAAGGCATAAAGTACAAACCATTTATGCATAACTTTTATAAATTATATTTTCTAAACTCCTTAAATATTTTTACAAGTCTTTTAGCCCAGGGTACAAGTGTCTAATGCACAAAAGTTATAAATTCCATTTAATTATCTTTTAACTTGACAAAACCTAACAAATAAATTTTATAAAATACTAAACTATTAAAAATATATTTTTCACACTTCCTAAATTATTGTACAACTAAATTAAGCCTAAGGTACAACTCACATAAGCACGAACCATCTTTTCCTATATAATTCAAATTATACTTATGTATATAAATCTTAACTAATTTTTCTAAATAACCAAAACTCAAACTAAATTTGTTAAGCTTCCTAAACCCTAGTTACTACTCACTAAAGCTCCTTGTACAATACCCTAAAGCCACTCGACCCTTTCCCCCTCCAAACCTGGTTCGAATACAACTATATAACCAAACTAAATTACACCATTGAAGATACAATGAACTTGGCCATTGACAAACCTTCCTATTCATTTCAACAAAGCCCTCCACATGGACATCCTCCCCTTCAAGAAGCCTCCCCATTGGTAGCTTAAACCCAAGGATCCCATTCGGCCACATCACCCTCCTTCATCCCTCCTCCTCCTCCTATCCAAGTGGCATATCTTCCGTTTTCTGTCAGCCCTTGCTCCCTTATCATGTCCCCCCTCATCAAGTAACAAAACCCTAATTCTCACTTCTATAAATAGCAACACAATCCTTCTTCTCATTTCACACCCAATCGAACCACAACACTAGAACAAACACAACCCATTTCTGTCCTAAACACAGCCCTAAAAGCACTCTTAACACAAGCCTAACAAGTCCAAAAAAGGAGGGTAGCAAGTGTCGAGTTCATTTCATTCATAAAACCCTACATGATCTAAACCCTAAGTAAGTATTCCAAACCATTTTTAATTCAGTTGTTATTTATTTTATGTACTTAGAAACAATTACACTTAATCAATAATAACAAAGATAACTAAAAACCAAACAAATTTTGTTCTTTGTTTCATGTTTGTTCGAACAGAATAATAAATACACCCATAGTATTCGAGTTTTTGTTTAAACAAATCACTAATATGTTAAACATGATAAAACACATCAACTATAATCGTAACATGCATAAAAACCCTAGCTAGAAACCCTATAAATAATAAAACCCTAATTGGGTGTTTTGTCTGAGTTTATATCGAGTTCAAATCGCCTCACAGCCCTACTTTCAACCTGAAAACCAACGAGTGAATGATCTCTGAAAAATTTAATTTTTTGGTATTTAGAAAGTTCACCCAGCTAGCTTGAGTTAGGAAAAAGAATCATTGAAATGGTCAAGTATTCGTTGAGATATCGAGTTTTAAAATCTGCTTCAAATCGCTATAAGTAAAAACTAATTTCCAGTTATTTGTTTTTCAATAATTATCGACCCATAGCCCAACTTTTCACCCTGTTTTCGAACCTCAAATGTCCACTAAAAACTCTGCCCTTTTGGCATATCAAAGTTTACCTAGTGAAGTTATTTTAGAGGAAAGAAACTCTTAAAATGATCAAGAGAGTCGAAAGTTATTAAACCTTAAAAATCATCCCATCGCTAGGATAGAAACTTGATTTCCAGTTGTTATCTTTCAAACTTATCACTCGAACTACCCAACTTCCAACCAAACTTTCGACCTTTATTTGATCCCTATAAATTTCGACTCTTTGGCATACTAAAGTTCATATAGCAAACTATTTTTAGAAAGAAAAATCTTGTAAAACCATCGAGTAGTTTAAAATATATTCGAGACCAAAGATTGTGTCTATCGCTAGGTCTAGAACTAATTTTCAGATTTTTATTAAAACTTATTCTACTCGATCGACTTTGGTAAAATATTTCAACCATCAAACGAGTTTCATAAAATTAGGAACTTAGCTTATTTTAGAGTTGACCTGGCCAACTTTTTATAGAAACCAAGAGCTCGTTAAATGACTTCGTTTTCATAAAGATATTTGTGTCCAAAGCTCTAGCCAAGTCGTGTATAACATAAGTGTGATTTTTATTTAATTAAGGTTTTCATGTGTTAATTTTGTAAATAAATAATATCAAGGGTATTTTCTGTCAATAACAAATAAAAAGGGGTGAAATTGTTATTATTGAAACTTGAGGGTAAAAACTGTCATTTTCCAAAAGTCCAGGGTGTGAACTATCAATTTGCCAATCCTTAGGGATTAAAGCGTAACTTTTCGTAACTATTATTTTCATCCTTTCTATTTTATTTTCCGAACTAATATTAACGTAACATGTTTATTTTATTAACGAACAAACAAGAGAACGAAAGATAACTTTAACTAACAAACCGAACCGAAACTTACAGATAAAAGATAAGATAAAATCTTACTTTTGAAACTACATATTGGCTCAATTAAAATATTTAACCATCAACCAAACAACGAAACAGAACGAAATGGAATAAACTATAATCATTAGAAATGATTACTAAATATTGGCATAACAACCCAGGTTCTTTGTCCGGAGACGTTTATCAACTTTCTTTCATTTGTTTTCCATCCAGACTGATCAGGTGAGTTCATAGTCCCACTTTTTATATACGTTTTTCTAAATTTGTGGGGAGATACATGCTACAAATCTGAAAATAAGTATTTTTCTGTATGTTTTCCTGATTAATATTGCCTAAGACACCTTATTTGTGTTGTCCAGATAGATAGACTTTGTGCTAGCCGGATTGATAGCCAAATACACCTTATTCACCCATTTGTGTTAGCCGGATAGATAGACTTTGTGCTAGCCGGATTGATAGCCAAATGCACCTTATTTGTGTTAGCCGGATCGATAGTCTTTGTGCTAGCCAGATTGATAGCCAAATACACCATTACTTATATCATTTTATGATATCACACATACACCCCCATTAATGTTTGAGTTCCTGAGACTTAGGGCAATACGTTTATTTCCGAATTACTATTTATTTAGCTTATGTTCAAATCGATTATTTAACATTAAACACTATGGATTCACTCAACCTTTATGTTGACCCTTTTAGCATGTTTATCTCAGGTAATTGGAAGCATGGCACGGCACGGGATTGGCTATGGACTGCCTATGTTATCATTCAACAAATAACTTATTTTTATAAATGTAATTGAGAACCTCCTACTGGGACCTGCATATTGTAACTCTGATATATATGAATGATAACCATTTTATCTAAAAACGTCTCTTTTCGAGTCGTTTTCTATAATCATGACTGTGAACTGTGAAGTAGCACCCCAACTTATATTTCCGCTGCGAATATCGAAAACGGGGGTGTTACAAACGGTTTCTTCGGTTTTAATAATGACAAACATGTAACTTGTAATGCATAACGTAAAATGCAAAAGTTACATGTAAACATAAATCATCAATGCATACTTACATCAACACCTCTCGACGTCTCAAGTATGCTTCAACAAAGTCGTAGATTTCCATCCCGACGTAAATCACTCAAGGTATGGACAAACAAATCTACTACTTGACAAATGATCAAAGGATTATATTTTTCTCTAAACTTCACATTTTTAATGTGAAAAAACATTTTTTTCAAAAATATATTTTACAAATTGTTTTTGAATTAAAAAGAAATGTTTTATTTTGAAAAATAAGTTTAAAAAATCCCAACAGTCATTTCCCCCCCCCCCCAAAACAACTCCAAACATTCCCAAATAAACCTTCCCCACTAAAAACAAACGGAGGAGCGTCCACGGTACAACTAAAGTACCGACAGTACCACTAAATTTAGTGGTGCCGTGTGACAATTAGTGGTGTCGTCCCTCTGTAATGGCTAGTTTTCTCCTTACCTATAAATAGTGGACCATTTTACACTTCCAACTTGATTTTTCCAGTCAGTTTTCTCTGGTCTAATCCCTCCTCACTTAGATTACTTTCTTTGATCATTTAGAGAATCTTAGTTTGTTTAAGAGATATCCTTTCATCCCACCAAGAGATCCTCTTCACTCCTCTTCTAGTGTAAGAGAAGAACACAAGGTATCCAAGAAGATACAAAGTGTTGTAGTTGTAGGTAGAGCACTTGTAACATTTGTTACACACTTGATTGTATCATAGTATACATCAAGTCTATCTTTCTTTTGAGAGTTTGTGAGGGAAGATCATTGTGATCTTATAGAGATATTGAATATCTCTTGTAGCTTGTGAGCTAGTGTGTTGATCAAGTTGATCAAAGGTAGATAGGGCAGATTGAGTCAAGTGAGGGTTGATCATTGTGATCTTGTTGAGATCTTGGAGATCTCTTGAAGCTTGTAGACTTGTGTGATTGATCAAGAAGATCAAAGGGTAGATCGGGTAGATTAAGTCAAGTGGGAGTAGATCATTGTGATCTTGTCGAGATCTTGAAGATCTCTTGAAGCCATTGGGCTTGTGTGATTGATCAAGTGGATCAAGGGTAGATCGGGTAGATCGTGGTAGATTGGTGCTAGCTAAGATTAGCACTCGACATCTAGCTTAGTGTCGTAAATAGGATAAGCGACGTGTATGGTTTTCTCCGCCTGAAGGGAGCTTGTTGATTAGTGAAGTAACTCTCGAGCTGGGTACTTGGGGAGTGGAGTAGTGATGCGTTTCTTTAGTGATGTGTATATTATATCCTAATTTCACTCAAATTTTAAATTTATAAAACACCTTTTTACCGATTATTTAGAAAACACTTACGCAAGTATACTCGTTCGTTTGTAGTATGGTTTTGTGGTAAATAAGGATCGTCCCAAGAGACTACGCGTTTAAGTTTAAGCAATTTAGATAATAGCAATAGAAATAGTACTCAAGATTGTCACGTTCTAAAGCACTTTAAAATAATTAAACAAACAATGGTTTCAAATGAAATCAATCAAACAAACAAACACTTGTTTAGGAACAATGACTAATCATGATAGAATGTTGAACATGTTTGGGTGAAACTTAGAAGGCACATGTCAATTTTCACAAGGACTTCTAGTCAATGGGTAATATCAAGATAATCCATCTTTCTACTAGTTTCACGGGTGAGTCCTTTCGGCCAAATATCATCCCATTACGCTAGCTCTTTGTGTTATCAAATGTATGAAAAATATAATTAGTTACATTAGTTCTTACGAGTCTTTTCAACCCAATCTCGTGATTAAATATTCCCGAATTCATTTAAAAACTTGCATACTAAATATTTGTCAATTATCAAATACCAATCCATTTGTGCACCAACTTCTTGGAATCAAACAATATTAGAAATCATTACAACCTTTAAATCCAATAACGTTTAACCAACAAGTTTTAGAACACGAATTATATTTAAACAAACTCATGAAAATAATTACTTTTTCTAACCGACTAATCATTCAACATTCATACGAAAGTCACATCATTCCCAAACAAGCATCACAAATTATTCCATAACAAGCGTCATCATCAAACATAACATTTCATTCAACATCAAACGGTTCAACATGATTAATTAAAGTAAGAAAATTACCCAAAAGTAAGACTACAATGAGTAATAAAAGAGTTATAGCACTCCTTAGAGCCTCCAAATGAACAAGGGAATCTTCCACCTCTTCTAGTAAGTATCTCCAACACTTTCTTTGTTTCTACTTGGGATCTTCTTAAGAATGGCAGAGATTATTAAGCTCTTTTGGGTTTAGTAAGTAATGTGATCAAGTCCCTATGGTGTAAGGCTTGATTGTAAGTGTTGTCTTTTCTTGGGGTGATTAGGAGTCTTATTTAAGCTTGAAATCCTCCCCAAAAATTGTCATAAGCCTTCATTAACCATAAAAGAAAGGAAGTTATCGGACACTAGTCATTATGGTAGTTAAAGCTAAGAGTTAATGCAACTCTTCAACACCGAAAATTCTCAACCCACGACTCAATCTTGAACCTGCGGTTGGGACTTCAGACTTGAACCTCAGGTTAAGTTTTTGAACCTTGGGTTTGAATCTCAGCTTCAACCTTGGGTTGAGATTTTGGACCTTGGGTTTGAATTTGATCTTGCACATAAATTTCAACTTTGAGCTAGCATATAACTTCAACTTTTAACACACTTTTTAGCACTTAATCTTGACTCCATCATTTCATCCTCCTCATGTACAACGGAAATACTCATAGCATGAATCAATATCTTTGATGACGATCTTTTATTGAATATTTACTTGATTTCATGGCTTTTCTTCGTCATTCTTTGATATTTCCTTGTACCTAGACTTGAACACATCTTAACAACTTTTAAGCGTAAAATGATCATAAACATAACTAAATAATATACAAAAACATACAAATAACGCAATTAAAACATGTACAAAATGAGCATTATCAAATCTCCCACACTTAAGTTTTGCTTGCCCTCAAGCAAAGTAATCTTTTGAAAAGTTGTTTTTCCAATAGCCAATAATCATGATCATCTAGAAATTTCACTAGTCTTTCTTATTGCCAAGGCAAAAGATCAAAAAGTGATTTTTATTTTTAATATGTGAAATTTAAACGAAATACTCGATCAAGCTAGATAACACAACTAAGCTCCTCACGAAAAGAAAAGAAAAGTATTATTCACTCACACTCATTTCTTTTGTTGGGGTTGTATTTCACTCAATTGCTCAGTCATGATTTCATTTCATACCATAGGCTTGTACAAGTATCAAAACTAATCCAAATCATGTAAGAAATAAATAAATTTATCAAAGAGGACTTTTATTCGGGCTGAAATGTTAGGCTAAGGGTTAATATCAACTTATGCTCAAATAACTATTGTACAAATATAATAGATCGCTAACAAAGAATTCTTGATTAGTTGAACAACGGATGGTCACTAGATTGTACCTTGGTTTGCTAACAACGTTACTTGCATAACGGATGGTCACCAAAACACGCTCTAGCTCGCTAGCGATGTTTTTCAACTATTCAAAAACCGGATGGTCAGTAGCATATTCATACAATCGATATCTTCACAAAGCAAAAAGGATTAGGATAAGACATGGGATTATTTTAGGCAGGTACAATAATATACAATAATCAAGTCAAATACCAAAATCACTTGTTGCAAAAACAATCGAACCATGTATCCCATAATGATTATAGCCTCCATAATAGCTTTTTCCTTTCTTCTTTATTTCATTCATCGATCACCATACATAAATATCACGTCTTAGCACATTGGCTAATTGATATCTCAAAAGTACTTCATCTTCCTTCATCTTCATCTTTATAGCACATTGGCTATTTATATATATCTCTTTTTCCTTTTCTTTTTTTTTTTTTATTTTCAAATGTCTCTTTCATACATCACATCTTCCCCAACACTTTGGATGAGCATATACCTCAAAAATACAAATAAGAAGTAGCTACCTTCGTCTTCGTTAGAAAGGTATATCTGAAATACAAAGTGTAAGCTCATAATCATCAAAAAAACTTCTCCTGGTCAACAACAAGTAATTCATCGATTTGACTTGACTAAAAAGGTTAGGCTAAAGTTTAAAGGGTTAAATATTTTTGTATTATTTTTTTGGGTGTAACAAAAATGAAAAGATATGCTCAAAGGGTGTTCTAAGGGTATCTAGTGCTAAAAGTGAGCACTAACAAATGGGTCCATTAAAAGGTGGTTAACTAACTGATGCGGCTAGCTAATTTATCAATATATGTAAATGGAAGGCCATTTGGTTTAATCCTAAGTTGTCTCTTATCAATTAAATTCATTTATATCACACGAATGTGATCTTACTTTGGAATTCGTAATGTATGACAAGCACAAGTTCTAGAATCAATTCAATCATTGGCACACTCATAGCAAGAAAATAGAATTTAAGCATAGAAAATTCATGCTTCAAATAATAGGCTCAAATCCTCACATATTTGTAGAATGGGCTAAAAATGCACAAGTAATGTTATCAATCCTAAGAACAGATCGTTTCACTTAACCGAGATACGTTTAAGAATTTCAATTTGCCATTTTATGCTATTGGAAAATTTCAAGTTGTTTCAACTATATATAATCTTTTATGTGTAAAAACAACTACTTCCTTAAGGGCAATAAAATACATCATTTTCACTATTTACTTCCCTCCCCCACACTTAAGTTTTGCATTGTCCTCAATGTGAAAAATTAACTTCAAAGTAAAGGAAATAGGGAAAATAGAATAGTAAATGATATCACCAAGAAATCTTGCTAGATCCATATTTGGTGTTTAAAGCATGAGTTGGGTCACACCAAACTCCAAAATGTACCAACCATATGAACGAGCAATGAGTTTCATGGTATCTCAAACCTTAAAAAAAATAAACAAACAAACAAAAATACAAAAGCAAACATGCAAAAATAATAATAATAACCAAAATACTTGATAATCCTAATCAACATAAAGATAAACGTAATTCTAGAACATAAGAACGATAATAATTCATAATAACATAGTAATAATAATAATAAAGTACGGAAAAAAAATTGTTCATCACACATCATAAACTTCGAATGATAATCATAATCATTCGTCTTCTATATCGTCAGCTGGATAATCAACCAATGTTCCAAATCCAAAACCTCCTGACGATGTTCCAGCTTCATAACCTTGTGTACCTACATTAAAAGAATAATAACCCGTGAAACCTTCCTGGTCGACATTATACCCTTCATTTCCTTGAAATGTGCTAGACGTTGGGTAAGGTACATGTTCTGATGGATAAGGTGTATAGGGGTATGGTTAAGGTGGAACACTAGCCGGTGCATACGTCATTGGGAATAAATATGGTGGTTCACTATGTTGTCCAAGGTGCGTGAGAATTGGTGCACAATAGTCCATTCGGTTTCCAATCCTCATCAAAGTCATATCTCTCCAAACATCTCTTCTCTCAACTTGTGGCAAGTTTGCATGCCAATCACCCCAACTCGAATTCAACCCCGAAGATTCTCCCATATTTTGTTGTTGAGGTTGTTGTTGTAGTGGTGGGTTACGAATCAGATTCACAATTGTCTCTACCAAAAACATCCTATCATCATCAAGCAATTCTTTCAAATTCTTCTTGTCAAGCTTTTCACACTCTTTTATCACCGTTATTCTATTCAATTCACTAGGCGTATCATATCCCAAACTTGTTCCAATTTTAGTCACATAATGGCCCCCGTTAATAAAACCGTGCTCCGAAATAATAGTTGCTCTTTTTGACAAGTAGACCGCCAAATCCATACCACATTCATCTTCCGATTTGGTTCCATAATCATCTCAATCAACCACAAGTCCGGTTGATGAACTTTATCTTGACTATTGCCCCGGTGCACCAACGAGTTCACAATCATTTTGTGTAAAATCCGCGCCATCGGTGAATGTATTTCCGATACCTTAAGCCTCCCACTGTTGGGATTTCCGATCTCGCTCCATATCTTTGTACCATCATACTTCGGTGGTTCTTTTTCCAACTTAGAAAGGTGTTCCGCGAACTCTTCATGGCTAAGGTCATTCTCATCATACAACCCAAGTAATTGCCCAAATTGTGGCAAAGTTAACTCATGATCCTTTCCACACAACCTAAACCAAATACAATTTTCCTCCATAATGTCATCCATCTTCACCTCTTGGTTAAAATAGATAGTAGAGAAGAACTCTAAACACCATTCTCTATAAATTTGCTCTTCATCGATTCTAAACGCGTACTCCAAACTAAAATCTTCAAAAACTCCGTTTTCAGACTCCTTATTAACCTCTCACAACTTCTCAAGAGTCTTATTGAGGTTATATTCTCTCATCAATTTCCAACTCACTAAATTTGGTACCGCAATCTCTTTCCTTTGTAATTTTGCCAATCGGCTATTATAACAAGCTTTTGCTTCCTTACTTAGTTTACTCCATCTCAAATGCTCACTTGTTATTGGCATGAGGTTAAATTCTCTCGCTTCTCGACCTTGTCTCACGTGCAAAGCAACCAATGGATTTTCCTCCTCTTGACGAACACATTTCTACAAAACAAACAAAACAAGCACACAAGGAATGTTGTAGCTTAAGGTTAACTTGTAAGATAAATTAGCAAAACCAAAAAAAAAAAATTTTTTTTACAGGAAGGGCTGAACCGCCGTGGTTCATTTTTGAACCGAAGGTTTGGCCTCTTTTTAATTTTACCTAGAGTTCAGCCGCCAAGGTTCAACTTTGAACCAGTTGTTTGGCTGGTTTCTGGGTTCTCAACCGTCGGCCTGGTGTATCCAGCCGGCGGTTCGCAGCAGCTAACCATCAAAAATTATTTTCTAGCTTTTCCAACTTTTCCACATTTTACTCCTTTCTCCATTTGCTTATTAGTGCTTATTCTAAGTGCTTAAACCTCATATCTTCTTCACTTCTCAACCTCAAGAATCTTAGAATCAAATCAAAATCAAAATAAAGTAGTAGTCCATATAATTAATCATATAGCATACAAACAATAATTCATAACCATATACCACAAAAAATACAATCAATCTTGATTTAAAATCCTCAAAAAATCGACATACATGAACCCTAGATCTTAAAACATCAAATTCTCCTTCAATACTTAATCAATTCATCTAATTCTACTTCCAATCAATCCTTACATCAATCCTCTAGTAAACCCATCAAGTAATTCCAATTAATTTGAACTCTGTTAAATTCGCCCAATTCAAAACCCTAAAAGTCAAATTCGAATTAAGAACAATGAAAAGTAACTAGATGGTGTTACTTACCCTTTTTGATGCCATAGGTTTGTTAGAATCTCAATTTGATAACTAAACTTCAATCTTGGAATGATGAGAATGTTTTTGGATTGTGGTGTTTTTTTCTTTTGTTTCTTTGCACAAATGAAGACTCAACCGTAGGTTAGGTACTTCAACCGTGGGTTTGGTTTTCAACCGCGGGTTGGTAAAATTTTTAGTGCAAACCCGTTTCAGAACAAAAACGTTCTTTCATTTTCTTGATAATTTCAAATCAGCACCACAACTTAAAAACACTTCCATCATTTCTATTGAACTTAAATGAAACAAACTACATAAGCTAAAAACAACTACAACTCAAACTTCAATACTTCTTATTAATAATAGCTTATAAAGCTTAAAGGCTAAAACACACTCAACTAACAAAGAAGTGCAAAACATAACAAGATCAATAAACGATAAATAAATATGATAAAACTCATAAGAAACAAAATGAGCAAAAGCTTAGTAATAAGCTTCTTTATTCTTCCACTTGCTTCCTTCAATCATAATAATTCTCAAACCTTAGAATATCCTCCGAATGAAATTTCCCCGAAAGAACTCTATTAGTTTCCTTTTTTTTGAACTCACGAGTGAAACGACGTCCACCCGGGCTAGTAATCTCTATTTTAGTATGCCAATCATTGTCTCCTTCAACCTTTTGATATCTGCTATACCCATCAGATGTCCACTCAATATTTTTAAGCTTAATTAGCATAGAACCAAGGAAATCAACCATCTTCTTGTACACAATAACGTTTTTGAAAGGATTGAAGTGATTTTCCATAGCCAATGCACGTTCCATTTCATCCTCAATATGTTCAAACGATGGGTCTGTTTTTCCATATTTTGGGTTACCTTCATTATCATGGCTAATATCAAATACATCCAACCAATCTTCTTCATCTGATTCTTCATATGCTAGAACTTTATTTCTTTTCTTGGCGTGGTAAATCCTTCTAGCCACTCCATCATCAATTTCCATCGTTCCTTTGCCATTATCAATTATTGCACCAATCGTACTCAAGAATGGGCGTCCAACCAACATGGGTGTCTCTTTATCAATAGGTACATGCAAAATCAAAAAGTCACACAAGTATGTTTGGAATCCTATTTGTAATCTCACATTCTTCACTTTACCATAAGCCTTTGCCATGGTATTGTCTGCCACCAACAAAACATCATTGGAAGGACAAGCTCTTCCCAACTCCATAATCTTATAAAGCTTTTAAGGCATTATACTAACACTCGCCCCCGTATCGGCCAAGGCGTTTATTGCAATGGTTCCATTTACTTTGAGTGAAATAAGGTAGTTCCCCATATCTTCTTTCTTTTTAGGTAAACCTTTCTCCTCTTCTTCTTCTTCAATTACACTCTTCTTATCAAGTTTCATTTTCTCTACTGAAATTTCATCTAACTACTTCCTTTAATGAGCATAGTGTTCCAACACATGGAGTATTGGTTTCTCATTTAGCAATTCCTTGAACTTTGTAGTAATCTCCTCAACACATTTTGCTTCATCAATGGGTTCTTTGGTTCGTGTTTCTTTTGGTGAGGGTGTTTGGTTAGAAGAACCTTCTCTTTTGATTAGTGTAGTGGGTTGTGGTAATGATGACGGTGAGGGTACAAGACCTTTGAAAGGTGGGTATTTTTGTTTCAAATGAGTAGCTTTTCCCATCTTAACCATTTCCATGCTCCCAAGAATACCATCTTCATTTTCACAAGCTTCCTCCATTTGTTCAATTAACCAATTAACATCCTTGTCATCTTGTAATTCTCCAACCTTAGTTTGCATTTCTCCTAGCTCAAAATCAATAACACACTTTTTTGCTACCAAGAAATTCCTTCCAAACACAACGGAAGGGTCCATAGTGTCTTCATACTCATCAATAATCAAATCCATAGCAAAAGTATAGCCATGAATTTCAATTTTAACATCCCTTGCTATCCTTCTATTATACTTGTCCACATCATATTTCCCATCTCCAAACTTTTCATAAAAAGCATAGGTCACATAACTATCACTTTGTCCAATGTTACATTCCGCATCCCAAGCTCCTAAACCTTCTATTCCACAAGGTGTGGAATACCTCATACTTGGTTCATCATATTCTCTTAACTTAGCACGAGTGAAAGTGATCACCCATGGCTTTTCCGGTTCACATTCCATACATTCAACTTCCTTTCCCTTCGCTTGCAACTTCACCTTTTCCAAATCAACCATTTTCTCCATCCTAGCAATAACATGTCCTTCTTGCAACAATTTCATTTCCAAATTGTCCAAATAAGCCGAAACTTCACTAGGTGAATCCATAACTAAAAATAAGCTAAACATTCATAGACAACACATCCAAAACAAACTTTAGGGGTTAGTAAAAAAAAACTAAGTTATTCGAAGAAAAAAAAAAAAAAAAAAACCTTAATAAATTATAAAACTATTCTAATAAACTAAATAACCATTACTCAAACAAATAAAAGGGTAATAAATAAAAATAAATTTTTTTTTCAACAGATATGGCGGTTTACACCGAATCCGGCAGTTTGGGTTGTGAAAAAGTTTTACCGAGAATCAAACCGCCGCGGTTCACATTTGAATCGGCGGTTTGGATTTGTAAAGAATTTACCGACGGCCTGAACCGGCGCGGTTCATAATTGAGCCGGCGGTTCGGGTTGCAAATATATATTTTTTTTTATGAGAGTTGAGCTGGACCGGTTAAGATTTGAGCCGTCCGGTTTGCAGAAAAAAAAATTTTATTTTTTTTTTTTTTTTTTTTTTTTATAACTTAACACGACAACCAACAAACATAAAATAAAATAAAAATGAGATTAACTCATGGAAAGAGAACATAGCAACTAAAACACTTAACAATCATTAACCAAGTAAACCAAATAATCACAAAACATAAAAATAAACTCTAAAATCATACAAGAACAAGAACAAACTCTACGCTACTTATTTACAACTAAACTAACCTAAACTAAACTAAACTAAACTAAAAAGGAGTAGTCCCCGGCAGCGGCGCCAAAAACTTGATGCGTTTCTTTAGTGATGTGTATATTATATCCTAATTTCACTCAAATTTTAAATTTATAAAACACCTTTTTACCGATTATTTAGAAAACACATATGAGCAAGTATACTCGTTCGTTTGTAGTATGGTTTTGTGGTAAATAAGGATCGTCCCAAGAGACTACGCGTTTAATTTTGAGCAATTTAGATAATAGCAATAGAAATAGTACTCAAGATTGTCACGCTCTAAAGCACTTTAAAATAATTAAACAAACAATGGTTTCAAATGAAATCAATCAAACAAACAAACACTTGCTTAGGAACAATGACTAATTGTGATAGAATGTTGAACATGTTTGGGTGAAACTTAGAAGGCACGTGTCAATCTTCACAAGGACTTCTAGTCAATGGGTAATATAGAAATAATCCATGTTTCTACTAGTTTCACCGGTGAGTCCTTTCGGCCAAATCTCATCCCATTACGCTAGCTCTTTGTGTTATCAAATGTATGAAAAATATGATTAGTTACATTAGTTCTTACGAGTCTTTTCAACCCAATCTCGTGATTAAATATTCCCGAATTCATTTAAAAACTTGCATACTTAATATTTGTCAATTATCAAATACCAATCCATTTGTGAACCAACTTCTTGGAATCAAACAATATTTGAAATCATTTCAACCTTTAAATCCAATAAAGTTTAACCAACAAGTTTTAGAACACGAATTATATTTAAACAAACTCATGAAAATAATCACTTTTTCTAACCGACTAATCATTCAACATTCATACGAAAGTCACATCATTCCCAAACAAGCATCACAAATTATTCCATAACAAGCGTCATCATCAAACATAACATTTCATTCAACATCAAACGGTTCAACATGATTAATTAAAGTAAGAAAATTACCCAAAAGTAAGACTACAATGAGTAATAAAAGAGTTATAGCACTCCTTAGAGCCTCCAAATGAACAAGGGAATCTTCCACCTCTTCTAGTAAGTATCTCCAACACTTTCTTTGTTTCTACTTGGGATCTTCTTAAGAATGGCAGAGATTATTAAGCTCTTTTGGGTTTAGTAAGTAATGTGATCAAGTCCCTATGGTGTAAGGCTTGATTGTAAGTGTTGTCTTTTCTTGGGGTGATTAGGGGTCTTATTTAAGCTTGAAATCCTCCCCAAAAATTGTCATAAGCCTTCATTAACCATAAAAGAAAGGAAGTTATCGGACACTAGTCATTATGGTAGTTAAAGCTAAGAGTTAATGCAACTCTTCAACACCGAAAATTCTCAACCCACGACTCAATCTTGAACCTGCGGTTGGGACTTCAGACTTGAACCTCAGGTTAAGTTTTTGAACCTTGGGTTTGAATCTCAGCTTCAACCTTGGGTTGAGATTTTGGACCTTTGGTTTGAATTTGATCTTGCACATAAATTTCAACTTTGAGCTAGCATATAACTTCAACTTTTAACACACTTTTTAGCACTTAATCTTGACTCCATCATTTCATCCTCCTCATGTACAACGGAAATACTCATAGCATGAATCAATATCTTTGATGACGATCTTTTCTTGAATATTTACTTGATTTCATAGCTTTTCTTCGTCATTCTTTGATATTTCCTTGTACCTAGACTTGAAGACATCTTAACAACTTTTAAGCGTAAAATGATCATAAACATAACTAAATAACATACAAAAACATACAAATAACGCAATTAAAACATGTACAAAATGAGCGTTATTAAGTAGGGCGAAGAGGAGCTTCGTGACCGAACCACTATAAATCATCGTGTCCGGTTTGCGCCTTCTTACTTATCTCTTTACTTTCATTTTATTCTTTATCGCTTTACATTTATATTTGCATTGCGTTTATGCTTATGTGGCTAGTTTCTTATGTTATGTTGATTATGTATGTGTCGTGGTTTGATTGTGCTTGTGTTATAGTTTAATTTATTCATCCCTAGATTTTATATGATCATTGTTGACACTTTTCATATTACATCACAATTGATCGGGTGTTTGATACAAAAAGTTTTTAAGTTTTTAAATGGAAACGTATTCACCCCCCCCCCCTCTACCGATTTCCACAATTGGTACCAGAGCCACGTCGCTTAAATTTTTAAAACAAATGGTTTCCAAAATTGAGTACGATCCATGTATCAAATTACCCATAAAGGTGATATAATTTGAAAAGTATTTAGTTTCTTAATACTTACAAGTTTTGTTGTTAAGTATACTTTGTCATACTAGCTTGAAGGTTTTCTTAAATCAATAAAAGAATAGAGTTTTAAGTGTCCGGTCATGTTTTCTGAACGAGTCGTTAAATCATGCGGTTTTGAAAGGAATGTTTGGGACAAACCATTATTTTGTAGTAAACGTATTATCGTAAATGTCTTTCTTAGTCCTAAACATGAAAATGATGCGTAATATATATTTTATATGTTCGGTATCTAGTTTATTAAATTTTACATTGTTCCGTCGAGTCGCCGCACTAAAACTATAAACTGAATCAGAAAACAGATCACAGTACCACTAAATATAGGACGGTACCGTTATATTTAACGGTACCGTGGGGTATTTAAAGGTACCGTGCCTCTGTTTGTCTGTTTTCAGTATTGGGTCATTTTCAAAAATTCATATAAAATCAACCATAAGTCCGTAGGAGTCGTGTCACCCATCATTTTAAATGAAGTTGAGTCTACTTTCATTTGAAAAATATTTTTATGAATTAGTTCTAAATGAAAGTATGTTAAAGTCCTTGATTTTCAACTAAAGGTCTTTTTGGTCATGCAGTTTGCGTAAATTTTTGATCAAACTGAAAAAGGGCGATTCAACTTTTAAACCTTGACGTGTTTTCAAAGTGACTTAGCAAAAATCTTTGAAATGGGGAGGAAACCAATTCATTTTCAAATAAAATCAAGCTTAGTATACATTGTTATACTTAATACACAAAATGACGATAAGTATTTTTGTGTGTTATGCTAAATCACTTGCACTATATTGAGTAATTAGTTTGCATTGCATATAGGCATAGACCATTTCTCTTGCATATGTTGCAAGTTTTTAAAATGGTTTAGTAACCTTCTTAGGAATAGAAACTAAGTTGGTTGATCATGTGTGTCGAAAGATATTGTCTTACACAATTATTTTTCCAAAGGTTTAAGTGTAAAAAGTATATCACCCCAAAATACTTAACACTTTCATAAAATCCGTAACATGATCTCTAAAACATTACATCATTTTTTCTTGCTTGACCATGGGTTGTCTAAATAAGATAAAAGATCATATTAATATATTAGTATTTAAGTAAAAGAAAATGTATTAAACTTGCATTGATCTAACACACATACAAAATGTTTTAAACATTTAGTATTTCACATATGTTGTATAAAAATAGTTAAGATAATTATTTTTATACTAATGAGGTGTCAAAAAACTAATAATATTATACTTAATAATATAAATAGTTTTTCTCAAATAAAAATAAATGACAATATCGAAGTAGCAACTTAATATGTCATTAACCTCACACATACAGCTAGTATTAGGATAATTGGAACACATTCCCTAAATTTTATTTTCTTTTTAAAAAAGGAGTGATCTTGAGGGTCAAGAAAGATTTCGAGTACATATCAATTCATTATTCAAATTATGATTGATATCGTTATCGAATCTAATTGACAAGTCTTCGAGTATGGACATGAAATTGGAGTCATTATTTGTCTAGCTTCAAGATAACATCAAAATATGATGAAATATATTATCTTGAATCTACATACTCAATCACGCTTGATTGTTATGAAAATAATGACGTCCTCTCAAGACAAAAATAATATGCATCGGATCATAACTCACACTTGTGTTGAAGATGCCATATTGAGTCTTCTTGTCCAATGGTTGTGTTCCAAACATTAAACTAATATGTTTAAAAGATGCATAAAATACACAACTAAGTAGGATTGACAACTTGGATGTTTCATCCGAAATATACAAGTAATTTACATTACAATGCAATTATTAAATGTGTCATTTCCAAAAAACCAAACACGAGCAAACAAACAACATATGTAAACTTTGCTCATGAACGACTCAACACTCAAAATCACATGTCTTGTAAAAGTGTCACACATAATATGTTATTAACTATTATGTATGTCATCAATCTTTGAGAATATCACATGTATTTCTCTTATCAAAAGATTGACAAAGGATAACTTATATCCTAAGCATCTTATTGTCTTTGTAACATGAATGGTTATGTTACAAGAGAATACATTGCATCTTGTTAACAAATATAGGATATTAGAGTTGAATAATAACCTAATACAACATGTTTCATTGCATAAACAAGTAAAATTGGTCATACACTAAAATACTTGTTTCACTAAGCATTCGTAAGAGTGATAAGTTTCCTCTTAGAAAAGCATATTTGTTGAAATATACAATATGTCTCATTTCAAATATAATACTCACAAGATCTATTGAGGTAAATAACCTTTACTAATTCTTTTCTCAAGATATGCAAAGGAGCATTCTTGAAACACAAACGATGTAGTAGATTCTATATTGTATCACATTAGAGTGTCTCTTGGTTCTAAGAAACCAAATCATGTTAAAATAACATGCAACAACTCAACAAACAAAGATGTTGTCCAAGAGATCATAAAATGCACCATCTCCATCAAATAACCTCTAAATCTCAAACACAAAATTAAAACATTTCGCTTACCTTTGTTAGGAGTTGTGTAAGACATGTCATTTTCTTAACCGACTTTCAAAGTATGGTTAGTTGAGTCATATTAGGCCATGTATTAGCAAAATAAGCTAATATAATCTTTGCTATACTTCGATAGCCAAATATAGGAATTTGAATTTTTCTAACAAGAGAATGACTACTGGAGAACCTATCGCACTAGAAATTTAATTTGACCTAACGGTTGAATTGCTTCTAGGAGAGAAGTTGGGTTCATGGTATAAC
Organism: Artemisia tridentata subsp. tridentata; assembly: GCA_021014915.2. Classification (NCBI taxonomy): domain Eukaryota; kingdom Viridiplantae; phylum Streptophyta; class Magnoliopsida; order Asterales; family Asteraceae; genus Artemisia; species Artemisia tridentata. Next base: position 245,993,290 of record CP139507.1, on the reverse strand, counting down.
CCATAAAAATGGTCGTGTTTAGCCTCAATTGAGCACCACTAGTGATAGTCTCATACTCATTCTCTAACTTGAAAAAATTTCATTCCTACATTTGACTAGAGATAGTTTACATCGGTGAACTTTATCTCCCGTTAGGATTTCATTTTGAACAATTAGTAATTAGTATCTGCCTTAGCAAACCTAGATTGCTTGCATCCCACATACGTGTTTCAAAATGATAACATGTTCTCGTAAGATTTGATTAAATGTTTTCATGATCTTAAATGCTAAATGATTATCATGTTTTCCATGATGTTTGCATTTATTCCGTATGTGCATTATACATGATTTGCTTGTAAAGTTTGCACCCACACTATGTTCTTTTAACACACTAGGAATTAGGTATGCCTATCACTATGAACCCTTAGAAGTCATATAGTCATACACTAGTGTCAAAACCTATAAGGTAAAGTAGTCGCGAAGTTGTCCTAATTCCCTAGTCATCACTTCGCCTTCTTCTAAGTAATACACCCTTTTGTCATGGGAAGGTTAGATACAAACCTAGTAGAACTCGGAGTAGGTGTGATAACTTAAATATTTCATCCGAAATATTCAAGTAAGTTTAACTTGTGATCGCAATTGTTAAATGTCATATCCGAAACATCATATTCAAGCCTTTTAACAACATATGTTAAAACGCTCATCCAAAAGCTAAATGCTAACATCAACCTTTGGATGACAAAGGACTCACGATTTATTATATAAGTGATTAGTAGTCCTTTTCATCCTCGTGTGTATATACACTTCTTAATATCCCAAACCCTGTTGCGAATCAGCACCATAGGCCTAGCTTTACGTCTTTCAAAACCCCGTGAAACACCCACGTGCGAAGCACATCAAAATCCGTAAATCAACCAAACCTCTCAAAAGAGAATCCTCTAACCATCTTCGTCTAGGTCTAGGAATGATGGAACATATTCCATAAATCTTATGACTATTTAAATATTTCACTAGAAATATTAAAGTCATCCCTCGTACCCCTCTTATGACTACTTAAATATTTCATTGGAAATATTGTTGTCATCTCGTGCGTCTCGTTTCATGCCCCTTTAAATATTTCACCGGAAATATTGAGTCATTCTTTAAATCCCTCTCATGACTACTTAAATATTTCGCTGGAAATATTAAGTCATACCTTACGTCTCATCTCATGACTTCTAAATATTTCACTGGAAATATTAAGTCATCCCTCACGTTCCTCGCATGATCACTTAAATGTTTCATTGGAAATATTGAGATCATCTCTTCTATTTCATCTCATGACTTTTAGATATTTCACTGGAAATATCAAGTCATTCCCTCTATCTCGTCCCATGACTTTTAGATATTTCACTGGAAATATCAAGTCATTCATTGTGTCTCCTCTCACGACTTCGAAATATTTCACTGGAAATATTAAGTCATCTCTTCTCGTCCAGTACCGTTCAAAGAATTTATTAGGTATAAATTCTCTCCTCGTGTCGAAAAGTCTAACTAAATCAGCGAGATTTATTCTTAAAATCCTCTTAAACTCCAATGACAACTTAAATATTTCATCCGAAATACTTAAAGTATATTTAATTTGCAAAATGTAATTAAATGCCATTTCTTGTTCTCGATTAACGTTCATCGAATCCCGTTGAATTCGTTCATAAAAGAATTTATTTGGTATAAATTCCTTTAATCTAAAGTCCAGAAAAATCACAACATATGTGAAATTTCTTTGTCAAAAATCTAATTCTGGGTCAAAACTGTCCTCAGCAGGTCAAGGCACCCTTAAATAGGGGACGGTACCGCTAAATTTAACGTTATCGTAGGACCGGTGTCTGCTGAGACAGTTTATTTCGTTTTCAAATCTCACCAACACTATCAACACCCACTCGATGTAGTCTTGAACCAGAACCGTCTATGTGGAAACCGTAGAGGGGGGTGAATACGTTTCCATTTAAAACTTAAATACTTTTTTGTATCAAACACCTGATCAAGTGTGACGTAATATAAAGTGTCAACTATGGTCATATAACATCTAGAGATGAATGTAGTAAAGTACAACACAAGCACAATCAGACCATGACACATACTTAATCAACATAACGTAAGCAACTAGCCACACAAACATAAACGTCATGCAAATATAAATATAAAGCGATAAAGAATGAAATGAAAGTAAAGAGATAAGTAAGAAGGCGCAAACCGGACACGGTGATTTATAGTGGTTCGGTCACCAAGCTCCTCTTCACCCTACTCCACTCCCCGAGTACCCAACTCGAGAGTTACTTCACTAATCAACAAGCTCCTTTCAGGCGGAGAAAATCGTACACGTTTCTTATACAATTTCCAACGCTAAGCTAAATTTCGAGTGCTAATCTTAGCTAGCACCAATCTACCCTTGATCTACTTGATCAATACACAAGCCCAATGGCTTCAAGAGATCTCCAAGATCTCAACAAGATCACAATGATCTACTCCTACTTAACTCAATCTGCCCAATCTACCCTTGATCTTCTTGATCAATCACACAAGCCCACAAGCTTCAAGAGATCTCCAAGATCTCGACAAGATCACAATGATCAACCCTCACTTAACTCAATCTACCCTATCTATCTTTGATCAACTTGATCAGCACACTAGCCCAATGGCTACTAGAGATATTCAATATCTCTATAAGATCACAATGATCTTCCCTCACAAACTCTCAAAAGAAAAATGATCTTGATGTATGCTATGATACAATCAAGAGTGTAAAAAATGTTACAAGTGCTTCTACCTACAACTATAACACTTTGTATCTACTTGGATACCTTGTGTTCTTCTCTTGCACTTGAAGAGAAATGACAACACTTTGTATCTACTTGGATACCTTGTGTTCTTCTCTTGCACTTGAAGAGGAATGAAGAGGATCTCTTGGTGAGATGAAATGATCACTCTCAAACAAACTAAGACTCTCTAAATGATCAAAGGAATTATTCTAAGTGAGGAGGGATTAGACCAGAGAAAACAGACTGGAAAAATCAAGTTGGAAGAGTAAAATGGTCCACTATTTATAGGCATGGGGAAAACTAGCCGTTACAGAGGCACGGCTCCACTAATTGTCAGACGGCTCCACTAAATTTAGTGGAGCCGTCGGTACTTTAGTGGTACCGTGGACACTCCTCCGTTTGTTTTTAGTGGGGAAGGTTTATTTGGGAATGTTTGGAGCTGTTTTGGGGGGAAAATTGACTGTTGGGATTTTTAAACTTATTTTTCAAATAAAATATTTCTTTTTAATTCAAAAATAATTTGTAAAATATATTTTTGAAAAAATGTTTTGTCACATTAAAAATGTGAAGTTTAGAAAAATATAATCCTTTGATCATTTGTCAAGTAGTAGATTTGTTTGTCCATACCTTGAGTGATTTACGTCGGGATGGAAATCTATGACTTCGTTGAAGCATACTTGAGACGTCGGGAGGTGTTGATGTAAGTATGCATTGATGATTTGTGTTTACAAGTAACTTGCACATTTTACGTAATGTATTACAAGTTACATGTTTTTCATTATTAAAACCGAAGAAACCGTTTAGTTTAAATATCGTAATATTTGCACTAACAGTCTCCTATCAGAATAGATTCTGTCTATCTTCTGATTCCTTAGATTTTTCCCCTTTCACTTCCGCATGGTACTGAACACACCATATATATGGTTACTTCACTATCCATTGTCTTCCCAACTTATCTACACTTTTCAACCTTAGTTCTACACTACCAATGCTTCCGTATCCCACTCACCTTCCACACACTTCAAGCGAAGAACCGCTAGGATAAATTAAGATAACCCCACTAGAACCTTATCACTAACCTCACAACCCTGAAGATTTTATCTTCTTAACCCTTAAGATATCTCCACGTGATCATATGCCTCATCATATGAATGTTCTATGAATATTCACAATGATTGAGAAGAGCTACGTGACTTCAAAGGTGAAGTTTATTGTATGTTATCCACCACTTGTCATGATGTTACTAAGCTCATCGCTTCTGTCAACGTTTGTTTTCCTCTTTATTTTTTTTCACACATCTTGTCCGGCTGGTCATAGATTAAGGGGGAGCGAAAACATACTCGTATAGTCTTTCAACAAACACTCTCAAGAACATAAAAATGTCATTCTTATTCCCTAGAAAACTTCCTTTTAGCTGCCCAGAACTAGGTTGCACAGGAAAATTCGTGACTTCCAGGTCACGGTACCGTCAAATAGGCCACGGTACTGTTAAATTTAACAGTACCGTGTGGTATTTAGTGGTACCGTTCCTATGTTTGAAGAATTTTTACTGTTTCCTCTAGATCCCTACATCCCTAACCTCAAACCTGCAAAAAATTTCAAACTCACACACACCCTAAGATTTTCTCACTACACCATAGGACACCACCACCAACTTTAGTTTGAATCCCACAACTCTTGCCTATATAAGGCCTCACCATTGTAAGCTTATCTTGCATCTCATCTTAACACTCAACCCTTATAACTAAACTTCACTCTTGACAGTGATACTTAGTTTCAAAACCTTCAACCCTTATAAACCTTTTAACTACACTTCACTCTTGACAGTGATAGTTAGTCTAAGAACCTTCAACCTATCGATCATCACACTCAAACCTTACAACTATTCCTCACTTTGGATAAGTGATAGTTAGTTAAACAACCTTCAATCCTCACAATCACACGAAACCCTTCATGCACCAAATTTTGCACCCACACTATGTCATTTTGGCACATAATGAATTAGGTATGCCTATCACTATGAACTCTTAGACGTCATATAGTCATACACTAGTGTCAAAACCTATAAGTTAAAGTAGTCGCAAAATTGTCCTAATTCCTTAGTCATCATTTCGCTTTCTTCCAAGTTATACACCCTTTTGTCATGGGAAGGTTAGATACAAACCTAGTAGAACTCGGAGTAGGTTTGACAACTTAAATATTTCATCCAAAATATTCAAGTAAGTTTAACTTGCGATCGCAATTGTTAAATGTCATATCCGAAACATCATATTCAAGCCTTTTAACAACATATGTTAAAACGCTCATCCAAAAGCTAAAAGCTAACATCAACCTTCAGGTGACAAAGGACTCACGAGTTACTATATAAGTGATTAGTAGTTCCTTTCATCCTCGTGTGAATATACACTTCTTAAGATCCTAAACCCTGCTGCGAATCAGCACCATAGGCCTTGCTTTACGCCTTTCAAAACCCCGTGAAACACTCGCGTGCGAAGCACATTGAAATCCATAAATCAACCAAACCTCTCAAATGAGAATCCTCTAACCATCTTCGTCTAGGTCTAGGAATGATGGAACACATTTCGTGAATTTCACAATTCCCATGTGTTCAAATGCATCCTTTAAATCCCTCTCATGATTACTTAAATATTTTACTGGAAATATTGAAGTCATCCCTTACATCTCGTCTCCTGACTCTTTTAAATATTTTACTAGAAATATTAAGTCATCCCTCACATCCCTCTTATGACTATTTGAATATTTCACTGAAAATATTGAAGTCATCTCTTATGTCTCGTCTCATGACTTTTTAAATATTTCACTAGAAATATTAAGTCATCCTTCACATCCCTCTTATGACTACTTGAATATTTCACTGGAAATATTAAAGTCATATCTTGTGTCTCGTCTCATGACTTTTTAAATATTTCACTGGAAATATTAAGTCATCCTTCACATCCCTCTTATGACTACTTGAATATTTCACTGGAAATATTGAAGTCATATCTTGTGTCTCGTCACATGACTTTTTAAATATTTCACTGAAAATATTAAGTCATCCTTCACATCGCTCTAATGACTACCTATGTATTTCCTCGGAAATATAAAAGTCATCTCTTCTCGTCTTGTACCGTTCATCTCGTAAAAAGAATTTATTAGGTATAAATTCTCTCCTCGTGTCGAAAAGTCTTACTAAATCAGCGAGATTTATTCGTAAAATCCTCTTAAATTCCAATGACAACTTAAATATTTCATCCAAAATATTTAAAGTATATTTAATTTGTGAAATGCAATTAAATGTCATCTCTCGTTCTCAATCAACGTTCTTCGAATCCCGTTGGATTCATTCATAAAAGAATTTATTTGGTATAAATTCCTTTAATCTAAGGTCTAGAAAAATCACAACATATGTGAAATTTCTTTGTCAAAAATCTAATTATGGGTCAAAACTGACCTTAACAGGTCACGGTACCCATAAATAGGGGATGGTACCGCTAAATTTATCAGTATCGTCGGACCGTTGTCTGCTGAGACAGTTTATTTTGTTTTCAATTCTTACTTTTTCAAAAGCACTATCAAAACACACTCACTGTAGTCTTGCACTAGAACCGTCTCCTATCAGAATAGATTCTGCCTATCTTCTGATTTCTTAGCTTTTTCCCCTTTCACTTACGCATGGTACTAAACACACCATATGTTTGGTTACTTCCATATCCATTATCTTCTCAACTTATCTACACTTTTCAACCTTCGTTCTACACTACCAATGCTTCCGTATCCCACACACTTCAAGCGAAGAACCGCTAGGATAAGTTAAGATAACCCTTCTTCATCAACATAGATAACTCCATTAGAACCTTATCACTAGCCCCACAACCTTGAAGATTTTACCTTCTTAACCCTTAGCATATTTCCACGTAATCATATGCCTCATCATATGAATGTTCTATGAATATTCACAATGATTGAGAAGAGCTATGTGACTTCAAAGGTGAAGTTTAATGTATGTTATCCACCACTTGTCATGACATTACTAAGCTCATCGCTTTTGTCAACGTTTGTTTTCCTCTGTATTTTTTTTTTACACATCTTGTCCGGAGGGTCATCGATTAACGGGGAGCGAAAACACACTCATATAGTCTTTCAACAAATACTCTCAAGAACAAACAAATGTGGTTCTTATTCCCTAGAAAACTTCCCTTTATCTGCCCAGAACTAGGCTACACAGGAAAATTCGTGACTTCCAGGTCACGGTACCGTTAAATAGGCCACGGTACCGTTAAATTTAACGGTACCGTGTGGTATTTAGTGGTACCGTGCCCTTGTTTGATGAATTTTCACTGTTTCCTCTAGATCCCTGCATCCCTAACCTCAAACTTGCAAAATTTTGCAAACTCACATACACCCTAAGATTCCCTCACTACATCATAGGACACTACCACCAACTTTAATTCGAATCCCACAACTCTTGCCTATATAAGGCCACAGCATTGCAAGCTTATCTTGCATCTCATCTTCAAACCTCACATTAATATCATTCATCATAACACTCAACTCTTATAACTAAACTTCACTCTTGACAGTGATATTTAGTTTCAAAATCTTCAACCCTTATATCAATCCCACTCAAACCTTTTAGCTACATTTCACTCTTGACAGTGATAGTTAGTCTAAGAAGCTTCAACCCATCAATCATTACACTCAAACCTTACAACTATTCCTCACTTTGGATAGTGATAGTTAGTTCAATAACCTTCAATCCTCACAATCACACGAAACCCTTCATGCACCAAATTATCTCTAACACACAACTAGGATCAATCAAACTAGAAATCTAGAACGTCGTTACCTCAACCCCGTTAGAGATATCCACCCACAATCCTGTTAGGATCACATACACATTTTCTTTTTCTCTTTTGAAATATATCATGCATCTCATTGTCAGTGCAAACAATATATTAATCTAAACCATCTTTTCCCACCTTTCCTCAAAGGTCAAAACCAACACTCTCCCATCTTATGGAATCATTTCCATTCAAATATTAGTGTGTGTCATTCTCATTCTTATTTTTTTTTAAACTTCCATCGAGTCTACTTTATGGCATGACTTGTCATAATAGTAATAACATATATCTACCACATTTAGAGTATGTCTTCTCAACAAACTATCCTTAACACCAATCATCTTAGGTAGATGATTATGTTGTTCAAAAGGTTTGTTAGAACTTGCCTTCCCAATGACAACTTGGAAGAAGTCATTTTGTGTGTCAGTCAACGAACGTATCTCGTTCTTGTTAGTGTGATTGATTGAACAATTACACCTTACGTTGTCGGTCGGGTTGTGACACTCAAGTGTCTTTGAATTGCAATATGCATTCATCTTTTTGTGTCGCTCAACTTTCTTGGGCTTTCTTTTTGGTCTTTATCCTTTTGGCACACTTTCATCACGTGTCTAACTTCTTGCACATTTTGATATGCTCATCAATTTTTTTTTTTTTTTTTTTTTTGGCTATGTTTTAATACTTTAACCATTTCATGTCTTGCTATGTGTATTCTATCCCTATAATGTTGCTCCTATTCTTTTATATATTATGTTGCACGAAGCTAACCCTTGATGTAGGAAAAGCCTTTGTATAAATTTGATCCATGGATCCTCTAGATACTAAGGTAAATAAACAAGGGGATTCAATCACCATAGGGGAGCACTGAGCTAGGGGGAGCTCAGGAGTATTTGAATATATAGCATGGGGACTTCACTGGGATGATCCAAGCTCGCCTTTTTGAGAAGAAAAGAAAGTAGTGCAATAAGGGGGAGTAGGGAGTGAATTCAAGGGAGTGCTCAAGGCAACTACCTTTTTGCTTCGACAAAAGGGGGAGAAGGGAGTGTAAACAGGTAACTTTTACATTTTACTGTATGTTACGGTTTACATATTTGTCATCATCAAAAAGGGGGAGATTGTTAGTGCAAATATTACGATATTTAAACTAAACGGTTTTTTCGGTTTTAATAATGACAAACATGTAACGTGTAATGCATAACGTAAAATACGCAAGTTACTTGTAAACACAAATCATCAACGCATACTTACATCAACATCTCTCAACGTATCAAGTATGCCTCAATAGAGTCATAGATTTTCATCCCGACGTAAATCACTCAAGGTATGAACAAACAAATTTAAACTTGACGGATGATCAAAGAAATAATTTTTTTTGTTCTAAACTTCACATTTTTAATGTGACAAAACATTTTTTCAAAAATACATTTTACAAATTATTTTTGAATTAAAAAGAAATGTTTTATTTTGAAAAATAAGTTTAAAAGTCCCAACAGCTATTTCCCCCCAAAATCAGCTGCAAACTTTCCCAAATAAACTTTCACCACTAAAAACAAAATTTGGAGCGTCCCTGTCTGGGATGATAAGACGGTACCACTAAATTTAGTGGTACCGTCGGGTATTTAGTGGTACCGTCCGTACGTAACGGCTAGTTTTTTCTTTGCCTATAAATAGTGGACCATTTTACACTTCTAACTTGATTTTTCTAGTTAGTTTTCTCTGGTCTAATCCCTTCTTACTTAGATCACTTTCTTTGATCATTTAGAGAGTCTTAGTTTATTTTAGAGTGATCTTTTCATCCAACCAAGAGATCACCTTCATTCCTCTACTAGTGCAAGAGAAGAACACATAGTATCACAAAGATACAAAGTGTTGTAGTTATAGTTAGTGCACTTATAACACTTGTTACATACTTGTTGTATCCTTGCATACATCAAGTTCATTTTTCTTTTGAGAGTTTGTGAGAGTAGATCATTGTGATCTTGTCGAGATCTTGGAGATCTCTTGTAGCTTGTGGGCTTGTGTATTGATCAAGTGGATCAAGGGTAGATCGGGTAGATCGAGTCAAGTGGGAGTAGATCATTGTGATCTTGTTGAGATCTTGGAGATCTCTTGTAGCTTGTGGGCTTGTGTATTGATCAAGTGGATCAAGGGTAGATCGAGTCAAGTGGGAGTAGATCATTGTGATCTTGTAGAGATCTTGGAGATCTTTTGTAGCTTGTGGGATTGTGTGTTGATCAAGTGGATCAAGGGTACATCGGGTAGATCGTGAGTAGATCGTGTGGGTCGTGGTAGATTGGTACTAGCTAAGATTAGTACTCGACATTTAGCTTTGTGTCAAAAATAAGGATAGGCGATGTTGTACGGTTTTCTCCGCCTGAAAGGAGCTTGTTGATTAGTGATGTAACACTCGATCTGGGTACTCGGGGAGTGGAGTAGGGCGAAGAGGAACTTCGTGACCGAACCACTATAAATCAATGTGTCCGGTTTGCGCCTTCTTTACTTATCTCTTTACTTTTATTTTAGTCTTTATCGCTTTATATTTATATTTGCATTGCGTTTATGTTTGTGTGGTTTGATGCTTATATTATGTTGATTATGTTTGTGTTATGGTTTGATTGTGTTTGCGTTGTAGTTTACCTTATACCATCTCTAGATGTTGTATGATCATTGTTGACACTTTTCATATTACGTCACTCTTGATCGGGTGTTTGATAAAAAAAGTTTTTAAGTTTTTAAATGGAAACATATTCACCCCCCCCCCTCGACGGTTTCCACAAGGTTCAAGCACATCAAATGGTACGCTTATCACAAAAACTTAGCTTCTTAACAAATTTCTTATTTTAGTATACTTTAGCCTTCACTTACGAATTCCAAAACCACACTATGTCCCTTACTCAGAGACTAATAATTTACAAATGTACCTATATGTCTTGTAGGCTTATATGAATTTTTCCAGAATTTATTTCCAAGTAAAAACACCATTACAAAAATCGTTTACCCAAACATGTCCAGGAAGTGAACTGCAGGTACACCCCGAAAGTTTACATTTATTAAACCTATTCAGACCCTTCAGAAAAAATTTTAAAAATTCCACGAAGTCACACATAACTTAGATATTATCCTTGTAAAAGGAGAGCTCCTAACTCAGTGTGGTTTGAAAAGGAAAAATCAAAATCTTCAACTAATTTTAAGTTCCCAAAACTCAGATTTGACACATGATCCCATAAAATTCAAAAACATGATCAATACAACACGAATTCATTCCAAACCAATTGGAAAACTTAAATAAGAAATTAAAAAAGGTTTACAAGCAAAGAACCGGTATTATAAACTTACAAAACTCAAGCAATAGTGCACACATATTCAACTTACAAAACTGTCTCATTCAGAAATCGGTTTAAGACCATTATATCACATGCTTACTTACACAAACGCACCCAATGTTTTAACCAAACCATAACCTCGCCCTTTTAACCTTTTTAACTCAGTTTAAAAACATGTCTTTAAACCTCATTTGACCACCCCATAAGCCACGCATGACCACACCATTTGACAGCCAATATAACGACACCAACACATGAAATAATGGGACCATAACAACCCAACACTTAACCATATTCAAATCTGGTCACACATCCATTTTTATAGTGTAATTACTACATATGAACACATGTTTTATAGTCTCTAGATCGACACACAATCACACACACAAAATAGAAATAACGCGTACATGATCCACATAAAATAACGCATAAACGAGCCCTAATCTCCATGTATTAAATGCATGCGCGTCATCATAATTATTTAGGGTTTGTTCCAGATTTTATTAGGCTATATTAATGTGTCATATACAGGTTTTAAATGACAAAATTAGGGCTGAAGTAGTTCAGGTCGACAGGCACAAGGCACCAGGACGACACAAGTAACCATCACATACGACATACGAGTGATCTTAATATCACGACACAAGAAAACAGGTTACGAGCCAAGTCATCTTATAACATCACACTAGGTCACGCCCTTAACCCACGTATATACACATGTATACTCGTCTTATTATTCATGATTATTTCCAGGTTTTAGTCATGTTCTAATGAGCAGATATAGGCGTGTATCATAGCAGATTTGAATAGTGCAATCCCCAACTGAGGTTGACACAACCATGGTTCATATATTTACGAATTTATGTGACGTTTACATTATTGATTCATATTACAAACGAACGAGAAATCATATAACATTAAGACCAGGTCGTATAACATGTTTTACATTTAGGTTTTAGATCATCTATGAGTGTGTCGAATGGATTAGAAACAAGAGATGATAGTGATACCTTTGGACCAGATTAGAGGAACGAAGAAGTACTATGAACGAATAGCCCACGAAACAATTTCATACAATCAAAGCTTTCTTCAAACGACCTTCCTTTGTGTCATATGATTTTGGATTGGTTTGTGTGTTCGTGTTTCTCAGCTTCGTATCAAAGTGGGGAAGAAGGAGGGTAGGAGATATACATGACTTTAAAAAAAACAGATAGGGAATGTTATCAAATGGAAATCGTGAATTAGGTAGATGATTTTGAGACTAATTAGGGCTGAATCCCATGTTGATTATCCGTGATTTGTGTGAGGTAATTATAGTGATTTATTTCTTAATTATACTTACCTTATATCAAAATAAATGTGTGCACAAATATTAATTACAAATCAGCCCCCTTCACAACTTAGTAACGTGATATATGTATTTTAGGCCATGGATTTCATTTCTTGTGGTTTTATATATATACTGAACCGAATTGTATAAAACCTTAAGTTATAGATGCGTATATCGTAGTTTACTTCATACCGTAGGTTTAGGATTCGTATTCTGAAATTTTTAATCATAACATAGTTCAACTTAAGTTAAATTCGTATTCAAAGCTTCAAATGTCGTATCGTATTTTTAGGTCGTTATAATTCTTCCCCTCTAAAAAGAAAATTTCGTCCTCGAAATTGAAGTCACAATAGTTAGACGGAGACGTACCATATCATGACAAGAAGCGACAACAAATAGCCTCACGCTCGGCGAGGTTGTTCCAAAAGAATCTTCACAAATGGAATAGTTTTATTTCTCATGACTCGATCCCGACAAACTAGGATAGCCCCAGGCTCTCCACATAACACAAATCATAACAAATCTGATCTGACGAATACGAAACAAATACGTAGCAGGTGACGGTTGTAATCTCACAAAGAGATACATGAAACACATATACACATAAGGTAAATACGGAGGTAATGCCAAACGGTAAGAAAACTCCATCAACTCTATCCAGATTATGAAAGAACTAAGTAACTTGCTAATAATCAGAGAAGCACATATCGAATCATCAAACGTATCAAGAGTTTCCTAAAGAGATGGGTAACATATTCATACTGACGATTAATTAAGCACATATCGGAATATCAAAACGTATCATCTGGCATAATGGGGTAGGTAGGATAATCGTACGGATAAGAATGAACCTAAGAACTAATGTTTCGTGAACTAAATATTCCTTATATGCCAAAATGTCTAACACTGCTGTATGGAGACATCATATGGAATACACCATTCCCAGTCTAAATTTTCTGAGACTCTTCCACAGTGATAACTAATCCATTGGTCACTGAAATCAACTCCGGACCTTCAATAAGTAGTTTCCCGACTTAATCCAACCAAAAGGCTTTCTACATCTCTTTTCATACAAAACTCTGAAAGGAAACTCTTGTCATTTGCATGCCATCAATCTTAGTGAGCAAACACAACCAAGCCAAACACTTTTTGAATTTTCCGCTCAACACGTCTTCCAAATTCGAATAGTTGTTCTGTCCGTCCATCTGCCTGAAGATGAGAAGTCGTACTAAAATCCCAAGTCTAATCTCCATAGTCTCCTGTATCTTCTAGAAGTGTGAAGCAAAACGCGATTCTTTGACACGGTTACTGTAGGTGCGCCATGTAGCTTGAATAATCATCTGCCGAAATAAATCTATGCCAATCTTCCAAGTGAGCCGACCTAGTCAAACGATCCACTACAATCTCAATTCATGTTGCCCTTCCTAAATGTGCGCGAAAATCCCGTTACAAAGTTCCTGTCAGTTTAATTCCACTTTCACCTACGAACATTCAAAATTAAGGAAAACCACTTGTACGCTGATGCTGAGTCTTAACCTATTGACACGCTAAACACTTCGCCACCAAGGTAGTCACAACCATCTTCATACCATCCCATCGAACTTTCTGCTCCAAGTCTCTATACGTATTAGTACAACTAAAATGAATAGAGTAGTTAGAACTGTGTGCTTTAATCAAAACCGCTTCCTTCAAGTCTTCTAACATATATCATATTCCATCGTCTTGCTCCTGAGCTTCTTCATGTCTGTCACAAATCACTTCCAAATCATGCGTCAGATAGTTCACCTCCTACGGTTCTAGCTGTATTGATGCATAACCAATAATCTTCCCGTGTTGCATAAGCCCATAACTAAGTCTCCTTCATGCGCAGAAATAAATCTCTTTCCAGCTTTTCAAAATTTTCCTCTCATTCTTCATCCTAACCAAATTTACTCTTTGGAAATATCATATAGAGCTTCTTCTGACGTAGAAATTTCAACACAGAACACGAAGATGATCCCCGTGTTTCTCTTTCGTCTCTGAATATACCAACATGTCATACTATGACAAATTGTCCAAGTATTCGTGAAAGACATGATTTAAAAAGTCCATAGGAACAGTCAGAGCAGTAACCAATACAATTGGCATCACAACACTCATAGAGATCATAATGAATATGAAAAGCAATTCTAGGAACATCTCGTTCCTTTACACGTAACTGAAAATAATCGGATCTCAAATCAATCATAGAGAAAACTTCACACCTTAAAGTTGATTAATCAAATCGTCGATTCGAGGTAACGGATAACGGTTCTAACCATAATACTATTCAGTTTACAAAATTCAATACACAACTTGATGTTTTCGTTATCCTTCTTCACAAATAAAACTAGAACACCCTACGGAGACACACTCGGACGGATAAAACCACTCGCTTGAAGTTGATCTTTCAATTTCTTCCATTTATCTAATGTCGTTAGATACGGAGTTTCAGAATTAGGCAAAACGTCGCACTTATAGGGATAAAGTTCTGACTCAAATAACTTACTGTTCTCAGGCACTTCTCAAGCAACCTATGATCCTAATAAGTTCAATTTATATGATGTAACTATTATCACGTTGACCAGGCGTCATAATACTTGCATCATATACACATGCCTTTATTGCAATCACATTCTACCTTGAGTCGTGACTAAACAAATTCTCATAACCAGATCAAAATATCTTCACATTCAGATGGTAATCTTGGTAGTTCATTAAGGAATACATCGTAAACATTTCAAACAACTGAATAACTCTAGAGACAAGTTCATCAAACGAAGTATCTTCACAACCGCGAGGGATTAACGTACGAGTTTTCAAAGCGAAGGTGATCATAATTGTTTACCAGGTTGGGAACCATGGTACAGAATTTTGAGTTTCTCAAATCGCCAAAGATGACAAAACTAATATGACTGTTGTTAGCATCTCGATACCTAGTCAACAATTCCATATTTAGAATAATATCGAATCAAACATTCCCAAAGGAAACAGACTAGCAGAACGAAACTTATCTTCAAATATCTTCAAAATGTACTCGACAATTTCGATACTCGTGACGGATAATCACAAGATTTCTCATAGAGATGGAACTAGGTATAGCAAATTCTAATAGTGCAGAGGGAACCTTAATAAGCTTAGCAATAGCAAGAGACCCCCTAGAATGTAGCGAAAACGTCAGGTTCATACATATACGAATTCTCTGAACGAACGAAATGGTATCTAAACGAATAACAAACGAATCAAAGATCGAAGTTCGAAAGAATGTGATAACCTCATAAAGTGAAACCTGTAAGGCATTACTACAAAATTCGCAAAGTATTCTAAACTTATTTGATCACTAAACTTATGTTGCGTATCTTACTCAATTTTCTAAATCTCCGGAATGAACTATCTTATAGGGGCTTAACTAAAACCAGATGCACAAATCAGAGTGATGCGGAAGAAAGATATCTAACAAATGTCTGATCATATAATCTACCCAATCCTCACCGGTCGTAAGTGAAGTTCCTACAGGGAGAAACCTAAAGCAAATCCTTCAAAGGTCATTCCATAAGCTCCAATAGTGCAAACCTAAGTGTCCAAATCTTCACAGGCCATAACTTATATGCTACAAGTCTCTGATACCATAATTGTAACACCCTGTGACAAACGGTACTTTTCCACTAATATTTTTATAATAAATGTCTATTTATTATTGCACAACTGTCAACTGAACACTTATGCGTTTACGTATTTATTTTGGGAAGCAAATCTGCACGCAGTAGCGTACAACAACTCACTCAAATTATTTTAACTTATCAGTAAAGTAAATTTAATACTTCCCAACAATTTCAGACAATAACAAATAAAAAACGAGAGGTTATCTTGTTTTCCTGAAAAATCGACACCACACGCGTACCGACACATATTAGTAAAAGTTGGATTTTCTAAAAATTATTTTTATGAGTCGACAAATTTATTTTACATAAGTATCGGGAAAACGGCTCCGAAATAGTATTTTTCACGTTTACGTGGAGGCGCGTTATCGCAAACAAGCATTGATTTTGACGGGACTCGGGGTACACTTAATACACTAAAAACTTAAAATAAAACAAATAAAAACAACCTTATCCCCACCCCTTATCCCCCACACGTGATATCTCAGGAATATCAGATACCCCTTTTCTCCTTTTCATCTTCTTCAATACTTTCCAACACCATTCTCCAAATAAACAATAACAATAACCGGATCAAAGAAAGGTGCCATTCAAATATTTTTGCTATTCCCTTTCCCAAAATCACTTTATCACACGCAAGGGAGATTCCTGATGAACTCAAATAAGTACATTTTATTACCATCATTTATCTTATTTATTTGACTTGTTTTATTAAATTATTTGTGAGAATTGATACTTAATCGTTTACTTTTGTAATTCTCAGGTAAAAACAAGCATTTGGTGAAACTTGGCGATTTTGGACTAATTATGGAGCAAAACAAGCAAGAAGTTAAGAGTCTACTGAAATGTACAAGATCAAGACATTCTGCTCCAGATGCGCCGCATCTCGCTTATTACATACGGCGCATCACTATCCAGATTTCACAAGATACGATCCAAGATACAAGAGGACATGCGCCGCATACAAGAATGAAGATACGCCGCATCTTTTGGCGGTGTACGAATATTCCTGAATATATTAATCTTGGACCCCACGCGAAGTTAAGTCAATGCGCCGCATCTACTTA
Organism: Artemisia tridentata subsp. tridentata; assembly: GCA_021014915.2. Classification (NCBI taxonomy): domain Eukaryota; kingdom Viridiplantae; phylum Streptophyta; class Magnoliopsida; order Asterales; family Asteraceae; genus Artemisia; species Artemisia tridentata. The sequence goes on along the minus strand of CP139507.1, from coordinate 245,976,275 downwards.
TTAGATGCGCCGCATCTTACCCTCAGACAGAAACTATAAATACCCCAAGACCAGACGAGTTCCGAAGTTCGACAGTTTTAGAAGACCGAAGTACCGAAACCCTAGGACGAATTCAGTCGAAGTAGCAGCACAAGACACACCTAGAATGAAGATACAAGAGCTGTAAGAAGGTCCTGCATGTGTTTAATTCATTAAGTAGTTTTGTTTTATTGTGTTAGTAAACTTTAATTTATCAGGATTGGTGGCTTGTGTAATGTGACAACGGAAAGATTGCACTCCCTTAAAACTGCTTTCCCATCAATTAAAGTTTATATGTTGATGTCTTTGGTGACTTTTATTAGTGCATTGATAACCTCTGTGTCTAGCTGAGCGTTGATCGGGTCGCCATGCCTCTGCCCTCGCCTATTTATTAGATCGCCTATGCATTCTATCGTCTGTAGAAAAGTAGGAAGAAAGATAAATAGGATAGTCATAAGTAATCATTAAGGGTTTACTCGCCGATAAGATTAGAACCAACGAGAAAGGACTTAATCTTGGTGCGTTGCATCGAACAATACACTTCATATAAAACTAGCAATAAAACAAGTGACAAGCTACTTAACTATCAGGACAGGTCTTCTTATTGTCTCGTGTATTTATCTGTGTACGTGTGTGCTATTCGCTGATTCGTGCCTATTGGTTTAGTTTATTATTTAACTGCAACCAAATCGTGCCAGTCTCTCAGGCTGAACCCCCTTGCGTTAAATTAGGTTGTATAGCTAACATAGATATTAAAATACTGATTAGAATAACTAGATAGTACGTTCCACTCTTAGTGATCGACACTCTACTTACCATTATATACATACTGACCGGGTACACTGCTCATTAAAGTGTGTGTGTTACTGATAAGTCGGCTAAATATAAATTTAAAACTTGAATACTGCTAAAACCACAATGACATACCGTGGGTATAAATTAGAGCACTCGCACGCACGCATCAAGTTTTTGGCGCCGTTGCCGGGGAGTGAATTGTTATTATCTGTTAATTTGATTAGTATTTTAATTAGGTTTTTCTTTTTAGTTTTTAATCTAACCGCTAACTGTGTTGTATATTAGGTTAAATTGCATTCATTGTATTATTTGCATATTTTCTGTTTTGTGTGTTATTTGTTTGCTTTTATTTGTGTTTATTTTCGTTTGTGTTTTTATTTGTTTTTATTTTTCGTATTTTCTGTGTTCTGCTATCGTTGTACTGAGCTTATTCAAACGATACGGCGCATCTGATTTCTCAGATACGGCGTATTGCGTTTAATTTTTATAAAATACAACGCGTTTAATTAATTCGATACGACGCATCTTTTCCCCAAGATACGGCGTATCTATTTTTAATAAGAAATTTTTTCTAAACGATAAAGCTATACGACACATCTGTTTTTACAGATACGGCGCATCTATTATTTTAATTAAAAACAGTTTTCGAATTATTAAACAGATACGACGCATCGATCTCTGTCGATACGGCGTATCTTCTGAATCAAAAATCTTGCATTTTGAAACGTAACGAAAATACGGCGCATTAACTTTTGTTAATACGACGCATTTAATTTTAAATAAATATCGATTTTTGATAATTAAAACTGATACGGCGCATTCTAATTTCTAAGCGGCGTATCTATTTTCTGAATAAAAGTCTGATTTAATTTTAACGATTATAAGATACGGCGTATCCAAATTTTTGGATACGGCGCATCGTCTGCTCATATCAGCAACTTTTATTTTTCTTATCTACGAACGGAAAATACTCTGACCCTTATACCTGGAAACTTTTACTTTGAAATCTACCTTTCTTTGATTTTCAGGTACAATGTTCGATATTTTCCCCAACTTGTTCGGAAGACCCCAAAGAAACCTTACCATGGAAGAGTTTGCACTACAAATCGCTCAAGCCAATGAAAAAGAACATCATGAAGCAAGAAACTTTATTAATGAATTCAAAGGCAGTCATGAGCTGTTACTAAAGGAACAAAATAACATGATTTATGGATTGGCAATTGAAGTGCACCAATTGTCAACGGTGCTTAACAGGGTTCTTTTGGTAAAGCAAGACATGAAAGGGATTACAACTAGAGGCGGAAAGTCAACCTTTCAAATCGGAGAGACACCCGAGGATGACGATATAAACAAGATTTCCCCTGAATCTTTATCACCTGAGCAAGAGCAACCAAAAGAAACTAATCCAGAACCTGCAATTAGAGAAGAACCCTCTGTTGAACCTAAACGATCAACACTACCTTTCCCACATAGGGTAAGGAAAGAGAAAGAAGACGCCTATCAAAAGAAATTCCTGGAGAATCTCAAGCAGCTGCAGCTAAGCATACCATTTATGGAAGCCCTAGTGCAAATGCCAAAATATGCTAAATATCTGAAGAGCTTGCTTACTAACAAGTCTAAACTTGAAGAGGCTTGCACCATAACAATGGGGAAAAGAAGCTCAGCAGCATTGCTCAACAAACTTCCGTCTAAAGAAAAAGATCCAAGGAGTTTCACTATTCCATGCCAAATTAAAAATTTGCATATTGAAAATGCTTTAGCCGACCTAGGAGCTAGTATAAGTCTTATGCCCTCTTCTATGTATGATAAATTAGGTCTTGGTGAACCAAAACCTACTAGGATGTGCATAGAACTAGCTGATAGGTCCATACAATACCCATTAGGAATAGCTGAAAATATATTAATAAAAGTTGATAAATTTGAATTACCTATCGACTTTGTTATCCTCGATATGCCTGAAAATTCTAGAACTCCTATAATATTAGGACGACCATTTTTAGCCACTGCTAGGGCCATAATTGATGTTTTTAATAAAAAGATAACTCTTACCATAGGAAAAGATGATGTTGAGTTTAACATGGAACAATCTATGAGTAAAGATAATTCCGATGACGATGAATGCTATAATATCGATGTTTCTGATGACACGATTAATCAATTTACTCAGAAATTGTTAAAAAGTAATTTACTTGATTCTTTTCTGCTTAAAAATCTAGAAAACACAATTGCTATAGAAGATCAAGTTGATGAGAATACTATTGATAATAATTTAGCTGCTGACTCTGCTGTATTTAACGCCATACGGCGCATCGAAAATATCGATGCGGCGCATCTATCTTATGACAGCAGCGATATAGTTAAAGAACAAGTTTATTCCGCTAGTGCTACTGAAATTGATAATGTTAAACCTGTGCTTAAGGATCTCCCTTCTACTTTAGAGTATGCCTATTTAAATGGGAACACTAATTCGCCCGTTATTATTGCATCTGATTTAACGCCAAAAGAAAAAGAATCCCTTCTGCAGGTACTATATAAACGAAGAGGAGCATTAGCGTGGAGTATGTCTGATATTAAGGGAATTAGCCCGTCATTCTGTACACATAAAATCCTCATGGAAGATGAATTCAAGCCAACTATCCAATTTCAAAGGCGTTTGAATCCAAAAGTCCAAGATGTGGTGAAAAATGAAATTGTAAAATTACTTGAATCCGGACTTATCTACCCAATTTCTGACAGCTCGTGGGTCAGTCCTATCCACGTCGTACCAAAAAAAGGAGGAATGACGGTAGTACTCAATGACGATAATGAACTAATCCCTTCAAGAACTGTTACTGGATGGAGAGTTTGCATCGACTACCGCAAACTCAATGATGCTACGCGAAAAGATCACTTCCCTCTTCCATTTATTGATCAAATGTTAGAAAGACTATCAGGTCATGATTATTATTGTTTTTTAGATGGTTTTTCAGGTTTCTTCCAAATACCAATTGCCCCTGAGGATCAAGAGAAGACGACTTTCACCTGCCCTTATGGAACCTTCGCCTATAGGAGAATGCCGTTCGGACTATGCAACGCCCCTGCTACTTTTCAATGTTGTATGACGGCTATCTTCCATGATATGGTAGAAGACTTTATGGAAGTCTTCATGGAAGACTTCTCGGTGTTCGGTAACTGATTTAGTGATTGTCTCTTTAAACTTGATAAAATGCTTGCTAGGTGTGAAGAAACTAACCTTGTTCTTAATTGGGAAAAATGTCATTTTATGGTTAGAGAGGGAATTGTGTTAGGACATAAGATTTCTGGGAAAGGTATAGAAGTTGATAAAGCTAAAATTGATGTAATTGCCAAACTACCTTACCCCACTAAGGTAAAAGGCGTTAGAAGTTTTTTAGGGCATGCTGGATTTTATCGTAGGTTCATAAAGGATTTTTCAAAAATATCTAGGCCTATGACCCAATTATTGCTAAAAGATGCGAAGTTTGATTTTTCTGAAGATTGCAAAAAGGCATTTAACATACTTAAAGAAAAACTAACTTCTGCACCTATAATAATTTCACCAGATTGGAATCTGCCTTTTGAACTAATGTGTGATGCTAGTGATTATGCTGTTGGAGCTGTACTTGGCCAAAAGATAGATAAGAAATTTAAGCCAATTTATTATGCTAGCAAAACATTGAATAATGCCCAAGAACATTACACCACCACGGAAAAAGAACTTTTAGCAGTAGTTTTTGCATTCGATAAATTTAGATCATCCTTATATTGTCAAAAACTATGGTTTACACTGACCATTCTGCTTTGAAGTATTTATTCAATAAACAGGATGCCAAGCCAAGACTTATTAGGTGGGTTTTATTGCTCCAAGGATTCGATATTGAAATTAAAGATAAAAAGGGTGCCGAGAATCTAGCTGCTGACCACTTATCTAGACTTGAAAACCCTGATATGGAGGTGCTTGACGAAAGGGAAATAGCTGATGACTTTCCTGATGAACACCTTATGATGGCAGGAATTAAGAGCAATAATAATGGACCATGGTATGCCGACTTTATAAACTTTATTGTTGCAAATGAAATTCCAAAAGGGCTAACATCCGACGAGAAAAGAAGCTTTCTAACTCGCGCTAGTGAGTATATTTGGGATGAACCTTATGCCTTTAAATTATGTCCTGAAAATATTATACGAAGATGCGTAGATGGGGATGACATGCCAGCATTATTGGCACATTGCCATTCAGGGCCAACGGGGGGACATCACGGTGCAGTCATCACAAGAAGAAAAATCCTTGATGCGGGATTTTATTGGCCCACTATGTTGGATGATGCAAAGGATTATATAAAAGGATGTGATGCGTGTCAACGATCCGGGAATATAACATCAAGAAACGAAATGCCGCAAAACTATATCCATGTATGTGAAGTTTTCGACATATGGGGATTGGACTTCATGGGACCGTTTCCTGAATCTAAGGGTAATAAATATATTTTGGCTGCTGTTGATTACGTATCAAAATGGGTCGAAGAGCAAGCATTGCCAACAAACGACAGCAAGGTAGTACTTAAATTTTTGCAAAGTTTGTTCTCTAGGTTTGGAATTCCTAAAGCGTTGATTAGTGATAGGGGAACACACTTTTGTAATCACCATCTGGGAAGAGCCTTGCAAAAATATGGAGTATATCATAGGGTTTCCACCGCATATCATCCTCAATCCAATGGGCAAACTGAAGTAACCAATAGGGCTATAAAGCGAATTCTTGAAAAAACGACTGGATATAATCCGAAAGGGTGGTCTGACAAGTTAAATGATGCTTTGTGGGCATTCCGTACAGCCTATAAGACACCAACGGGATGTACTCCATTTCATCTTGTATACGGAAAAGCATGCCACCTACCGGTCGAAATTGAACAAAGTGCGTATTGGGCTTTGATGAATTGTAATATGGATATGGAAGCTGCAACGAAGAACCGTTTCATGGAACTTAATGAACTCTATGAACTAAGAGATGAGGCCTACAAAAATACTAAGATCTACAAAGAAAGAACTAAAAGATAGCATGACTCGAGGTTACGTGGGGATAAAACGTTTACTATTGGAGAGAAAGTGCTACTATTTAATTCCAGATTAAAGATGTATCCTGGTAAACTTAAATCAAGATGGACGGGTCCGTTCGTTGTCGAGAAAGTGTATCCATATGGAACTATTGAAATATGCGATAAAAATGGTTATATATTCAAAGTAAACGGGCAACGTGTGAAGAAATACTTTGATAATAAAATTGAGGATACTGAGAACGTGGTGGTGGAGTTTGAACCTGAAGTATTGGAATAAAGAGCTGAACGTGAGTCTAACTTGAAGACTCTGGAATAAAGACAAGTGCTGGTCGGGACACAACCCGGAAAATTTTTATTATTCTGTTTTGTGTCGAGTCAGTCAGGCCCGCAGCAGATACGGCACATCTCAATCCTGAGATGCGACGCATCTCCTGCACTGGTCATATCTTACATTATTTTTCTGCATATTTTTTTATTTTCGACTTTAAAACTTTTTATCAGTTTATTTTAATGTGGCGCATCCCTGGTTAAGGATGCGGCGCATCTTCTATTCTGATTCGTAATTATTCCAGGCTCGATATGGCGTATCTTCTTCCATAAGATATGGCGCATCGACTGACCTGATGATTTTCATTTTTATTTTTATGTTTTATTTTTCCTAACTACTAATGTATTATGCAAGTTTGAACCTTTCTTAACTTAGGTGTGTTTAAAGCCTTGGTGGTATTATAGATTCCTGCATTTCCTGTGGATACATTGATTATGAAGCTTAAACGTTCTAATCCACAAGAAAGATGATTTTTGCTCTTATACAAATGGAGGATCATACCGAGCAAATCTCAGGGGAATTTTTCTGTTCTAATTCTTTTATTTTCCAGTTTTTAAACTTTTATACAAACAACGAGGACGTTGTTTAACTTAAGTGGGGGGATTGGAGAATTAGAACACTTAACACTTACTTGTCCTAAACTTTTCAAAATATGCTTAAAATGTACTTAATATATCAAAATTTAAAATTTTTAGCATGTTTTTGTTTAAGGTCTAAGTTACATAGCTGCACACATGACGTTATTTTCAAAAATTGTGATTTTTCAAAATTCACAAATCTATGAGTGTGCCGGTGACTTGTAAACTTTAGAACTTGGCTTGTATACTATTCGAGACCACCATAATAAGTATTATTTATATAATTGGAATGACTTGTCTAAATTGGTAAAATTCTAGGATTACACCCAAATAGCCTATTATATGTTATGTGTTATTAGCTAACTACACTGGTTAGTTAACCCCCGTATAAACCCTTTTGTTACTCTCATTTTTAGAGTAAGATACCCCTAGAAAAACACTCAGAGCCATTCCTTTCGTTTCTTACACCTTTGTTAAAATGTTTCGTTACACCCTTACACCTTAGCCTACCCTATAGATTAAAATCCGTGGTTGGTTAATTGCTTTAGGCAAAGTGTGTTTCCTTACATTACCTGTGTTTGCGTGCGTAATTCATTATCTATGGTTAAGGTCGGGAAATTGCACAATGCAATTGGAGTGAAAGTAAATATTGTATATCTTTGAGTTTATTTTTCGTGTGTTTACTACTTTCACTATTACCGTTATTTTTGAAGTTATGAAAAGTATGGAAAAATTATCCAGAATTATCATTATAGTGATGTGGTGAAATTTTACACATCTTTGTTGATGTCAAAAAAAAAAAAAAAAAAAAAAAAAAAAAAAAAAAAAAAATCGAAAAAATAGAAAAGAAAAAGAAAAAAAGGAAAAGTTGGATGTTTGTTTTGACCAACTTATATAAAGTTTTGTATTAAGTGGTCGATATCACCACTAGTTGTTGTATATTATATCTATGGATTGAATGGGAGTTGGCAGTTATGGGAACACCAACTAAAGGTTATTCTTTGACTAAGATCTTGTTGAGTATAATTCGTGTCTACCTAAAGCGTGTGTTTCAAGTGTTAAAGCGTGAGTTATTCTATGATATGAGTCTTATTCATGGGATGGTTGGGATAGTGATTAACCACACTTAGGATTTTAATTTATTTGTTTTGTTTATTTTTCATTTTACACCAATTTATATCCCAAATATTATCCATACCCTATATTATTCGTTATCAAAACCTTTGATTTATTGAGATTAGGGATTTGAGCAATCTTAAGTATCGTAGTCGTGGATTCGGCTATGTATTTATGATTTTGTCGCCCTTTTTGATATAATATTATTGGTGAAAATTACTTGGTCCTATCTTTAGCCTATTCGAGTTAAGGATTTGAGCAATTGCAAGTATCGTGTTCGTGGATTCGATCATGTATTTGCGATTTTGTCGCCTTTTCTGGAATTTGAGATCGATAGAGATTAAGGAGAATGATTAACCCTTAACCTATAAACCCTTTTTACCACTTTAGACTTCTTATTCCTTGGCTTTAGTGGGGGAGATGTGTATACTTGCCAAGCTTATGATAGAATATTCGTCACGACTGGACAGTTAAACGATTAGATTTGCTTTTATCAAAATATTTATTTTACTTCTAATTCGTTAAGTGTTTGGTTGTGTGATTATGACAAAAACGAATACATGCTTAAATATAAAAATAAATCCTAATATCTTTTAGGATACATTTTCATAAGATTAATTCTAAGGTTTACTTGGGGACAAGTAAAGTTCAAGTGGGGGGATATTTGATGAACTCAAATAAGTACGTTTTATTACCATCATTTATCCTGTTTATTTGACTTGTTTTATTATATTATCTGTGAGAATTGATACTTAATCGTTTACTTTTGTAATTCTCAGGTAAAAACAAGCATTTGGTGAAACTTGGCGATTTTGGACTAATTATGGAGCAAAACAAGCAAGAAGTTAAGAGTCTACTGAAATGTACAAGATCAAGACATTCTGCTCCAGATGCGCCGCATCTCGCTTATTACATACGGCGCATCACTATCCAGATTTCACAAGATACGATCCAAGATACAAGAGGACATGCGCCGCATACAAGAATGAAGATACGCCGCATCTTCTGGCGGTGTACGAATATTCCTGAATATATTAATCTTGGACCCCACGCGAAGTTAAGTCAATGCGCCGCATCTACTTATTAGATGCGCCGCATCTTACCCTCAGACAGAAACTATAAATACCCCAAGACCAGACGAGTTCCGAAGTTCGACAGTTTTAGAAGACCGAAGTACCGAAACCCTAGGACGGATTCAGTCGAAGTAGCAGCACAAGACACACCTAGAACGAAGATACAAGAGCTGTAAGAAGGTCCTGCATGTGTTTAATTCATTAAGTAGTTTTGTTTTATTGTGTTAGTAAACTTTAATTTATCAGGATTGGTGGCTTGTGTAATGTGACAACGGAAAGATTGCACTCCCTTAAAACTGCTTTCCCATCAATTAAAGTTTATATGTTGATGTCTTTGGTGACTTTTATTAGTGCATTGATAACCTCTATTTCTAGTTGAGCATTGATCGGGTCGCCATGCCTCTGCCCTCGCCTATTTATTAGATCGCCTATGTATTCTATCGTCTGTAGAAAAGTAGGAAGAAAGATAAATAGGATAGTCATAAGTAATCATTAAGGGTTTACTCGCCGATAAGATTAGAACCAACGAGAAAGGACTTAATCTCGGTGCGTTGCATTGAACTATACACTTCATATAAAACTAGAAATAAAACAAGTGACAAGCTACTTAACTATCAGGACAGGTCTTCTTATTGTCTCGTGTATTTATCTGTGTACGTGTGTGCTATTCAATGATTCGTGCCTATTGGTTTAGTTTATTATTTAATTACAACCAAATCGTGCCAGTCTCTCAGGCTGAACCCCCTTGCGTTAAATTAGGTTGTATAGCTAACATAGATATTAAAATACTGATTAGAATAACTAGATAATACGTTCCACTCTTAGTGATCGACACTCTACTTACCATTATATACATACTGACCGGGTACACTGCTCGTTAAAGTGTGTGCGTTACTGATAAGTCGGCTAAATAAAAATTTAAAACTTGAATACTGCTAAAACCACAACGACATACCGTGGGTATAAATTAGAGCACTCGCACGCACGCATCAATTTCCTACCACAATCCCACCTCTTATCACCATCAACAGTAGGTTTTCTTGCTTCCCAAAGCCACCTCGAGACCCAAACTTGGTACTGGAGGTCGAATCTATACCAATACCAAGAGAAACTAGCTCAAAAATGGTTAAACCCCACTTCCCTATACCGAAAGTGGATCAAGATTTACCTAAGATTTTCCCTTAATAAACTTGGTTCCAGGAATCACACAAGCAAATTCAAACTCACCAAATCTTATCTTAGTTGAGGGTGATTAGGAAGAGAAGGGTGTGACTTGCTTGGAACCGGGTTGGAGCTCTCATCTATTCCTCTAGAACCGAATCATCATCTATTCTTTTGTAAGGTTAATCCTTATTCTTGTATTCTCTCTTTTGGTTTTCGATTGATGTAGGAAATGTGTAGTTTTGTTCCTGACGAATGGATTATAAATGTTATGATATTATTTCTGTTGTTGTCAAGTATATGGGTCGAATCATTGTTGGTGTTGGTGTGGTAAAAACAGATTTTTTTTTTCTTCTAAAACTGATAATGTCATAGTGTCGGCTCAAAAATATTGATATTGTGCTAATTGTATAATCCATGTCGATTTAATTCATCCAGTTAGTTCGTTAGGATAAGTGATGTCTAGGTTGCTAAGTTAGTGTTGAACCTGAAAATGGGTGAATCGACCCAACTTACTACTGTGAAAACTTTATTGCTCGAATGGTTGTGTTTGTGGGTCAAAAACTAGATTAGCCAAGTTTGGTCTTAAAAATTTTGTTGCTGTGGTTAATTGTATAACTCGAATGAGATGGATTTTTGGTTAAGAAATTTTACTAGTCAAATCCTTGGTCTTAAAGTTATGGCCGCGAGGCGTTTGTGAAAATGTCGACCCTTGAAATGAGGTTGTAATCAAATAGGGAAGTCCTAGATCTTGGTCCTTACTGTTATAGTACCCATGTTTATAGTAGTGTTTGTGATGGTGTTTGATATCGGTTAAATTTGGGTCAAAGAAATCACAAGTCAAACTTCTCACGAAGAAAAGTCAACTTGAAATCATTAACGCAAAAACAACCAATTGTAATAACCGGATAAGCGTGTACCCGGGTCGTTCTCCCTGCGAGGCGTGAAATTGAGAATATCGTTTTCGGTTCGGTATTAAAATGCTTGAAAAGACGAGATTTTGTTTTGTTACTCAAATCTATTAAAACGAAAAGTAAATAACGTAAACGATAAACTACGAACGAGTAAAAACGTAAAATATTTGAAAAACTAATCCTACGTGTATCAAAATAATTTTCCTACGACTTAAATATAAAAAGAAAATTTTGGAAAAAAGAAAAATATTTTTTTGATTTTTTAATAATTTTATATGAATTAAAAACTATTTAAACTAATTTAAATTGCTAAAAATACCAAAACTATTTTTAAAAATCTGAAAATTTTCCTTAAAATACTTTATACTACCAGAAAGCTAAGAAAAATTTAAAAAGTGAAAAAGCTTTTGGAAATAAGCTAAAATTAAGCTGACTGCTTCAATTAAGCTTATAAAGGAAAGGAAAAACAAAAGGTGTTTTAAATTAAATATGTAAGATTAAACTAAAAGAAGCAAATGGTGCAGTGGTAATGTTGGTGAGCTGACTGACCTGGGTTCGAACCCCAGGTTGGTCAGTATTGCTATATTTTTTTTTTCTTTGACTTTAAACAAACAATACTAAAAAAAACTTTTTAAACTTAACAAACTGTTTTTGCAATATATATATTTTTTTCTTGAACTTTTTTTTTTTTTTTTTTTTTTCTTTCACTATAAAAACAGATAAGCTATAGCTTATCTGTTTAAGCAGAAACAACCTATACTTGAGATCCTGGGTTCGAATCCCACTAACACAAATATTTTGCTTGACTCTTTTTAAACACAACTAAAACAAACATAAACACAAACACAAATGATAAACACAAACAGATCCAACTCAAACTTTGATAAACACAAGTCCAAACAATATGCAAAATACAATAAGCTCAAACAAACAGCCTAGTAACATCATAACATCATTAAAATTAAACAAATAACATCAGCAAATAAACATCAAAAGCAACAGATAACATCATAAGCCGAATAAACAAATAAGCAAAAATAATTAGAAAAATAATAAACCGAATAAAAATAAACTTAAATTAAAACGAGAGTAAATTACAACTAAAAAAATACAAAGTACCTTAAGAAAATGCTAAAAATAAACCTAAAGAAAAAAACTACTCGGCTACATCTTTATCTATTTATACTAAAACATACGAAAACCCTAGTTCTCTTTGTGTTTTCCGTGTGAGAGTGTTCCTCTTGATGCCTTTGTGCTTCTTTTCTAGCCCTTGGATCGTTTCTTGGTCACCACATCATAAATCATGAACCGTTGATCTCTTTTTGGTGCCTCGGATCGATGAGGTGGAGGGGAGGGGACCATGGACAAACCCATGTGATTGTTTTGGAGGGTAGTGTGAGGTGGAGAGGGGAGATTAGCGGCGGCTTTGGAGGGAAATTAGGGGTTGAAGAAAGGTTGAAGAGGATAAAAAAAGGGATTAGGGATTTTGACTTGTGTGAATTGGGGATTTGACCGCTTTCTTATTTCATCCGGTATTAGTTATTAGTGGTGTGGGTCGGTCGGGTTTAGTGAATGGGTTGGGTAATGTTAAGTGAATTGGGCTTGGGTGGTTTAATTTAAGGTGGGCTTTGGGTTGATTAGGTTGGGGCGGATAAAGGGTGGTTTATCTATTTTAGATAAGGTGGGCTGGTGAGGGTTTAAAAGTGGTGGATCGGTTAGATGGGTTGGCTGTGGGTTTTTAGTAGATGTTGTATTTTTAGTTTAGGCTAAAAGGATTTAGATAAAGGACCAAGTGTGTAAACTTGTAAACATCAAGGACCAATCTTGCCAACATACCAAAGTTCTTCAAGGATCCAATATTGGCAAATAAAAATAATCCAAGGGCTCTTCGGGATTTTTGCACAATAACTCGACCAAACTCGTGAATTTCTTCCCGGGTCCCGTCTTTTGAGCTCTTGTCCAATCCATGCTCGGTTTTGCCTCATTTGCCTCGTTTTCAATCCTTTTTGTACCTGCAACAACTAAAACACAATCCAAGGATATTTGATATAATATATGGTCCATTTGGGTGTTTTTGGTTATTTTCTAGTCTAAATGGGTATCAAAATGATGAGTATTTACACACTCATCAATCCCCCACACTAAACTATTGCTAGTCCCTAGCAATCCGATCATATGAAGTAATGAAAGGATCAAAAATGTCAAGGTTACCAAAAATATACCACCCCGTTTTGACTTTATAAAATGCAAGTAACTAAAACGAGAACAAACGTAAATATCATGCTTGATTATCAAAAATGGCATCATAGAACGGGAATCACACAAAATGGGTGACTCCGGGGAATTGTAATCGTCATCCTCTTTTTATACTTCCCAACTAAGTCTAAAAACCCTTGTGCAAATGTTTTTGTAAAATGCTAACACTACTTATATTAGCAACCTATGTAAGCCGAGACTTAACTTTTCACTCCCACAATTATTCATAAGTTAGGTGTGTGTGCTTGTTTTCAAAGTTTTGATCGTAAAAATCGACATTCGTTAGGGTTAAAAACCGACAATGATTTAGAAATTAGAGATTCAAAGGTGAGATCACTCCATGTAGCGACTTTCTTCTCAGCTAATCCTTAGTAAACTTAGGAGGCTAGGTTTTTACACCCTCGAGAATAGTATCGGAGCTCACGGGATCTTTGAAGTCAACAATTTCTAAATCACCGTCCAACTTTTAGACAATTTTGACGAATACTAGTTCAACTTTCGATTTAAATTTAAGAAGAAGCAAGTTTCTCACACTTATTCATAAACAACAAACATTAACATTTTTTTTTTCATTTTTCATCACTTTTTTTTTTTTTTTTTTTTTTTTTTTTTTGTACCCTAAACGACGGACCTTCACGGTTTAGTTCCAAGACCTTAACGCCTTTCGGAATAAAGGATCCAAGGGTCGTTACAACGGAGAGTTCCAAGACCTTAACGCCTTTCAGAATTAAGGGTCCAAGGGCCGGTGCAAGAGGGTAGCCAAGACCTAAACGCCTTTTGGAATTAAGGATCCAAGGCCCGATCTCGAATCCGTAGCTTAGAGCACTTATTTATTAATACTTAAAACTTTAACTTTTGCAACTTTCAAGCAACGACTCACTTTCATTTTGCATTCTTATTGTGTTTTTAAGAAAGTATGCTTGTTCCAAAATTTAAATAAAACTTTGAACTAGTATTCTAAATCAAGATTGTATAAAAATTTATTTGCTTAACAAAAACGGTTTTTGCGTTCAAAAGTTTGAAAATAGCACTAATTTTAGTCCGATTAGGAGCTCCTGGGAGGAAAAGCCATAGATTACTTATATAAGCTCTAAAGAGAACCAACTACTCCACGCTTAGCATTTTCATTTGCACAATTCGCAAAAACTTAGCCTAAACGTTAAGGGTAGCAGCTAGATCAACACTCTAGCAGAGTCGGAATTCCCCTTGCTCTAGCCTAATCAAGTCTAAACTTCCATTAATACCGAAGCATTAATGTTTTAGCAAATTATTTTTATTGTGCAAAGCACTTCTTTTTCATGAAAAAAATACGATAAAAATTTTAAAATTTTTGGTCAAAACGGGGGTGCTAGGGGACTAGTAGGTACAAAATGTGAAAAATTTTTAAAAATTTTGAAATTTTGGGTCAAATTCGCAAGAATCCCTCCCCCACACTTAGAAATGAATATTGCCCTCAATATTCAAAGTACCGGCCTGAGCCGACACTATAGAACGTAAAAAGGAAACACTACAATCTAAGTATGGAAAAGAAATCTTGGTTTTCACAAAAAGGATTTTTAAGATATCCCTGGATAAGCATAAACACAAAGATAGGATATTGGGCGGCTGGATTGAAAACAGGCGCGTCAATCATCACAATCTACGGGAATCCTGAAAACAGAGGCAAACATACAACCACAAAGCAACAAGTAGAGGAACTCCCCCACACTTAGTGTTAGAAATAAGAAAGAAGATAGAATTAAGCATGGGTTGCCTCCCACGAAGCGCTTGTTTTTGGTAACCGAGTCACATGAGCTTGACTCGACCCCGTATTTAATTGTCCTTGGGGAAGCAAGTGGAAGAGATAATCTCCATCGGACTTTCATTCAAGATGTTTGGATGAACATTGAAGCATATGAAAGTTCCACTCCGATGAGATACCCACGGCTTCAGAAGATAAAAGCGGTGATGCCGGGGTCAAAAACTTTGTCTTCGTTTCCGGCTGGGAACGATAGTAAAGTTTCAATAAGAGACAACTCCATGCAGAACGGGAGTTTTTGACCAGAAAGAAGTAGAGGGGAAAGAAGTAGAGGTGAATCATTTTTCTCCAGAATTAAAAGTTCCTTAGATGAGGCGGGAAACTTTAAATTCTTATCAAGAGTCAATTTCATCAAAGGATGATTTTTACCATCATCGAGTATGCCTGGGTTAAACACTTTGTCTTCACAAGAAAACTCAGCAGGGTACTCGATGGGAGACTCAATGGAGAAAAGGAAATCATCCTCTAGAGAATGAGGAGATAAGTCATTAGAAACAATTGTAGCATCCTCAATGATGGTTTCCATTTTAGGGCCTTTTTCATCACTAGGTTTCCCATATAAAAGATCTCTCCATTCGGTTTGATCGGCCCCAAAATCGAAGAGGTCATCATCATCTTGTAAATCATTAAGCTCGGTGTAAGAATCAGATGATGGAGAATGGTATAAAAGTTTTTCGACTTCTTTAAGATCAGCATGAAAGTCGAAAAGATCATCATCATCTGATGGAAGTGGATCGTCGTGAGCGAGTTCATCGGCGAACTCCTCGGGATAAGAATCACATCTAGACGGATCACGGTTCATCAAAAATTCCAATTCTCTTAAGTCAGATTCAAAATCAAAGTCATCGTCCTCATCCCCCGGTGGGATTGGATCGATGTGAGCGAGTTCATCGGCGAACTCCTCAAGAAGAGAATCAATACTAGAAGTGGTACTGCCACTACTTTGCTCTTCTGATTTTGAAACAACAACTTGAACGGATTTAGGAAGCTTTTCTTCTTTAACATCTTCCGGGGGAAGTAATGGTTCATCAAATTTCAAGACATCTTCCCCGGGATCACTATCGGTCTCAACAATTTCCGGCGAAATTGGAGCATCATCAAAGAACACATCGAGCTCTTCCCTCGAGATATCACTTTCCTCAATCGGAGGAGAAGGATGGGAAGAGTCGGAAAGGTTTGGTTCAACAATCTCAATTCTATAAATCGATTCCGGAGGTGGGACAAGTGGTGTGCTCTTAGAGCTAGCAATTTCCACCACTTCCGTTGTGATCTCCGAATCTGATTCATCATCATCAAGAATACTCTTAACATCCGCGGAACAACTTGCAAACCATTTGCTTGAACCGGGTGTAATTTTCATAGCTTTTAGCTCAGCACGTTTTTCAGACATACTCTTAACCGCAAATCTTGAAAGAATCGAATCACTTCTTTTGGAAGCAATTAGTGGATCAGATTTTTGATTAACCACAGCAACGTTGCTTTTGGTGGTTAGCGGTTTAGAGTTTTGATTGATTTGAAACGTGACTTTTTCATCATCAACTCTTAGAGTTATTTCTTCTCCGTACACGTCAATCAAAGCCCGCCCGGTCCTCAAAAATGATCTTCCGAGAATTAGAGGAACCCGGGGGTCAGCATCAAAATCAACCACCACAAAATCGGCGGGAAAATGGAATTTCCCAACCTTGACAAAGACATCCTCGGCTATTCCAAGTGGACGGGTTATGGTCCGGTCCGCAAGCTCGAGGGTCATGCAAGTGGGGATATAATCGGGGAGAGAAAGTTTTTTCCAAACAGAGAGCGGCATTAGGTTGATGCTTGCACCAAGATCGGCCAAGGCGTAGCATTCAACCATCCCCGGAAATTCACATGGAATGAGGAATTTTCCGGGATCTCCAAGCTTTTCCAGGAGCTTTTTTAGGAGAACCGCTGAGCAGTGTTCATTTAATGGAGTTTTTGCTAATTCAATTAATTTTTCCTTGTTGTTCAATAAACTCTTGATGGTGGAAACAAACTTAGGCATCAGAAGTAAAGCATCCGCGAAGCTTATATCGAAATGCAATTCTTGAAAGATTTGGAAGAATTTTTCCATTTGAATACTAGCTTTTTCGCGGAGCTTTTGGTCATTAAGTCTAGATGGGTATGGGATAGAAGGTTTAGGTTGAGACTTCGGAACATCGGGTTCCGGAATTGGGGTTGGGACTACCGGAGGTTGGACGTGTGCGGTACTTCGTGAGCTTGTGGAATGCACCTTGTCCTTTGTCACCTCGGTCTCACGGTCAACTACTTTTGTAGAAGAAGAAGAAGTAGTAGTTGGAACCGTGGGTCCCTCATATGAAACACCACTTCTGGTGGTGATTGCTTTTATATCACCCCTCGGGTTAGCAACTGTGTTGCTAGGAAGAGAAGATGTTCCCGAGGTTGAGGGTTGATTCATTTGTAGAAAACCACTCATCATTTGCTTAAGCTCATTTGTTTGTCGAGACATCGTCGTATCAATTTCTTTCTTAAGCTCAACTTTCATGTTATTGATTTGGTTTTGCATAGCGCGTATGGCAACATCGTTTGTTTTCATATAGCTCGCGAGTTCCGGAGAAGGTTGAACTTGATTAGGAGGAGATTGATAGACTTGTTGCGGTTGAGCTTGATAATTGTTTCCCCGGTTTTGGTTGTAATTTTGATAACCTTGATTGGTTTGAGGAAAACGGTTTTGGTTGTTTTGAACGGGTGGAAAACCGGGTGGTCCCATTTGGTTGCTAACATTTTGAGGACGAAATCCTTCATTTTGATTGTAGTTTGCAGCTGCTACGGTAGCATTGCAAACTTGGCTATCGGTAGCCGCACAATTATAGTAAGGATGGGGACCACCACATATAACACAAGTTTCCGTAACTGCTTTGACGGACTCCGGTTTCTGATTCTGGAGCTTAAACTCTTTCATCATCATCCGGATAGCATCGGCAAGCTCGGCCATCTCCGATGGATGGGCCGATGAAGAAGAAGGGGTGGAAGAATTCACTTTCGAAACAACCGGCTTGTTTCGAGAAGTGGGAACTTTGGATTTGTTTTCGATAATCGTCAAGATATCTTTCGGCATTCGACTCAAAATATTGCCACAGGCGGCTGCGTTGAGTGAATCCTGATCTGATTGAGTTAAGGCATTGTAGAACGTATCGATTTGATGTAATTCTGAGAAACCGTGGTGTGGGCATTTCCGTAGGAGATCCTTAAATCGTTCCCATGCCTCACCAAAATTTTCATCAAATCGTTGCTTGAAATTTGTGATTTCATTCCTGGCATTAGTCATTTTTGTTGGGAAGTATGATGCATATCAAGAGCAGACTACTTAGGTCTGGTAGTTTACTACTTAGGTCTGGTCGTTTACTGAGTTAGGTCTGTTTGTGATTTAGGTCTGGTTATGTAAAGATAAGTCTGGTAGTACATGTTAAGTCTGGTTGACTTATAAAGTCTGGTCTGGTCGTGAAGATAGGAAAGTTTGTTAGAGTTATATTAGGAAAGATACAATGCGTGTATGTATCTTTATAGAAGATTTGTGTATATCTTCTGTGTCGTCTAGGGTTTCCTTGTGTTATAAAAGGATCCCTAAAGTTTGTTAGTGAGTGTGTGAGTTGTACGAATTGATAATAGTGAATATCAATATACGAAGTTAGTGATATCCCTGCTTGTGTTCTTAATTGTTCTTGTTAAGATTCCGCATTAACATTAACAATCACTTAGGGTTTCTCACTTAGATTGGTTCGGATTTATCCTAACCATCTACTAGGTATTCAAAACTACTTAGTGATCCATATACAATTTGTGGACCAACAAGTGGTATCAGAGCAAGGAGAGAGACTCTGAATTCGTAGAACACTAAAACCTAATTCTCACTCAAATCACCCTTCACAATGTCTGAACTCGATAAGCCTGAAACTTTCTCAATCCATAACAGTGAGGATGAGCAATCAAACCATGAAGATGAAGGAAAAACCGAAACCAGTAACTCCCAAACACAACAACAACCCATCCCTTCCACAACCACAATCTCAAACATAAAACTTCCACTACTGAAGAGAGAAGAGTATGATATATGGGCCATGGAGATGGAACATTATCTGGAATACATTGATAGTGATGTATGGAAGGTGATTCAAAAGGGAAATTCTAAAAAGAGAATTTCACAAGGGAATGATGGGCAACTCAGAATAATGCCACCAGTATCTGCTGAGGAGATTAGGGCTGTGGAGAAGGAAAAGAAGGCCAGAACCTTGCTTCTTATGGCTATTCCTAAGGAGCATCTACAAAGGTTTCATGGCATTCTTGATGCTAAGGAGATGTGGGAAGCTATCAAGAAACGATTTGGAGGTAATGCTAACTCCAAAAAGATGCAAAAGGCTGTTCTTAAACAGCAATTTGAAACATTTAGTGTTTCAAAGACTGAAGGTTTGGAGAAGGGCTATGACAGATTTCAACATCTGTTAACACAATTGGAAGTTCATGGTGCAGCAGTCTCGAATGAGGATGCAAATCACAAATTCCTTAGATCTTTACCATCAGAATGGGGCAATGTATCTGTGGCAATGAGGATTAAGGAGGAAGTAGATTCTATGACACCTGATGACCTATACAATAATCTCAGGATGTTTGAAAGGGACATCAGTAACAACACTCAGGGTTCAACCAGTTCATCAAATGTTGCTTTTGTATCTCAAAACAAAAGCAGTACTTACAAGGTTAGATCTGGTGTTAGGTCTGGTAACTATGAAACTCCTTCAAGTGAAAGGTCTGCTTCAAGTTTCACTGATGAGGTGATACATTCTTTCTTTGCCAATCAAACGGAAGATGAAAGCTTTATTAGTGAAGACCTTGAACAAATTAATGATGCTGAAGTTGAGGAGATGGATATAAAATGGCACATTGCCATGGTTGCTTTAAGGGTCAAACGATTTCAGAAGCAATATGGTAGGACTATCAACTTCAACAACAAATCACCAGTGGGATACACAAAAAGGACTGTTGAATGCTACAACTGTCACAAGCATGGGCATTTTTCAAGAGATTGTCCAGAGAAGAAGTCTGCTGATGAGAAAAGAGTTGAAGATGGGAAGATGGAAAAGAATCAGATGAGCCTGCTGACAATGGAAGCTGGAGGAGTCAATTGGGGTGAGCATCCAAGAGTAAATGAGGAGTCTGATCATGCTCTCATGGCCATCGGTAATGAGGTATCATTATGCTCTAAATTATGTACTGACTCATATAATCATGTTAAAGCTTTGTGTGATGAGCAGCAAGAACAAATAGGTGATCTTGAAGTAAATTTATTAGCACATAAAAATGCTGTAAAAACTTTAGAGGCACAAAAGGTCACCCTTCAAAATCAACATGCTGCTTTAAATGAAAAACTATACTTTCAAGCTAATAAGATATATGAACAAGATGAGAAGCTTAAAAGGTATAGACAATTAGGGCTTAAAATTCAGAAGGAGAGGGATGAGCTGAGAAAAAGGGTAGATCAATGGAACAATTCAAATAAAAACCTGTTTAAGTGTTGGGATTCTCAAATTAAGTCAAATAAAAAATGTGGCTTAGGATATGAGGAAAATGAGAATAGGGAAATATTTAAGACTAAAGAAGAGGACTATGCTGGTAAGCCTTTGTATAATAGGTTTGTTAAGACTGGTGACTTTAAAGGAGTACCACCACCTTTGAGTGATGACTATACTCCTCTTGAAAAAGAAGAGTTGGATGATTCACTCTTTGTGTATGGTAAGAAAGGTCCTCAAGTGCCTGAACCAACTACCTCAGAGGACAAATCTAGTAGATATTCTTCTTGTCAATCCAATGACTCTGAAGGATCTATTGATAGTTCCTCTGATCACTCTAAGTCTGAGTCAAACAATGAGGAAAAAGAGAATCCTGAACCTAAGGTTGTTAAGAAGTGTGAACCTGTTGTTACTAAACCTTTAGTGACTGAACAAAAAGCTGAGACAGTTAAACCTAGTTGTGTTAACCACATAAAAACTCCTAGGGAATCTGTTAAATTGAATGAGTCACCTAGAAGCAATAGTGTTCACAGAGAGAGTAGGAGTAGTTACAATTATGCTCCTAAAAGATGTTTTGTGTGTGGAAGTTTGATTCATTTAATAAGAGATTGTGACTTCCATGAAAAGAGAATGAAAAGAGAGGCTGAGCAAAAGAGAATGAATGTTAATAAGGTTAATGGTTCAAATAAACCAGTTTGGAACAATGCTAATAGAGTTAACCATGCCAACCAGTTTGTTCCCAGACCTGTTCAACTAAATAACACTACCAGACCTAACTCCTTTGTTAGTTCTGGTAGACCAAATTTTGGGTCTGGCTACAGAAACTTTAATGTAAATAGGCAAAATGTTAATTTTATGAGGCCTAAAGTGAATACTGGTTATGTCAACTCTGTGAGACCAAATGTTAACACTGGTTTTGTAAGACCCAAGCAATCTTTTCAAAAACCTCAGGTGAATGAAAATTTTCAAAGAAATAATTTTTATAAAGCTCATTCACCTGTAAGAAGACAAACAAATGGGGGTTCTGCTGATAATTTCTCTGATTGCTGGACTTGGAATCCATTTAAAAATGAATTTACCTATAAGTCCAAACATGGTTTCACTGGAGCAAGTTCATACAAAACCTATAAGTATGTTGCTCCACAGGATGGACACAAGCCCACTCAGGCTTGGGTTGTTAAGAAAAACTGATCTTCCTTCTTAACTTTGTATAGTTTGTATATTTGTTTGTTTCTTATCCTGCTATTCTTCTTGGTTATTCTTATTTTCAGTACTTATTTTGTCTTCTATAGTATGTGTGTTTGGTATTTTGTGCTTAACTTTGTTTTGCAGTTGTTAGCTCCTTTCTATTTGCAAGTTATTCATATGTGGAAAATTAAAACATCAGAACCAAAGAGTTTTTTTTTTATTTAATAACAAGAAATTGCATTCTAGGATGCAAATTACAAAGCTTCTTAAGACAAAAGATTTTACCCAAACCAGCTAAACATCACAACCTACACCTTCTGCTTCCCTTTACCCATGAAGTCAGGAATGGTCTTCTTGGCTCCTCTGCCACCAAATTGATTCCATGCTTTTGGGCATGGAAGTGCAAGAATCACACTGCTTGGTGGAGGACGTGGCACAGAAGCACTACTCAGGGAAGGCACAGTCTTCGAAGGAAAGGTCTCTTCATCATTCTTGGAGGGGTCTTCTTCTTTGGCACTTTTATCATCTACATCAGAAGGAGGAGTTGGTCTTGAAGTTTTTGGTGTTTCATTGTCTGGTTCCTTTTCAGACAGATCATAAGCAGCTAGCCATTGTTTCAGAGTTGCTTCTCTCAATGTCTTGCTTCTTGTGATGGATGAATACCCTGGTGGGAAGTATCCACCCCATCCTCCTGAGGATGTATCAGAGGATGAGTCATTTGGATCCCAGGAATCGGATGAAATCTCTATGGTGTTTAAGTTGGATGGATCCATTATGCTTGTAAGGTTTTCTTCTGGTTTGTGATGGTATTTGTGATAAAACTATGGGTGGTTTTATAGGGAAAATCAAGGTTTAATGTCTTTTAATGCTTGGTTGGTGTATGAGTTAATACTTGCAGGGAAAGAGTTATTAATTGTGTTTTTGGAAAGTTGACCTTCGTTTTTATTTTGGTTAAGTATTTTCTAGTGATAAAAAAAAAAAAAAAAAAAAAAAAAAAAAAAAAAAAAAAAAAAGGGGGGAATTTACACTTAAGGGGAGGTAATGTACATTTAAGGGGAGGCAAATGTACAAGTTTTAAATATTTTTAAATCGGGTAATCTTAAGTGTTAAATCTGGTAGCTCATGTGTCTTGCAAAAATTGGTTTTAGTCTCCTCTTTCTTGTTGTTTCAACTAATTCTTGCAGAGAAGAATGGAATGAGGTATTGCAAAGCTTTGCCTTCGCTTTAGAAATTGTGTAAGTCCACTCTCTTGGTTAGGTCTGGTAAGTGTATGATTCGGCCTGGTTTACTTTTTAGGTCGGGTAGTGTTAATTTTATGACCGTTAGATCTGGTCAGAGTAACTAAAGATTTTACTAATATATTACCGTTGCACTATTTTCGGTAAAACAAGATATTTATGAAGTATATAAGCTTAAAATTTGATATTATTTATCTTCTTTTATTCTTTATTTGCTTCCAAATTTAAATAATCTTTATTACTCACGACTCTGTTTCTACGCAAATATTTTTCAAAAACCTACCTCTCTTGTCAACCAGACCTAACTCATTAACTCATCCATGGCTAATCTCAAGTTTGTGGACAAACATAATCAAGTCGGGTTCTTGAAGAAGCCTGATCAAAGTGCAGGTTTTGAGCAGATTGTGGATTTTCTAAAAGGTTCTTATATTTGTTATTCTTTAACTCATAATCCTACTATTTATCAGTCCCTTGTCAAGCAGTTCTGGAGGTCGGTTACCTCTGAGACTCTTGATGATGGGACACCATGCTTAAGAGTTGTCATAGACAAAAATGGTTTTACCATTTCTGAAGCATCCATTAGGGACAGTCTCAAATTGGATGATGCTTTAGGAGAATTTGATTTGTCTAATGAGGATATTTTTGAGGGTTTGAATAGCATTGGGTACCCCACAGATGGAAGCTTTACCTTTTGGAAAAGTCATTTTTCACCTCAGTGGAGGTTCTTAGTACATCATTTACTTCAGAGCTTAAGTCCCAAAAGTGGTGGATGGGATCAATTTGGGAGCAGAATTGCTTCTGCATTGGTCTGTTTATCATCTGGAAGGAAATTTAACTTTTCAAAATTAATTTTTGAAGGAATGGTGAAAAATGCTAAGAACCCAAAATTTTTAATGTATCCAAGATTTTTGCAAATGATCTTGAATTTTGAAACTAGGGATAAAGTGCCTTACATCAGTGTGGCCTTTACTTCTAAACTCTTTGCAAATCTAAAAAGGAGTTTTCAAGGGACAGACAAACCTTTGCTTGCTGCTATGCTTGGTACTAACAATGCAGGTACTTCTGGAGCTGCACAAGTGAACCCTGATGAAGCTCAAGACCAAGCCTCATCTAGGTCTGCTACACCTAGGTCTTCTCCAATTCCATCACCTCAACCAGGTCCCTCACCATCAGTTGAAAGATCATCTACACCCGTCCAACAATCTTCATCTCCACAACCACATGTTCCAAGTCCTGAAATGGAGGAGGCACATAATCCCATAACTGTGGAAGATCTCCTTGTCATTGTTCCTCAACTACAAAAGAAGATTGACATATTGGAAAAGACTAATGAGGCACTCAGAAAAGCTTATGTGACTTTGGTAAAGAAAGTAAAGAAAATGGGAGTAGCAATGAAGAAAAAGGGTGTCTCTTTTGAGGAAGATGAAGCTGAAAATTCTTCCAAACAGGGGAGGAATTTGGAGGAAGAACAAGAAAATATTCTTCAAACACCAGTTCAAGAACCACTTGTTCAAGATAATGTCACCACAATTAGTCCAGAGACATTGGAAGTTGCAGAGACTTTGGCTCAATCAATGGGCAAAATCAAACAGGATAGGAAAAGAAGAAGGTTAATTTTGTCTGTTGAGGAAGAAGTTGAAAAGTTTGGGACTATATCTGATGAAAAGTCTGGTGAAAAGTCTGGTGAAAAGAAGTCTGGTGGAAAGTCTGGTAATGAACTTAGTTCTGGTAATGAAGAACAACAATCTGCACTAAGAAAGGGAAAGCAGGTCATGGAAGAAACTTCATTGCCAAAGAAGTCTAAGAGAAAAACAAGAGAAGAACTTGCATCTGAGGCTGAAATTGAGAGGATTAAGGCTCAAGATATTGCTGATGAAGAAAGACAAAAGATGTTAGATGCAGTCTATGCAAGACAGTTGGCTGAAGAATCTGATGATTTTACAAAACTACTCAATGTTGATGATGAAGTGAGAGCAAAGTATGAAGAGCTGCTAACTATTGAAGGTTTAACTGCTGATGAACGAGCCAAACAGTTAGCTGACTTCATCAATGCAAGGAGTAATGATGATACATTGGGTGGATTCTTGGAAAAGTTCAAGCTTCATCAGAAATCTAAGATTCATAAGAAGATGTCTATGGCAGAAAAGAAGTATGATATGAAGATGTATCTTAAGAATCAAATGCATCTTTCTTTGGATCAGATGAAAAAGAAGTCATATGAAGAAATACAAGTAGCATATCTCAAGGCATTTGAGAGAGATCAAGGTTACAAAGCTACTGATTATGATGATGTGCAGAAATATTGCTTTCAAGGTAGAAAGGCTAAAGAGACTGAACTAGTCATTGAACCTGATAAAGTGATTGATACACAACCTGAGGCTGGTAAGTCAACAGAAGAAGTGCAAGATGAAGTGATTAAGCCTATTGTGTTTCAAAGAAGAAAAGGTTTGGAAAGGAAGAGTAAATCCAAGAAAGTAGTTGTTGAAGAGGAATTAGATGAAGAACCTTCATCTGAAGGAGCCACAATGGGGACTATTGAAAGCACTAAGGAACCTGCTAAGGTTGTCAAGTATCAACTTATCATGACTGGTGGAAGGGCTGCATATCAAATAATAAGGGAAGATAATTCTGACATTGTTTATATGAATTTTGCTGGCATTTTGATTGATGTGAATAGGGAGGATCTTCAAGAACTTTATCAGTTGGTGAATATTAAATATGGAGATCATCCTCCTGAAGATGAGTTTGAAAGAGTCTTCTGGGGAAATTTGAAGGTGATGTTTGAGCCTCCAACTGAGTCTGATATAGTGTGGAAACTTCCTGAAGAACAGAACATTGTCAGCTGGAGATACTTTCATACCTGCAAGGTACATTGTGTGTCATTAAAGAATGCTGATATTTATATGCTTGCAGAGGTGGAATATCCTTTATCATCAAGTGTCTGCAAGGAAATGATGAACAAAAAGTTGTATGCTAGTAAAAAGGATGAAGGATATGAGATGTTATTGGATTTGATTAAGAAGCAGTCTTTGAAGGATGTAGCCTAAGGGTGTTTGAAAGAATTTTCACAAGTTGTTGAGTGAGATTATTGGAACTTCTCACTTGGTGAAGGTGCTTTGCACTAACACATCAAAAGGTTATCAGTCCACCTTGTCTCATCAACACAAGGACTGGCTAATCCTGAGCAAACGGCTAACAGGTAAAGATTGCTCAAATCCGTTTATGGCTGACAATTTGCCAAAAATTGTATGGTATTCAACTCACCATATCTAAGATAAGTGAAGAGTTGGCTAGCCCACAAGGTTATGGCTTGTGGTAAAGGCTGTGGAAAACCATAAATGGTAATCAATTCACCATGATGAGGTGCTTTTCCATCAAAGAATTGACTAGTCCAGAAGCAAACGGCTTTTGGTAAAGACTTAACAAATCCGTTGATAAGCTGATGATTTGCTTAAAATCATATGGTTATCAGTGTACCATGGTCTTACACACCAAAACATTTGGCTACTCCAGTAGTAATGGCTATTGGTAAAGAGACATCAAATCCATTAAATTTCAATGATTCACCTCTCACAGGTGTTAACACACCTGGAAGTGATGAGAATAGCTATGAAACTTAATATGAATTGATGTACATATATTCATTGTTGCTGCCAAGTCCATATCAGAAGAGCTTATCAAGATTCAAGCTGCTAGAAAGGAACAAGACCTAAATACATTTCAAAGTGTTCAAGATTCAATCCTCAGAAGGCTAAATCAGAAGAACTTGAAGTTCATGAAGCATGAAGATCAAGTTAGGGGAGGATTGTTGGGAATTATGATGCATATCAAGAGCAGACTACTTAGGTCTGGTAGTTTACTACTTAGGTCTGGTAGTTTACTGAGTTAGGTCTGTTTGTGATTTAGGTCTGGTTATGTAAAGATAAGTCTGGTAGTACATGTTAAGTCTGGTTGACTTATAAAGTCTGGTCTGGTCGTGAAGATAGGAAAGTTTGTTAGAGTTATATTAGGAAAAGATACAATGCGTGTATGTATCTTTATAGAAGATTTGTGTATATCTTCTGTGTCGTCTAGGGTTTCCTTGTGTTATAAAAGGATCCCTAAAGTTTGTTAGTGAGTGTGTGAGTTGTACGAATTGATAATAGTGAATATCAATATACGAAGTTAGTGATATCCCTGCTTGTGTTCTTAATTGTTCTTGTTAAGATTCCGCATTAACATTAACAATCACTTAGGGTTTCTCACTTAGATTGGTTCGGATTTATCCTAACCATCTACTAGGTATTCAAAACTACTTAGTGATCCATATACAATTTGTGGACCAACAATTTTGGATGGAGGAAAGAAATAATTCACGAATTTCTTGACGAGATCTTCCCAAGTATTGATCGATTGAGGGGGTTCTTTTTCAAGCCAAATCCGGGCAGCCCCCCCAAGGGAAAATGGGAATAACCTTAATTTAATAGAGTCATGAGGGACATCCTTATGATGGTGTATGGATGTCAATTGGTTAAACCATCGGATGTGTGAGTGGGGATCCTCCCTCTCAAAACCGTGAAATTGATTTCCCGTGACAAGTTGTATTAAACCGGTTTCGAGTTTAAAGTTTGTGTTTTGAATCGGGGGTATAACAATAGCATCTCCGTATCCCACGGTGGGACATTGGAGTAACTCTTGCATGGTACGTTGATCCTCGGCCATTTCGGTAATGGGAGGATCGGGATTAGTACGAATCTCGGGTTCGACTAATAAGGCAGCACGTCTACGATTACATCTTCGCGGAATTGCGACGAGTTCAAGAAAGGGACTCGATGACGAAGAAGAACGTGTGCGCATGCACCAAGAACATTAAGGTTAAGAAGAATATTTTTGGGTTTTTTGGATTTTTTAATTTTTTTGGTTTTTTGGATAGAATATATTTACAAGATATTTACGAAACTTCACGAGGAAGGTTCTTCAAGTCACTAATCGTCAAACCGTGACGATATTGTCGCAACACACCTCCCCGGCAACGGCGCCAAATTGATATCGGTTAAATTTGGGTCAAAGAAATCACAAGTCAAACTTCTCACGAAGAAAAGTCAACTTGAAATCATTAACGCAAAAACAACCAATTGTAATAACCGGATAAGCGTGTACCCGGGTCGTTCTCCCTGCGAGGCGTGAAATTGAGAATATCGTTTTCGGTTCGGTATTAAAATGCTTGAAAAGACGAGATTTTGTTTTGTTACTCAAATCTATTAAAACGAAAAGTAAATAACGTAAACGATAAACTACGAACGAGTAAAAACGTAAAATATTTGAAAAACTAATCCTACGTGTATCAAAATAATTTTCCTACGACTTAAATATAAAAAGAAAATTTTGGAAAAAAGAAAAATATTTTTTTGATTTTTTAATAATTTTATATGAATTAAAAACTATTTAAACTGATTTAAATTGCTAAAAATACCAAAACTATTTTTAAAAATCTGAAAATTTTCCTTAAAATACTTTATACTACCAGAAAGCTAAGAAAAATTTAAAAAGTGAAAAAGCTTTTGGAAATAAGCTAAAATTAAGCTGACTGCTTCAATTAAGCTTATAAAGGAAAGGAAAAACAAAAGGTGTTTTAAATTAAATATGTAAGATTAAACTAAAAGAAGCAAATGGTGCAGTGGTAATGTTGGTGAGCTGACTGACCTGGGTTCGAACCCCAGGTTGGTCAGTATTGCTATATTTTTTTTTTTTCTTTGACTTTAAACAAACAATACTAAAAAAAACTTTTTAAACTTAACAAACTGTTTTTGCAATATATATATTTTTTTCTTGAACTTTTTTTTTTTTTTTTTTTTTTTTTTTTTTTCTTTCACTATAAAAACAGATAAGCTATAGCTTATCTGTTTAAGCAGAAACAACCTATACTTGAGATCCTGGGTTCGAATCCCACTAACACAAATATTTTGCTTGACTCTTTTTAAACACAACTAAAACAAACATAAACACAAACACAAATGATAAACACAAACAGATCCAACTCAAACTTTGATAAACACAAGTCCAAACAATATGCAAAATACAATAAGCTCAAACAAACAGCCTAGTAACATCATAACATCATTAAAATTAAACAAATAACATCAGCAAATAAACATCAAAAGCAACAGATAACATCATAAGCCGAATAAACAAATAAGCAAAAATAATTAGAAAAATAATAAACCGAATAAAAATAAACTTAAATTAAAACGAGAGTAAATTACAACTAAAAAAATACAAAGTACCTTAAGAAAATGCTAAAAATAAACCTAAAGAAAAAAAACTACTCGGCTACATCTTTATCTATTTATACTAAAACATACGAAAACCCTAGTTCTCTTTGTGTTTTCCGTGTGAGAGTGTTCCTCTTGATGCCTTTGTGCTTCTTTTCTAGCCCTTGGATCGTTTCTTGGTCACCACATCATAAATCTTGAACCGTTGATCTCTTTTTGGTGCCTCGGATCGATGAGGTGGAGGGGAGGGGACCATGGACAAACCCATGTGATTGTTTTGGAGGGTAGTGTGAGGTGGAGAGGGGAGATTAGCGGCGGCTTTGGAGGGAAATTAGGGGTTGAAGAAAGGTTGAAGAGGATAAAAAAAGGGATTAGGGATTTTGACTTGTGTGAATTGGGGATTTGACCGCTTTCTTATTTCATCCGGTATTAGTTATTAGTGGTGTGGGTCGGTCGGGTTTAGTGAATGGGTTGGGTAATGTTAAGTGAATTGGGCTTGGGTGGTTTAATTTAAGGTGGGCTTTGGGTTGATTAGGTTGGGGCGGATAAAGGGTGGTTTATCTATTTTAGATAAGGTGGGTTGGTGAGGGTTTAAAAGTGGTGGATCGGTTAGATGGGTTGGCTGTGGGTTTTTAGTAGATGTTGTATTTTTAGTTTAGGCTAAAAGGATTTAGATAAAGGACCAAGTGTGTAAACTTGTAAACATCAAGGACCAATCTTGCCAACATACCAAAGTTCTTCAAGGATCCAATATTGGCAAATAAAAATAATCCAAGGGCTCTTCGGGATTTTTGCACAATAACTCGACCAAACTCGTGAATTTCTTCCCAGGTCCCGTCTTTTGAGCTCTTGTCCAATCCATGCTCGGTTTTGCCTCATTTGCCTCGTTTTCAATCCTTTTTGTACCTGCAACAACTAAAACACAATCCAAGGATATTTGATATAATATATGGTCCATTTGGGTGTTTTTGGTCATTTTCTAGTCTAAATGGGTATCAAAATGATGAGTATTTACACACTCATCAGTGTTGAATTCGAGTCGAGTGGTACTCGACTCGAGACTTATCAAAGCTGTTCAAACACCTTGAATGAGCTCCAAAGATCTTATCCATGTTGTATTCTTATGTCCAAAGTTAAATCGACCATTGGTTAGTGGTCTAGGTTGGATATGCTATTTCATGGCCTAGGACTAAAGCTCTGGCAGAGAACTAGCTCCAAAAGTGTTGGTTAACACTTGGTGAGCCGACCTCTCAAGTCCATTTTCAACATCATTTTGGGGTGTTTAAGCCCCACAATGAACTCGAGACCAAGTCTCGCTTACTCTAGTGACTCAAGTCATTGGTCAAAACCTTGTTTCGAGCCTCGTTAATTGCTGAAAAGCTGTTTCAAACTCAAGGCAGTAGGACATATGTGTATGTCCCTAAGCTTCAAAAATTCTCTTTTAGTCTACTGATGTGGGCAACATAAGCATGCTCATAAGCCCCAAAATATTTTTGTTACAAGTTAAGTGCTAGAACTTTGTTTCATTACTTTGTCACTAGTCGAATTAGTAGATGGGCCAAAGCCCATCAGTAGTCCCCTTGTGTTCTCTTCTCTTGGCAGTGCAAAACCACAACCCACGAGTGACCACATATGGGCCGAAGCCCATTGACCAGTGGGTAGTGCTTTTGATCCTTCATTTTTCTCATCACCAGGCTGCTGGCCACAGTACATATAGAAGCCCAAAGCTTTGGCCTGGTTCACTGTTTGAGTGGGCCGCAACCCATTCCCCCTCCTCGATACCTATTTTTTGTTATACATAACTCGACATACAAATTTTCTTTTAAACAAACGATCATTTATTTATACACGACGACTAAAAAATAACTTGACACTTATTTTGTTATAAACTCATAATTGTTTAAAACACACGACGACCACATGTAATAAAATTTGACAATAACTAAATAGCGCAACATAAAATTTGATTGTTAATATATATTTTACGAAACGCTATAAACGTGACATACGTTTTAAAAAGAGATTAAACGACACAAATGATTTACACTTAAAAATATATACATATGACATGAAATTGTTTACTCGGAATGATCTAAATTTTTAATATTGACACTTAATTATATGTATGAAAGTATATATACACACGTACATTCACTAAACACCAACATTCCCATATGCCGTTCACGTTGTCAGTTATTATCTTTCGTGCGTAGATTTCCGATCTTTGTCAATTCAAAGAGTCACTATTCCTATTCTTTTGTACGTTCGTACACCCCGATGAGCCAATAACTTGAATGTTAAAAACATGGTTTTAACTTAAATGCTGCCACACCAGCAACACCAACATGAACTTTTAAAATAATTTAAATCCTCGAACTCAAATTATGAACTAAAACAAACCTTACTAATCTAGGTCGCGTGTCGGCGCTGAACCCTGTCTGAACTATTTTGTGATCTGACTGCTATTTACCAAGGTGAGTTCATGGCCCCTACTTTTACTTGTTTTATAACTGTTTTGGGGAGAATACATGCTCGTTTTAAATCAACTCAATGATTGATTATTTGAAAAATGCGAACTATTTACTCAATATTTGACTGTTTTGCTGAAATACTAGAATGTTCACTCGAATGCATTATATGTATACATGACACACACATAGACCAGGGGTACTGGACATACTGGGCGTAACGGTCACATACCGGGCATAACGGTCACATACCGGGCGTAACGGACACATTATTGGGCGTAACGGTCACACTACCGGGTGTACTGGTCATTACGAGCGTACCGCTTAACTGAAAATTATAAACTGGTGTTCCACATTCATGAATATTTAAACCTATGAACTCACCAACCTCGTGTTGACACTTTAGCATGTATTTTCAGGTTTAAAGCGATAATCTAGTTTTGGAGGCTTTCGGTAGGGCATGCCATGGTCATAGAAGACTCTGATATATTTGGAACCGCATGAAATCTTTTATGGGCTTATATTTCCGCACCATTTTCGAAATGTTGTAAACAAATCATTTTTGAATATGAAATCTATTTTAAGTGGTTGAGATAAAACCATTCTTTATACTTTGTGTTGTGATACCAATTTAGTAGCACCCAAGCATGTATGCTTCCGCTAAACCAGATTTTGGGGGTGTTACAGATTGGCATCAGAGCCTTGGTTAAAGAGAACTGGGTATTTTTAAAACCTAGACTATAACCACTTTTACAAAAACAAAACCCTATGACCGCCACATGCCTGCCTGCCAAGCCGGTTGCCTTAGTTACTGTTTCACTTGACAGAACTATATGTTATGCCTTACCGTTTAATGATTTATATCATACATAACTTAAACTATATACCAAAAGTATTTTATACATACTTATATATACATACCGCACTTGTCACAACTTACCTTCCCTGACACAATTTCACTACCCGACTCCGAGTTTGAACGCTCGCTCAATTCTTTTGAAACACCTAATTCACCATCATCTTGAAATCCACCAATCAAGTTGGTCACAACCTCAACCTATTGTCTTAAAACATGTTTCCTAAAGACATCTAATCGTAGGACGCATCACTGTTAGGTCTCACTCTTCCTTCATTATTCAGAGAGGACATGTCGATTTGGAAGCAAGACCTAGTCTCCAGCCACATGATGACTATTAATCTATGACAAGTGTGATTGTCTATTCAATTGTACCTCTTCTTTCATTGTCGACTTTCCGCGTATTCTACCTGTGATGATTATACCCTCGTATGATATAGTTCTTTTCATTTGAAACCTCATTCGTGGTTATCTTTTACGATGTAGATAAATGGCTCCTACAAGAAGAACAACCAAGACCACACATGGTCGACCTACTGCTACCACTCTTCCAACTGGGAATGGAGCAAACCCACTTATTGTGAATCAAGCCATGCTGGATCAATTGGTTAATGACCGTGTAGCAGCAGCATTAGCTGCAGCGAATGTAAACAACTCGACTACTGATGTCGGAACCTCAAGACCTACAAACAACAACAACCACGGCTGCACCTATCAGGAATTCCGAAAGACCATGACTGGAAGCTTTGGAGGAATCGAAGGAGCTGTTGTTTTGGTCAAATGGATGGAAAGGCTGGAGACTGTGTTTCGAATATGTAGTTGTGCGGAGGAAGACAGGGTTAAGTATGCATCGTTCACCTTCAAGGATGCTGCTCTAACCTGGTGGAATAACTATCTGAAGTCTGCTGGCTATGACACCGCTTACGCAATGCACTGGGAACATTTCAAGGAAATGGTGCTCAAAAAGTATTGCCCTCGCAATGAGATTAAAAAGTTGGAGGTCGAGTTCTGGAACCTCAAGGTGCAGGGTACCAACATTGCTACATACAACCAACGCTTTCAAGAGTTGGCTCTACTATGCCGTGAGATGGTCCAAACTGAAGCTCGCTTACTGGAGAGATACATTGGAGGATTACCCCCATCCATCAAGGGTAATGTCACCACCTTCAAGGCTACTGGTCTCCATGAGACTATGGAGGTGGCCAACAAGCTAATGGACCAAGTGATCGAGGATACCACCGAGAAGGTGGTAGATAACAAAAGAAAATGGGATGATAACCCCAGGGACAACAACAACAACAACCAGAACAAGCAACGAGAGGCTGCCAAGGTCTATGCTGTTGGGTCGGGAGAGAAGAAAGGTTATGCTGGAACTTTACCCAAATGCAACAAGTGTCGATTTCACCACAACGGACCTTGCCCCACTCAGTGTGGGAACTGCCAAAAGATCGGACACAAAGCCAAAGATTGCAAGGCTCCTACCCTCGTGATGGACCCGAACGTTACAGTAACCTGCTATGAGTGTGGAGTGATAGGGCACTTCAGGAGTGAATGCCCAGAGCTGAGGAATCAGAATGGAGGAGGAATTCATGGGAACGTGTATGCGATAGAAGAAGGAGAAGCTTGCCAGGACCTCAACAACAGCACGGGTGATAACAATGCTTAAAGAGCAAGAGTTC
Organism: Artemisia tridentata subsp. tridentata; assembly: GCA_021014915.2. Taxonomy (NCBI): domain Eukaryota; kingdom Viridiplantae; phylum Streptophyta; class Magnoliopsida; order Asterales; family Asteraceae; genus Artemisia; species Artemisia tridentata. The sequence goes on along the minus strand of CP139507.1, from coordinate 245,941,967 downwards.
CATGCTTTACATAATAAGACCTAAGTTTAGACCTTCTTGGATTGTATTCCCTTGAGTATTTGCACCTTCATAAGAATTTTTCCTTTTCTTTTCATTGCATTGTATGGATCTTCATCTAATGAATTCTCGAACTTTTGTGTCAAGGCGTTATGATGATATTTTTTTCCGTTATGCTCGCTGTCGTGCAAACCATATTTGAAATTGTCCTGCAAGCTATTATGCTATCATCTTATGTACGGTCGTGCTCCCTTATAAACTATTTTGATTACTAACAGAATGGCCAATACTGTTTCAAACTCAATGCTACCTTGACTAAACCAAACATGGCATCCTCAATCCTCAATTAAACATAGCCTGATCACCTATGTTTAATTCAGGAAAGATCATGCTATGATGGGAATAGTCACCTCAAGAACCTTGCACTCCAAAGCGAGCAATTCACATCTCAACTGTCAAAGCTCAATAAATTTTCGAAAAGGTCTCGAATTCATATGGCAACGCGAAAACAAAATCAAGCGTAAGGGCCCTCAATTTTTCTCAACTCTATCGGGTAACTCTAACTGAAAACCGAGGACGGTTTTCCTTCTAAGGCGGGAAGGATGTGACAAACGGTACTTTTCCACTAATATTTTTATAATAAATGTCTATTTATTATTGCACAACTGTCAACTGAACACTTATGCGTTTACGTATTTATTTCGGGAAGCAAATCCGCACGCAGTAGCGTACAACAACTCACTCAAATTATTTTAACTTATCAGTAAAGTAAATTTAACACTTCCCGACAATTTCAGACAATAACAAATAAAAACCGAGAGGTTATCTTGTTTTCCTGAAAAATCGACACCACACGCGTACCGACACATATTAGTAAAAGTTGGATTTTCTAAAATTTATTTTTATGAGTCGACAAATTTATTTTACATAAGTATCGGGAAAACGGCTCCGAAATTGTATTTTTCACGTTTACGTGGAGACGCGTTATCGCAAACAAGCATTGATTTAACGGGACTCGGGGTACACTTAATACACTAAAAACTTAAAATAAAACAAATAAAAACAACCTTATCCCCACCCCTTATCCCCCACACGTGATATCTCAGGAATATCAGATACCCCTTTTCTCCTTTTCATCTTCTTCAATACTTTCCAACACCATTCTCCAAATAAACCATAACAATAACCGGATCAAAGAAAGGTGCCATTCAAATACTTTTGCTATTCCCTTTCCCAAAATCACTTTACCACACGCAAGGGAGATTCCCTGCCACAATCCCACCTCTTATCACCATCAACAGTAGGTTTTCTTGCTTCCCAAAGCCACATCGAGACCCAAACTTGGTACTGGAGGTCGAATCTATACCAATACCAAGAGAAGCTAGCTCAAAAATGGTTAAACCCCACTTCCCTATACCGAAAGTGGGTCAAGATTTACCTAAGATTTTCCCTTAATAAACTTGGTTCCAGGAGAAGCAATCACACAAGAAAATTCAAACTCACCAAATCTTATCTTAGTTGAGGGTGATTAGGAAGAGAAGGGTGTGACTTGCTTGGAACCGGGTTGGAGCTCTCATCTATTCCTCTAGAACCGAATCATCATCTATTCTTTTGTAAGGTTAATCCTTATTCTTGTATTCTTTCTTTTGGTTTTCGATTGATGTAGGAAATGTGTAGTTTTGTTCCTGACGAATGGATTATAAATGTTATGATATTATTTCTGTTGTTGTCAAGTATATGGGTCGAATCATTGTTGGTGTTGGTGTGGTAAAAACAGATTTTTTTTTCTTCTAAAACTGATAATGTCATAGTGTCGGCTCAAAAATATTGATATTGTGCTAATTGTATAATCCATGTCGATTTAATTCATCCAGTTAGTTCGTTAGGATAAGTGATGTCTAGGTTGCTAAGTTAGTGTTGAACCTGAAAATGGGTGAATCGACCCAACTTACTACTGTGAAAACTTTATTGCTCGAATGGTTGTGTTTGTCGGTCAAAAACTAGATTAGCCAAGTTTAGTCTTAAAAATTTTGTTGTTGTGGTTAATTGTATAACTCGAACGAGATGGATTTTTGGTTAAGAAATTTTACTAGTCAAATCCTTGGTCTTAAAGTTATGGCCGCGAGGCGTTTGTGAAAATGTCGACCCTTGAAATGAGGTTGTAATCAAATAGGGAAGTCCTAGATCTTGGTCCTTACTGTTATAGTACCCATGTTTATAGTAGTGTTTGTGATGGTGTTGAATTCGAGTCGAGTGGTACTCGACTCGAGACTTATCAAAGCCGTTCAAACACCTTGAATGAGCTCCAAAGATCTTATCCATGTTGTATTCTTATGTCCAAAGTTAAATCGACCATTGGTTAGTGGTCTAGGTTGGAAATGCTATTTCATGGCCTAGGACTAAAGTTCCAGCCGAGAACTTGCTCCAAAAGTGTTGGTTAACACTTGGTGAGCCGACCTCTCTAGTCCATTTTCAACATCATTTTGGGGTGTTTAAGCCCCACAATGAACTCGAGACCAAGTCTCGCTTACTCTAGTGACTCAAGTCATTGGTCAAAACCTTGTTTCGAGCCTCGTTAATTGCTGAAAAGCTGTTTCAAACTCAAGGCAGTAGGACATATATGTATGTCCCTAAGCTTCAAAAATTATCTTTTAGTCTACTGATGTGGGCAACATAAGCGTGCTCATAAGCCCCAAAATATTTTTGTTACAAGTTAAGCGCTGGAACTTTGTTCCATTACTTTGTCACTAGTCGAATTAGTAGATGGGCCAAAGCCCATCAGTAGTCCCCTTGTGTTCTCTTCTCTTGGCAGTGCAAAACCACAACCCACGAGTGACCACATATGGGCCGAAGCGCATTGACCAATGGGTAGTGCTGTTGATCCTTCATTTTTCTCATCACCAGGCTGCTGGCCACAGTACATATAGAAGCCCAAAGCTTCGGCCTGGTTCACTGTTTGAGTGGGCCGCAGCCCATTCCCCCTCCTCGATACCTATTTTTCGTTATACATAACTCGACATACAAATTTTCTTTTAAACAAACGATCGTTTATTTATACACGACGACTATAAAATAACTTGACACTTATTTTGTTATAAACTCATAATTGTTTAAAACACACGACGACCACATGTAATAAAATTTGACAATAACTAAATAGCGCAACATAAAATTTGATTGTTAATATATATTTTATGAAACGCTATAAATGTGACATACGTTTTAAAAAGTGATTAAACGACACAAATGATTTACACTTAAAAATATATACATATGACATGAAATTGTTTACTCGGAATGATCTAAATTTTTAATATTGACACTTAATTATATGTATGAAAGTATATATACACACGTACATTCACTAAACACCAACATTCCCATATGTCGTTCACGTTGTCAGTTATTATCTTTCGTGCGTAGATTTCCGATCTTTGTCAATTCAAAGAGTCACTATTCCTATTCTTTTGTACGTTCGTACACCCCGATAAGCCAATAACTTGAATGTTAAAAACATGGTTTTAACTTAAATGCTGCCACACCAGCAACACCAACATGAACTTTTAAAATAATTTAAATCCTCGAACTCAAATTATGAACTAAAAAAAACCTTACTAATCTAGGTCGCGTGTCGGTGCTGAACCCTGTCTGAACTATTTTGTGATCTGACTGCTATTTACCAAGGTGAGTTCATGGCCCCTACTTTTACTTGTTTTATAACTGTTTTGGGGAGAATACATGCTCGTTTTAAATAAACTCAATGATTGATTATTTGAAAAATGCGAACTGTTTACTCAATATTTGACTGTTTTGCTGAAATACTAGAATGTTCACTCGAATGCATTATATGTATACATGACACACACATAGACCAGGGGTACTGGACATACCGGGCGTAACGGTCACATACCGGGCGTAACGGACACATTACCGGGCGTAACGGTCACACTACCGGGTGTACTGGTCATTACGAGCGTACCGCTTAACTGAAAATTATAAACTGGTGTTCCACATTCATGAATATTTAAACCTATGAACTCACCAACCTCGTGTTGACACTTTAGCATGTATTTTCAGGTTTAAAGCGATAATCTAGTTTTGGAGGCTTTCGGCAGGGCATGGCATGGTCATAGAAGACTCTGATATATTTGGGACCGCATGAAATCTTTTATGGGCTTATATTTCCGCACCATTTTTGAAATGTTGTAAACAAATCATTTTTGAATATGAAATCTATTTTAAGTGGTTGAGATAAAACCATTCTTTATACTTTGTGTTGTGATACCAATTTAGTAGCACCCAAACATGTATGCTTCCGCTAAACCAGATTTTGAGGGTGTTACACACCCCAACCCGACAAGGGTCAAAATGCCACATTATGGTGTCAACAGAACAAACGCAAGCGGAAGACTTATAAACATAATAATTACAAATTTATTCTAAGATGATTTAATAAAATACTAACTCTAAACATGATGAGTTCCAAAACTGAAGTACAAAACCAAACTAAATTTAACTAAAGCTATGTCCAAGTCTAATCCAGAAGCAAATGGCTATCTATCGTCAGGGTGGTCCACTAAGAGCTCCTATGCACTCTTCCCTCAAATCCCAGCTTCCAACCTAAAACTTGCCGCAGGAAAAGAAATGCGAGTGAGCTTAAAAAGCCCAGTGAACAGATATAAACAAAACGAATAATCGAACATATATAAGTATATGGAAAAGGAACATAAACTCATGTTGAACGAATATCATCTGCCAAACGAATAAGAGATCAAGGATCAACTGAACAAAATATCATATACCATAAGAAGCAAATCATAGCGCAACATAAGAAGATCATAATGAAGTCAAAGGAATCAAACAGAGAATAATAATCATATAACAGAATAGAACAAAAATGCCCACGAGCTCAGAAAGCATGCCACATGCTTAGTCACATAATCACATCATATCATATCCATATATCCGTCAAATCATAAGTTGTACAAAGAGGGGAGACCTCTCAAGTACCAAATGGAGTATCTAGCTCCCAGAAGTGAAATGGGGTGCATGGCATACACCAACCAATCACTAATCATATCCAGAACAGAACAGAACAGAATCTAGGATACATCCTTATGCCCCCTGAAAAACAAATCATATATATACCCCTGCTCATGACAGGCATATACACATATTATAATGGCCAATGTGCACAAATATCATAACAGAACAGAAGGGGACATCGTGGATCAAACATACCTCCACAGAAAGTGTCATGCCATTAGTGCCTCAATGACATGACCATGGTACCTCCATGGCTAGGAATACAGATACAGAAGCTCAGGCAACAGAACAGAACAAGCAAAGCAAAGCTATCCATAATTATAACAGAGCTACTATAGCATAATCAATCAGAGCATATCAACATAACAGAATCTCATATCAATGAGATAATATACAGATCATCATAACATAATAGATAGCAAACAGAATCATATCAAACGGATCATACCAACGAATCATATCAACGCAAATGAATCAAGTCAAAGATCGAGAAGTCATGAGATCAGAACCCTTAATGAGAAAGGGTAGAATATCTGTACATCAAACCGCCATGAAACCATATCATAAAACATAAGGATCAGAAGTTACTCCTTCTTCAGTGAATCTACACGAATTAATGATCATCTTATTACTTAAAAACCATTTAACAAGTTATTACTAATTCATCACTTGTTGTTGTGCAGATTAACATATTAGGGTTTCCTTCTATTTTTAGAAACTTTCCATTTTTAGTAACCTTCCATATTTAGTAACTTTCCATAATTAGAAAGTTTCCATCATTAGTAAGTTTCCAACCTCGGGTCACAATTCACAATTAATAAACTTAGGGTTTCATTCTCAAAATTAGGTTAACATATGACCAAATATATCATAATTACCATTTAAGTATCTTTTAGGGCTCAAGCACATCAAATGGTATGCTTATTACAAAAACTTAGCTTCTTAACAAATTTCTGATTTTAGTATACCCTAGCCTTTACTTACGAATTTTAAAACCACACTTTGACCCTTACTCAGAGGATATAATAATTTAAAAATGTACCTATATGTCTTTTGAGATTACATGAATTTTCCCAGAATTTATTTCCAAGTGAAAAACACCATTACAAAAATCGTTTACCCAAACATGTCCAGGAAGTGAACTGCAGGTACACCTCGAAAGTTTACATTTATTAAACCTATTTAGACCCTTCAGAAAAATCTTCTAAAATTCCAAGAAGTCACAAATAACTTAAATACTACCCCTGTAAATGGAAAGCTCTTAACTCCTTATGGTTTGAAAACTAAAAATCAAAATCATCAACTGATTTTAAGTTCCCAGAACTCAGATTTAACACATGATCCCATGAAATTCAAAAACATAATCAATACAACTCCAATTCATTCCAAACCAATTGGAAAACTTAAACAAGGTATTAAACAAGGTGTACAAGCAAAGAACTAGTATTATACACTTATGAAACTAAAGAAATAGTGCACACATATTCAGCTTACAAAACTGTCTCAATCAGAAATTGGTTTAAGACCATTATATCACATGCTTACTTACACAAACGCACCCAATGTTTTAACCAAACCATAACCTCGCCCTTTTAACCTTTTTGATTCAGATAAAAAACATGTCTTTAAACCTCATTTGAACACCCCATAAGCCATGCATGACCACACCATTTGACAGCCAATATAACGACACCAACACATGAAATAATGGGACCAAAACAACCCAACACTTAACCATATTCAAATCTGGTCACACATCCATTTTTATATTGTAATTACTACATATGAACACATGTTTTACAGTCTCTAGATCGATACACAATCACACACACAAAATAGAAATAACGCGTACATGATCCACATAAAATAACGCATAAACGAGCCCTAATCTCCATTATTAAATGCATGCGCCTCATCATAATTATTTAGGGTTTGTTCCAGATTTTATTAGGCTATATTAATGTGTCATATACAGGTTTTAAATGACAAAATTAGGGCTGAAGTAGTTTCAGGTCGACAGGCACAAGGCACCAGGACGACACAAGTAACCATCACATACGACATACGAGTGATCTTAATATCACGACACAAGAAAATAGGTTACGAGCCAAGTCATCTTATAACATCACACTAGGTCACGCCCTTAACCCACGTATATACACATGTATACTCGTCTTATTATTCATGATTATTTCCAGGTTTTAGTATGTTCTAATGAGCAGATATAGGCGTGTATCATAGCAGATTTGAATAGTGCAATCCCCAACTGAGGTCGACACAACCATGGTTCATATATTTACGAATTTATGTAACGTTTACATTATTGATTCATATTACAAACGAACGAGAAATCATATAACATTAAGACCAGGTCATATAACATGTTTTACGTTTAGGTTTTAGATCATCTATGAGTGTGTCGAATGGATTAGAAACAAGAGATGATAGTGATACCTTTGGACCAGATTAGAGGAACGAACAAGAACCAAAGATGTACTATGAACGAACAGCCCATGAACCAATTTCCTACGATCAAAGCTTTCTTCAAATGACCTTCCTTTGTGTCTTATGATTTTGGAGCGGTTTGTATGTTTGTGTTTTCTCAGCTTCGTATCAAAGTGGGGAAGAAGGAGGGTAGGAGATATACATGACTTCAAAAAAACAGATAGGGAATGTTATCAAATGGAAATTTTGAATTAGGTAGATGATTTTGAGACTAATTAGGGCTGAATTCCTGGTTGATTATCCGTGATTTGTGTGAGGTAATTATAGTGATTTATTTCTTAGTTATACTTACCTTATATCAAAATAAATGTGTGCACCAATATTAATTACAAATCAGCCCCCTTCACAACTTAGTAACGTGATATATGTATTTTAGGCCATGGATTTCATTTCTTGTGGTTTTATATATATACTGAACCGAATTGTATGTAACCTTAAGTTATAGATGCGTATATCGTAGTTTACTTCATACCGTAGGTTTAGGATTCGTATTCTAAAATTCATAATCATAACGTAGTTCAACTTAAATTAAATTCGTATTCAAAGGTTCAAATGTCGTATCGTATTTTCAGGTCTTTATAGCTAGACCGTTGATCATGAGAACAAAACTCCCCGTATCTGTATTGGGTCATGCAATCATGCATTTTGCGTCTTTAATACGCATGAGACCAAGTGTAAACCATGTGTACTCACCTATGCAACTTGCTTTTGGTCAAGAGCCAAACATATCCCACCTTAGAGTTTTTAGGTGTGCAGTATATGTTCCTATTGCACCACCACAAAGGACAAAAATGGGTATTCAAAGAAGGTTGGGGATATACGTTGGATTTGAAACGATTTATATCATAAGATATCTTGAACCCTTAACGGGTGATGACTTTACATCATGTTTTGCTAATTGCCATTTTAATGAGGCAATTTTCCCTCCACTCGGAGGAGAAAAGAAAAACCATGAGAAAGATGCCTCATAGAGTGAACCTTCACTGATGTATCTTGATCCTCGCATAAAACAATGTAAGACTAAGGTTCAAAAAATAATGCATATGCAAGACATTGCAAATCAGTTACCTGATGCATTCACTGATACAAAAAGAGTGACTAAATCATACATACCAGTTGTTAATGCTCCAGCTCGTGTTGAAATACCATATATAAAATCTGATGATAAAGTCACTCAGGAGTCTAAAGCACGCTTGAAGGGTGGAAGACAAATTGGTTCTAAGGATAAAAATCCGAGATAAAGAAAACCAATAGAAAATGAAATTATCCATGAGGATATTGTTCTTTGGTATGTGCTTATTCACATACATTTCCTTGACTAAAACCGGACCCAAAATGACCAAAAACCTGACCAAAATGCCAAAAGATATTGTGTTTTTGTGTTTTTATATGTGCAGGGATGGATATCGAGAAAATCGACAAAAGACACGGAAAATCCGGAAAAACGAGCACAGGATACGGAAAAGACTAAAAGCCGGAGCCGGGAAGAAAATATGGTCAAATAGTCAACCAGGATCCTCCAAGTATCAAAGTTTTTCAATTTCAGCCCCTAGATCATCTTTTGAAAAATGGCAGCAAAGGTCCCTTGATTTTCAGCAATTAACACATTTAGTCCCTAGAAAGTTAAAACCTTTAAAACTAAAACCTTATTAAAACCCGGATACCTTTATAATAAACCCAACCCACACCATGTTATAACCCAACCCATACTAAAACCCACCTCAATAATCTCCTTACCCCAGCCCAAAATAATAACCCGAGCCCATTCCCTTTTATCATAACCCACGACCCAAATCCCTTACCCGATCCAATAAACAAAACCGGTCAAAATAAAAACTCACAGTCAAAATATACTAGTAATAAACACACACACGCACCAAATGTTTATCCCCAATTTTCACTGTACACGAACCCTAAATTCACCGCACCTAAATTACCTCGTACCCCCAATTATTACCAATGATTAAAAGTTTCTAGAAGGCCTGACAGCTGCCAGGGACACGTGTGTGTATGCCATTGGAGAGGCCGCGTCATCAAATCCAATCCAACGGATGATATTGAAGCGTAGGGAGCAAGCTTGGATCAAGGGCTGACATTGCTTGAAGGGAGTCCCAGAAGGTTCTGCTGAGGCCTATATATAGTCCCCTCCTCACTCACGTATGGAGTTAGTTAGTTTTTAGTAGCTAGTAGTAGGGTAGTTTAGGCAGCTTATTAGGGTAGGATTTAATTAGATTAGCTTATTTCAGCTTATTGTATCTTTCCTTTCTCAGCTTTCAATAGTTGTACTCAGTTTATTATTTTTAATAGAAGTCAAACATTTGGTCAACAATTTACTGTTCATCTGGTATTGGTATGATTTCTGATACTTTCCTTCTTTTTAAAAGTTTGTTTGATCTTGTTGAAGTTTCATTGATAGAGATTCATAAGTTAGAATCAGATTAATCATGTTTTTGTTCAAAAATCTCATTTGAGTCCATTATAGTATAAACTGTTTAAATACTGTGTCAGTGCTTATTTTTAATCCAGGCTTGCTCATTAGTTATTAGTTATGTTATCAGTAGCTAGTTAGGCTTGTTTATAGTGAACTAGTTTAATATTGCTATAACAGACCTCATAAAGGATGTTTGGAATTGATTTTGTTCATGGGTCAGTATGGGTTAAATCCGAGTAGAACTGTTCAATTGCCATGTTTTTAAGTTTGATTATGCTCATTTAAAGGTAAATCAGCTAAGGTTATCAGCAGATAAGGTAGTTTAAAGGTTTTCAGATTCTGCATTATAGTATTCAGTTTTAAGCTTAAACCCACTCCAATAAGCTCAGCAATAAGCTGGACTTATTGGGTGCCCATTTTTGCATTTCCTGGTAGTTAATAGGTGCATAAGTAAGTTTCTAGGAGCTAGGTAGGGTAGGAGTAGTATTGCCCTTGTTTGCACCATTATGTCAAAATCTGCTGTGCAGACTTTTTTTTGTGCAGACTTGGCTTCATAGTTGCTGATCTAGGATCCCCCACAGCTTATTTAGTTCACATCAGGCCTTGGTTTTTGGAATTCATATAGATTAGGTAGTAGCCTTGAATTTCAATAATCTGGTATCTTAAGTATCAGCTTATTTCCAGCTTTTAGAGTAGCTGCAATAGTGCTAATTACCCCATATGAGTCTGCCATATCCTAGGAACTGATCTGCTGATTTTCTGCTTATACCATCTACTTATTTGATCATTTTCTGTTGATTTAGGCTTATTATAGTTAGGAGATCAGTCTTTGAGCTTTTGATAATTTCTGGCCAAGTTTTGCTTATTTTAAGCTTATTCATTAAGTGCTTATTAGGCTGTTTAGCTTATTTTAGCTTATTCTGGTTCTGATTTTATTTTTCCTAGATTGCTTCTTTCAATTTAAAATTACTCAAAAATTTTCAGATTTTTCCAATTAGTTTTAATATTATTAAATCATTTAATTAGTTTTAACTAGTTTTAAATTCTTAAAAAATTATTAAAAAGTCAAAAAAAATATTTTTCTTTTTCCAAAAATTTTCTTTTATCATTTTTAATTTAGGAAAAATTAATTTGCATTTTTAGGGTTTAAATTTTAGAAAATCACTTTTATTTACGTTTTTAAATTACGTCGCGTTCGTTTTTAAAATTCAATTTTCGTTTAAATGTTTAGGTTAATTATTCTATTAGCTTAGTTTAATTGTTAATCTTGATTGTTATTTTAATATTAGTAGTGTAATACAAAATCAATCACTCTTATTCACATTCACTTCACGAATCACAAATCCCGAATCACTAAATTCCATTCAATCTTCATCGGGACTACGACTCGGGTTTTGCATATTTCTTGTGCAATTCCTTAAACTATAATTGATAAATCAATTTTTGGCGCCGCTTCCGGGGAAGGTTGAAGTGAGTTCGTGATTCCGTTTTTCGATTCGTGTTTTGAAGACCCTTCCCCCGTGAAGTTATCGCTTTCATTTATAAATATTTTCTTCTTATAAAACCCAAAAAGATTTTCTCTTCAAAATTATTTTCCATGTTTCTAAAATTTAAAAATCCAAAAATATTCTTCTTAAACCTCTTAAATGTTTAATTCTTATCTTCTTAATCCTCTATATTTTTAATTCTGATGGAATCGTTTATCCCGTGCGTTGGTTGTGGAGAGCCGCTCTTCGGTTCGCCGTGTCGGTGGTGTACATGCGAACGGTGTGGTAATGATATTCGGGACGGACGTTGTTTATTTTGTGGTTCAAGTAATCCATGTTATGATCCAAATCCGAATTCGTTCACCAACTCCTCAAAATTTTCCGACTGCCAACCACAGCCCGATTTATCTTCGTTCAATCAACGTTATTGCGATGGGTGTGGAGATCCGTTAGGTGATTTTTGTTGTCAACGGTGTACTTGCGAGAGGTGTGGTAGTAATAGGATCAATGGATTTTGTTGGTTTTGTGCTTCGGAAGTTGAAAATTCACACACTTATGATTCTAACCCGAACTTTTCCATTTTTTCTCAAAACAATTTCAACCTCCCTCCACAAGATTCATATGAGCACGAGGCGTACTATCAAAGTTCTAATGATACATCGTTTCAAAATTCACCGACTTTTTCTTGTGCAAATTGTGGGGGTCCTCATAAGGATTATTAATGTCAACCGTGGAATCAAAATTACTATGAACCTAATCCTTGCTATAATACTCCTGATTTTGACAATTTCCAACCCCCACAACACCATATGATTCAACCGCAACCTCAGCCACCTCCTCAAGAAATACTCAATAAAGAACAACTTCTCATTCAGATTCTTGATGGACTAAAAGATCTTAAGGCTTTGGTAAATAAACGTACCCCAGAAGATCCTCATCAGAAAACTTATGGAGAACTGCTAGCTGAAGAACAAGCAGCTAAAATAAGTTCTAATTATCGTCAAACTTTCATCTACGACGACGATGACGTTGATGAGGATTCTATGTGGGGAGTTTGTGAAAATTCGTCAGAAATCACTCCCGTCCTACCTTCTAAGGAACCCGAGGACTCTCTAAAAATGGGGGACGAGCATCTCGACACTATTCCGGCAACGGAATCAGACAATGTTGAGAACCTCATTCCAATCCCAAGTGAGTCCAAGGAAATATCCGACGATGAAAGTGATTTTCAATCTTATGGAGATTCCCTTGACGTTTTCGAAATTACTTCCGGAATTTTCTCTAACCCTCTTTTTGAATATAATGAAGAGAACACTTTCAGTGTTGTTAATCCTCTTTTTGATGAGGGGTTAGAGGACGTTGAGGGCGAGGAGGATCTTCTTTCTAATCTTGATGAGCCCATACCGGAACTCACAGATTCTCCTCGTATTCTTGAATCTCCTCATGAGGAGTTCTTCGATGAACTCACTCATATCATACCTCCTCCAGAGTATGATTTCTATGAGTTTGAAGAGGATCCCGACCCGGGGGAGATGTACTTTATCCTAAGAGTCTTATTATTGATGATATCATTCCGACCCTCCCTCCCGAGGTTTTTCAGAGCTCTAATGATGAAGAATGGATTCCCATTCTGATTATGATCTTTCTCCCATTCTTCACCTATCTGGTGATTTCTTCTATCCTTCACTCCTTCGGGAGTGAAGACACCATCTTTGACCCCGGCATCTCTCCTTCTTTTAAGCCGCGGGTATCTCATTGGAGTGGAACTTTCGTATGCTTCAATGTTTATCCAAACATCTTGAACGAAAGTCCGATTGAGATTATTTCTTCACTTGCTCCCCCAAGGACAATTAAATTCGGGGTAGAGTCAAGCTCATGTGACTCGGTTACCAAAAACAAGCGCTTCGTGGGAGGCACCCCATGCTTATCCTTCTATCTTCTTTTCTATTTTCTATTAAGTGACGTGAGGAGGTCTACCTCTTCCATTTCTTGTGTTTCGTTGTTTTCTGTGGTATGTCCAGGAATGCCCGATGATGAAGACTCTCGTGCTCGTAGTTTCCTTCACGCTACTCGAGTTTCATCATTCGTTGCTTATCCGATATCCTAAATCTTATCGTTTTACGTTTATCTTTGGCATAATTCATAAATGGCCTTAGATTTATGTAGGAGAACCCTTACCTTTAAGACATTGAGGACAATGTCTCGTTTTAGTCTGGGGGGGGGGGGGTAATCTGTCGATTTGATTTTGCCTTGCATTTTTTGCCGTTTACTCATGCAACCCCGTTTTTCCTTAAAAAAAAAAAAAAAAAAAAAAAAAAATTGAAAAAAATGAAAAAAATTCTAAATTTTTTTGCAAAAATAGAATAAATTTTGACATTTTTGTTGACTTTCCGCTGGTGAGAGTAGGAATAAAATTCTGACTTGACCGGGCGTGTTGAGCCCTAGCTTGTCCCCATAACCATTTATAATTTATAAGCTTGTGCTAGTCTTTTACACAAGGAGCTATAAAACGCGAATTCTTTTTAAGAGTTTGCAAGTTCCCGTATCGACTTTATATATGCATGGCTTGATTATAAGGCTAAGCATTCGCGGATCTTATTATTTAAGATTTTAAATTTGCGAAGAACGAGAAATTATAGAGTTGTTCATAAGTTAGATTGCTAAACGTGGAGTAGTTGGATCTCTTTAGAGCTCATCAAAGTTACTTGTGGCTTTTTGTTCCCATAAGCTTGTTTCACTCAAGAATAGTAATTTAGGAATAATTAAAGCTATTTTGGTTTTGGCGATGATTAGTTTTTATTTCTTCCTTAGAGAATTCTTGCTTATGAAAGTTGGGTACACATCAAGGTACTGTCAGTGTTACGGTGTAATAGACTATTCCATCTTGCCGGCTCGCAACCGATGTTGGGATTGTTATAAAAGCCGTAGGACTTGGGGTTTGGCAACACAAATAATTAATAAATATGATAATGTATAATAATAATCCAAAGCCATAAAAAGTTTTTTACATCTTGCCGGTTCGCAGCCGATGTTGTAGACTTCTAATAAAGGCAGAGGAAAAATTCCAAGGTCATAATAGACTATCACATCTTGCCGGCTCACAACCGATGTTGTGATTGTTATAAAGGGCCAAGGATTAAATACGTTAATGTGCTTAATAATGTTAAAAATGCCAAACTTCGACTCCGGGGGTATCCTAATAAAAGCTTCTGTCTCTGGACTCGTAGATGAGTTGTTTCGGTCGCATATAAAAGGGATATCCTCAAAATCGTGTTAAATCAGAGACCTTGATGTGGACCTCATTTTTGTATGCAACGGTTTTTTAGGGAAGGTTTGGAAACTACTTAGCGTCTAAACTAGGTATCTTTATCAGATTAAAAATTATCGAAATGAGAATTTGAAGAAATTCATTTCTCACCAAAAATAAAATAAATAGAGGAAAATAGGAATTTGTGAACGAGAAGTAATTACACAATTAGCTTTCATGAGTAGTGTCGGCAATCTAACTTGTAAATAACAATGATTTCGTTTTTAAGCTTAGTTTGGGGACTTGTGAAAAATCGGGGAAGACGAATTTTATCCGTATGGTCACTTCTTTATGAGTCATGTTTCCTGCTCGAAGACCATAAAAGTTATCATGAGATAATGATTGTCAACAAAGCCGTCATTTGAATAATAAGAAAAATACAAAAAATAAAATAAAAAGGAAAATCGGGGAGTCTTTAGAACTTAAGATTTCTTGATCTCTTTTGAAAATTTTGCTACTTCTCAAAGTTAGTAAAAAGAGATTGGAAATTTTCGGTTTCAAAAACGTGTTTTTATAACATTGCATGAGGACATTGCAATAGCTTAGTCTGGGGGATTTTGTTATGTGCTTATTCACATACCTTTCCTTGACCAAAATCGGACCCAAAATGACCAAAAACCTGACCAAAATGCCAAAAGATATTGTGTTTTTGTGTTTTTATATGTGTAGGGACGGATATCGAGAAAATCGACAAAAGACACGGAAAATCTGGAAAAACGAGCACGGGATACGGAAAAGACTAAAAGCCGGAGCCGGAAAGAAAATATGGTCAAATAGTCAACCAGGATCCTCCAAGTATCAAAGTTTGTCAATTTCAGCCCCTAGATCATCTTTTGAAAAATGGCAGCAAAGGTCCCTTGATTTTCAGCAATTAACACATTTAGTCCGTAGAAAGTTAAAACCTTTAAAACTAAAACCTTATTAAAACCCAGATACCTTTATAATAAACCCAACCCACACCATGTTATAACCCAACCCATACTAAAACCCACCTCAATAATCTCCTTACCCCAGCCCAAAATAATAACCCGAGCCCATTCCCTTTTATCATAACCCACGACCCAAATCCCTTACCCAATCCAATAAACAAAACCGGTCAAAATAAAAACTCACAGTCAAAATATACTAGTAATAAACACACACACACGCCAAATGTTTATCCCCAATTTTCACTGTACACGAACCCTAAATTCACCGCACCTAAATTACCTCGTACCCCCAATTATTACCAATGATTAAAAGTTTCTAGAAGGCCTGACAGCTGCCAGGGACACGTGTGTGTATGCCATTGGAGAGGCCGCGTCATCAAATCCAATCCAACGGATGATATTGAAGCGTAGGGAGCAAGCTTGGATCAAGGGCTGACATTGCTTGAAGGGAGTCCCAGAAGGTTCTGCTGAGGCCTATATATAGTCCCCTCCTCACTCACGTATGGAGTTAGTTAGTTTTTAGTAGCTAGTAGTAGGGTAGTTTAGGCAGCTTATTAGGGTAGGATTTAATTAGATTAGCTTATTTCAGCTTATTGTATCTTTCCTTTCTCAGCTTTCAATAGTTGTACTCAGTTTATTATTTTTAATAGAAGTCAAACATTTGGTCAACAATTTACTATTCATCTGGTATTGGTATGATTTCTGATACTTTCCTTCTTTTTAAAAGTTTTTTTGATCTTGTTGAAGTTTCATTGATAGAGATTCATAAGTTAGAATCAGATTAATCATGTTTTTGTTCAAAAATCTCATTTGAGTCCATTATAGTATAAACTGTTTAAATACTGTGTCAGTGCTTATTTTTAATCCAGGCTTGCTCATTAGTTATTAGTTATGTTATCAGTAGCTAGTTAGGCTTGTTTATAGTGAACTAGTTTAATATTGCTATAACAGACCTCATAAAGGATGTTTGGAATTGATTTTGTTCATGGGTCAGTATGGGTTAAATCCGAGTAGAACTGTTCAATTGCCATGTTTTTATGTTTGATTATGCTCATTTAAAGGTAAATCAGCTAAGGTTATCAGCAGATAAGGTAGTTTAAAGGTTTTCAGATTCTGCATTATAGTATTCAGTTTTAAGCTTAAACCCACTCCAATAAGCTCAGCAATAAGCTGGACTTATTGGGTGCCCATTTTTGCATTTCCTGGTAGTTAATAGGTGCATAAGTAAGTTTCTAGGAGCTAGGTAGGGTAGGAGTAGTATTGCCCTTGTTTGCACCATTATGTCAAAATCTGCTGTGCAGACTTTTTTTGTGCAGACTTGGCTTCATAGTTGCTGATCTAGGATCCCCCACAGCTTATTTAGTTCACATCAGGCCTTGGTTTTTGGAATTCATATAGATTAGGTAGTAGCCTTGAATTTCAATAATCTGGTATCTTAAGTATCAGCTTATTTCCAGCTTTTAGAGTAGCTGCAATAGTGCTAATTACCCCATATGAGTCTGCCATATCCTAGGAACTGATCTGCTGATTTTCTGCTTATACCATCTGCTTATTTGATCATTTTCTGTTAATTTGGGCTTATTATAGTTAGGAGATCAGTCTTTGAGCTTTTGATAATTTCTGGCCAAGTTTTGCTTATTTTAAGCTTATTCATTAAGTGCTTATTAGGCTGTTTAGCTTATTTTAGCTTATTCTGGTTCTGATTTTATTTTTCCTAGATTGCTTCTTTGAATTTAAAATTACTCAGAAATTTTCAGATTTTTCCAATTAGTTTTAATATTATTAAATCATTTAATTAGTTTTAACTAGTTTTAAATTCTTAAAAAATTATTAAAAAGTCAAAACAAATATTTTTCTTTTTCCAAAAATTTTCTTTTATCATTTTTAATATAGGAAAAATTAATTTGCAATTTTAGGGTTTAAATTTTAGAAAATCACTTTTATTTACGTTTTGAAATTACGTCGGGTTCGTTTTTAAAATTCAATTTTCGTTTAAATGTTTAGTTTAATTATTCTATTAGCTTAGTTTAATTGTTAATCTTGATTGTTATTTTAATATTAGTAGTGTAATCCAAAATCAATCACTCTTATTCACATTCACTTCACGAATCACAAATCCCGAATCACTAAATTCCATTCAATCTTCATCGGGACTACGACTCGGGTTTTTCATATTTCTTGTGCAATTCCTTAGACTATAATTGATAAATCATTCTTGAAGGAACACAAAATGTTGCTTCTCCAGAAGAAGAACTTAATGATATCAATAAAGAGATTTCAATCAATTATGGTCATTTAAAAACATTGTTGGACCAAATTAAAACAAAAATTATTGATGATAAATTCTATTATAATGTTGCATGTGATATCATGAATGGAGATGATGATCCAGAACCAAAATCGGTCATTAAATGTCAAAGTAGACATGACCGGAACAAATGGAAAGAAGCAATGCAAGCTAAATTAAATTCGCTTAATAAACGAAAAGTTTTTGGATGAATTGTCCTCACACCTGGAGTTGCGAAACCCGTTGGGTATAAATGGGCTTTCATACGAAAACGAAATGAGAACGATGAGGTCATAAGATATAAAGCTAGATTCGTTGCTCAAGGATTTTCTCAAAGACCAAGAATTGATTATGAGGAAACGTATTCTCCAGTAATGGATGCAATTACGTTTCGATATTTAATCAGCCCTGCAGTTTCTGAAAACTTAGACATGCGTCTTATGGATGTTGTTACTGCTTACATGTATGGATCACTTGATAGTAATATCTATATAAAAGTCCTCGAAGGATTTAAAATGCATAAAGCATTAAGTGCAAAACCCAAAGACATGTATTATGTCAAATTACAAAGATCTTTGTATGGGTTAAAGCAGTCTGGACGCATGTAGTATAATTGTTTAAGTGATTATTTGATAAGCAAAGGATATAAGAGTAATCTTATATGTCCTTGTGTCTTTATCTAGAAAACAACATACGGGTTCATAATCATAGTTGTTTATGTTAATGATCTGAACATCATTGGTACAAATAAAGAAATCAACGAAGTAGTCATGCACTTAAAGGAAGAGTTTGAAATGAAGGATCTTGGAAAAACAAAATATTATATTGGTTTACAAATTGAGCACATACCTAATGGCATTCTTGTGCATCAATCGAATTATACCGAGAAGGTCCTAAAACGTTTCAATATGGACAAAGACAATTCTTTAAGTACACCAATGGTTGGTAGATCACTAAATGTTGACAATGATATGTTTCGCCCATGTGAAGAAGATGAAGATGTCCTTGGTCCAGAAGTACCGTAACCTCAGTGAAATTGGAGCTCTTATGTATCTAACAAATTGTACCAGACCCGATATTTCTTTTGAAGTTAACTTGTTAGCACGATTCAGTTCATCTCCCACAAAAAGGCATTGGAATGGAATCAAACACATATTCTGATACCTTCGAGGAACAACTGACTTGGGTTAATTTTATTCTAACAATTCAAAACAAGGATTGGTTGGTTATGCAGATGCAGGTTATTTGTCTGATCCTCACAAAGCTAGATCTCAAATTGGTTATGTGTTGTAACAACCGTAAATTTTCCGTTGACTTTTACCTATCAACTTCAACGTTTTACTTTAATCACGTAAATTGTAAACTTTACGTACAAACATTAAATTATTCTGCGCATAACGAAAACCACAATTATATAATCATTTTTATTCAAATTCAGTTTTTACAAATAAGTTGCATTTTACACGTTTTAAAATTCCGTTTTAAGCATTTTAACTTAAATCGCGAAAATCGAAAAATGGCATTTAACGTAAACTGGCATTGTACAAAGTTAAGTCTACATAAAATATATGTCATGTGACTATTTCAATCACATTTTATAAGTTTACACTTTTTATTTTTCAAGTCTCACGTAAAACACTATTATTTCGCGTTTTAATATTTACACATATGCAATACTTACTCAATACCCGCACCACCTTTACCAATACCTTAAATACTTATGAATTATCAAAATTAACTTAATTACACCCCCTTTATACCAAAAATTTTTCCGTCTTTATTTTACTTTCACAAAGTGACAAAAAAATATCTTATCATTTAATGAAATCCTAAAAATCTTGCCAAGACTTTTGTGACCAAATCAAATTTATTTCCTTGACTTTCGTACATAACCCACGCCCCTTTCCCCTAGATTTGTGGATCTTGTCCTCAATTGATCTCTTGATATTTTACCAAGACTACATCATTTCCTATATAAAGATACCACTTCTTTTATTTCACCACAACAAAGTAAACTTTTTTTTCTCTCCTTCTAAACGCAGCAGCAAACACAGATAATAAGGTGGTGTAAACTTTGGTCTTTGGCTTATCTAAGAGCTTATTTTGGTACTTATTTACTTGGTGCTTAGTAAGGGAGTTCATACTTGGGTTATAGTTAGCATACTTTGGCTTTTGGGGTTGTTTTGCATGGTTTTATTGACCATTTCTTCATTTCCAATGTAAGCATCTCAAATCTCATCTCATTCATGCATCTACTACTTACATATATCATACAAACTCAAAATCGTATCACCAATATGTGCTCGTACTCTAAAAATCTCGTTTTGAACCATTTTCGCCAACTACCTGATGTCGTGACCATTTTTGTTTAATACACCATTCAAAGGTACAAATTGGTAAAATCTTGTTAAACACACTCCTACGTAAAGATATTAGTATAACATGATCAGAACCTAGGACTTGTGGAAGTATAACATGTTCGAAAGCCATTTTGTTCGAAAACAAATGAGCAGGTATCTGTTTTTTTTTTTTTTTTTTTTTTTTTTTTTTTTTTTTTTTACATTGGTTTTCATCACTTGAAATTATTTGGTTGTTAAAAAAACACTTGTTTCCACCCTTAAATATAATGATAAAAATGTAATATATTCAATATCTAGGAATCGCGATAGAGTAGAACCATGTTTGTTTTCGAAAATGAGCCAAGTACCTGGTAATTTCGTTATTTACAAATTGCACACCAAAACTCGTTTTGTTGAGAGAACCTTGACCACTATACTTAAATATAATAATATTAGTTAAATATATACAGAACCTAGGACAATATGAAGTAGTCTCGAGGTTAGAACTTAAGAACCAAAAACCGATTTTATATATATAAAAAGTGGCTAGGTGACCGTGTTGAGGCTTGATTATATGTACCCTAGACTAGGTTTAGTGGACCATGGAAGCTTTGGAAAATGTAGGCAACATGACACTCAAAACATGGCTTTTCGAATCAGGAAAAACCGTGCCTTAACGTAGGAGTTGCGACAACTAGAAGTTAAAACAACAAAATAATAAAACTACAGTTCCAGTTCTGAAAAACTAAGTGTTGAAATTATTTTCTCATGTGACCATGTTTGGGTCAGTTTTTCGTATAGATAGGGTCCGATTTGGTAAAATAATATAAGTGAGTAAAACTCAGTCCACGCGGTCTAGTTTCCAAAAAGTGCAACCACTCGTCAAAAAGATTAGAAACGAATGACTTATGGCCCACCCAAGGTACCCGAAAACTGCCTAGAAATATAGGAAACAGCCTGAACCCCAAACTTCATGGCCATTTTTATGTTGGATCAAATCTATTTGAGCCGAGGGTCACTTCCACACTTCTGTAGACCTCGCTGCCTAATTTCCAAATGCACTGGACCCGACTAAAAATACTAAGTAATGACTGATTTACAGACCGCCTTATTAGGCTACTCACCTATTTTTGAAATTTCGTAAAAGTTTTAATTTTTTTTTTTAAATTCAACGTAAAACCTTATTTTTTCGCATAAAACTTAAACGCAACATATATTGGTGATAAAAACTTACAAACGGCATATACATGACATACATATCATGATTACCACCTAAGACACGTTAATATTCAATTAGGTCGCGGCTAGGATTTTATCTCTTTTTGCGTGCCACTTCACGAATTCTGATACTTATCATTCATCCGAGGTGAGTTTCATAGCCCCACTTTTACTTGTTTTACTATTCAATTTGAAATACTTGGGGTGGCAATACATTGCTTGTTTTTACATATGGACACAAGTGCATTAAATATTTATTGAATGCCTAAGTTTTTGTTGTTTGCCATAAATTCTCCACAATCATGAATCGTTAATTACTTTGTAAGCGCGAATATTGTGAATAGATCTATTGGGGGTAAACTCCCTTGCCCGGGGTTGGTCGCTCCAACAGGTCAAACGGACGCATTTCATTTGATGTCGTACAGGTGTTTGGCAAAGCACCTGTTTCGGGTGAAAACATGAACTAACTGTTAAGGCTTTGGTTTCATGAGCTTAGTGCAACAGTAATACTTTTCATGAACATATTTGGAATACATTGTTGTTGAAATCTTGTGGTCCATACATAACTTGTTGTTTACTTAAACATATGAACTCACCAGCTTTATGCTGACACTTTTAGCATGTATTCTCAGATGTTGATCTTTACTACAGCACAACCTAATGTTAGAGGCGCTTGGCATTGGCACGGTCATAGACTACTCTGTTATATTTGGGACCACTTGTTTACTTATATGGGCCTATTTCCGCATCAAATTAAATGTTGTAAACTTATTTACTATGAAAATGTAACTATTTTTCTAAATGGATAAGGTAAATCCGTTCTCTTTACTTTGTGTTGTGATCCAATTTAGTAGCAACCCAGCGACATCATTTTTCGATGCGACCCACTTTTGGGGGTGTTACAGATTGGTATCAGAGCCTTTGTTATAGAGAACTGGGTATATTTTAAAAACCTAGACAATAGCTACTTTTACGAAAACTTAACCCTATGATCGTCATGTGCCTGACTGGCAAGTTGATGCCTCACTTATGATTTTGTTTGCTAACATATCTGATGAGATGTGTGTCCTACTATTGGATGATTTATATCCACTTATTTTCGTTGTTTACTATAAGTATTTTCCATATACTTATGCTTACGTATCGTGCTTGTCACAACATTACGCCTTTTCCTTACGTAATCTCATCATTCGACCTCAAGTTTGGTCACTCGTCTTAGCCTTTCAAAATAACTTTTAAAAGCATTGGGACATATTACTAGTATAGCTGAGCTGAGCATTTCAAAATTCATTGAACCTCGGTGGAATATAGACTGATCACCTATATTCTACTCGGGACAGTGGGACATAGACTGATCACCTATGTCTGACTCAGAGGTAAATTTTGCAATACTGAGAGTAGTTACACTAGAATTATGTTTGAAGTGATTTCTTGCTAAATCTTCGAGTGTGGCAAGCTTTTTATGTGAGTACATAAACTCTTCGTGTAGCAACCTTCGCTTTATTGCACAACGCGTATCCATCACGACCTTACCACATCACAATCACCTTCACCCCGCGCCTTATCGATGAATCGGGATTTATCACTAGCCGTTCAATGAATGACTCTCAATTTCTCACTAGAAAAAAAAACCCTTGGAGTGAATCAGGAACTTTGTCACGAAACAATAAATGACAACATACCATACCTCGACACTGTTCCATCATCAAATCATCGAAATACAATCACTCTTATGACATTGTGCCCGCTGGGAGATCTAGACAACTCATACTCAAAGATTCATTTTATATGACCCACTCCCACACCAAGATGCTAACACTAGTACAGATATGGGATTTCGTCACACATGTGGTATTTTGAACGGCCACACAGTAACATATTTATGTGACTAAATGTACCAGAATAAAATAAACAGCCACACTTGATCTGGCTTGTGTGACCATTTCGGAATTTCATTGTCACACATTTGAATATTTTTGTGACTATAGGTATCTAGTAAAAAAATTTTTTGATTATTTAGTCACTTATAATTTGGGACGTGTGACAGATACAAATAAGTTTGAAACATTAGTCACACTATATATATACATATGTGACAAATATATGTCACACAATTGAACAGTGTGACCAAAATCCATATATGGTCACATGAAGTAATTGTGTATGTGGCTAAATCATATAGTCAAGTTTGTCACACATTATTTAAAAGTGACTGCTATTTTTTGCTGAATATTTAGCCACATATGAATTTGAAATGTGTGACAACTGAAAAGTAAGTTTGAAGCATTAGTCACGATATGCATTTAAAAGTGACAAATATATGTCACACACTTGAACAGTGTGACCAAACGTCATATATGGTCACACTAAACCATAGGCATACATGATTAAGTGTAACCAAAATTCGATACATATGGTCACGTAAGTTAATATGTGTGTCTAAAGTTTAGTGTGTGTTTGCTTACCAAATCCTAATGTTTATAGTCACATTTAATTGTAGCACGATCATGTGACTATAGGCTTTACAATAGTCACACCATATCACAAATGTGTATCTAAATTATGTTTATGGCCACATTATAAGGGTATTATATGTGACCAATACATTCAAAATAGTCATATTGTGAAATATTCATGTGACTATTATTTATAGCAAAATGTGAACTCAGTTATCATTAACCTTGATATTAGTTACATTGAGTGTTTGTGTGACTAAATTCAAGATGTTATATATAGTCACATGAAGTATTTATTTAGGTGTCTAAATCATAGAGTCATATTTTTTCACACATTATTTAAGTGTAGTCACAATTCGATACATATGGTCACACATTTCTGATAACTTATGTAATTTTGAGAGGTTAGATATGGGATTTTATAATCTATCTAGTTTGAGTCTAATTTGATATTCACTGAATTAAGTTCAGACTATTAGTCATGACTCTTCATTTGCCCCATTACAATCCTAGGATTTTATAGTCTATCTAGTTTAATGCAGTAGTAAAACAAGTGGGTAATAATCAAATGCATAACTGCACATTGACTACTTTTTCAACCACCGTTTTTTCAACAAATTGCCTGCAATTGAGAATCTTTCATAGGTAATACTGGTTTTTTCAAACAAATGCCTCTAATTGAGAATCTTTCATACAAAACACTGTTTTTTTAAACCAAATGCCTGCACTATATAAAGGCATAACCACATACATGAAAACTGCATATACTAAAAAACTGTAACAAAAAACAACAATTGAAACAATGAGGGGTCAACAACAAACCAGGTATTCAACATTGTGTTTTTTAAGTCATGTCTGCTATCTGTAATACACCATTAATATATTTTCCTTTTTTCTGTGTACGTGTGCGTGTGTGTGTGTGTAGAAATCGTTAACATTACCAACAGCAGTGAAAGTTCAAATGGTGGATCATACCCAATGCCATGGTCAGACTATTTTCCAAAGGTTCAACATTCTGGTTCAAGCTCAAAAAAAGGTGATGCTAGCAAGAATCCAACACCCAAACAGATTTCAAAAAAGGATTTTGCTAAGAGGGTGAGCCTTTCCCAATGAGGAAACTTGTGAACTGACTGGTATCAAGCCCTTTGTTGCCAAAATTCCCAAAGATGCAAGGGATGGTTCAAAAGGGAAGGGAAAAAAGAGTTTGGTTTAGTTGTATGGCTTAAATTCCCCATCATAAAACTGTGTAACCCCTAGGAACTATGTTAATTGACTTTCTAAAGTCAATTTTCAACTTTAATGAAGTAACATGTTACTAACGTGCCTGCAAGTACATATACATGATAAATGGAAACTGCAAATACAATAAAGTTTGACTGCAAGTGGATATACTAGTGAAAACTGTAAATTTTTTCATTGCCATAGAAAAGCTTGACTTTTTGGAGTCAAAATCCATTACAACAGACTAAATTACACAAACAACTATTTAATACTAAAACTGCTAACCATCTAACAGTACTAACTTTACAATAGCAGCAGTAACCTTGCACTTATCCATGAGCAGCATTAACTTTAAGCCCATCAGTAGTTACTTTTGTATTAGCAGCACTAACCACTTGGTGTATTTCCTTTGAAGTTCACCAGCAGTCATAACTTCAACCAGCAGTCTTAACTGTTACACTAGCAGTCTTAACTTCAACCAGCAGCTTTTAATCCAAACCTAATCCCAACATAAAGTAAACAATTAATAGATAAATTGAAATACTTTACAAGAGTATTTGCAGCAAAACAAAAGCTTAAATAGGTTCTGCATAAAAACATAAATCCTTAAACAGAGTGTGACAACTTGAGCATGACATGCTTCACTTGGATTTTCGTATAACAATACCTTCATAGTCTGTTCGATAGTAGTCATTTCGTAATTAATTTCCAAGTCACGTTGATTTACACGTGGCAATATGTTATCATTGTGCTCGTGAATGACTGTACTAAATTCCTCATCGACTTCGTCATATGTATCTTTGTAATTCTTGGTAGGTGTTTTAAAGACAATAGACAATTTTTTATCTACCTGGTCTTTCACATAAAACACTTGTCGTGCTTGTGAGGCTAATATGAACGGATTACCCTTGTGGCCTAAACTATTCAGGTCTACCAACGTATAACCAAGATTATCGCGTTTGACCCCACCAGTTTTTTTATTAACCCAATCACATTTGAAAAGAGGAATTTGCCTGAAACGGTAATCTAGTACCCATATCGCTTGTAAAACCCCATAATAAAATGCTTTTCTTGTGGTTGCAACTTCTTTGGATATGTGAAGATCTACTGCCTCAACACTAACCCCACTGTTCTGGTAAACTATGCCATCATTACTTTTCGTACGAAATGTATACCCATTGATGTTATACGCCTCGTATTACACTATGCTGGCGCGTGGTCCAAATGATATCCACCTCACAGTTTCTGATACACTATCTTTGGATATCGCTAACTCTCTCTCAACCTGAATTTCATTACAAGTATATATTACCTTTAAATTGCAGGAACAACAAACAAACAATTAAAGAATAGGAGTGTTTGGGATAATGAAATGGTGTACTGGTGGACCTCTATCTAATGTCATATACAGGAGGGACAATTATGATGATAGGTTCTATGACTGACAAAGTTGCTGGGTAGATCATTGGTAAGTGCTTACTTATTATAGACTACTACTAATGGTTTTGGAGCTTGTAGCTATGACTTTTTCTGGGTGAATGGTACACCTAATTAATGGTGTATACAGCTTATCAAAAACACCAGTTAAGGACTTATCAATAAAACAAACTTCACATTTTATCTCAACACACTTCTTTTTAGCAACAAACAAACAATTATAAACAACATACAAGTAATTACCTCTTCGCGCAACCACCTAGCAAAAGATTTACTATGCTCATTCTCCAGCAATGCCATTCATTTACCCGGGTTTTTTGTTTTCAAAACTTGCTTGTGTCGCCTGAAACAAATAAATATCTTTGATTATTATATTTGATAGAACATTTTAAGCAACGAAATAGACATGTGTTAGTAATACTTACTCGATATACGGTTGAATTTCATCTATATTTTGTATTACATACAAATGTGCTTTCTAAAAGAATTCTCCAGAAACTTCACTTAATTTGCTAGCCGACAATGGCTTTCCGTCCTCATTTTCATTGGTTACATGTTTATCAGGTGGGATACCAATAGTTTTCAAGTTTTTATGATATTCGCTAAAAAAACTCTATTGTTTCTTCCGCGATAGTCTCCTCAACAATGTATCCCTCTGGTCTATTTCTGTTTCGCACATGTTCTTTAATAACCTTCATACATCTTTTGAAGGGATACATCCACCGAAAGCATATGGGACCACATAATTTTACCTCTCTAGTTAGGTGCACAGTCAAGTGTATCATAATATCAGAAAATGACGGAGGAAAGAACTTCTCGAGTAGGCACAGTGTCACAACAAGTTCTTCTTGCATCTTATCTAGTTCTTGCAAGCTGATTTCTTTCCTACATATAGATTTAAAGAAAAAGAAAAACCTGATAATAGCATATCGTGTGGGTGGGTGCATGATTGAACGTATAGCAATGGGCAAAAACTCTTGCATTAGCATGTAATAGTCATGCGATTTAAGGCCATTGAGCTTCCTATCATTTAGGCTGACCAAACTAGAGAAATTTGAACAATAGCCTTGTGGTACCCTGATGTTGCATAACGTTTCACAAAAGATGTCTTTTTCAGCATTCGTCAATGTGTAACCTACTAGAGGTAGTGTTGTTTTGTCTGCTTCTTGCCTAGCAAACAACTCTTTTTTATCCCCAACTCTTCCAGATCCAATCGAGCATTCATTTCATCTTTTGTCTTTCCAGGAACATTCAGCAAAGTTCCGACTAGACTCTCACCAACATTCTTTTCTACATGCATGAAGTTAATACAATGCGGAACAGAATTATGCCTCCAATACCTTAGCTTTCGATACCAAATGTTGAATTTCTTCCAATATGCTTCATTTACTTGGCTTGAACTACCCTCTTCTTCTGTTGTTTTCCTTTTCTGCTTTTTAATCTTCCCACCTTTGCCACTGGTATCTTCTTGGTTTTTCGAGGTGTTATTGTTTGTTCGTTTTCCTTTTCCCCACTTATTTTCAATATGTTGTACCTCGTTGTATATTTGTTCCCCGGTCAATGGATTTGGAGCATGTTGAAATTCTTCTTGTCCATTAAACGCATTCGTTTTCCTTCTGAATGGATGGTTGTATGGTAGATACCGTCTGTGTCCAGCATAACTTTGCTTGGATGAGGCGAAAAGTCTAACACAGTGTGTATCTTTCCCACATACTACACAACCTTTGAATCCACTGTATGGGCAGCCACATAATGTACCAAGTGCAGGGTAATCATTTATCGTCAATAACACAATGACACGTAGATTAAAGTTTTCTTTTGTGGAAGCATCATATGTATCAACCCCTGTCTCGAATAAGGTATGCAGATCATCAACCAACGGTTCTAAAAATACATCGATATCATTTCCCGGGTATCCCGATATTAATACCGAAAGCATGATAAACTTTCTTTTCATACACAACCATGGAGGAAGGTTGTGTATGACAGATAAAACTAGCCATACACTGTGATGCCTAGTTCCTGAGTTGACGTCAACCCCATCAGTCGATATTCCTAGCCGTAGATTTCTCGGATCTTTAGCAATTTTGGGGAATTTTTCATCTATGGTACGCCATGCCTGTGAATATGCGGGGTGACGTAAAACACCATCTGTTATCCTCCTTGTTGCGTGCCATCTTATATCTTCTGAAATACTTTCTAACTTAAAGAGTCGTTGCAGTCTTGGTATAATTGGAAAGTACCACATTATCTTTGCCGGAATGTTTTCGTACACTTTATGTGTCTTATTATCCACCTTCTATCTTGATATCCCACAAGTTGGACAAACAGTCAACTCCTTGTTATCCTTCCAGTTTGAAGAAATCGTATATGAGAGAAAGTATGTCTGGTAAAGCCAATTGGGATTTTATAGAGAATACTTATGGTTTCGATTGGACCGACTTCAATAAATTGTTTCTTTAGTTTGAATAAATCGTATAAATTAGATAAAGAAAGAGAATTATCCAATTTATGAAACCCTTAAGCAAAGTAATTGACAAAAATTACCCCAACGGCTATCAATAAAACAAGGTTATTACCCAAACAGTACTAACGACTACCCACCAGTACAAAGTTTTACGCTAGTAGTACAAACTTTTGCCTAGCAGTACAAACTTTGTGCAAAAACTTTTTCTCGGCAGTATGAACTCAATTTTCTTTTAAAACCATATTGCACTCATACATTTGGAAGGGATTAAGTGTAAAGGAAGAAACTTAATTAGTTTTGGTGATATTGTTGTTCTTGCATTACTAAACAGTTTACTGTTTCAGTGTTAATAGTATTCTAAGTATTAAAGAGTAGATTTTTAAAAAAGACTGCTATTATCCAAGAAACCAAACACCCCTTTAACATCAGGGGAAACACAGATAAGGATTCCTCTTTTGCCCATAAACCCTTAGCATTCTTTTCACCACTTACCCTTATGCAAATTTTGGTTTGTTGACTTCCTTAAATCAAACATTCACAAGCAATCATCAACAATTAATTAAACATCAAATATTTCATTGATATTTTTTAAAAGCTACAACCATTCAAAAAAGCTACAACCATACATCTAATTATCCAACCTAAATACTAAACATACTAAAAACATAAAAACACCATCATCATAAACTGCTTCACTCCATTTCACACCAACTTGTTAGAACCAGAGCTCTCTTCCCTGCTTTCCATCCATTTCTTCCTTTCTTCGAGTCGTTGAAACATAATTTCAAGATCGCGAATCCTCTTTTCTAGATCATAAGGATCTTCAAACCCATTTTGCTGCTCCCCCTGGTTTTGATGCACCACCACATTTTGCTGCTCCACCACATCTTGCTGTTGATCCTCTTCATTTTGCTGCACCACCTCACTTTGAGCCACCTCCGCATCCTGTTGATCCTCCTCCTCCTCTTCATCTTCTTCCTCCTCCTCCACCTCATTCAGTCCCAAAACCTCATCCCAGTAAAAGTCTTTTGTATGCAGCCAGTTCAAAATTCTTCTCCTCATCCACGTATCTACCTGCCTATACGACCCATATTCTGCAATGGGTTCATCCTCGAAAGCATCAAACACTGCGTCAAACAGTAAATAGTTGTTTAACACGAACTCGTACTCTTCTGCATCATTTTGAAAGTTACCATTATTTGCTGCCATTGTTGAAGTTTTCTTTGAAAGGGATATATGTGTTTGTGTGTGTTCTTTGGTATACAATCGATAGGTATAAATAGGCTGGAGAGGTAGATGAACGGTTCCCAAGACTTTAGGCGGGAAAAGGGACCAAAGGCGCCAAAAGTAAACTGTGAATTGAAGAGATGTTAAACTTCATCCTAAAGATAAGGAATAGTGGAAGCAGTTGTACAAAAAAGTCTCCAATTTCCTTTTACCAAGTATTGACTTACCATGTACAATGAGTTGATGCAACAACTAGTTGTATCTCATGCTTTGGGAATAATAAACTTCCAAACTCAATATTTCCAACAATGTTTTGGTCTGATTTGGTGATAGTTTGATCCCGGAATAATATTGGTCCGATTTGGTTTGTGTTTGGTGTTGGATTGACTTTGGTCCGGTTTGATTGTCTTGGATTTGGTATAAACCTTGGTTCGTTTGGTATGGTTTGGATTTTGTTTGTGATGTTTGGCCGCGTCAAACGCTAGCCGAGACCCCATGGTCTCGCTGCGACCTTGGCTTACCGATATTGTGATATTACTAGCGTAGTTGATTTGGAATTGTGAGACTAATTGACTTGTTAATTATGGTTTGACTCGACAAAATGAAACCGAGGGAATGTTTGGAATGATTTGGGATTGGGTTCATTATTATTGACCCGAGGGAATAAATGTTTGACCGTGACTCGAAAGGAAATAGTAACTTATTTGTTGCGACTTGATATTGACTCGACTAGGACAAAATAAAAGAAAGAAATAAAAACAATTGTTAAATTAAAAGTTGTAAAGATATTTGTCATTAAATTTGGTTAATAACGAAGTAAGGAAATTAGAAGTGTACGTGAGACCATGGTTGTCAGGATCCCGGTCCTGATCTTAGGATCTCACGATTTTACGATACTGCAATGCAAAAACGATACGAATCTTACAAAGGATCTTTAAAAGCTTAAGATCTTATAGGATCCCGATCTTTACCATAGGATCTTAAGATCTAATATGATCCGATCTTATTTTTCTCGAACCACAAACTAAAAAAACTAAAAATTTATGGAATGTATTTTGTAGAATTTAAAAAAAATATATATATATATATATATATATATATATATATATATATATATATATATATATATATATATATATATATATATATATATATATATATATATATATATATATATATTAATATTCTTAAAAATTTCATAATCATAATTTAAAACCTTGTGTGAAACATTTGGGATAAAAATGGAACACACAAGGGCTATTGGATTATTCGAGACATGCTACCCGTTGACTAATGTATTTGGATTTATTGGACTATTTGTTTGGTTATTGTTTGAGTTACGGATTGGTTTAGCGTTTAAGGTTTAGGGTTTAGGGTTTAGGGTTTATATAAATACTCGTTATATTATAAATTACTCGGGAAATTAATTTTCAATAAAGTCTTTTGACTTGGAAACGTTCGATAAATGAAAGAGTCATGGCGAAATTTTGTTATTTTCAAAGATTAATTTTGTCGTAAGTCCAAACTTGTTTTAAATCATAAAACGAGTATACCTTGTACTAATAAATGGGATTATGGGAAAATACCGACGATTACCAATCGACTCATCTTATTTGTATGTTTGTTGTTAGTTATCTCTTTGACTTCTTTTCGTCATCTCGTCTCGACTCGAGTTATCGTCAATACTCTTCTCGACTATTCGATTATTCGTTTTTTTGGAGTGAGTACTCGTGAGTCCGTGTTCTCTACCGTTACACGAATGATGATTCCAAACCCTTTTAAAAGGCTAAAACGAGATTATTTTTGGAAATGAGAATGATTAACTTTTGAAAACTCTTGCGCATTTGATTTTTTTGGTGAATATCGTGCCGAGTACGTTGCGTTGCGATACGTTGCGTTAAATCGTTTGATACGATATTCATTTTCTTTAACTTTTAAAAAATTAGAATATATTAGAGTATTTTCTTTTGTTTTGTCGGTGGATTTTAGTGTGACTTAATCTTAATACCGCCAATTTTGTCCATATAATATTCAATTAGGGATAACCGATACCCGTAGGGAAACCCGAAAATTGATGGATAATATTAATCGGGTATCCGGTGGGATATGGGGTGGGTACGGGTTTGGATATTATAAACGGGTTCGGGTACGGCCACACTAAAACCCGCCTCGAACCCGAACCGTTGCCATCCCTAGTTACCGGCTATAGCCGGTTTTCACCGCCACGTCAGCATCATTAGCCTTTTTTTTCTTTTCTTTTCTTTTACAACTCTTGCCACGTTAGTTATAGTCAAACCAAACCACAACTTCAATAGTCAACCGGCAATTAAGCCCGCATTTAATCCCTTTACCCGATCATTTGTAAACATACACAATAATTAATAAAACCTAATCAAAACACACATTCTTCTGGCAAACACAAACACGCAAACAATGAATCCAAATAACAACAAAGGTATGTTTTTTAATGTTTTCACATATCAGTTGATGATTCATTGTACAATAATTAGTAACAGGTTTTTGATCTATAAATGGTGATGTTTGGGGTTGTTACCGATTCTAATATAAAATGGGGTTGTTTTGTATTTTATAATGGTTGTTATGCTATGTCTAATGTATGCTCTATTTTTTTGTTTTCCATACTTTAATTTTCGTATACATAATGATTCTTGTGTCTTTAACCCAAATGTTTATAATTAAAGTAGTTGGAATGTGCCTAGTAATGTGCCTAGAACCTTATTTGTGTTGCTAGTAATGTGCCTAGAACCATTGTTTCATGCCTAATTAAGTGTTTTGTGTTTGAGTATTTTTTGTTGCCTGTTTGTGAGTGCACAGAGAGTTCTAAATCAATGAGAGCATTGGAATGTGCCTAGTTTATGATTGGCCAGTAATGAGAGTACCTAGCAGACTTGTTTGTGCTTGGCTACCAATGAGAGGTCCAAATGCAGCCTATTAGAGTACACTGAGATGTCCATTGAGACTACAAATACATGCTTTTGAACTGTTTGCGAGTAACCAGAGACGTCCAATGTTTGTGAGTACACTGAGAGGTCCAATTGAGACTTCAATTGCAGCCTAGTTGGCTACCAATGAGACTTGAAATGCAGCCTAGTTTGTGCAACATTGCTTCATTGTTTGGGATACCACAAAAGAGGACCAAATATGAGAACACAATGGATTCTTCTGCAATGGTAAACCATCAAAAGTTTCGCATGGAATATGGCAAACCTGGTGGAATAAAGATCAATGTAACCTTCGATGCGTTGAATAGGGTATCAGGGTTACACAGAACACTGTTTTTGAGTTTTTTAGGAGATCTGGTTCGTGAGCACATAGGTTTGAAGATTCTATCCTGGAAGAAGGTGGATAAAGAATCAAGAGATAAACTATGGGATGAAATCACGGTACATATATACTATTTTTTAACCTAGTACTAAATAAGTTTATCTATGCGGTTACATTATGTGCAACTAATTAACAACATTGTGTTAATCTTTGCAGCGATATTTTGATGTTGACTTGACATTCAGAAAATTGGTAATGCATCGTCTTGGTCAACTGCTAAGGAATTTCAGAATGAAACTCAGATAAAAATACATATTGCCCAACCTAAATACACCTTCGAAACTGAATGAAGTCCCGGCCAAGTATAGTGCAATTGTGAAATCAGAAGAATGGGTCGCGTTTGTAAACTACACGACCACTGATGCATACAAGGTTTTAATTAGTCATCTTTATTTAAGTCTATATGTCATTTCATAATTTTCAGTTTGCAGCATTACCATATCTAAACGCCTTATGATTTTGTGTTTTTAGGAGATATCAGATAAAGCTAAAATGGCGCGTTCCAAAAATATTTATCAGCATAAAATGGGACGAGGTAGATATGTTTATGTGAAAGAGAAAATGGTAAGATTACATAATGTTTGTTTTACAGATTGAGAGACGATCAGTTTGAGAAATGAATCTGTTTACATTGCACAATTTGCACATTTTCATTTAATACCCTCATATTTTCGATTATCTTGGTTTAACTTTACATGTGTATGCATCCTCATATTTTCGTTTATCTTGGTTTAACTTTACATGTGTATGCATTTGATGTTTATTAGATCGAAAATAAAGAAATTGAAGCAGATGAAGAACCCCCACGTGGTATAATGTGGTTGAAAGGAAGGGTAAACAAAGACGGAGAACATCCAGATGATGAGATTAGATCAGTGGGAGGTAAACTTGTAAGTTTGACTGCAAATTCTATTATTATGCTTATATACCAGCAACATTAGCTGTGTACTAGTAGTAGTAACTTGTATACTAGCAGTATTAACTGTGTACTAGTAGCAGTAACTGTGTACTAGCAGTAGTAAACATTTGGCATATTTTTCATTGAAGTTCATGAGCAGCACTAACTCCAGCTGAGCAGCATTAACATAAATATGAGCAGCAGTTACTCTAACAGCATCAAGAAGACTTTTAATCCCAACATTTCCCATATCTTTTTTGTAGAAAGAAGCTGATGACAAGATCAAGGAAGGAACCTTGAATCTTGATAATGGCACTGATGCCATGACAGTTGTGTTTGGTAAGGAAAAGGGAGGTTATGCAAGAGGAGTGGGAAGTGGAGTTACATACAAGAGGTATTTTGGTCTTCCTCGAAGCAAACAAGAAACTGATGAAAGAATTGAGTTACTTCAAACTCAACTTGATAATGAGAGACGCGAGCATCAACAAAAAGATTTATTGGTCCAGAAATTGTCCACCGAGATGACAGAAAAAGATGTATTGGTTAAGAAATTGTCCAATGAGATGACAGAAACAAAGGGAATACTTAATCAGCTGATGGCACAGTTGAGTAAACAAGGGGTGCAGTTAAATTTGTCATCTCAATTACCAGTAGCCTCAAATGTAAGCCATTTTTTATGTTGTTAACAATTTCACTTTCTAATGCTAACACCATTGATGCTAATGATAGCAGGCATTGAACATAAACTAATGAGTTAATGTATTTCTTAATTTATATTGCAGGTGACTCCAATGGCCATTGATAATATAGATAGCAGCGCTTATGAGGTGGACGGAACTCAGTCAAGTGATGTTGTACGTGATAAAGATGCGAGAATTCAGAAGAAGTCTAATAGGTTTGTAACTTCGGATAAGGTAATGGAAACAATGGTAAGTAATAAAACATCCCCTTTTGATTTTTGAATTTTACATACATGACTAATGTACCGTGTTTTATATATACATATAGGAACCTGTTAAAACTGTCAGACCTAAGAAAACGCCTAAGTCATGACGAAACAGGTCTACAGATTCCCAATCGCAAGGAAATGTGTCTCCAACACAAGGACTACAAACAGTATGTATTTCAACATGTTTCTTGTTATTCTTTTCTTTAAATAACGTAACGTGTTTTATATATACATATAGGAACCTATTAAAGTTGTTGGACCTAAGAAAACGCCTAAGTCACAACAAAACGGGTCTCAAGATTCCCAATCGCAAGAAAATGTGTCTCCAACATAAGCACTACCAACAGTATGTATTTCAACATGTTTCTTGTTATTCTTTTGTTTAAATAATTTCTGATATATACATGCAAAAATTCTTTTTTTTTAGCCATTTAAGTGCAAACTGTTGCACTTAAAGAAATCAAATATTGTTGCTTTGGGTGCCGTATATAAGTCTCATGGAAAACAAATGTTGCATAACCAAGCACTCCCAAATGATTGCTACAGAGTGTCAATTGATTCATCGTTAGTGGATGCAGCATGCATACCGGACGTAGGAAATAATGGGTTAAAAACAGTTAAGGATGGCGTAGGTGGTTTCTTTGCATGGCCAAAGGATCAAGTTATTCTTGAAGAGGAGGTACATACATGTGTTTTTTCAACGTACATATATATAATTCTTCATATTTAATTCAATGTTTGATACAAGCGTCTTTTGTTTACTACAGGTTACACCACCAACTACGATACAAAAGATTAGTGACAACAATTCTGGACCAAAAGTACCATCGAAGCGCAAAAATTATGTCTCTATTGAAGCCATGAAAAGGCAATTGCAAGCTAGGACGGCGAAGACTCAAAAGGCTTTAAATTATGGTACTTGAGAATTTGATTATGTACGACATTACAATTGTATATTTGGTTCAGTTATATACATTCGAGTTTTATTCAATTTGAAATTTCTTTTTGTTTTTAATTCTGTTTTATATATATATACTCATTCCAGTAGCACTAACATAGTACTAGTAGTAGTAACTCTGCTTTAGCAGGACTAATTTAGTACTAGCAGTAGTAACTCTCCTCCAGCAATACTAACTTAGTACTAGCAGTAGTAACCTTGTGACTAAAAGATGCACTCACATAATATGGTCACGCTTATCAACATTATTGGTCACTCTTTGTTTAATACGATGTGTGACCAAATATTACAAAATGCCACACAAACTAAAAATTCATGTAAATATTGGATGAACAATAGTCAGGCAAAATACACATTTCTTCACTTTAAACAGCATATGGTCACACTTATTAACACTTTTGACCACTTTTTGCTTAATTGTATGTAACTAAATACCCAAAAAAAATGCTTTGTGTAACTAAATATTACAAAAGGCGACACAAACATAAAAATCATGTGACCATTGGATGATCAATAGTCATACAAAATAAATATTTCTTCACTTTAAACAGCATATGGTCACACTTATTAACACTTTTGGTCACTTTATGCTTAATTGTATGTGACTAAATACACCAAAAAAACATCATTTGTGTGACTAAATATTACAAAATGCCACACAAACTAAAAATTCATGTGGCCATTGGATGAACAATAGTCACACAAAATACACATTTCTTCACATTAAACAACATATGGTAACACTTATTAACACGTTTGGCCACTTTATGTTTAATTGTATGTGACTAAATACCTAAAACAAACATGCTTTGTGTGACTAAATATTACAAAAGGCCACACAAAAATAAAATTCAAGTGGCCATTGGATGAACAATAGTCATACAAAATACACATTTCTTCACTTTAAACAGCATATAGTCACACTTATTAACACTTTAGGCCACTTTTTGCTTATTTGTATGTGACTAAATACCCAAAATAAATATGCTTTGTGTGACTAAATATTACAAAAGGCCACACAAAAATAACATTCATATGGCCATTGGATGATCAATAGTCACACAAAATACACATTTCTTCACTTTAAACAACATATGGTCACACTTTTGGCCACTTTATGCATAATTGTATGTGACTAAATACCCAAAACAAACATGCTTTGTGTGACTAAATATTACAAAAGGCCACACAAACATAAAATTTAAGTGGCCATTGGATGAACAATAGTCACACAACATACACATTTCTTCACTTTAAATAGCATATAGTCACACTTATTAACACTTTTGGTTACTTTATGCTTAATTGTATGTAACTAAATATACAAAAAAAAAAACATGCTTTGTGTGACTAAATATTACAAAAGACCACACAAACATAAAATTCACGTGGCCATTGGATGAACAATGGTCACACAAATACACTTTTACTTGATTTTAAAAAGCATATGGTCACACTTATTAACACTTTTGGCGACTGTTTTTTAAATTGTAAGTGACTAACTCCAAAAGAACAACACACGTTGTGTGACTAAATCATCACAAACGTCACATTTATTATATGCTCATGTGGCCACAGGACGGGAAATAGTCACACAAAATACACATTTACTTGAATAAATCATCTCAAATGTCATATATATTATATATTTATGTGGCCAAAGGACGAACAATAGTTACTCTCTAAAAACATTTGTGTGACTATAAAGTGTTTACGGTCACTGATACTGATTAATCCAACAAAACTTGTGCTTAATTTGTCACACATATTTGGGTTTTGGTCACTCTTTCAATTAAAACGGCCACAAACTAAATAATGTCACCATATGCCACCTACGGTGGCGCGACCTTTGGTGACACACAAAAAAAAAAAAAAACGTGTGTGACTATATGCATATCGTCACACATTTTTGGAGTGACCAATACCACTTTTTGTACCAGTGTAAGAGATCTTAATATAATGAGAAACTATTAATGCTCAACCCTCCCTCGTAAACCAGATAAACACATCTCGAAAAAGTGACTAATTGATTTACACATTTCGGGTCACTAGTACAACAATTTAAGTCATAACACATCTTAGTGCTACCCAGTGAGTTGGATACTTACACTTAAGGACTTTGCCTGAGTTTCATCATCAAACACTATCAAACGTTGAAAACTAAACTCTAACCTTAGATAACTAAAAACTTAGGTAGACATACCTACCCGACTATGCCTCTTTTCTTGACAATCATAAAACCTTCGTAACAATCATAAAACTTGTAGTGATGTTCATCTGAGAAAATCATTCTAGTAAGCTAAAAATTTTTGGGCCAACTTTGTCAAGATTATCAGTACGTCTAAACAAAAGCTTTTGCTGAGTAATCTAAACACACAATAATTCCAAACCTGCATATCAGATTGTATGTCTTTTGAGGTCGCGTTACCTTACATAACTAAAATTTTGAAACATTGAAAAAGTAATACTCGTGACAATTTCTAGTCAAACCTGTATAAACAAACTAATTCAAATAAAGATAATGAACAATATTCTTTAACATACTCCTCGGAGGAAGATTAACGACCCCTAAACAAATTTTAAAAATTCATCACCCATTCCTCAAGCATCACACCATAGGATAACGAAAATAGAATTCCAGGACGGAATTCTTTTAACCTAGGAAGAATGTAACAACCGTAAATTTTACGTTGACTTTTACCTATCAACTTCAACGTTTTACTTTAATCACGTAAATTGTAAACTTTACGTACAACCATTAAATTATTCCGCGCTTAACGAAAACCACATTTAAACGTTTTATATCACATTAGACTAATATTTAGTCTACTTAAAATCATTTAAATAATCATTTTTATTCAAATTCATTGTTTACAAATAAGTTGCATTTTACATGTTTTAAAATTTCGTTTTAAGCATTTTAACTTAAATCGCGTAAATCGGAAAATGGCATTTAATGTAAACCGGAATTGTACAAAGTTAATTCTACATAAAATATATGTTATGTGACTATTTCAATCACATTTTATAAGTTTACACTTTTTATTTTTCAAGTCTCACGTAAAACACTATTATTACGCGTTTTAATATTTACACGTATGCAATACTAACTCAATACCCGCACCACCTTTACCAATACCTTAAATACTCATGACCTATGAAAATTAACTCAATTACATCTGCTTTATACCAAAAATTCAGCCATCATTATTTTACTTTCACAAAGTGACACATAAATATCTTATCATTTAATGAAATCCTAAAAATCTTGCCAAGACTTTTGTGATCAAATCAAATTTATTTCCATGACTTTCGTACATAACCCACGCCCCTTTCCCCTAGACTTGTGGATCTTTTCCTCAATTGATCTCTTGATATTTTTACCAAGACTACATCCTTTCCTATATAAAGATACCACTTCTTTTATTTCACCACAACAAAGTAAACTTTTTTTTTTCTCTCCTTCTAAACGCAGCAGCAAACACATATAATAAGGTGGTCTAAACTTTGGTCTTTGGCTTATCTAAGAGCTTATTTGAGTGATTATTTACTTGGTGCTTAGTAAGGGAGTTCATACTTGGGTTATAGTTAGCATACTTGGGCTTTTGGGGTTGTTTTGCATGGTTTTCTTGACTATTTCTTCATTTTCATTGTATGCATCTCAAATCTCATCTCATTCATGCATCTACTACTTACATATATCATACAAACTCAAAATTGTATCACCAATATGTGCTCATACTCTAAAAATCTCGTGTTGAATCATTTTCACCAACTACCTGATGTTGTGACCATTTTTGTTTAATACACCATTCAAAGGTACAAATTGGTAAAATCTTGTTAAACACGCTCCTACGTAAAGATATTAGTTTAAAATGATCAGAACCTAGGACTTGTGGAATGATAACATGTTCGAAAACCATTTTGTTCGAAAACAAATGAGCAGGTATCTGATGTTGTTTTTTTTTTACATTGGTGTTCATCACTTGAAATTGTTGGGTTGTTAAAACACTTGTTTCCATCCTTAAATATATTGATAAAAATGTAATGTATTCAATATCTAGGAATCGCGATACAATAGAACCATATTTGTTTTCGAAAATGAGCCAAGTACCTAGTAATTTCGTTATTTACAGATTGCACACCAAAACTCGTTTTGTTGATAGAACCTTGACCACTATACTTAAATATAATAATATTAGTTAAATATATACAGAACCTAGGACAATATGAAGTAGTCTCGAGGTTAGAACTTAAGAACCAAAAACCGATTTTATATATATTAAAAGTGGCTAGGTGACCATGTTGAGGCTTGATTATATGTACCCTAGACCGTGGTAGCTTTGGAAAATGTAGGCAACATGACACTCAAAACATGGCTTTTTGAATCAGGAAAAACCGTGCCTTAACGTAGGAGTTGCGACAACTAGAAGTTACGACAACAAAATAATAAAACTGAAGTTCCAGTTCTGAAAAACTAAGTGTTGAAATTATTTTCTCATGTGACCATGTTTGGGTCAGTTTTTCGTATAGATAGGGTCCGATTTGGTAAAATAATGTCAGTGAGTAAAACCCAGTCCACGCGGTCTAGTTTCCAAAAAGTGCAACCAGTCGTCAAAAGGATTAGAAATGAATGACTTATGGCCCTCCCAAGGTACCCAAAAACTGCCCAGAAACATAGGAAACAGCCTGAACCCTAAACTTCATGGCCATTTTTATGTTGGATCAAGTCCGTTTGAGCCGAGGGTCACTTCCACAATTCTGTAGACCTCGCTGCCTACTTTCCAAATGCACTGGACCCGACTAAAAATACTAAGTAATGACTGATTTACAGCCCGCCTTATTAGGCTACTCGCCCATTTTTGAAAGTTTGTAAAAGTACTAATTTTTGTTTTAAATTCAACGTAAAACCTTATTTTTCGTATAAAACTTAAGCGCAACATATATTGGTGATAAAAACTTACAAAATGCATATGCATGACATACATATCATGATTACGACCTAAGACACGTTAATATTCAAATAGGTCGTGGCTAGGGTTTTATCTCGTTTTGCGTGCCACTTCACGAATTTCGATACTTATCATTCATCCGAGGTGAGTTTCATATCACCACTTCTACTTGTTTTACTATTCGATTTGAAATACTTGGGGTGGGAATACATTGCTTATTTCTACATATGGACACAAGTGCATTAAACATTTATTGATTGTCTAAGTTGTTGTTGTTTGCCATAAATTCCCTAATATCATGAACCGTTAATTACTTTGTAAGCGCGAATGTTGTGTAGATCTATTGGGGGTAAACTCCCCCGTCCGGTTTGGTCGCTCCAACTAGTCAAACGGACGCATTTCATTTGATGTCGTACAGGTGTTTGGCAAAGCACCTGTTTGGGGTGAATACATGAACTAACTGTTAAGGCTTCGGTTTCATGACCTTAGTGCAACAGTAATAGTTTTCATGAACATATTTGAATACATTGTCGTTGAAATCTTTGTGGTCCATACATAACTTGTTGTTTACGTAAACTTAGGAACTCACTAGCTTTATGCTAACCCTTTTAGCATGTATTCTCATATGTTGATCTTTACTACAGCACAACCTAATGTTGTAGGCGCTTGGCATTGGCACAGTCATAGACTACTCTATTATATTTGGGACCACTTGTTTACTTATATGGGCCTATTTCCGCATCAAATCAAATATTGTAAACTTATTTTCTATGACAATGTAACTATTTTTCTAAATGGATAAGGTAAATCTGTTCTCTTTACTTTGTGTTGTGATCCAATTTAGTAGCAACCCAGCGACATCATTTTTCGATGCGACCCACTTTTGGGGGTGTTACAGATTGGTATCAGAGCCTTTGTTATAGAGAACTGGGTATATTTTAAAAACCTAGACAATAGCTACTTTTACGAAAACTTAACCCTATGATCGTCATGTGCCTGACTGGCAAGTTGATGCCTCACTTATGATTTTGTTTGCTAACATGTCTGACGAGATGTGTGTCCTACTATTGGATGATTTATATCCACTTATTTTCGTTGTTTACTATAAGTATTTTCCATATACTTATGCTTACGTATCGTGCTTGTCACAAAATTACGCTTTTTCCTTACGTAATCTCATCATTCGACCTCGAGTTTGGTCACTCGTCTTAGCCTTTCAAAATAGCTTTTAAAAGCATTGGGACATATTACTAGTATAACTGAGCTGAGCATTTCAAAATTCATTGAACCTCGGTGGAATATAGGTTGATCACCTATATTCTACCAGGGACAGTGGGACATAGACTGATCACCTATATCCGACTCAGAGGTGAATTTTGCAATACTGAGAGTAGTTACACTAGAATTATGTTTGAAGTGATTTCTTGCTAAATCTTCGAGTGTTGCAAGCTTTTTATGTGAGTACATAAACTCTTCGTATAGCAACCTTCGCTTTATTGCACAACGCGTATCCATCACGACCTTAACACATCTCACCCCAGGCCTTATCGATGAATCGGGATTTATCACTAGCCGTTCAATGAATGACTCTCCATTTCTCACTAGAAAAAATAAATAAATAAATAAATAAATAAATAAATAAATAAATAAATAAATAAATAAAAAACTTGGAGTGAATCAAGCACTTTGTCTCGAAACAATAAATGACAACATACCATACCTCGACATTGTTCCATCATCAAATCATCGAAATACAATCACTCTTATGACATTGTGCCCTCTAGGAGATCTAGACAACTCATACCCAAAGATTCATTTTATATGACCCACTCCCACACCAAGATGCTAAGAGATCTTAATATAATGAGAAACTATTAATGCTCAACCCTCCCTCGTAAACCAGATAAACACATCTCGAAAAAAGTAACTAATTGATTTACACATTTCGGGTCACTAGTACAACAATTTAAGTCATAACACATCTTAGTGCTACCCAGTGAGTTGGATACTTACACTTAAGGACCTTGCCTGAGTTTCATCATTAAACACTATCAAACGTTGAAAACTAAACTCTAACCTTAGATAACTAAAAACTTAGGTAGACATACCTACCCGACTATGCCTCTTTTCTTGACATTTATAGTTTCAAGGGTCTGCCTTTACAAAACCTTTGTAACAATCATAAAACATGTAGTGATGTTCATCTGAGAAAATCATTCTAGTAAGCTAAAAATTTTCGGGCCAACTTTGTCAAGATTACCCGTACGTCTAAACAACAGCTTTTGCTGAGTAATCTACCCACACAATAATTCCAAACCTGCATATCAGATTGTACGTCTTTTGAGGTCACGTTAATGCTCGTTGAAAAAGTAATGCTAGGGTTTTATCTCGTTTTGCGTGCCATTTCACGAATTTCGATACTTATCATTCATCCGAGGTGAGTTTCATAGCCCTACTTTTACTTGTTTTACTATTCGATTTGAAATACTTGGGGTGGGAATACATTGCTTGTTTTTACATATGGACACAAGTGCATTAAACATTTATTGATTGCCTAAGTTGTTGTTTTTTGCCATAAATTCCCCACAATCATGAACCGTTAATTACTTTGTAAGCGCGAATGTTGTGAATAGATTTATTGGGGGTAAACTCCCCCATCCGGGTTGGTTGCTCCAACTGGTCAAACGGACGCATTTCATTTGATGTCATACAAGTGTTTGGCAAAGCACCTGTTTGGGGTGTATACATGA
This sequence comes from Artemisia tridentata subsp. tridentata, assembly GCA_021014915.2. Classification (NCBI taxonomy): domain Eukaryota; kingdom Viridiplantae; phylum Streptophyta; class Magnoliopsida; order Asterales; family Asteraceae; genus Artemisia; species Artemisia tridentata. The sequence continues at coordinate 245,897,761 of CP139507.1, read as the reverse complement.
ACTAACTGTTAAGGCTTCGGTTTCATGAGTTTAGTTCAACAGTAATACTTTTCATGAACATATTTGGAATACATTGTCGTTGAAATCTTGTGGTCCATACATAACTTGTTGTTTACTTAAACCTATGAAGTCACCAGCTTTATGCTAACCCTTTTAGCATGTATTCTCAGATGTTGATCTTTACTACAGCACAACATAATGTTGGAGGCGCTTGTCATTGGCACGGTCATAGACTACCCTGTTATATTTGGGACCACTTGTTTACTTATATGGGCCCTATTTTCGCATCAAATTAAATGTTGTAAACTTATTTACTATGACAATGTAACTATTTTTCTAAATGGATAAGGTAAATCCGTTCTCTTTACTTTGTGTTGTGATCCAATTTAGTAGCACCCTAGCGACATTATCTTCCGCTGCGACCCACTTTTGGGGGTGTTAAATGTGTTCTTGAACGGAGGAACTGCAATTTCATGGCGTTCTCAAAAGCAAACACTAGTAGCAACATCATCGAATCATGCTGAAGTTATCGCACTACATGAAGCTAGCAGAGAGTGTGTATGGTTGAGGTCAATGACACAACTCATTACGACTTCTTGTGGGCTATCTCAAAAGAAAAGCCCAACTTTCATATACGAAGATAATGCAACTTGTGTTGCACAAATGAAAGAAGGGTATATCAAAAGTGACAGGACGAAACATATACCTCCAAGATACTTCGCATACACTCAAGACCTTATAAAGGATAACCAAATTAAAATGAAGTATGTCCAATCAAGCAACAATTCAGCGGATCTCTTTACCAAGGCACTCCCTACTATGATTTTCAGAAAACATGCTATTGGAATGCGGCATGTACAAAAGACGTAACATTCTATGGATGTCTACACCAGGGGGAGTTAACTATACACTGCACTTTTTTTCCCTTAGCTAAGATTTTTTCCCACTGGGTTTTTTCTTCTTTAGCAAGGTTTTTAATAAGGCAGTACTTCAAAGTTGACTCTACCTTAAAAAAATGTGGCATCCAAGGGGGAATGTTATGAATTATCAGTTTCGTATTACATTTATGTATGCCACATTTTGTCAAACAATAGACCAATAATGTATCTATCTATTGTCTCCTATGTAAAGTGAAATGTATAGTAATGTTACTAGTATAAATACCCCATGAATGCAATGAAAGAAGACACACCAATATCACCTATTAAGGTAATATTATTTTTCATCTATTTTATGCTTTCCTTCAAATTCATCTTAAAATTCTTGGTTGTAATGATTATCTTGTGATAAAACCCGTTAATTACAACAGTGTTTAATTTTTTCATGTTCTCCGTGTGTAATTTTATTACTCTAATCTCTCTAAAACTGATCTAGTTCTTTCTGTATTGTTTTTATTTTCTTCTTGTAATCGTCCTAAACTCAAAACCACAAACTGATTATGTAGTTGTTTGATGTTATGATAAAAGAATAAATGGAGAAGATAATTGTATGAATGTGTTTGTGTCATTGTTTGATTTTAAACTGTTTAGTTATAAATTTCTTCATCCATGCCCTGGCTAAAGTAACGTGTAACGATTTCTCTAACCGTTCCCCAAATATTCACAAAACGAGGTTCGAATCTGAGATCTATTATTAAGAGATCATATGAACGCCTAACCTACTTTCGTCGTTTCTGAGGCATAACAAATAAAACTAAAATATTTTACCGAGGTAACTCTTTTAACCAAAAATAAATAAAACTAAAAACTTATGAAAATAAGTGGTTTATTTGTAAATTTAAAAACTAAAGTGTCGAAAAGGAGTAACTCATATACCCTTCACACAGTCTTCAACTGACAGAAAAACAACTCCAACTCCGGCTGACCGGCTCCGGCGACGATACTTTTTCTCCATTTAAGGTCAAATCACTTCTCTATTATTCATATTTTTTAGGTAGAATAACCCTAATCTCACTATTTTACCATAACATAGAGTTTTAATTTTGATTCTTTGATTAACAATTCGTAATTTTTAACCTTTTTACTTGTCACACTTAATTGGTATCTTAGGTTAGTATTTTTTTTGAAACCCTTTTAGGAAATGGATGGGAACCTGGCTATTTCTCTCGACAAACTCCCGGTGAAGCGTTTGGAAACCATTGAAGAAAATGGAGCTGAAAGATTCCCTCCGTATGCGTTTACCCAAACTTGGCGTTTTTAAACTGTCTCAAATTGACCAACTTTCTGATGTTTACTGTTTGATGTTTGCAGTGATTTGAGCTATGATGATAACAGAGTGAATCTGATTCGGCGAATAGACTTTGCGTGGGCGGTGGAGAGAGAAGATCCGAAAAAGAAGCAGAAGAAAGGTGATGATACTGCTGCAGTGTCTGCTTCTAAAGATGCCGCATCTGCACCACCGTGGCCATGGCAGAACATGGTTGAGAATCTACAGTTGGCTCACCAGGAGCTTTCTGTTATCATTGATCTCATTAATACTGTAAGTCACGTAGTTATCTTAGCTTTTGATATATATAAACAAATATCGATTGTTGTTTTCTCCTATATTGATTTCAAGTCAGATAATTTAGGTAAAGTTAGTAGAATTATTTGGCTTTTTGTTTGACTTCGAGCCATGATCGTGGCTCAAAGTTGAGAACACTAGTAGGTTTAATTGCTCCCGAAAGCATTAAAAAAGGGTTGTAACTAGAGTTGAGATAAATGCTTTTACGAGTATACTTGTCATCCAAATTAAAGCGCTAGACAAATCCTTGTTTTTTAGTTGAACTGTGAAGACTTATATTCTTTTGATTGGTTAGATTACTATTAACATTTGAGTTGAGCAATAAATCTAGCTTTGTAGCTTAAACGTCAAGTAATCTTAAGGTTGATAACTTAAATCTAGTTTGTAGCCACATTTGCTGATTTAATTTGAATGACTTTCTGCTATGCAATTATGCATTTTTGTATATGGTTCGGAATTACTCTTCTGAAATGTTTTTAAATAAAGATAGTTCTTGAATCTTGTATTGTTGCTTGATCTTAGGTTGTTCCATTATATGATCTTTTTTTTAGTATATTTATTTGTTTTTTGAGTGAAAAGTAAAGTGAACATCGCTCATAGGTGTGCTTGCTTGTAAGTTGCACCTTGGTCTAGAAACTACTCAACTGTCATATACCGATTAGAACTATATTTCGGGGTGATATTATTGTTTTTAACAGACATGTTGATTAATAACGTTAGGCTTAAACTTTGGTTTTTTATATTTAGAATATAACTTACTTTGTAGGTGGAAGCTAATGATCATGTGACAGTGGCTGGTATGACCAGGCCAAAGCCGTTACCTAATGAACTCTTGTCTGACCTCGCCGTTTCTACAGCAACAAAACTCCAAAGCTTCCGGGTAACCTAAACAGACCAAAATACACTTATAATCAAGTACACCAAAATACTCTCATAGACAAAATCCCAAGTTCCCAACTAATATTTTATGTATGGTATAATTCGTTATTTCAGCACCTTGGGAAGTATTTTAAGCAATCTGCCAAAGCATTAGAGAAGCAAGTTGCTAGAGAAGCAAGATTTTATGGAGCCCTTATAAGGTCAGCTGAATTATTATTCTCAGACCTTATTTAATTGAATATTCATTTAATCTACCTGATAACCTGACTAGCTAATAGACTCCAGCAGAACTGGAAAGTTAAGAGGCACCGAATGGCTGCTTCTGCTGCTGGCAATGAAGGTTTCTACATTGATCTGTTTGACAATACATTATACGACCCGACATCTGTAATTCGCCCAACGCCATTGTCCTCAGTTCGTGTGGAACATGATAGCGCTGGAATGCTTGCTTTGAATTTGTCCTCAAAAGCATGCCATACTCTTCAATTTGGATTTGTGAGTGGAAATTCTGATAATATTTCAGAAGGATTAAATAGAACAGATTCAGAGCTGTCTGGTGAAACTAATGAAGAAGCTGAAGGTGATGATGGCAGTGTAAAGAAGAGGCACTCTGACCTTCGTGAAGTTCAGCGAGCCGTCTTCGATGAGCAGGTACCTCCCCCTCCCCTCTTTTGTTACCGTACCTCTTATGGCTCACAATCTCTTCTGTTCAACAAGAATGCAATATTCTATTAGATTTTGCAAGATGGCGTGTCAGGCGGGTTGGGTAACAGGTTTTGGTTAAAACAGCTTGTTTTTAAAAACTGATTGGGATAACCCGTTCATTTATATATATTTTTTATATTAATAAAAAAGATGGCCATCAATTATGACTATGAAAACCATATTACAATAACAATTTAATCTTCACTTTAAATGATTTAGTAGGTTGCATGCATAATAAGGACTTTTGGCCATTTTGATCTGTTTCCCTGTTCGCTTAACATTTTGAACCGTGAACATTTTTGAGATGAAACTAACCCAATTGAAGCATTCATAAGTAAATGGGTCTGATTTGCCACCTCTCTATTAGTTTATTTGATCCTTCGCACTAAAGTAATTAATTAATCATTGCCAAATGTTTAGAAGCCCTCAAAGAGTATCTTCCGAATCATTTAGTGTACTTTGTAATATATTATGGTTACCAGAATGGATCACCTATTATTCTAATCTTACAAATGCGAAGAGCGCAAGATAGATTATTTAACTTAAATCTATCTCAAAATGTTGCAATTTTCTGGGATTTTGGGGATCAGGATCACGAAAACGTTGCATCTCTTTTTGGATAGGGGAAGTAATGCACTTGTACTAATTTGTAGTTGCATGTTATCTTGGATGATGTGCAGGTATTTAATTTGATAAATCAAGAAGCATTTGTCCCATCAATAGGCGTCAATGTGACTGGTATTCGAGAAAACCATTTGCAGCTAAACATAGATCAAGAAGCCTCTGTCTTCATTTCACTTGGGTCATCCACTCAAGATAATGGTGAGGAAAGTGACAACAAAACTGCACTCATACCTTTCATTGATGATGAAGACAAGGAGCAGAAGAGATCGTTTCTTCCAAATAGGATTAGTTCCGAAATTCTTTTGAAACAGCTTTTTCATGAACATGTGTTTGTTCGAGCAAAGAATAGGTCATCATCTCCTAACAAAAGTCAACTGTCTATTCAACCGCCAAAAGATGGGTCAAACCTTTTGGGGCACTTTTGCATGTCTCTCGCTCACAGAATATTTTCATCTAAAGTTCTGGTGGAACTAGAAGAATTGGTAATGACATCGTTTTTTTTTTTTTTTTATTTTTTTTTTATTTTTTTTATTTCTGATATTTCATTTATGATATGATTCATAGATATAGATTGCATGTAGATGGATAGCCTATGCCAATACTATTTCTTTGGCTAGACAGATTTTGTTGACTTTATTTTTTAGGTCACTGATTAAAAAGTCGCACTTTTGGTATGATTTCTGTTTTGGTAAAGCTATCTTTGTTTTCACCCATAAAATGGTATCCAACTTCAAAATTTTAATGTAAGGTAATGTTTCATTTTTTTCAGCATGTAACCCTGGCTATATGGCACCATGTCAAAAAATAGTCAGCATGGTCAAACTTACCCCATGTCACTTTTTTTTTATCCGGTAAAGTTTATGGATTACCTTAAGTAGTCAATTATGGAACTTTGAGGGTTTTATCAATTATATTGAAAGTTTATGGGAATTTTAAGGGTGCACATAAACATGGTTTACCGATATCAGAAATCAGACACCCTTTTTTTTTTGAATTGTTTGCCTGGCAATTTGTTGAATTTTATGTATTATTTGTCTATGACACTTGCAGGCTAGCAGTGTATCATATGTGCGATTGATGTCTCATCCTACATGGCATTCTCGTACATCTGCATGGACACTGGTGGTGGATGTTCCTCAGTCGATTCTTCATACTGGGACAGTGGAGAAGAGTGTAAGGTCGCAGTTCCGAACGAAAGTGGTGGTTAACGATGACTGCATCAACATAGAAGGGGAAGGTGCTCCAAATGTAGTTGGCCTCTTCAAAGGGAAGTCAGAGAACAGCTCTTCCATGAACAGATATGAATGTAATTTGGCTGATCTTCATGTCATTCTTCTACAACAGGTATGCCTTAAAATGATCCAAAACATACTTCTTCTATTTTCTTAGTCAATTTACATCTCATTATAAGCAAAATTGCAAAAATGGTGTATTTTGATCTTATTTTTGTGTCGGTGTAACAATCTGTTCTTATTTCTTCTGTGAAAGTGTGACCAACTTTCCAAAACCTTGATTAATTACCTCAATTTTTTTCAAAAAGTTTGTTTTAAGGTAATCTGAACCCGGTTATTCAGATAAAACAATATCATCATGATAACTTTGACCATCTTTACCCTTATAATTATGTGGCTTGTGCTAACTTAAAAGAATGCCTGTAATAATTATCTTATAAAGTTTGAGCCTTTTTGTGAGTGCAAATAAATTAATTATCAGACTAAACTGTTACCTCTATATGCAGTTTACCCTTTTCTAAAATACAAAATTAGTACTTCTATATGGCTGTTTATGTCAAAGTTGTGATTTACTACAGGTTGCGAGTCAAATTATCCGTTGGCTGCATGAAGAAGCTCTGATTGTGGGAATAAAAGCAAGCAGGGACTTTTTAAGCCTGTCTTTTGAGGTCGAGCAGGGTGAACTAGTAGGTTTGGTGGCACATGTAGATCCAGAAGACAGTGAAGGTGGCATCTCGTGGTGGTTGGTGATGGGCAAAGGAATTGGGGATGAATACAAGCTTCAAAGAGAGGATTCGGATGGTGAAACTAAGAGATTCTTGGGTCATTTATCTGTAGATGTGTTGTATGCAACATTGTTGGATCTAGTGACTTTGTGCAACAATGGTGGGAGCCTTTAACAGGTAACATTTTTCTTATGTAACTTCATTTTAACTTTTTAGTCCCAGAATTGATAAAAAGAAAATATATGAATATTTACAATGGTAGGTTAATTATTTGTGTGGTAGGTTAATTATTGATTCTTGTTTTAGATGGCAGTGGGGATTTGATAACTATTATAGTTTTATCTATATGCTAAGGTTTTCTTATTATTTATTTCCAGTACACTCACCATCAAAAATAAGTAATCTGGTTAAAAGAAAATTTGTTTATCATCCTAGCGTTTGTATTAACAAGTAGGGTTGGATCAGTTGGAAAACCCCTTGCCTCTCAACCGAGAGGTCAAAGGTTCGATCCTCACTCCCTACAAAAGGCCGGGGGTCCTTTTCTACCTTTGGTAGAACCGGAAGTAGCCTCTCTACCTTAGGTAGGGGTAAGGCTGTCTACGTCTCAACCTCCCCCATACACCGTCGTAGACTGTATTGGGACCCATAACCCGTGGAAGACGGTATTGGGAGTTACTTTACTTTACTTTTATCCTAGCGTTTGTATTACTTAACATAAAATTCTGTATGAAGAACTACAAATTGGGAGATTGAGTGAGAGTGCCAGAACTTTAAATTCAATTTTGGTGCATTAACGCTTTGATTGCTACATTATCTTGTATATGCGCATGCTAGCATAGTACATTAGTCGTGCCAGTCATCACCAACCTCGGGCTCTTGTCCTTCTGTTTTCTAACCCTTTATACGCCAGGAAAGACCGAAAGATAGTATTCATTCAAGCTTTTTTGGTTCTTTCAGCATTAACATATTGTTTTATCGAACACTATAAATTTTCTATCATTTACAGTCCAAAATGTTCATGGGTGCCATGCTTGTATTCCTAATTTGGTACCCAGGCATTCTTGCATCGGGCATTAGATACGCTGCCCACATCATAGTACTTGAAGAAGAGATGGATATGAAATCCAATTTGTAATTATATATTGCACGTTTTGGCAAATCAAGTAGTTTAGCATGCTGGTTATCCTGTAGATGATGATGATACTCTTTATTTAGATGAATATGAAAAGTACAAAAAACCAAAAACTATAAAGTTTCGAAATGCAGAAAACCCCATAAGCAAAATACAAAAACTTGAGCATCTATTATCTTCATCAACAACTACTTTGAGGGTAAAATACCATTTTTTTTGCTGATATTCTGCTTTTTCTAGGATCTAGTTTAATATCAGATCTTTCATATAAACGTTTTCTTTTATAATGGATCCAAATTTGAATGTATATAGTGGATATTGAGCAATAATTGGTCCTAACTAATTCCCTAGCTAACTGTCAAAGACCATTGGAACCAACCCATGAAAAAATATTTGGATTCAACCAATCCACAGGTGTGAATAGACGGGAACACCCTGACCCCGGGTGCGTTTTAGCATCAGCCATTGTCCACCCCACAAGGAATAGCTCCGGCAACTCTTTTGGCTCAGTGGGGCACCAACTGGGGTGAGCAAGAGCCGAGACTCGAACCCTTGACCTTTTATTCACAAAATCTCTCCAGTGGGTCTATGGGTTTTTCGGAGGTGGGTACCAACTGAGACAAAGCCTTTGGTTGGATTCAACCAATAAGTGCATGCGTTAGGACTTGACTTTATACGTCAAACAATTTCGAGGAAAAAGAAACTTTCAAGCACAATTTATAAACACTGTGTTTACATTGTTGCATATCAATATGATATTCTAGATGGACAGATGGTCTTGAGGGTTCCAGTCAATATTATAGCTTGACTAGTATTTAAAGGTTGCTTTCAATATAATTGATCCAATGGTTGTGGAAGCAACTTTCATGAGAGACATCATGTGGCTTATTAGTAAAAGCTATGACAACTTTAGGGATGAATGCGGTCAACTGTCGTGCTCATTTTGTAGGATATAGCATCCATATTTATGTCTATAAGAGTACTTGAACTTTAAACGTCTCGTTATTATTTTTACTTAATCTCAATGTTGATATAAATAATGCCTAAAAACATTATTAATACTTCTTGATATTTCTATGTTTTGATAATCACAAAATGTAAACTCATTAAACATAAACTTATTAAATAAACAAGTATTTAGTTGTAAATATTCATTTCTACAACTTAATCACTTAAGGTATGAATAAACAAATGTTTAATGCTTTATATGATCAAAGGAACATTTTCTTTATCATTAGAATTTTTATAAAATGTAACAAACATTTTATATCTTTTAGAAAATCATTTTTGGTATTTAATAAAAATGTTTAATCTATTATAAATTTATAAATTCAAATTTTCAACTAAAAATGTCAAAAAAGTTAATCTTCCCCACAAAAAGAATAATCTGAGCAACGTTCGGGTAGGGCGGCCCCTTTAATTATACTAGGCGGCCCCCTTAATTTTAAGGGGACCGGCCCCCTATTTAAGGGGACCGCCTCGCTCCTCCAGCTGTCAGAATCTGCCTATAAATACTGGTTCATCCCTGGACTTTTTTCTCACCTTTTGCACCCCAAACCTTCTGTTCTAAATCTCTTCTAATCCTTTCTAAATCCTTTGATCATATATTCTTAAGCATTGGTTTCTAAGTGATCCAAGCTTCTACCATTCAAGTGCAAAAGAAGAATACTCCTTCAACAACTAAAGAAGAAGTATTGCAACTTAGTATCATCTTGCTACCTAAGTTGTTTGTGTAATCATTCATTCATTTGTGTATAAGTTGTGTATATTTGTTAGATAGGTGTGAGCATAATTGTTTAGGCTAGATTGGTGTGTAAGTAGTGAAGTTGTAAAGAAGTTAAGGTGTGTAAGTAGTGAAGGTGTAAAGAAATAGAAGAGTAAATAAGTAGTGCTAGGTAGTGGAGTAGTCGTGAAGCCGTTGTGAAGAAGTTGTGAAGAAGTCGTGAAGAAGTTGTGATTGAAGTTGTGAGATTGGTTCTAGCTAGGATTAGAACCCGACATCTAGCTTTGTGTCGTTAAACCGGTGTAAGCGAAAGTTGTGTAAGGTTTTCTTCGCCATAAGGGAGCTTGTTGACATAGTGAAGAAAACTCTCGAGTTAGGTGCTCGGGGAGTGGAGTAGGGTAAGGAAGGTGTCCTTGTAGCCGAACCACTATAAATCCTTTGTCTCGCAGTTCGATATTTCCATCTCTATCTTTAATTTCATTTCATTACTTTACTTGCATTGTTTATTTAGATTTACTTATATTTGTTCATATTGTTCAAGAGTTGAGTTCACATAAATTCGAATCTAAGTTTTTAAAAGGTAAACAAAGTTTTCATAATAAAATTAAAAAGACGTAAAACTATTCAACCCTCTCTTCTAGTTTTCCACACTCTATATACACTATCCCTTATCAATAAGATGGTTAAGACAGATAACTAGTCAGTAGACATCATAGACAATGATTTGAGGGCCAATGATTAGATCTTATTTTCTCATACATTTATGCCTCTCATATTTCTTAAGGAAGTAGGGCGGTATATACACCTCCGGTAAATTTTATTAGTCAGAAAGAAATTTTACACCTAATAGTGGGACTCCCACCCGGCATGTCCTCTTAGCCTGGCAGGATAGACCCGAAAATCATAGAAAAGTGCTCTAACTGAACAAACAAAACTATTAAATATATTTAACATGTTTTTTGAGAATGAAATATTGGAAATATGTATCGCGTGGAATAAAGTGTACACCACAATCAATTATTTATGCAAAAGGTGCATCATTGAGCACTATTGGTTAGAAAAGTCTGAGGAGAAAAAGAAATGAGAAAAGGTATTGGATTGAATGGGGTGGTAACAAATTTAATTGTCCATAAAAAAAACAATTCAGAAGACACTTTATTCCTAGTTATTGATAGGAAATGACAAAAGGAAATAACTAAATATCACAAAACATCAAACGGAAATATGTGATTTGTTTCTGAAGTGGAGTGGGAGCAAATTAATAAATTAGAAATAAATGTTAACTGAAAGTTGTTTTCTATATATTATAAGTGAAAAAAGATTTATATTACTCCCTCCGTCTCATATTAAGTGTCCACTTTTTAAATGCACAAAGTTTTAGGAAAGTGGGGCCAACTACACTCTCCACCAATCAAATATCACTATTACCCACTAAAGTCTCTTCTCATTGGTTGAAAATATTCTCTGGACACTTAATTTGGGACATCCCAAGATTCCATTATGGACACTTAATATGGGACGAAGGGAGTATATCTCTTCGTTCAAACATGATTGCAATCTCTATCAAGTAACGTGTGTGTGTATATATATATATATATTATATATTATATATATATATATATATAGATAAAAGATCATTTGAGGACAAAACATTTCTTACATACAAATGGACCAATCCCTGTCTTTCATTCATTTTGATCTAATGGCTGAGATTAAAATAATACTTTACACCTGCAAGGGCATTTTTGTCCATATAAAAGCCATAATTTAATAACACCTCCTTCAAAACACACACAGTGTAAGTGTGTTTTTCTGTGTTTTCTCTCAACTAAATCATCCTTCTTCATCCGCACATCACGAAACCCTAGTTTTTGTTCCTCAACTCAATAAGCGACATCAATTAGAGTGATCAATTTCTCCTTTTTTTTATCCTTTTAATTCGGGTGATAAGCTAATTTGTTATCATCGAATTAAGTTATTGTGCTAAATTATAAGCTAAATGATTCATGTTTTTCATCTAATATTCAGGTTTGATAAGATGAACAAGGTTGCTGCCATCAGGTATTATTATATGCTTATTTATTTATTTATTTATTTTTATTGTTACAATTAAGTTGTTATGATATTGTTAAGTTGTTTTTGATGTGATGTGTTATGATTAGGATTAGGTAGTTTTGATATTATTAAGCTGATTTAGTGTGACCTTTTATAATCTAATTAAGTAGTTTTATAGAATTAAGTTGTTTTTAGATTAGCTTATTTGTTAGCTATATCACATGTGATATTTAAATGTTATTGTTAGATATTGTTAAGCTATTTTATTAAGAAACTGTCCTTTAGCCTCTTTTCTACAAGATTCAGTATCTCCACGTACCTTTCAGCCTTTCTAACCCGTTCTTGTTCAGTCAGAAGCTCTATCTGCGCCTCTTCCAAATCCCTTTTGGCAGCTCTGTTGACCAAACTGATGTTGGCTCTCCCTTTACAAAGCAAACTGCATTTTTCCTTGGCCTCCGTTCTTTTGTGGATGGCATCTAAGTGCTGCCGAAGCCATGACACATTGATTTTGTTTGTCTCTGCAGCTGACACCTGGCACTCTATTTCCTCCATCTCAGAAATGAGGGTTGTAACATCAATAGTTTGAATTCGAATGAAAACTTCACAAATAACTTCAAGGATAGATGCTCTCACAGAAGGTGTTTTAAAAACACAATCAGAAGCGATGTCACCATGTTTCTTGAGAATGGCTTCAAGTATTGGTGCAATGCTTTTCTTCATGGTGTAGCCTTGGACACATTTTAAGCAAGATTGAGCAGTCAAAACATTCATAGGCGGAGCCTCAGTAGACAAAACCTTTTTAGGCGGTGCCTGAGTAGAAGAAACCTTTTTAGGTAGTCCCAGAATACACCAAATCTTTTCAGGAAGTGCCTGTGTAGACGATCTCTTTATAGGCAGTGCCTGAGTAGACAAAACCTTTTTAGGCGGTGCCTGAGTAGATGAAACCTTTTTAGGCGGTGCCTGAGTAGACGAAACCTTTTCAGGGAGTGCCTGAGTAGACGAATCCTTTATAGGCAGTACCTGTACCTCCTGTAGGAAATGGATAGAAACAGGTGAGTCTAAGCGGGTCACTTAGGTAAGCTTAATTAAAATGCCTAATTAAAATGAAGATTTGTTCATTTTGGTAATACATTGCCTCAAACGGGTCACTTAGGTAAGCTTTTAAAATTGTCAAAAACGATAAGGGGTCTAACGGGTCAAGCGAGTAGGATTGACTAGTTAGTTGATCCATTTCCTTGCAGTAACAATTTATACAATGTAATATTTGAATTTATTACATATTACTTGAATCTAATGATCGTAAAAATCGAAAGATTAAACTAATTACAATGGTGAATATTATGGGTGTTAACATAGACTACTAAATATTTGACTATTCTGTAATGTTCAGATTATTATTTTCTTGGTATACTTTTTGTAATCGTATATAATATCTTAGTTATATGAAATTTAAGAAAATTGACAAAGGCCAACACAATCCGACCCCGCCTAATTTGACCAGAAAAATTTTAGACACTTTATTTAATCTAGTTCGTTTGGATATGCTGTTTAGTCCTTACAAGCCAGGAGAAATACCAAGAGGAAGCCAAATTTCACTAAGTTATGACCAATAGGACATTACCCTTTCTAACATATATAGCATGAAGATTTAAAATAATTTAGTTTAGTAACATGAAGCTTAGCAAAAGAAGTTCCAAAATATAGAGAAAGGTAAGGAGATATATACACAATCCGACATAGGAGACACGTCTTCAACCAACTCCCACTGTTGCTACTTGAGGTTTAAGAGTTCTTTATCACCATCATCATAACATACCTAGGAATATATATCAACACATGTTACATGCAAAGTATATAGAAAGGCTTTCACAATTCCTTCATAATAGCTGCAGCAAAAGTTCACATAAGAAGTGTCACAAATATATATGAATCTCAGTCATGTGCCATGATACTTACGCATTATCTTTCGGCCACCAAACTTTTATCCTGCTTCCAACTAGATTTTCACCAAGCACGGCGGACTGAATCTGAATAGTGTATACATTTTTATAATCCCAAATTTAATTACCTTCTAGAGTGTTTAGAGATGTCTTTACCAGATGAGTTATGGATGTGGATTTTGGAACTAGGAGTCGAAACTTCATGTTTGACCTTCAAAGGCCTTTGCTGTCTTGCCATGACTAGCAGACGTCTTAATCGTCTTTCCGAAGAAAACGTACTGTGGTCAAAGTTATTGTCTTCTGACTTTCCAACACACCCTTCATCGTCCACCAACCCATCTTCCAAATCACTCTATCAGATCAGATTTGAGAAGGATAAAGTCAAGTAGATTTTAGCAGAACGACGAGCTGTTCTTCGAATAGAGTCTCAGATCCACGAACACACAAGAAAGATATATGAAATAGAAGCTCGATTGGTACAGGAAGACGAGAAGATCAAATCAGCGATTGTTGAATTAAAGAATTTACAAAACGTAAGAGTAGCTTCAACAGCGTTAAAGGTAGAAAGTTTATTATGTGAATGTTGCCGTGGAAGTTTACTTGTTTGAAGAAGTGTAAGCCATTGAATTAGAGTTGTGCTTGGAAACTAGCTACTGATACAAATTTTGCTGTTTGTGATTTCTGTATTGAATCTATGGTTCTCGTAATTAAGATATAATATCTGACTTATGAATTTTTCAGGCAAAAAGTTATGGCTCTTTAAGAGAGTTTCCAGCTCCATGCAAAAGTACCAGCATACCTTCGGTAGCATCAGCTTACAGAGAGTCCAACCCAGGCTTATCCTTGAGGGCTGAGCTGGTGCCCCATTTGACTAATAGTTTATGTGATTCTATCTATATCATTGTAACTTATACCTTGTAATGTTTTTAAATTGCTATTGTGCTGATCTACAACCTACTCTTACTTAACATCTAACTGAGCTTTGATAATTCTAAAAAATTTACTCATGACATTCCTCTTTGTGAGTTGGATATGTAGTATCTAATGTAGCGCCTTCTTGCTGTACAAATTAACTATGAATTCATTTTTTATTGTGAGTTTTTCTTTTGTGCATTTACAGTTATGGAGTGTATATGTATGATATCACAGGTGATATCACCGGTGATATCACAGGTGATATCACCGGTGATATCCCATGTGAAGAAGCTCAAACACCTGTGATATCACATGTGATATCATAGGTGATATCACATGTGATATCACGATATCACATGTGATATCATAGGTGATCTGTGATGTGATATCACATGTGATATCACACATATACACTCCATAACTGTAATACATGTGATATCACCGGTGATATCCCATGTGAAGAAGCTCAAACACCTGTGATATCACATGTGATATGTGATATCACATGTGATATTTGATATCACATGTGATATCACGATATCACGTGTGATATCACAGGTGATATGTGATATCAAATGGTGATATCACATGTGATATCACATGGTGATAGCACCTGTCACATGAAATAAATCTATGTGCTCACTGTTTTTTTTTTGTTGCTAATGTGTTTCAAAGGTTTAGTGGCGCATACTTTGTGTCATTAATCAATACCATGGCATGACCATATGCTGGTTTTAATGGCAAATATTTTGTACCATAAAAACGTTTCACAACATAAATTTTGTGCCACAGTAACAACAATTTTGTATTTCTAGCAAGGTTTATTCGAATAGCAAATTACTTTAAACAAAGAGAAATGATAAGAACAATTCTATTAACTCGAATAGAAGTAATACATTTATGTTCTTCAATATATACAAGATAAAAATATCTAAAAAAGTTCACAAGTCGACTAACGTTATTCTTGGAACGTGTCCAAGGCTGAACCTATATACCTAATAAGACATCTAAAGCTACCAAATAACCGCCAGTTTCATCCAAGGCTGAACCTATATCCTTATCCGTCGAATCCAACAAATCTGCTGGATGCGTCGACTCCGTCGTCGATGTCCTCGTCTCAAACGCACTAACGACGCTTTCACAGTCGTCTGATTCACAACATTCCTACTACCTAAATAAACATCATAACAACTCCTAACAATCTGTAACAAACTATCACCATGTATCCGTAACTGAATACTCGTAACAATCTGTAACAAACTATCACCATGTGATACCTAATATCTTATTTTGTATCACAGGTGATACCTAATATTTGGTATGTATCACAGGTGATACCTAATATCTTATTTTGTATCATTGATACCTAATAAGTTATTTTGTATCACAGGTGATACCTAATATGTTAATTGTTGTATAACAGGTGATACCTAATATCTTATTTTGTATCACAGGTGATACCTAATATTTGGTATATATCACAGGTGATACCTAATATCTTATTTTGTATCACAGGTGATACCTAATCAGTTATTCTGTATCACAGGTGTTACCTACTAATATGTTAACTGTTTGTTTATTTTGCCTTTTTCACCTTAATTCTCAAGTTATAAAAATTTTGTTTTCACAAAATTTTTGGTCATCCTAGCAAGCATTTATAACGTATTTAGGAATAGATGCATCTCTCAAAAAGTTTTTTAGTTTGCAAGATATATTTTCTGGATATTTTGATATTCAATTTTCAATGTTTTATAGGTTGTGGTCGCCTTGGGGGAACTTTCATACTTTTTCGTTCATTTTCATACATATTTGTCCTTTTTCGTCCGTTTTTAAATGTTTCTGGCCGTTTTTATACGTTTCTTAATATCACAAGTGATATTCTGTGATATTCAGAATATCACAAGTGATTTTTTGAATATCAAGTAATTTTCTGAATATCACAAGTGATTTTCAACTAATGTTTTGTAACATGAAAATCACAAGTGATAGATATTCAAAAAATAACAAGTGATATTCAGAATATCACTAGTGATGTTCAGAAAATCACAAGTGATATTCCGAATATTAGTTGTGATATTCAAAAACGTATAAAAACGGACGAAAACATAAGAAAATGGACGAAAACGGATGAATACGGACGAAAGCATAAGAAAATAACAAGTGATATTCAGAATATCACAAGTGATATTCTGAATATCACAGAATATCACATGTGATACTCAGAATATCACTTGTGATATTCTTAATATCACAGAATATCACTTGTGATATTCAGAAAATCACATGTGAGAAAATCACATGTGATATTCAGAAAATCATGTAAGTGGCAACACTAACAAAGATAACCAGCAGTACTAAGCTCCATTGAACAACATTAAAACCAACTAGCAGTACTAACCAATGTGTGATTTTGTATGTATCACAGGTGATACCTAATAAGATATTTTGTATCACAGGTGATACCTAATAAATTATTTTGTATCACAGGTGATACCTCATAATGTAAGTAGGTAACTACAGTTTACGCAAACTCTTTGTGCTGGTCACGAAGCCCAAATTATTTTTCTTTATTGGGCTAGTGTAACAACAAGTATTTAGCCAAAAAAATAAACTTAAAAGTGTTTCAACACAATCTGTAACAATCTATTTCATATAAAAACTCAGTAATAATCAAACAATCATGTATAAGTTTGTTATTCAAATTTCATTGACACAATATGGGAAATTTAAAATTAACAAAGATACTAAAAAAAGAAGCGGACCAACTTTTGTTAACATAAATCTGTGAAAGAAGAGTACAACAAGTACCGAAACTTATATTTACTGAAGATCTAGTTCATATCATAGCTAGGATGCACATTTAACAATTCCGCAGCTACTTGTATAGTTACTTGCATAAGAGCATACTCGCGTCTAAAAATAGGAGTGAACCAAAGAATCATAGCTATCCAAAATGAATTCATATCAAGCTCAGCCATGTCCTCAGCCGTGAGTGTAACACAAAGGGCTCCAAGGTTCTGGTTCAGGTTTTCAATCTTGGTTGTACCAGGGATAGGGCCCACGTCATCCCCTTGGTGCAGGACCCAAGCCAGCGCCAATTGGGCCAATGTGCAGCCTTTTCTTTGTGCCATTTCGCTAATTCTCTCGATAATAGCTTTATTGTGGTCAAAGTTCTCTCCTTGTACCCTTGGTAGAATCTATATTATATGGAAAAAGCATGATTAGGATTAAAAAAAAAAAAAAAAAACCCGACATCCCATGGTGAAATCAGAAACCGACAAACAACTCGACGGGCTTATGTTTACGCATATCAATATAAGTATACAATAAAATCAAACACAATATGAGATAAGCACAAACCTGTCTATAGTCGTTAGCAGCAATATTGTCCATCAACTTTACACCTGAAGCAAATGATTAAAATATATAAGGCCCAACCAACTTTTACTTTAACCAAATACTGCTTCACCTATGCCCCTTTTTAACACAGTTTATACATAATATTTATACCCCATTCGACTTACTAACCTCATAAGCACTCACCACCTGACAAAATACACAACGATCATTTAAATGAAATGATGAAATCCCATAACAACCCAACGTCTAACTCACTATACAGAATTTGCAAACACAAAAAAAAAACACACCATGCGTCCCTACATATATTATCCATCACTTTCTTTTATGTAAGACACACCTTATCTTTTACATGGAATCACCTTCCACAACAGGTTCTTGTTCACGAATATGCACATGCATACCTCTCTTGACCACCAAAACTCACACACATTTACACCTTTTGACAGTAACTAAAATGATACCCATCACATAAATTAGCACATATGATACCTCTTCGACACAATTTAAAGAGTCCAACACTTCACATGAAATCACAACCCAAAACTTTTACATGTTTTATTCCCATTACTCGCACTCATTTCAGACCAGTAATCAAAGACTCAACTTGCACATAAAATAACACGTTTTGACTTAAAAACAGCCACTACCAATGACCCTACCTTACCCATATTTACTCCTTGTTTTCCAGCCCACGACACACCCTTTAACACGCTGGTTTAACACACACCAGACCCTTGATAACTATCAGACCAGGCCACAACATTACGTACATAAAGTCACACTTAAGTGCATGATTTCCGCCCTACATACTCGACATATGATCATGCATAAACAGCCCAACAGGTTGCATAAACCACATGTATTTCCAGCCCTTGACACACAACAAACTCTCATGAAATCATGCGTTTAAATTACCACAACACTCCCTGGTTACTGATTTTTAATCGACCCAAAACATGACCAGTTCGACTTTTCTGTTTTCCCATAGTTCGACACACAAAGACCCCCACCCCCTTTTTTGAACTCCTTTGAACGTGACACAACTCACCCACAGCCCTCGTTATTCGTCATATGCCTAGGGTTTTCATTTTAGTCGTCATGATAAGTGCATTCCTGATTGGTTTTTAGGCCCTGAACATGTCTAGCTTAAAGGTCTGCTGATATGCAGTTGAGCAGGGGAAAATGTGGGCTTTTCAAGGTGATAAAAAGCTACAATAAGCTAATTCTAAAAATCTAAAAAAAGTGGGAGTGACTAGATAAGCAAGCCAACTATGACTGTGCCAAAATTCAGCTTATAAGAACTTAGAATGATCAAATTAAAAATCAAAGAAGAAGACTGAAAATTGCAAAATCACAAAAATAGTAGACTTTTAAAACAGACCAAGTACTACCATATGCAGCCCTAAGTTACTCCAACAAGAAGGCTTAAACTCAGGATTTAAGCTAAAACAGATGGAATATGACCTACAAGCTACTTGTGCAGAGATTATCAGAAGCTTTATGTCACAATTAAACACTAAAATGGCCCTTGAAAGCTGTTGCAGACGGAGTAAGGGGTCTGATCAGGTCTGCTTATGCAAAATTGATCAAGGCAATATAAGGCTTAATGGAAATTAACCAATTACTGATGATAGATTATAGAAAAGTTGGCTCAGCAATAGCTTATAACTCAATTAAGCAGTACTGATCAATTTTGTATCCTACTACTATACTACCCCACTAAAACCATCAAAAGCTTTAAAAACAAGTCAAAAACTCCTTCTATCAACTTATACTATCTAGTATAGTCAAGATTAAACTATCCACAATTGCACATGAAATTGTAAACGCTAACTTCGAAACGCTATCACGAATTGTACTCCCTAGTATTCCAATTCTACATCATTACAACTACATATATACAACATTTGAAGCATCTAGTTCAAGATTAAACAAAGCCGACGCCTTCGGCGTCTTCTGCGGCTAAGCCGAAGGTTTAGCCGCATAAGACGCCTTCAATAAATGATTCTAATATGTCTTTTTATTTCAATATCTTCATCTCAATGTGTATGTTAAATCTGAAAACCTAATTTCTTCATAAAATCACTATAACTTCCATAAACATCGATTAATGAGTGTAAAATCGTAATATTTTCGGTATAATCTGAATAAATAGTATCTAATCGTACATCAATTAATCAGTGTAAAAATTCCATAACTATCTAATCATATGTGATAGTAAGAGATAGTTAAATAGTTGTTTAAAGAGTTAGTATACCTGTAATCGGATTGCTGACCGATGTTTCTTTCATCATTTTCGCAGGAGATTCCATTTTTTCCAATGAATTGATGAATTGATGAAATGGATTGTTGATCCTTTTTTTTTTTTTTTTTTTTTTTTTTTTTTTTTTTTGAGTAGTGTGTGTTTTTAGTGTGTGGTAGGTGAGAGAAATTATGAATGGAAGTGAGCGGTAGGTGGGGTCTGTTTTATTGTAATTTTATGAAATTGCCCCTCCGTGTATTTTTTTGAGTAGCAAGTGGATGATCTCAGCCATTGATCAAATCTAAATGAATGGATGGGAGTTGTCCCTTGGTATGTGAGGTTTTTATTGTTTGTAGAATAACTCCACTCATATATATATATATATATATATTATATATATATATATATATATATATATATTATATATATATATATATATATATATATATATAAAATTGAATGTTTAATTTTATATTTCATCAAAATATAATTTACACAGTGGTTGAAGGCAAACGAGCAACAATCTGCGCCGCTAGCCCTTTTTGAATTGCAAAGCCAACTCTTTTGAAAACTACATTCGTGGATCTATTTGTTATAACATTACTATTCATAACTCGTTGGACTCTGTTTAGTAGTTCCACCGCCTCAGGTGCAAGGAAACCAAATATATCAACGTATATTGTTTATTGATTACTGAACTTGGTATTTAGATGTAGGCATGGACGGAGCTAATAGGGTGATTAGTGAGTGTTGAACCATCTTTAATTAACTCATTAGTTATTTAGGCTACAAGTCGTTTTACGACTAGTTTTTTATATTCAGTCCCCTTATTCTATAGACATGTCTACAAAATTTATAAATGAATAACTTAAACAATAAAAGACAACAATATAGATTAATTTTTGAATCGATATTTATCACTATAACTTTTTACGTTAAGCACGGCTGCCCCTCTTAACTAAAAATTCTGGCTCTGTGGTGGCATGGATCCTCGAGTTTAGGATGCTTGGTGTGTTTGTGATTTGTGGATGACATAAAGTCGATCACTGTTCTAATGTAAAAGCTTATAGTATAATGTATAAGCCTTATACGATTCTAGGTGAAAGATAAATTAATTGCTTTAAAAGGTTTTCGATCCTAATAACACGTTGGTGTATACGATGATAAGAGAGGTTTTCATTTCTGTACGAGTAATATATTATTGTTCACTTCTTAGATATCTAGAAAAGCTTAAAGGAACACCTATGGCATGACAAATTGACAATTGTGTATATTTCCCTTTTAGACAGAATTGCATATATATTCCTCCCAAAATGAATAATTGCATATATTTCTTTTGTACAAGTTTTTGATACACATAGTACAATGATTTTTATGCATGCTTTGAATATATATGCAATTATGCATTTTCGAAATGATATATATGCAAAAACCCCTTTCTTTTATGGTGTGTCTAGTCAAATGGGATTGGTTTTTTATTTCAAATTATCAATGCAAACCAAGAATGTAGTTATTGGCTACTGATACTAAACCTTTATGTACGTTGAAATTACCAAAAGTAGTACAAAAAGACATGAGTGCTCCATGAGTGGGTCATCAATTGCACTCATTTCCCATTTTGATCACGCTCGACTGCTCAACTGATCGACTCCACTCATTTATTGACATGCGTCATTCCTTTGTACTTTTTTTAATACTCCTTTGGCCCACTATAGGACCCACCAAATCTAAAACAAATCTACTTTACTATTCCTCTTTTGTATTTTATTAAAAGTCATCGCTCGACTGACGGTGCTCGACTGAGGGCTGCTCGACCGACGGTGTACTTTTTAACTTTAGAAAAGTAAAAAGGTAGCATTGGAAATGTAAGTAAATCTTATGGAAATATTTACTTTGTACCTTATTTTTTTACTCTCTTTTGTTTTTCTTTTTTTTATCCTTGTTTAACCAGATTCAAAAAAACGCACACACATCATACACACTTGTTTTGGGATATGGTTTAGACCAAAAAAAAAAAAAAAAAAAAAAAAAAAAAAAAAAAAAAAACGATGATCACACACAAAAGAGAAACCCCAATGCTGGCTGTAGAGGTAGAAGAGTAGAACACAAACCTGATCACGCGAAACACACATCCTTTGACATATCATCCATTGTTCTTTGTTCTCTTAATGTGATGTCTGCTAGACAAGTAAGTAAAAAAAGTGCAATTTGCACAACAACACACACTTCTATTCATCCTTTGGTTGATTTTATAAACCGATCTAATTACTGTTTAGAATTGCTTATTACGGTTTTAGGGTTTGCTTATTTGCCAAGATGTTGTTGTTGCAGTTGTGGTTTTTGGGGTTTTGTTTTTTTAGGTTTTTTTTAGGTTGGGTTTGCTTATTTTATGTGCCATTGTGCTTTTTGAGATGCCATACAGCTTATTTTAAAAGTGCTAATTACTGTTTAGGATTGCTTATTTGGTTTGCTTATTTTATGTTTGACAACGGTTTTTTGATGTTGTTGTCGCCGTACAGCTTATTTTACAATCGCTTATTACTGTTTAGAAGTGCTTATTACGGTTCATTAGGTTTATTAAGTGCGTATTTAAGGGAACATACACCATGGATCATACATCAAAACATGCACGCTTGAAAAGACTAGTAATGTGATGTCCTACAGCTTATTTTAGAAGTGCTTATTACTGTTTAGAAGTGCTTAATACCCATCATTAGGTTCATTAAGTAATGGGCTAATGGGATGTTTGGGATTGCTCTTGTTTCCTGTTGTTACTTCTTATTTTTAGTGTTTATTTTATTGTTGTTAGTGCATATTTATGTAGTGCTTAATACCCATCATTAGGTTCATTGAGCAATTGCATTCCTATTTCTACATCTTAATGTCATAAGGTTGACAGTCTTAGATATTGAAATTGATAGTCTTTGAGATTGATTGATATTGAGATTGATAGTCTTTGAGATTGATTTCACGTATGTCTTTTAGGAGGAAAACATATCTTTTAGGGGAACTTAGTGATTGGGCTGCTGCAAAAGTAAAGGACAAAATGTTAAAAGGCGCCAATTGGAATGTCAAGGGCATTCAAGCTAACGTACTTTATCAGGTGGATGATCGTCAAAATAACATACTGTGGATCTAGGTAATTGGACATGTAGTTGTTGTAAATGGCAATTTTCCGGTATACCATGCGGTCATGCAATATTGGTTACTAGATTTCTTAAACAACCTGATTGTAATCATTTGGTTTGGGAGTGATTTAAGAAAACAATGCTAAAAGGGACATACCAAGGATTGGTTTATCCTATAGGAGAAGTCTCCGAATGGCAAAAACTTGATGGCTTGCAAAATGTGAAGCCACCAACTATGGTTAGGCCCCAATCAGGAAGACCAAAAAACAAATATCGTATTAAATCTCAAGGAGAGGAACCAAGTCCTGTAACATGCTCAAGGTGCAAAAATGTTGGACACATGCATCAAGCATGCATGGAACCATTGCCAAAGAAAAAGGTAATTGAATTGTATTTTTCTTCAACAAATATTTTTGGACATTAAATTAACAAAGAAAAATGTCAAATGTGTAAACTTGTCAACCTGATTTAAATTTCCAGGAAAAGGTGGGAACCTCAAGTTGGCGACAACCATCAATGGCGGGAAGCTCAAGTTGGCGACAATCATCAATGGCGTTTAACTTCGGACCTAAGCTGTCTACTAACGAAACCTCACAAACGCCACAAGACAATGAAATGGATTGGAGCTACGAACCATTCAAATTGGTTGACCCGTAATTGAAGAAAAGGTACCAAAGACATGGAAAAATGAAAGTATTGGAATTATGAATACTATGATGTAATGTTAGATGTGTTGTGATTCTGGTTTGCTACTTTGAATGTTATGGCATAATAAGAACTTAAAATGTCGCATAAGTTTTTATTTGGGTATTTGGTCGTAACACACTGACGGTTTTGCCAATTTACTCTTGTGAATATTTTGGTTCATTGTTTTATTGTTACTGCTTATTTAAGAGTACTTGCTTGTTAATAGGATTATTGTTTAAGGTTTTGCCAATTATTGTTTAAGGTTTTCTGTGTGACCTAAAATGAATCAAACACACATAAGCATTGCACTTACATAAACCAATGCACATACATAAGCATTGCACATACATAAACATTACACTTACCCTAAAAGACATCACATAGTTAAAAGACATCAGATATGATATACTTAAAACTTAAACAAACCAAAAGACCCGCAAAGAACATCAAACCCTTCCCCCTTCATTCCCTCACTTGGTTATGAACCTTTGCCATATAGCGACGGCTCTGACGAGCAGCACGCTGCGCAGCGACCAGCATTATGTTCAAACGATCCTCCTGTTCCTCTTCACACCCCACCATTTCCTTCAAATACCTAACAGAATTTGCAGCTTGAATGCCACTTACTGCCTCCAATTCACGAATATAAGCTTTCTTTTTACGGATTTCCTCCGCTGCATGCGCATAACACATCTCCAGATCAACCACCGCCTGTTTCGCCTCCATTGTCTCCCTATGAAATAAGACATACAGTTGTTCGCTTATCAAATGAGAATCTGCAGCATTTGCAAGTTCTTCCAGTAACATTGAAGGGCCATTTATTTGTATACTATCTTTTTTAATTACAAACACAGATATGGACTAAACTAAAGAGAACCACCTCTTAAATAGGAATAAAAAAGCCTAAATCTACACCAATAAAGTATGTAATAAATATCCATCTACTCTCATCACATTAAATATCCATCTCCCCAACTACCAATCGAACAGTCGACCATATTCCCATAATCGCCACAAGAAGAAACCCGATACCAACAAAACTAAGCAGTTACAATAGAATAATGAATCATGAAATCATCTAAGATAACTAATAATCGATTTAAGCTTCAGTCACTAGACATAAATAAGCTTCAGTCACTAGATATAAAAGCTGGGATAAATAGAAAATGTTGGGTATGCATAAACCTAAAGTTATCCCGGAGGAATACATAACCAGCAACTACATGCTACTTCCCATGCGATTCCATCACCCATTACTGTTTCCAACATGGTTGGAAAAAAGACCATACAAATGTTTACACAACAAGATTGAAGCTAAAGACAAATTCAAATGTTTAGACTACTAACTGTTTTGTGGAACATGCCAGACAACATTCAAGCAACATGTATTTTGTGCTTGTAATAAAAATTCGTCAACCTCTCTCAATATGCCAGCGCTGTTTGAATTGGGTTGTCAACCTCCAAAAGCCTGCCATTTCCCAACCTGTACATATGGTTCAAAACATGTAAAACTTTAGTTTAAGCTAGTACTCCAAAACTTTAGTTTAAGATGCTAAATGTTAACTCAAATGGAAAACAAGTGGATTATGCCACTCATTTAAGCTGCTAAATGTTAACTACTGGAATAGTCCAAAAAATTCAGTATATTCAGTTATCCACTTTGTTTTTGTCCTACTATTCACTAATCCCATTCACTTTGTTTTTTTCATACAATGATAACATGTAGAAATTAGGTATGTAGGTCAGGAATATGTTGTCATTCAGCAATTGTTTGCATGTGATTTTTTGCTGTGTGTGAGTTTTGCCAAACTTTAGTGAAAAAGTGATGTAGGTCATGAATCTATTGTCATTGAATAACCACTTGCATGTGAGATTTTTTCTTTTTTTTTTGTATGACTTTTGGTATTTAAGAGAGGGTTAATGGTCATCTATTTTCACACTTCAGTTCTGAATCTGGAGAAAAAAAAATAGAAAAAAGTAATGGCGAGACTTTATAGGGTTGCTGAACTGCAACAGTCTTCAAATTTTGTTGAGTGGGTTGAAATGATGATTTTCTATTGTCTCAAGAAAGCAATAGAGTATTTTAAGTTGTCGAGAGAGATCAATGGGGTCTGCATGAAACTTAATGGTGTGTGTATTGAGAGGGGGTTTTTTATTCAGGAGCTGGAAATCGTGGCTGGGAAGGTTGTGCCTTAAAAGACAGCATTGTTTCTTAGGGAGCTTCAAGCAAAGGATGACATCAAGGTGGCGGAGTTGCAGATTTTGGGTAGGGAGATGGAGTTGAGGGGTCGTGAGATTGATCTGCTTGTTGAGAAGCTCAAGGGTCTTGGGCTGTTTTGAGACTAATATTGGAACGACTCATGTTTAAGTTGATTAGGATGTTTCGAATAAAATGTGTTGTAGCCTGTGTTCGCCTAGCATAAGTTTGTGTCTTGTACTATAATGATGTGTTTGTGTTTAAGTTTTTCTGTGACTTTGTTGTAAGGTAAGGTACGTGTTATGCTTATCCTACTGGCTTGTATGTTATTTTGCTTAATGAATGCTTATCCTAGTGGCTTGAATGTTTATGTTAAACTCAAATGGCGAACTACAAGAGCATCTAGGTTGTCTGTTAACTAAGAAACAAATGGGTAAACTAAATTCCTAAAGTGCACTAAATATCCAATTCATGACAAACCTGTATAATAAGATGGTACATTATAATATGCTATGTAGAATGACAAACCTGTATAAGAAGATGCAGAGCCACACCCCACAATCGTCAAAAGACCCACCCTGCTTGGGAACATTTTCAGCATTGCTAAACGTAATCATATAGGACATAGGATCAATTCCCTTATGCTCAAACACACCTGCTTCTTTCAACACTTTTGGAAGCCTTGTCTCTAGACAATTCCTCATACTCAGATAAAAATCACGCGTTTCAGTCTTAGGATAACCTTAGCTATCACAGAATGTAACATGACCAGTCCGGATGTAAAACACCGCAAAAGACCAATGTACATCAGGTTGATTTATGGGGATAAAAACCCGTTCAACATCAGCCCATCCAAGAGGGTATTTTTCTTTGTTTGCATAAAACAGAGGCATCGATCCTTGCATCAGTAGTGGTAGAAAAAAGCAACTAACCATTGACCAATCCATATCTTCTGGTCTAGTATGCCACATGTAGCTAATCCATATATCAATGTGCTGTAAGAACAAGAAACAAAGAAAAAGAAAAAACAAAAATATTCAGTAAGTTATAAAAAAAATGCGCTTTTGATTTTCTCTACCTACCGATAGATTTCAAAGAAGTTTTATACGAGAAAAATTATATTCTGCATAGCGAACAATGTTTTTAGCTTTACATCAACATAGTTTGGGACACTAAAGGTAAAAAAAAAAAAAAAAAAAAAAAAAAAAAAAAAAACACTATAGTTTATATACTCATGTTGAATGAGATAATGAAGGAGTATGGCCTGTCATGAACAATACACACTATATCATTATCGCAATCAACACGTCTCAATTATTAGGGCAGATATATCTAAAGTTGTAGATGGGTTCCATTGCTTAATTTGAACACCTTCCCTAGTACCATTTGAGATGCTTGATCTTGATCACAAGTTTTGGCTCGACAATCAGCTTCCGTTCTTGAAAGGACCAAAACTTGTGATCAAGATCAAACACACAAACTTGTGATCATGATCACAAGTTTTGGCTCTTTCAAGAACAAAAGCTGATTGTCGAGCCAAAACTTGTGATCAGGATCAAGCATCTCAAATGGTACTAAGGACGGTGTTCAAATTAAGCAATGGAACCCATCTACAACGTTAGATAGACCTGCCCTGATGTTTGAGCTTGTCCTTGAAAGAATTTGTTGCTACATAAGTACTAATGTCATTTGAGAAAGTATTCAATGCATTTGGTGGATTGTCAATGTTATACTAAAATGCCTATAGTGCTTAAAGTGTAAAACGAAAAATATGGATTCTGCTAAAAAGTATGCAGTTTGTCTCATATAAAAGTTACTTGAAATTGATTGGCAGGTAGAGACAATCAAAAGCACATTTTATATAAAACTGAGTAAAGTAAATAAAAGATATATTTACTTTACCTCATCATGCAACTATCCTTTGCGATTATGGTCAAGGCCGATTAGAGAATCCCAGAAATAACGATCCACAGTTATTTCACCGCACCAAGGAAACTTACAATTACGCCACCCATCCCTCATCAGAAACTGATCAATTTCATAGCCAAGATAAATTGTGTCGAGGTTTTGATATGGTCGATGAAGAATCTGTAATCAGAAAACAAAGTAAACATAAATGACCATTACCAAAAGATTACAAAATAATGAAACTTCATAATATTCCTACACCCATGAAAACAATAAAAATCTAACATGCTTATATAAATAGAAAGCATCATAAACATCGTACCTCTACCCAAGGTCTGACTTCTCGTAACCTTTGAACCATAATATGATCAAGAATGTTCTTTCGATTTCTCAACGCATCTACGCTAGGAACTTTTGAAGTTTTTAGTTCCATAAACGGCGACCTAAGAAATTCTTAAAACCTCCTATTCTTTATTCCGCAACACTCAAGAGCAAGTTTCATGTGAGATGAACTTTTGAAGTTTGCTTCCATAGGTTGACACACATCCTCTTGCTTTTCAGCTTTTACAACATTTCCCTATGAGACGTTGTGCAGTCCATCTTTCTGGGATGATTAAAGATCAACAAATTGCGTGTAAAACCCTAAAAATCTAAAACATGTAAAAAGACCAGAATGCCCTTATAATATTAAATTTGATGTAAAGTACCAAATAAATTCTAAATTTTGGTAATGAGCTACATATGAGATAAAATAATTATGAGGCAACATTTCAACATTTTTACATGTCCAAAAATTAATATTGCACATCAAATATAGCACACAAACCGAAAACCAATTGTATTTAAATAAATTACATTTAAAAACAATATAAGTTAAGATAATCACAAGTTAATTAAGGAAATGATCAAAGATTATCAAATTATGATTTGTCAACCTTTTTGGCCGAATTTTCTGCCTATCTCCCCCTCCCACACGTTTTATTAAATGCTTCCTCTTTTCCTTTTTATTTTCCTATCGCTAAAAACCCTAGAAACACACACAAATTCGCACACACTTAATCCGAAATTCTGGAGGTCCTAGCATATTTTTCCCACGTTCATAAAGGTCTAAGGAAGGGGATAAAAATAAGTTTTGGGTCGTTGGAAGCTTGGTTCGATCTGTGGTAATTCTTTTGTCGCATTTTTCCATCCGTGAGGTATTAGTTCATACGCCCAAATTCTTACGTTCTAAATCTGATTTAATATTTTTCTAATGATATATGGATGATATATAACTCATAAAAAATGATAAACACGAATCATGCATGATTATTTTGATCGTATGAATTATAGACAACAAAAGCAAGCGTAAAATACAATTCGGGATATACAATTTTTATGGGTCATGTTCATAATTTTTATGGGTTCCTTGATCATCATATAGGTCTGTAAAAATGTTGATTCGATTTTTTATAGCTTATGTCGATCGTTTTGATTTTAAATGTTTAAAACATACGTAAATTCTAATTTATGCAATACGAATTTTATGGGTATGAAACATATTTTGTTTAGAACTCTATATAATCTATATGATCTGGGAAAAATAGTGGGTTGATTTATATAAGCCTAAATAAGTCGTGGGTTAATTTTGTTGAAATCGGGTTTAGGGTTTTCGAATGAAAAGAAATAAAACCCTAGGGTTTCGATTTGGGGTTTGCGTTTTGGATCTAGAATTATGTTCATAAATGACTAATTATGATGTAGTAATGATGGTATGATGATTGGGAAAGATTAGGGTTAGGGTTTTGGTTTTAAAATGTTTAACGATTTGGTTTTTAAAATATAAGGGGGTGTTTTGTCATTTCTGAAACTTAAAGGTTATTTTTATAATGTTATTTAGGTCAGTACTAAAGTGTAAAAAAATATAACATGAGGTCCTTATGTGTAAATTGCAAGACATGGAATTATGATTTAAATTATAAGTTTTATAAACTAAAGGGACCAATTGTGTAATTATGAGAAAACTTAGGGTTTGATTCGTACCGCACATAAAATGGGGTGTATTTTCTGTAAATTAGTAAATGTAAGGGCTTGTTGTGTAATTATGAATATATAAAGGGTTAATTTGTAAATTATATAATTATAAGGTTTATTTTGTAATTTTGATAAATAAAGGGTGTAAATTGTAAATTATGAAACTTTATGGACTAAAGATGTGATTCTGAATAAATGATGTATTTAAATTAGTAGTTTGCAATATTTTCATTTAAGACCCTTAACTTTGGAATATCTACAATTAAAACCCTAATTTATGGAAACTGGTCATATTTAACCCTGAACTATCATAACTTGTTAAAATCTACCCTATGTCCATAATATGCTTAAATAATGACTTGACCTAAGTTATGATACTTAAATCTTTCCAATTATGGAGACCTTCTAAAAATGGAAACCTGCAAATTATGGAAACCTGCTAAAAATTTGGAAAGTTACTAAAACTGGAAAGCCGACTAAATAAGTAATCGGAATTAAATAAGCTTTTATTAAGTTAGTTATGAATTCGTGTAGATTCGCTGAAGATGGAGTTTGCTTCCGACTTTGATATTTTCTGTTGTGTTTTCATTTGCGGTATAAGGTACAGATATTCTGACCTTTCTTATAAGGTTTCTCATGATCTCTTTCATTTCTGATCCGTTAGTTTCTGAAACTGATGCCATTGCTATGATTCCCTTTGCTTGAACCTTCTCTGTTGATCCCATATGATATGACCTCTGTTATGAACCTATGTTATGAAAACCTTTTTAATTATACCATGGAAATGTTTTGAGAAAAACCATTTTAAAAAGATGTTTATAAATGATGCGAAACTAATTTTGCATAAAATGTTACTAACTTTTATGAAAACTATATTTTGAAGACTATCTTTATAAAAACCGTTTTGAAAGATTATTTTTATGAAGACCACTTTAAAGGATCGTTTTATGAAAACTATGAATAAAGGATTGTTTAAAATGGACTTTTGATAGAACCTTTGAAATGAACTTTTGATCTGAACCTTGACTTGATTATTTAATATGAACCTAGATCTGATAAACTCTGATTTGGACTCGTGGTACTACTTCTGAGGATATTTGATATAAACCATCTGTTATGAACTATCTGTTATGAGCCATCTGTTATGACACTCTGATTTGATATGATATCTAACTCTTAGTTTGATACCCGAGCCAAAATCTGTTTCCTAGCCATG
Source organism: Artemisia tridentata subsp. tridentata (assembly GCA_021014915.2). Lineage (NCBI taxonomy): Eukaryota > Viridiplantae > Streptophyta > Magnoliopsida > Asterales > Asteraceae > Artemisia > Artemisia tridentata. The sequence continues at coordinate 245,866,575 of CP139507.1, read as the reverse complement.
AAGGTAACATGGCCGTGTCATTGATGCACCAATGGCATGACTCTAGGGTGGTTGAGTGATGTTCCGCCACGTCCCCTTATTTGTTATCTGATATGCGCATTATATTATTTTGGCCACTATTTATCTGCGGGGGCGTATGGATGCATCCTAGATCTGTTCTGTTTAGTGGATTATCTATATATGATTTATTATGTCTGGTGACTGGTACTGTGTGCAATACATGCCTTTCACATATATCTGGGAGCTAGCTACTCCATTTGAAGAATGAGGACTCCCCTCATATTATCTAATTATCTGAGAGGTCTCCCCTCTATATGATTATGAAGATTTATGGTTACACTGTTATGATATGATATGATCTGTTTCTAGGCTCGTGGTGGATTACTATTCCTTTGTCTTTTCCCTTTATTCTTATTCATTGACTTATTCCTTAAACCATATTATATCTGCATGACTTTTATTTCTGTTACCTTCTATTGTTCTATACTACTGCTTTGTTACAGTTATATCTGTTCACTGAGCTCTCGTAGCTCAGCCGCATTTGTTTTCCTGCGGCAGGTTTTAGTAGGAAGCTGGGAATGAGTGGAGAGTACCTTGGACTTAGAAGACTTGATAGCTATTTTTGGATTTAGAAGTGATTAGAAGTTATTATTATTTTGGACTTAGTGTTTATTGGAAGTTTCATTTGTAACCTTGTAGTTTCTGTATTTCATTTGTAACCTTTGAGAATTCTTGTATTACTATAGATGTATGTTTTGTTTTGATCTGATATGAAACCATTATTGTGATATCTTTACCCTTGTCGGGTTGGGGTGTTACAATTTATGGTATCAGAGAAACAGGCTGCGACTCGTAATACATTTACCCTTGACCTGTGAAGTTTGGACCATTAAGTTTCCAATGTTGGCGCTCATAAGACAACCTTTATGATTTGCTTTAGGATTTCCCTATAGGAACTTAAGTTTGACCAGTGAGGAATGGGTAGACTATAAGGCTTTTGTTTAAGTATCATTGCTTCCGCATCACTCTGATTTATGCCCTGTTTGTTGAGATCACTTTTGGAGATTAAAAGCTCACGATTTGCACCACCTAAGATTCCGACTCCGACCTCTGATTCGTTTGTTAATCATTTTGATGTCTTTTCGGGTATTCTGAGAATCTCCTTGACGATGACCTACTGGGTGCATTCTGTCATTTGCTTTTGATAATCTATGAACCTTCTGATCCTATTTGAGTTCGTCTTAAACATCTGTGTTCCCATGAGAAGTCTGGTGGTGTTTTAACCACGAGTATAAGAATGCTTTCCTCTCATTTTTAAACGATAAGACTTGCGTTGTCAATCTGTTTTTCCATTGAATAGTTAACTTTGATTTTAGTCTGATAAAGGATAGGTTGATTGATCATTGACGACTACCCTCTGATGTTTCACCTTCGGTGTTTGAAACCATTTTGAACTCCCTACCATGACTTCCGATTGTTAAACTTTTGCTATCTCTACCTGATTTTGTTCTTCACTTCCGACCTATTTGATAAGCAGTTTGATACTCCTCTGACCATTCCGAAGGTCATTTAACCTTAAGGTGCTTGACACATTCTGTGAATTAATTACCCATGCTGGATATAAATGTATCATCTGATATTACTCTGTCCTTGCAAAGTCCGTTACTACTCCTATGAGAACTCTGGTGATTATTAGCCATGGATATGACGATAATTTTGTCTTGATGTGAATTTGTTAACTGAGCATGATGATGCTGATTACTGATATTCTATACGCCTCACTTTTGACAGTTATACGATGTTCGTATTACCGATGACTCACAACCTACCTGCCACTTATGCTAAATAGCTAATCAAGACTCCAACACCTTGAACTGTTCACTCATCTGCCTCGACACTTTGATGAACCATGTACTTGACCTGGATATATGAACTATCCGTCTGGCTTGGCGACTGTAATTATCCTACGAATCCTTTTACTTTTGATATATTCGATTTTGAGGTCTTTAAGTTATGGATTGGCTGGCCCTCATACGCTGCCAAGGACTACCGTATCTGATTTGTGACCTTTAGTAATATGTTTCATCCCACTTTCGTTATGATAACCGGTAACCGATCAAATCTTTTAACGCTGCTATAGAAACATCTACCTCGGTCTCAGTTGATTGATAATTGTCCCCTGACACTTATTTGTATCCACTCTTAGAAAACGTTGGCATTGGAAGCTTTGTTGTGCAAATTTTCTGGTGTTCTCCGATGGAACTCTTGGGTTTCCCTCCTGTTTGAGAAGTAGAATGAAATTTGAACCAATCTCAGTTGACGGACCATGATGCCATAAAAGTTGAGAAATTGGAGAAGATGATGAAATATGATTTTGTTCACCTCAGTGTTTCATTTTGAATACCATGTTGGTTGTGAAGAAGAAAGAGAAAACTTTGAGTATCGACTATCGTAAACCTAATCGTATCACTACCATGACCATCTTTCAATTCAGCGTATCAATGATTGATTCTATCTTTGTAAACTCTGCACCAGACGGCCTCTTTTAATGATTGAAGGACTGAAGAAGCAACCCCAAGGACTTCTAAGAAAAAGAGATGACTAATTGAGAGTAACCTCCGGGAAGTATTTCAGTTTTATGCACGAAGAGGAACATGTAGACCATCTTGTAGAATGACCCTTTATTCTGGAAGAAGTAGATTGGATTGGCGTCCCGAGATTGTAGCAGACAACACTACCATGCAGCCAGAAATGACGGCAGTTGAGTTGGCGAATTTCGAACTGTGCTGAAGACCTGTCTAACACACGCAGTCTTGTTTCTCTATTCATTTTAGTTGTACTAAGATGAATTGAGAGCAGAAGCAGACTCGCGAATGGAAGAATGCACAGTGACCATACCAGAGATACACGTTACTACACCACCGTTCCAAGAAGAAGTACCGAAGGCTTGAGGGACCATACTCGAGTTTATAATTCCTTTCCACTCTATGGACAGACGTAGACAGACTACTTGGAATTGGGAGAGATTTAGGATCATGTATTTGAATAGACGATAATTCTGAAGCGAACGTTTGTGTTTGGAAGAGTTGATTTTGTGAAGAATGAAGCTATGGATGACGTAATTCATTTCCTCTTGACCTACTCAAATTTCCGTTACCTGATGATAGGATCCCTTGAATGATTTATGTTCCCTGTTAGTAATTCCGCTCAGTGTTCATTCTGCGTATGCTGGACGATGGTTTTGTTATGTGAAATTTGACGAATGATGGACGATCTGATGCTTTTTAACGATGTAACAAATTCTGATAGACATTCTGGGACTTCCGTTAACTCTTTCGAGTAGTTCATTCTCCTCTTAGTTATGGTGTTTGATTTTGATGACCTTTGAGACTATAGAAGTACTAGGTGGATTAAGATAGGTGGTTTTGATTACGACTTAAGTTAAAGTATGATCATCATGAAGGCATATTTATGTGGTACTAGTATTATGACGCCTGATCAACGTGATAATACTTACACCATATAACGCGCACTCATTGTGGCCATAGGATATCTTGGGGAGTACCAAAGAAGTATAGAAATTGAATCTCCGCTGGATTATCCGTGATTAGTGAGACGTTAGGTTCATTCTACCTATGGGTATACTCTGTTTCCATTCACTAGATATCTGGATGAGTTTGGACTCTCGTTCTGCATTCTGTTGACCTCAGTTATGAATCTTGAAAACTCTTTGAAGAGCTCTATACTGTTGACACAGTCAATTTGATTTGAAATCTTGTTCGCATTCCATGTGAGCTTTCTGAAGATTCACCTATCGTCCATTTTATGTTGCATGGACCTTTTGTTCTGAATCAACCTAATTTGTCTCCTTCTGAGGAATCTGAACCCATCTTGTTTTGATCGAGTCATGAGAAACCATTTGTTTTGAAGATCCTTCTGGAAGAACCTCCCCAGGCGTGAGAATTGTTCGCGACGACCTTTTACGATTTGCTACGACGTTGTCTAACCTTGCGACTTCAAATTTCGAGGACGAAATTTTTTCTGTTAGAGGGGAAGATTTGTAAAACCCTAAAACTCTGAAACATGTAAAAAGACCAGAATGCCCTTATAATCTTAAATTTGAGGTAAAGTACCAAATAAATTCTAAATTTTGGTAATGAGCTACATATGAGATAAAATAATTATGAGGCAACATTTCAACATTTTTACATGTCCAAAAATTAATATTTCACATCAAATATAGTACATAAACCGAAAACCAATTGTATTTAAATAAATTACATTTAAAAACAATATAAGTTAAGATAATCACAAGTTAATTAAGGAAATGATCAAAGATTATCAAATTATGATTTGTCAACCTTTTTGGCCGAATTTTCTGCCTATCTCCCCCTCCCACACGTTTTATTAAATGATTCCTCTTTTCCTTTTTATTTTCCTATCGTTAAAAACCCTAGAAACACACACAAATTCGCACACACTTAATCCAAAATTCTGGAGGTCCTAGCATATTTTTCCCATGTTCATCAAGGTCTAAGGAAGGGGATAAAAATAAGTTTTGGGTCGTTGGAAGCTTGGCTCGATCTGTGGTAATTCTTTTGTCGCGTTTTTCCATCCGTGAGGTATTAATTCATACGCCCAAATTCTTACGTTCTAAATCTGATTTGATATTTTTCTAATGATATATGGATGATATATAACTCATAAAAAATGATAAACACGAATCATGCATGATTATTTTGATCGTATGAATTATAGATAACAAAAAACAAGAGTAAAATACAATTCGGGCTATACGATTTTTCTGGGTCATGTTCATAATTTTTATGGGTTCCTTAATCATCATATAGGTCTGTAAAAATGTTGATTCGATTTTTTATAGCTTATGTCGATCGTTTTGATTTTAAATGTTTAAAACATACGTAAATTCTAATTTATGCAATACAAATTTTATGGGTATGAAACATATTTTATTTAGACTCTATATAATCTATATGATCTGGGAAAAATAGTGGGTTGATTTATATAAGCCTAAATAAGTCGTGGGTTAATTTTGTTGAAATCGGGTTTAGGGTTTTCGAATGAAAAGAAATAAAACCCTAGGGTTTCGATTTGGGGTTTGTGTTTTGGATCTGGAATTATGTTCATAAATGACTAATTATGATGTAGTAATGATGGTATGATGATTGGGAAAGATTAGGATTAGGGTTTTGGTTTTAAAATGTTTAACGATTTGGTTTTTAAAATATAAGGGGGTGTTCTGTCATTTCTGAAACTTAAAGGTTATTTTTATAATGGCATTTAGGTCATTAATAAAGTGTAAAAAAATATAACATTAGGTCCTTATGTGTAAATTGCAAGACGTGGAATTATGATTTAAATTATAAGTTTTATAAACTAAAGGGACCAATTGTGTAATTATGAGAAAACTTAGGGTTTGATTCGTACCACACATAAAATGGGGTGTATTTTCTGTAAATTAGTAAATGTAAGGGCTTGTTGTGTAATTATGAATATATAAAGGGTTAATTTGTAAATTATATAATTATAAGGTTTATTTTGTAATTTTGATAAATAAAGGGTGTAAATTGTAAATTATGAAACTTTATGGACTAAAGATGTGATTCTGAATAAATGATGTATTTAAATTAGTAGTTTGCAATATTTTCATTTAAGACCCTTAACTTTAGAATATCTACAATTAAAACCCTAATTTATGGAAACTGGTCATATTTAACCCTGAACTATCATAACTTGTTAAAATCTACCCTATGTCCATAATATGCTTAAATAATGACTTAACCTAAGTTATGATACTTAAATCTTTCCCATTATGAGACCTTCTAAAAATGGAAACCTGCAAATTATGGAAACCTGCTAAAAATTTGGAAAGTTACTAAAACTGGAAAGCCGACTAAATAAGTAATCGGAATTAAATAAGCTTTTATTAAGTTAGTTATGAATTCGTGTAGATTCGCTGAAGATGGAGTTTGCTTCCGACTTTGATATTTTCTGTTGTGTTTTCATTTGCGGTATAAGGTACAGATATTCTGACCTTTCTTATAAGGTTTCTCATGATCTCTTTCATTTCTGATCCGTTAGTTTCTGAAACTGACGCCATTGCTATGATTCCCTTTGCTTGAACCTTCTCTGTTGATCCCATATGATATGACCTCTGTTATGAACCTATGTTATGAAAACCTTTTTAATTATACCATGGAAATGTTTTGAGAAAAACCATTTTAAAAAGATGTTTATAAATGATGCGAAACTACTTTTGCATAAAATGTTACTAACTTTTATGAAAACTATAATTTGAAGACTATCTTTATAAAAACCATTTTGAAAGATTATTTTTATGAAGGCCACTTTAAAGGATCGTTTTATGAAAACTATGAATAAAGGATTGTTTAAAATGGACTTTTGATAGAACTTTTGAAATGAACTTTTGATCTGAACCTTGACTTGATTATTTAATATGAACCTTGATCTGATAAACTCTGATTTGGACTCGTGGTACAACTTCTGAGGATATTTGATATAAACCATCTGTTATGAACTATCTATTATGAGCCATCTGTTATGACCCTCTGATTTGATATGATATCTGACTCTTAGTTTGATACCCGAGCCAAAATCTGTTTCCTATCCATGAAGGTAACATGGCCGTGTCATTGATGCACCAATGGCATGACTCTAGGATGGTAGAGTGATGTTCCGCCACGACCCTTATCTGTTATCTGATATGCACATTATATTATTTTGGCCACTATTTATCTGCGGGGGCGTATGGATGCATCCTAGATCTGTTCTGTTTAGTGGATTATCTATATATGATTTATTATGTCTGGTGACTGGTACTGTGTGCAATACATGCCTTTCACATATATCTGGGAGCTAGCTACTCCATTTGAAGAATAAGGACACCCCTCATATTATCTGATTATCTGAGAGGTCTCCCCTCTATATGATTATGAAGATTTATGGTTACACTGTTATGATATGATATGATCTGTTTCTGGGCTCGTGGTGGATTACTATTCCTTTGTCTTTTCCCTTTATTCTTATTCATTGACTTATTCCTTAAACCATATTATATCTGCATGACTTTTATTTCTGTTACCTTCTACTGTTCTATACTACTGCTTTGTTACCGTTATATCTGTTCACTGAGCTCTCGTAGCTCAGCCGCATTTCTTTTCTTGCGGCAGGTTTTAGTAGGAAGCTGGGAATGAGTGGAGAGTACTTTGGACTTAGAAGACTTGATAGCTATTTTTGGATTTAGAAGTGATTAGAAGTTATTATTATTTTGGACTTAGTGTTTATTGGAAGTTTCATTTGTAACCTTGTAGTTTCTGTATTTCATTTGTAACCTTTGAGAATTCTTGTATTACTATAGATGTATGCTTTGTTTTGATCTGATATGAAACCATTATTGTGATATCTTTACCCTTGTCGGGTTGGGGTGTTACATTGCGACTCAAACATATTGATAAAATCATTGGCTTCACTGCAATACTCATCACCAAGATCAATGTCCTGTGAATGATATCAAAAAAGTTAGCCAAAAAAGTAAGAAGCACAAATTTTAAGTATTGAAATATGTGCAATTATCCAAAACACACTATTGGATTGAAAGGTTGTCCCTTATGATATACTTTTGGCAGGTAAATAAAGATCCATGGAAATGTGTACGGCTAGTTAATTAAAGATCCATGGAAATGTGTTCTAAGTTTACAATTCATATTTATGTAAGAGTAGTTGAATTCTTATCAAGATACATGATAACGTGCCTCAACCCAAAATATAAGTTGGAATATAAAGTAGCTTTAATCCTACACGACATCAGTAAATTACCTTTTCACCATCAGATGTGATAACTTTGGCTTGTTGTTCTGCTTTATAAGTATAAAACTGCATACAAAAAGAATTTACCACCTATTAGTAGACAGTCATATTTACAAATATAAAACTGTTCTGAGTGAATAAATTACCTTTTCATAAGTCTCCGTGTTCACTTTGTCCTCATGTTCTCTTTTACAAGTGTAAACCTACATACCAAATTGTTTAGCACATATTAGTATAACATTATAATTAAATTACAAATACATGATTAAAATGAATGAATAACCTTTTCATAAGCATCTTTCTCCATTTTGTGTCTTTTACTAGTAATAACCTGCAAATGAAAGTATTTTGGAACAAAACTCGCCTATTAGTGTATACCATGATAAGTTTTTCAAAAGAAAATAACTTGGACAACAATTGGAAAAGGTAAAACATTAACCTAAACTATAGTCTCAAGTTTGAATGTGCGGGCTTCCAAAGCCTTAACAACAGCCTGAAGAGCAACAAAATCAACCTCTATACCACTACTCTTCATTGAACAATCCGCTCGACTTTTAAAACGGGCAGCGCTCCCTGGGTATACCACCTAAGAAAATCGAATGAAGCTGTATACCATTGAGATTCACCCTCAACTCTGGTTGGGAAGAGAGTGCAGTTTGGTTTCGAGTCCTAGGAAAAATAAAGAAATTAGTTTTGTATCTACCAATCAATTACAAAAACATTATATTTACCTTAGCAAAAAGTTGGTCGAAATAATCAGATTTTACAAATGATGTGTGTTTCGACCATGCAAGTGCTCTTGGGATCACCCCTTCATCCTTGTTCTACCAATGATTACTTTTATCCGAAGTCTCAATAATCCATATCTACAAAAAGGTAAACAAAACCATTATAAGTTACAAGGACTAGAAAGATAATAAATAAGCATTTAAATAAACAGTAAGTGCCTCCAACATTAGGTTGTGTTGTAGTAAAGATCAACATCTGAGAATACATGCTAAAAGGGGTTAGCATAAAGCTGGTGATTTCATAGGTTTAAGTAAACAACAAGTTATGTATGGACCACAAGATTTCAACGACAATGTATTCCAATTATGTTCATGAAAAGTATTACTGTTGCACTAAGCTCATGAAACCGAAGCCTTAACAGTTAGTTCATATTATCACCCCAAACAGGTGCTTTGCCAAACACCTATACGACATCAAATGAAATGCGTCCATTTGACAAGTTGGAGCGACCAACCCGGTTGGGGGAGTTTACCCCCAATAGATCTATTCACAACATTCGCACTTACAAAGTAATTAACGGTTCATGATTGTGGGGAATTTATGGCAAACGAAAACAACTTAGACAATTAATAAATGTTTAATGCATTTGTGTCCATATGTAAAAACAAGCAATGTATTCCCACCCCAAGTATTTCAAATCGAATAGTAAAACAAGTAAAAGTGGGGCTATGAAACTCACCTTAAGCAATGTGACGATAAATGACTAGATATGAGATAACGAAATAGCTGCGAAAAGTCAATGATCTTTGGTGTAAATAATAAGACCATAATCAAGAACCAAAGATCAAGAACAAAAGTCAAAAATCAAAACAAAGCTTCCATATAAAAAAAAGAAAACCCACCCTTATAATCCCTTGATATAGCTGAATATAACTTAAAAACTCTTGCAAAAACTTCAATGAAAACCCATGGATCAAGGTGAAATTTGTGTGGATTTTTGGTGATTTATAGTGAAAAATAAACTAGAGATATAAGTGGAGCGCTAAACCTTTCAACTTGAGATGAAATAACTTAGAAAAATAAAAATCAAATGGATATGTTTATGGGGTGTTTTGGTTCGGCAGCCAACAAAAAGAAAGGAAACAAGTTGAGTTTGTACTGTGTTGTTTGTAGAAAATGAAATGAAAAATAAAATGACTAAGTATTATAATATAGATAAATGTTATCCATTTTCAAGGACAATATCCACAAAAAAAGGAAAGTAGCTAGAAGTGGCGTGGGTTTTTGGAAGATATTTCAAGAGTTGGTGATTATTTGTTTAATTTAAGCGTTATACTGTGTAGTTTGATCCCGATAATTAAAATCGTGAAGCTTTTAAAATATGAGAACGTAATACGGGGTAACGTAAAAATAAAATAAAATGAAACTTAAAAAAATATTATAACTTGTCAAAATAACTAACTTTAGTATTTTAAATGTGACACAAGTTTATCGGGGTGTTTAAAATAAGTATCGTTTCGTAAATAATTACGTTATCGTAATTATATGTATTTAAAAATATATATATAATAAAGGTGTTTAAAATACAAAGTAAATTAATACTTGGACTTTTGTAACATTTTATGAAGTGTGAAAATGTATTAAAACCATTGTTTGGAGTATTTGTTATCCTTTATGTAATGGTAATAAGGTATGGTTTAGATATTAAACAATTAAGAAAGTAATAGCTCTTAAATAACTAAATGAAATTTATGCAAAGTTGGTAAGGGGGGATGGGATTTGGCCTAAAGGCTAGGGGAGGAGGGGGAGGTCATGCCTCAATAATATTTGTGTCTAATAATATCTAGATATTTTGTATATATAATGTATTATATATATTTAGGTATTAAGCTAGCTAGAAATAAATTGTAGCGGAACAAAATTAAGTGTCTAAATTATAAAATAAGGAGGAAAAATTTTGTAGTTGTATTTTATATCAGTATCGGGTGTTTCGTGTTTACGCGATTTAACTAAAAAGTTATACGTAAAATGTACTCGTGTAACTTCAAAATAATAAATTTGAGTTTAGTGGTAAATAATGACCTTGAAAAATTAAGGGTTGTCACAGTCTCCCACACTTAAAGGAATTTAGTCCCTGAATTCAGCTCGTTTGTTCTACAGAAGTACGTTCTCGTGATGAGATTTGATAGGGCAAACTTTCTCATTCTCGAACGTAGCCCTCAAAAGACCTTTAGCTAGTCGATTCTATTTTAATCCCACAACTCATCAAATAAGAACTGTCACAAAATCAAGCTAGGAGACAATTTGTTAGAAAGAAAGGATACAACATCCTGAAATGAGGTCTTTTGAAAGATTGGCTCGATTCTGGGAATTACTTACACCAATCAAATCAACTAATAAAAACATAACTAAGGTTGATGACGTTAAGTATCAGATTAATCAATGTCGTGAACTAGAGATCTTAACATGACATGAACAAAGACGCGCCTAGTCTAACAAGTCATAAGATAGCAAATAGAAAGCATACACATAAAAGCATATATAAGTTACGATAACACAAACGTGAATATACGAACATGTTATGCATACCTACCCGACCAATGCAATTTCAGGTGACCAGACTCTCAAAAATCAAGTAGAAATAAATCCGAACATAATTCTAATATAACTGCTCTCAGTATTGCAACATTCACCTCTGAGTCGGAAATAGGTGATCAGGCTATGTCCCACTGTCCCTGGTTGGATATAGGTGATCAGTCTATATTCCACCGAGGTTCAATGAATTTTGAAATGCTCAGCTTAGTTATACAAGTAATATGTCCCTTACTTTTAAAAGTCGTTTTGAAAAACCAAGACAAGTGTCCAAACTCGAAGTCAAATAGTGAGATTACGTAGGGGAAAAGGCGTACAGTAATAAGGTAGCAGGCTGGGCAGGCGTGCATGTGGCGGTCATATAGTTTTGTTTTTGTAAAAGTGGTTATAGTCTAGGTTAAAAATGTACCCCGTTCTCTATAACCAAGGCTTTGATACCAATCTGTAACACCCCCAAAAATGTGTCGCAGCGGAAGATGATGTCGCTGGGGAGCTACTAAATTGGATCACAACAAAAAGTAAAGTGAATGGATTTACCTTATCCATTTAGAAAAATAGTTTCATTGTAATAGTAAATAAGTTTATAACATTTAATTTGATGCGGAAATAGGGCCTATATCAGTAAACAAGTGGTCCCAAATTTATCAAAGTAGTCTATGAACGTGCTAATGCCAAGCACCTCCAACATTAGGTTGTGCTGTAGTAAAGATCAACATCTGAGAATACATGCTAAAAGGGGTCAGCATAAAGCTGGTGAGTTCATAGGTTTAAGTAAACAACAAGTTATGTGTGGACCACAAGATTTCAACGACAATGTATTCCAAATATGTTCATGAAAAGTATTACTGTTGCACTAAGCTCATGAAACCGAAGCCTTAACAGTTAGTTCATGTTATCACCCCAAACAGGTGCTTTGCCAAACACCTATAAGAAATTAAATGAAATGCGTCCGTTTGACAAGTTGGAGCGACCAACCCGGACGGGGGAGTTTCCCCCAATAGATCTATTCAAAACATTCGTGCTTACAAAGTAATTAACGGTTCATGATTGTGGGGAATTTATGGCAAATGACAACAACTTAGACAATCAATAAATGTTTAATGCACTTGTGTCCATATTTAAAAACAAGCAATGTATTCGCACCCCAAGTATTTCAAATCGAATAGTAAAACAAGTAAACGTGGGGCTATGAAACTCGCCTTAAGCAATGTGACGATAAATGACTAGATATGAGATAACGAAATAGCCGCGAAAAGTCAATGATCTTTGGTGTAAATAATAAGACCAGAATCAAGAACAAAAGTCACAAATCAAAACAAAACTTCCATATAAAAAACCCACCCTTATAATCCCTTGATCTAGCTAAATATAACTTAAAAACTCTAGCGAAAACTTCAATGAAAACCCATGGATCAAGGTGAAATTTGTGTAGATTTTTGGTGATTTATGGTGAAAACTAAACTAGAGATATAAGTGGAGCACTAAACCTTTCAACTTGAGATGAAATAACTTAGAAAAATAAAAATAAAATGGATGTGTTTATGGGGTGTTTTGGTTCGGCAACCAACAAAAAGAAAGGAAACAAGTTGAGTTTGTGCTGTGTTGTTTGTAGAAAATGAAATGAAAATAAAATGACTAAGTATTATATTATAGATAAGTGTTATCCATTTTCAATGACAAGATCCACAAAAAAAGGAAAGTAGCTAGAAGTGGCATTGATTTTTGGAAGATATTTCAAGAGTTGGTGATTATTTGTTTAATTTAAGCGTCATAATGTGTAGTTTGATCCCGATTATTAAAACCGTAATGCTTTTAAAATACGAGAATGTAATTCGAGGTAACGTAAAAATAAAATAAAAAAAAACTTAAAAAAAATATTATAACTTGTCAAAATAACTAACTTTAGTATTTTAAATGTGACACAAGTTTATCGGGGTGTTTAAAATAAGTATCGTTTCGTAAATAATTATGTTATCGTAATTATGTATATTTAAAAATATATATAATAAAGGTGTTTAAAATACAAAGTAAATTAATACTTGGACTTTAGTAACATTTTATGAAATGTGAAAATGTATTAAAACAATTGTTGGGAGTATTTGTTATCCTTTATATAATGGTAATAAGGTATGGTTTAGATATTAAACAATTAAGCAAGTACTAGCTCAAAAATAACTAAATGAAATTTGTGCAAACTTGGTAAGGGGGGATGGGATTTGGCCTAAAGTCAAGGGGAAGAGGGGGAGGTCATGCCTCATTAATATTCGTGTCTAATAATATCTAGATATTTTGTATATATAATGTATTATATATATTTAGGTATTAAGCTAGCTAGAAATAAATTATAGCAGAACAAAATAGAGTGTCTAAATTATAAAATAAGGAGGAAAAATTTTGTAGTTGTATTTTATGTCAGTATCGGGGGTTTCGTGTTTACGCGATTTAACTAAAAAGTTATACGTAAAATCTACTCGTGTAAACTTCAAAATAATAAATTTGAGTTTAGTAGTAAATAATGACCTTGAAAGATTACGGGTTGTCACAGTCTCCCACACTTAAAGGAATTTAGTCCCTGAATTCAACTCGTTTGTTCTACAGACGTACGTTCTCGTGATCAGATTTGATAGGGCAAACTTTCCCATTCTCGAACGTAGCCCTCAAAAGACCTTTAGCTAGTCGATTCTATTTTAATCCCACAACTCATCAAAAAAAACTCTCACTAAATCAAGCTAGGAGACAATTTGTCAAAAAGAAAGGATTCAACATCCTGAAATGAGGTCTTTTGAAATATTGGCTCGATTCTGGGAATTGCTTACACCAATCAAATCAACTAATAAAAATATAACTAAGGTTGATGACGCTAAGTCTCAGATTAATCAATTTCGTGAACTAGAGATCGTAACATGACAAGAACAAAGACGCGGCTAGTCTAACAAGTCATAAGGTAGCAAATAGAAAGCATGTACATAAAAGCATATATAAGGTACGGTAACACAAACGCGAATATACGAACATGCTATGCATACCTACCCGACCAATACAATTTCAGGTGGCCAGACTCTCAAAAATCAAGTAGAAATAAATCCGAACATAATTCTAATATAACTGCTCTTAGTATTGCAACATTCACCTCTATGTCGGACATATGTGATCAGGCTATGTCCCACTATCCCTGGTTGGATATAGGTAATCAGTCTATATTCCACCGAGGTTCAATGAATTTTGAAATGCTCAGCTCAGTTATACTAGTAATATGTCCCTTACTTTCAAAAGTCTTTTTGACGAACCAAGACGAGTGTCCAAACCCGAAGTCAAATAGTGAGATTACGTAGGGGAAAAGACGTAACACTGTGACAGGTACGGTACGTATGTATAGGTATACAGTAAATACTTAAAATAGATAGTGTAAGTCAAATTAGTATAAGTCACCAAGTAATAAGGTGTAATGCATAGTTATGCTAAGCAAATAGTAATAAGGAAGCAGGCTGGGCAGGCGAGCATGTGGCGGTCATAGAGTTTTGTTTTTGTAAAAGTGGTTATAGTTTAGGTTAAAAATGTACCCAGTTCTCTATAACCGTGGAACTAATACCAATCTGTAACACCCCCAAAAATGGGTCGCAGCGAAAGATGATGTCGCTGGGGTGCTAATAAATTGGATCACAACAAAAAGTAAAGAGAACGAATTTATCTTATCTATTTAGAAAAATATTTACATTGTAATAGTAAATAAGTTTACAACATTTAATTTGATGCGGAAATAGGGCCCATATCAGTAAACAAGTGGTCCCAAATATATCAGTTTAGTCTATGACCGTGCCAATGCCAAGTGCCTCCAACATTAGGTTGTGCTGTAGTAAAGATCAAAATCTGAGAATACATGCTAAAAGGGGTCAGCATAAAGCTGGTGAGTTCATAGGTTTAAGTAAACAACAAGTTATGTATGGACCACAAGATTTCAACGATAATGTATTCCAAATATGTTCATGAAAATTATTACTGTTGCACTAAGCTCATGAAACCGAAGCCTTAACAGTTAGTTCATGTTATCACCCCAAACAGGTGCTTTGCTAAACACCTGTACGACATCAAATGAAATGCTTCCGTTTGACAAGTTGGAGCGACCAACCCGGATGGGGGAGTTTATCCCCAATAGATCTATTCACAACATTCGCGCTTACAAAGTAATTAACGGTTCATGATTGGGGGGAATTTATGGAAAACGACAACAACTTAGACAATCAATAAATGTTTGATGCACTTGTGTCCATATGTAAAAACAAGCAATGTATTCCCACCCCAAGTATTTCAAATCGAATAGTAAAACAAGTAAAAGTGGGGCTATGAAACTCACCTTAAGCAATGTGATGATAAATGACTAGATATGAGATAACGAAATAGCCGCAAAAAGTCAATGATCTTTGGTGTAAATAATAAGACAAGAATCAAAACCAAGGATCAAGAACAAAAGTCACAAATCAAAACAAAGCTTCCATATAAAAAAACCCATCCTTATAATCCCTTGATCTAGCTGAATATAACTTAAAAACTCTTGCAAAAACTTCAACGAAAACCCATGGATCAAGGTGAAATTTGTGTGGTTTTTTGGTGATTTATGGTGAAAAATAAACTAGAGATATAAGTGGAGCACTAAACCTTTCAACTTGAGATGAAATAACTTAGAAAAATCAAAATCAAATGGATGTGTTTATGGGGTGTTTTGGTTTGGCAGCCAACAAAAAGAAAGGAAACAAGTTGAGTTTGTGCTGTGTTGTTTTTAGAAAATGAAATGAAAAATAAAATGAATAAGTATTATAATATAGATAAGTGTTATCCATTTTCAAGGACAAGATCCAAAAAAAAGAAAAGTAGCTAGAAATGGCATGGGTTTTTGGAAGATATTTCAAGAGTTGGTGATTATTTGTTTTATTTAAGCGTTATAATGTGTAGTTTGATCCCGATAATTAAAACTGTGAAGCTTTTAAAATACGAGAACGTAATACGGGGTAACATAAAAATAAAATAAAGTAAAACTTAAAAAAAATATTATAACTTGTGAAAATAACTAACTTTAGTATTTTAAATGTGACACAAGTTTATCGGGGTGTTTAAAATAAGTATCGTTTCGTAAATAATTATGTTATCGTAATTATATATATTTAAAAATATGGATAGTTACTAATATGCCCCATTTACCCAATGCGTTTGCTTATCCGACCCGATTTTAGAAAATTCTGATATTAGACCAGGCAACTGGGCATCTCGACCCATGCGATGACAAGTGTCCTCCAGTTGCCCAAAAAATACAAAAGTTGCCCAAAAAATACACAAGTTGCCTAAAAATAGTCAGAAAATGACACTTGTCACTTGCAGAAAAGTGACACTTGTCAGTTGCCCAAAAAGTACAGGTTGCCCTGGTTTAATATCAGAATTTTCTAAAATCGGGGCGGATAAGCGAACGCATTGGGCAACTAGGGCATTGTAATAATTATCCTTTAAAAATATATATAATAAAGGTGTTTAAAATACAAAGTAAATTAATACTTGGACTTTTGTAACATTTTATGAAGTGTGAAAATGTGTTAAAACCATTGTCGGGAGTATTTGGTATCCTTTATATAATGGTAGTAAGGTATGGTTTAGATATTAAACAATTAATCAAGTAATAGCTCATAAATAACTAAATGAAATTTATGCAAAGTTGGTAAGGGTGGATGGAATTTGGCCTAAAGTCAAGGGGAGGAGGGGGAGGCCATGCCTCATTAATATTTGTGTCTAATAATATCTAGATATTTTGTATATATAATGTATTATATATATTTTGGTATTAAGCTAGCTAGAAATAAATTGTAGCATAACAAAATAGAGTGTCTAAATTATAAAATAAGGAGGAAAAATTTTGTAATTGTATTTTATGTCAGTATCGGGTGTTTTGTGTTTACGCGATTTAAGTAAAAAGTTATACGTAAAATGTACTCGTGTAAATTTAAAAATAATAAATTTGAGTTTAGTAGTAAATAATGACCTTGAAAAATTATGGGTTATCACAAAAACTATGTCCATTCACACAATATACGAGTGGAAGATCATAGTTATCATCATATTGGCGGACTTGTTTCTAAAGCATATAATGCACCAGCCCTTCTTTATTATCAAAATAGGTAAGATCCAGCCAGGGTCCAAAACATGTGGCCTTAAACATTGTACGTCGCGGCTGGTCTAACCTATCTTTCATAAGTGAGAAGTAATGCAATTTACTTCTCACGATATCTCTTGAATCATGGTCCTATAAAAAGAAGATTGTTGAACACGTTAGCTTCGGACTTAGAATTAATAAAAGATTGAAAACGTTAACAATAATAAGAAAAATAAGCACTATAATAATCACTGAAAAATGAGCTATGAAGCAAGGAAAACCCTTAAGTAAGATACTTAGCAATCCCATAAACATTTATAAATTAGCAGTAAGCTAATTAGCAATTGAGAATAAGCACTAAACCTGAATTATACTAAAACAAGGCATTAGAAAAACCACTACCTGAGACAAAGCATAAGCACATAATAATCATAAACACATAAGACAAATTATACTTAAGCACTTAAAAATAAGCAATAATAAAGGAAATAAGAATTTAAATAAGCACAGACAAAATTAATCCTCTAAAATGATACTTCAATAATGAAAACCCTGATAAGAACCTAACAATAAGCAGTAAGGAAGGACATAAGCACTTAAATAAGCAATCAAGAAACCTAATGAACCTGAAAACCCTAATAAGCACTTGTAAATAAGCAATAACACAAGAACAACAAAATGTCTAAGCACTTAATTGTCTTAAATACTAAAAACCCTAATACGAACTTCCAATAAGCAGTGAGGAAGGACATAAGTACTTAAATAATCAATCAAGAAACCTAATGAACCTGAAAACCCTAACAAGCACTTACAAATAAGCAGTAACACAAGAAAAACAAAATGCCTAAGCACTTAATTGGCTTAAATACTAAAAACCCTAATAAGAACTTATCAATAAGCAGTAAAGAAGGACATAAGCAAAACACTCACCATATCTGATGACAAACGTGCTAACGTCTGTGGAGAATCGATGATTTTGGGTTTCGATCAATGCATTACCAAATCAGTATGTGTGTTGTTGTATGCGTTTTTCTTTTTCTTTTTCTTTTTTTTGAATTTTGGTTAAGAATAAAAAGAAAAAGTAAAAAAATATAGTACACACCCAAATCTTGCTATAAAATTTACTTAAATTTCTCATGCACCTTTTCACTTTTCCAAACCTAAAAGGTACACCATAAGTTGAGCAGCCCAAGTCGAGCGCCGTCAGTCGAGCAGCCACAGCCGAGCGTTGACTTTTACTAAAATACAAAAAGGGGGAATCGTAAATTAGATTTGTTTTAGATTTTTTGGATCCTATAGTGAGCCAAAGCTGTATTAAAAAAAATACAAAGGAATGAAACATGTCAATAAATGTGTGAAATCGATCAGTTAAGCAGTCGAGCGTGACCAAAATGGGAAATGGGTGCCATTGGTGACCAAGTTATGTACCACTAAATTTTTTTTTGTAATACTTTAGTAATTTTCTCTACATTTTATTTTCAGAGCCGATGGTATGCAGAGTGTGCTATCGTACAGGACCTCAAAATTTTAATGGCCTTATATATTTGAGGACTCAAAATTCACTTCCAACAAAAATTGTGAAAGTTGTACAATTTTATGTTGTAAATATTCGTTGAAACTAACAATAAATCATCAAAATACTATATATTTGGTTTTAATAGTAGGTATAATATATTTTTGACCATATTTAGTTATTATAAAATTTCGCACGGAAACTCCGTTTACCAGTTATGTTTATTCCGACAGTTTTGCACTTTTGTTTATATCTACCATAGGTAAAAATATGCTCTAATTTTATAATAAAACTCTAAACTATATCAGAAATTATAAGATAGTATTTTTATTACTGTAACGAGCACAGCTGCGAACCGCCGCGTTGCGGCGGGGCAGCGATTCTTTGTCTGTATTGACAGGCGATACTAATTTACATAAGCAAAACGTTGTATTAAAAAGCTACGACATTACTGAGTTGTTACATGATGTTGTATTACAGGCGCTATTCAAAACAGACAAATTACAGCAACGAAGTCAAACCTTAAGCAGCGGAAAAAATAATCTAAAATAACTCCGCAGTGGAAATAAATAAATCAAAAGATACCATAACTAAAGCCACTGGTGGTCAACCGGGTCAGCCACCAATAATATTGATTACAAAAAATAAAATGTTAATTTTTCTAAGGCATCATAACGAAGATGAACATGCAGAACCATCATGCACATAATGTTGTACTACAACCATTGTTCTAAAGCATTAAAAAGTTAGAACGTCATGTAAGTTCAGTTATTTACGAACGGGTGGTTTTGTTTTTTTAGCTACACTGCTTGTGTCGTCTGTCAAGAGGCGTCTTCGAGCAGAGGTTCTTGGTACGTCGGTCTTTGTCGCTTGGTCCTACAAATGCCCGGCAGTCTGTACAGTAACAGGAGTAGATGCTTGGAAAATTTAAGACGAAGCAGGGGTAACCGGAGGTTCGGAGGTAGTACTTGACAGAGTTTAGTTAATTATCACGGATAAAAAAGTGACCGAGCACACGAAAGAGAGAACAGCTAGTCAAATTACAACCTTCTTCAACTGCTGAGTCTGGTTCAGGTCTTGTTAGCAAGAGCTTTTCATTAGGGGTTTGCTGGATTGTTGAGCTAATAACAAGGGTCTCTTCAGCCGGTAGCTGTAGCTGCGGACCAGTCTCCATCACTGTATCAAGCACATAGACCTGGTTTTCTTTTGTAGACTCTGTCGAGAAGTGCAGCTGAAACAGATGTACGGTTCCTTCCAGGGCTGTCAAGTGTGGCGGGAGTGTATATGGGTCTGTGTAACCTTCTTCTAAGACAACTTTGTTGACTTCTGTTACTATTGAGTGTACTTCGTTGCTAAAGCATGTCAACTTTAACATTCTAGTGTTGTCAGAAATCAATAACCTGAAAGAGTAGCTGCATAGGTAATAAACACAGGTAACTTGATTAGACAGTATAAAGGGTTTTTTTTTTGAAAAATTATTGCCTGGATATGCGTTGTTTATAGACTATTTTTGGTTATTTGTACCTGTAATCATTTGGCTGTCTTGGATCTGGTATCTCACAATGTGCATGTGGGCGATCGTCAAATATTTTGCGCCTACAATCATGGCATCTGCGAAAGAACCATGGTTTCCCAACGACAACTTCTTCAACTGTTGCAATGACTGTGAATCTAATGTTCTGTAAAAGGCAGTTTTAGATTAAAAAGTTTGTGTTGATATTTGATAAGAATCATATTTAAAGACACAAACCAATAAAACATGAACAAATAAGTAAAACCACATAGAAACACATATGTAATAGAATATTAAACACTATATTAAGTGTTTTTAAACCTGCTCATACCATGGATAATTTTGGTTACTCATCTTCAATGATCCACTTAAGGGAGGTATGTTTTTTGTCTTGAAATTTGTTAAGATAATTGATCTGGCTAGGATACTATCGCTAATATCTTTTTTAATGTGTTACAGCCACCGACAGTCTTGAGGCCCTTTGATGGTAACTCAGATCAAGAGAATAGTTCTAGGTGCTTGTTACTTTTAGTAAATTTTTTCTGTTTCATTGAATATTAGGTTAACCATACAAAAAGAGAGTTGCACAATGTCTTTGTGAAAAAACTGCACAGGTAATAAGAAAAGTGAATATAAGTTTAGTGTGTGTTTTTTTGATTACTTTTAATAGAAAGTACTTATGGATGTAAGCATCCAGCTATCTTTTAGTTCCAACCTAATTTGAGTATTTTTAGAAGTTAAGTTCCTTATTGTTGCTATAAGAAAGGCAGCCCTGCAACTGATTCAGGTAGCTATGGAACTAAACAAGTGTAGTTTCCTAAGAAAAAGCAGGACATGCGGCTATTATGAGCAAAAAAAAGGCGCAGATAGAGTTGGGACAACTAATATATAAACATTACTATTCTTACAGGCTTGTTGCGGTTTTAAGTTTGACAAAACTACTTACTGTTTGGTTTCTAGGATCCTCTCGTAGAAGCTCATCTATTGTCACCCTGTTTCTTGTCTTTTCATCTTCCATGTTATCATACCGGTAAGTGCGCACATTTTGTATCACTGGAGGCGGCACTAATTGATCGTACCTATAAGGGTATTGCAGGTTAGGCACAGTGACTAAGTTGAAAAGTAAATATGTGTTATAAAAAGATATACGAAATAGCATTAAAAGAAGGCGGGACGAACTCACATGCTTAGGATATAATCAGTTTCAGGGATAGGAGGGTTGAGATAGTAGTAAGTTGCGGGCGTGCTAGAAAGCTGCAACCCTGCATTTGGTTGCGCGTTTGTTAGAACCTATCCTGTTGATTTATTTTAGATGTGGGTATGTGGCAACGATGTTACCTGCGTATGTTTTCACCCGGAATGAACTAACGGCCATCACGGTTGGTTTAGGTTCCTTTTCGTAGGAATTAATGTCAAAGTCTCTGGCTTTGTCATTCCAAAGGGTGAATCTGACAGTGTCTCCTCTGCACACGGATAAACACGCTAGTGAATTTTCATTCAGAATGGTTGTTATTCAAAAGGAATTCGTACGAGTTACTCTAGGTTACGAAGCATGATATCCCTCCAGACAACTTGCTTTTGACTGGGTTCCCTCGGTTGACGCACGTCACCAACAGAAAGGATGCAGCCTATGTAATCTGCAGCGAAGTAATGTGTAGTTATACCATTTTTAACAAGTGATTGACAGTAATAGTGCTATGTACCTGTTAGTATGGCAGTGTTGTTATCTGCACGCTGAGGTAACTCATTGTATGATGCAAAGTTGAAATGATGTAATGGGAATCCATTTCCACTATACCGCTGAACATCTGTGAGCCTTCCTAGTATCAAGGTGAAGTGATTAGGCAATGTCTGCATCCATTTTTTTGTGTCCAGAAGGCCGAATCCAGTGATTGTGTATGTACCATTCATCTTGAGGATGTTATCAAATCTGGCCCGCTTGCGGCCTTCCGCATTTTCCTGTATCGCGCCGCCCTATAATACGAAAGAGAAATACACATATCAAGGCTGGGTAATTTAATGTGCATTAAAAGTGGTTGTGCAAATTAACATCACCTGTTGGTAAAGCAATATGACACTGAGAGTCGCCTGCTTTGCTCCTATGGTGGATGTAACTATCCATTTACGATATACTCGCACGCGTATGCCTTTTCCTATGTCCGATGGTTTCAGATTAGCAACTCCAACAATTTCAAGACCTACAGCTGGTCTTTTTCCCGCAGACTTTGCTATCGCTGCCACTGCAATATCATGCGACATTTTCCTGTACCATAACAATGCAATGATAAATGAGATCATATATAAATGGCCAGAATAAGTAACAAAAGGTGGTCATTAAGAAAAATGCATAGGCTGTAAACCGTGTCCAAGTAACCACCACATCATAGTTGGTGTTAGCGGGGGCCAGCCTAGTATAAGTTTACCTTAGTTCGAAAAATGTATTGCTACTACATGGAAACTGTTGGGTTCGTAAAACACCCAATTATCTTAAACAGGATTTGAACATAAATTAAGCTAAGTGTTTGCTAAACCGAGAGCAATTCAAGTCACTGAGAGAACAGCCTCTCAGTGAGTCATCTTCAGGATGCTTAAGGCAAGTTCAATAAAGGACTCACTCTCAGGAAGGCGGTACTCCCTGAGTAGGACTTAAGCCGAAGAAGAAGATGATGGTTCTGTGAGTGTTGTACAAGAACTCACTGAACCCCAATCTCCTCAACAACAAAGTGATTGAAGACTGAGGAACCAATGCCTGAAGAATAGGCGGGAACAAAAGGGAAAGATCTGAGAAGATAAAAGTGTCAGACCAAACACTCTTCTCTTGTCAGATACCAACCTTCCCTATTGCGGCTAAAAGTCATGGAGTGTCAGCCAACAACTCCCAAAGTCTTTTAGCCCTTTCCTATTGGTTCTTGGAAATGACAATTACTATTTGTAATTGTCAGACACGCTACCTCAACAACTTGTAATATTTTAATCACTTATACTTAGATTACTTGTGTATAAATAGATCAGATGGAGAGAAGTTAAGTGTGCTTTGTATATTGAAAGATTAGAACTTTTACAAAGTAACTTCTCTCCTACAAAGAGTATACAACTCACTGAGATAGCTCAGTGGGTATATTGTTACCACTCAAGCAAAACTTGAGTTTCGATAGGAGACACCATAAACCCTTGTCTATTCAATCCCAAGTGTTTGTTCCGCAAAACACTTGGGTAATAGATTCTTGGAATTATTTCTAATAAGAATTTAAACGTTGAAAAATATTGTGTTTTTTTATATTCACGTTTTATAACTGTTAGAATTAATCATAACATTGTATTAGTCATAAACACAAATAGATTAACTTTCTAGGTAACTCTAACGTGTAAAAGGGACCAACAAAAACAGATACATGGTTGTGGTCTCTGTAAATGGATACAGTCTGTGAAGTACTCGCCGGTCGTCTTTCTAGGCTTTGGAAAGTACACGCCAAAGAAGTCTCCGAAGGTATCCATTCTTAGAACATAATAAAAGGGTAGGTCTATTCTCTTCTCTATAGGGCCGCATAGTAACTGTGAAATCGAATGTAGCAAAATCTGTGGACAATCACTCATTCGTTTAGGCATGTCGGTAGTATGTGTGTGACCCTATATGGGTTGACTGACCTGGCCTTTAGCAATAGGCAACAAAATCTTTAAAAATATAACTAAGAAAGATACAATCTGCAAGGGTTAAAAGAAGATGTTAGACCCTATATAGGTTCACTCACCTGGGCTTTAGCAATAGGCGACAAAATCTGTAAAAATATAACTAAGAAAGATACAACCCGCAAGGGTTAAAAGAAGATGTTAGACCCTATATGGGTTCACTCACCTGGGCTTTAGCAATAGGCAACAAAATCTGTAAAATTATAACTAAGAAACATACAATCCGTAAAGATTAAAAGACCATATTAGACCCTATATGGGTTCACTGACCTGGGCTTTAGCGATAGGCTAAAGAATCTATAAAAATATAACTAAGAAAGACACAGTTTGCAAGGGTTAAAAGAATATATTATGTGTGTTAAAGCTGCATATAAGGTAAATGGTAATAGAGGTTTATTCTGTGCCTTTACTCGGCTCGTATGAGTAAATACGAACATGAAAACAACAAAGAACATGGCTAATGTATTTGTTATGAATAAAACCTGGATTCTGATAATGTTTTCTAAAAAGTCCCTGTAGGCGATATTTTTTGTTGTATTTGACGGGCTGTTAGGCTGATCTTTGATGAGGATTTTCAACCCCTCAGGAGATGTGGCTCTTGAAAGTGCTACGTATAACTGTCCATGACCAAATATAGGTTCTGGTAAGTAGACGCCTATCTTGTTCAGTGACTGGCCTTGGCTCTTGTTGATGGTCATCGCATAGCATACTTTGATTGGGAACTGCTTCCTTTTAAATATAAATGGCAGGTGCTCGTCTCTGTTAAACAACATGATCCGAGGAAGAAATACTTTTTGCAACATTCGAGTACCGGTGACAATTTTGACTTCGATCACCTTAGCAAGCATCTGTGTTACGATCATGCGCGTGCCATTACAAAGGCCCCTAGCCAAATTCAAGTTCCTGAGCAACATAACAGGTGTGCCTTTTTTCAGTTCAAGGTTATGTGGTGGAATTCCAGTGAATGAAAGTGTGTTAAGGTACTCTATTGGATATAGTAATTTTGTGGCTCCTCCGTCGTTTCCGCGTGGTATAGCTTCGTCTTTACTTGTATATACATGACTAGTGGCAGACAACATCTGTAGGACATCTGAATTAATGGCGTCGGCAGTTTCATTTTTTGGACAAACAATCGCCCTTTCTTGCAAGGCCTCGGCAGTTGGTGATTGAAGAATGGTGTCAGGATATATAAAACGTATAAGTTCCATCCTCGCGTAATCAGTATTGGAATACAGTACATTTCAGGTATATGTATCCATGAGGTGTCTTCAGGATCCGATTCATCTGGTTCACCAATAACACTATTCCCTACGTCTACCAACCATTTGGAAAATGCTGCGGTGGCATGCAACTGTTGGGGAGACGCTTGTATCCTTGTCAGTCGCATATTTTTTGTCAAAAAATGAACTTTGAAGTGTTTCCAGAGATAGGATTCAGTGATACATGAAGAAATGATTTGCTGTTTTGTACCTTTTTTCTTCACTGGTAAAGTTTGTCTGAAGTCCCCCCCCCCAGGATCACTGACTTGTTGCCAAACACGGCCGTTGGTCTATCTAATAGATCTCGCAAGGTCCGGTCGAGAGCATCAAAACATTTACGATCGTTCATGGGTGCCTCATCCCAAATTATTAGATCTGTTTGTATCAATAGATCAGCCAGCTGAGTATGTTTTTTTATAGTGCACATAGACTCATTTGTTTCATCTAACGGTAACTTAAACCTTGAATGAGCAGTACGGCCTGATGGCAACAGGAGCGAAGCTATTCCAGAAGAAGCCACTGCAAGAACTATCTTCCGCTCCGCTCGGAGTGCGTAAATTATACTTTTCCATATAAAAGTCTTTCCAGTCCCACCGTAGCCATACACAAATATTAGTTCCTGTCTGTTATTTCTAACCCTTTCGAAAATGGTATCGAACAGTTGCCGTTGCTGAGTATTAAGATTTGGCACCAGTCGATCCCTTTCGGCGGCCATAGCTTCTGTATCATAGCTTCGTTCCTCCATGACTGTTCTATTTCATAAAATTTCGAGCAGAAGTCACGTAGGGAGATGCATACCAAAGTCTGTAACCGATTTTTCATGAAACCTAAGAATACCTTCTAACTCGTACAGAATGCCATTTTGCAATTCTTCATCAGTCAAGTTAACTTCAGGCATGTGCAACAGCTGCGACAACATTCTGGGTATATCATCATTCATAAGCCTCCAGTGTTTATTCCAAAGACATATTGGATTAGTGACATCACAAAAGATGAGAATTTGACAGAACAGTTGTCGTATTTCTAATGTTGAAGCTGTTAAGGATGCTTCTAAAGGAGCAAGCGACCATTCTCCGTCACCTGCTAATAAACCCATTGCTTCACACGCTACTCTGTTAGTTGGATAAAGGCGACCCTCAACTGTATGTACAGGTGGAAACGATGCACACCCTTTCTGATGGCAGAGTAAAAGCCTTTGGTAAAAAAAATCACCAGTGCTGGGATGTATATACGCTAACCTACCAATCGACGGCTTGTTAAGGTTTCGTCTAGGCGACCAAAACTTTTGAGGACCATTCCAAACAAATTCGGAAGGAAAGTCTAGATATGTTAGGTGGTGACCAAGTGTAGACCGAGCATTAAAATCTAACCATTCTGTAAGGGTGGTTTTCTTGTTACTCGGATTTTCGACAACAGATTCTAAACTTTCGTTTGTTCTGAAAGTTACACGCATCATATTTTCAAGATGAACATCTAGTATCTGCACAGCCGGATCCCTATGGTGAATATCAAATCCCAGCAATCGCCAACAGGCTTCGTGTGGGCCTATGTATCTTGCATCTAGGTAATTCTTTATTTCGTCAATTCTAATTGCAGGTGCTTGGCTAGTCGAAGGCGTGTATGTAGGTCACTAATATCTCAAACACACACACGATATGAAAGCTAAAATACGTACAACTACTATATAATAAGCTACGAATAGGAAAAGATAATAAACAATAAGAGAAGAAGAATAAGATGAGAATTAGAGAGAATGGGAGGCTTTCACTATTCGAATGATTAAGAAACAAGGATTTCGCCACTTACATGAAAAACCAACAATTACAATGCATCCCATGCCTTCTATTTATAGGCGATGGGAAGGGAATGATGCTAAGAATATTCCTTAGCATATTTCTAGAAGAATTTAACAAAGATGGCCGGTCCATGGACTACTAATGGACCGGACCATAATTACAAACAATATAGTCCAAAATAAGCAACATCTATTGCATTTGATCAAGACTTGAATATTACAAAACGTGTTTCTAACAATCTCCCCCTAAGTCTTGATCATCAATGTTGCTCGACGTCATCTTTGCTTCTTCGGCTTCTGACGTCTTTATAATCTTTGTTTCTTTGTTCTTGTATAATGATGATATGATGTTGTCTTGATCTACCAATCTCCAACGACTTCTCGTCTTCTCCATCATGCTTATATGTCTTTGACTTGTTTATCTGCAACGTGTTCTCACTTTTCAATCTTATACTTGCGAAAGGTTGAGGTGCTTGAACTTTTGACTTTACTATATCATATGTTTGAACTTTTGTAGTTTCTGAGTCTTTGAGAGAACATTTCTTCAAGTTATAAGCATGATGGAGTCTTGATGGTCGAACTCAAGATCCTCAGCATCAACACGAACCAACCGGCACTTATAGGTTCAGACTTGAGATCATCAACAGCATAGTGTGAAGACTTTCTCAAATCCTAACCCAGGCCGTTCAGAACCGGATTCCCCCGAAAGGGATAACACGGACACACCGAAGTGCACCCACGATTCAGTGAGTCGCTGGAGATCACCCCACGACTGTAGACCGTTTGGAGCATACACTAAGCGTAACCCACAAGGAGTTACCGAAGTGACCTGCTGTCAGAGTTGTTTGATGTTGCTCTGGCAGGATTTCCATTCAATCATTGATAATCACGATTGTGACTTCTCTCATGAATGTTCTCGGCAGATTGCTAAGATCTGCAAAGGATACTTTCTTAATTTTACATCTGCTGCCCATGATGTAGAACAGCAGAGTAATACTAAGTGTACCTAAGAGATCTTTGATGAATCTCATGGCTCTAGACTCAATTAGTGCTCATTTGTTTGGTCATCGGTGGCGTGGAGCAGATTGCCACCTTTTCAATATCAACACTCTCGTAATGAGAGGTCAATAGATTATGAAGGGTTCTCCGTGTGAATGAAACAAATGTCTTTTGAGAGACACTTGAGTGGCTTAGAAGGTTTATTAGTGCGTCACTGGGTCCATGACGTCTTTAGTCTTCAATACCGGTGATGCTCATCAACCAGTAGATTATGAATTGAACCTGGTGTCTGCCCTAAGGTTGAACAAAATGGAGGGCTATTTCTTTTCACCCTTTTCTTTGCTTTTCTTTTTAATTCTTCAACCCCTTCTTTCTCCTTTCATTCATTTTCTCCTTTTTTAATATCATACCTAGGACTTTCTAGTTCTAAACTATTGGTATTGTCCTTGGGTAGATCCCTCCGGCTCTGGCGGATCATAGGACGGTTTTCCCTAACCTTAGTCACCTTATAACTCCATGACTATCCTAATGATGCCATAAAACCAAAACCATTGAAAAATCTCTCAAAGTGTCGATAATTTGTAAAGACATTTTGTTGACACTTTGAGGTTTTGATAATTTTCAGAAAGACTCCCCCTTAACATGTGCGCATAAGTAATAAATTTGAAATTTGCACATGCCGGAAAGAGTTGGCACTTTTGAATTGATTGACTTTCAATGAAC
Source organism: Artemisia tridentata subsp. tridentata (assembly GCA_021014915.2). Taxonomy (NCBI): domain Eukaryota; kingdom Viridiplantae; phylum Streptophyta; class Magnoliopsida; order Asterales; family Asteraceae; genus Artemisia; species Artemisia tridentata. The sequence goes on along the minus strand of CP139507.1, from coordinate 245,837,784 downwards.
CTGATCGTTGCGAGACACGCTTACATCACCAGTTAAACTGGCTTGAAATTATTACCCGTCCAGATCAGATTCAAAGATTATCGCTTGAAATCGGTACATTCTACTCAGACACGTCCTTTGCGAGACACGCTTACATCACCAGATAAACTGGCTTGAAATTATTACCCGTCCGGGACATGTCCTTTCGACTACTGACTTTTCCTATCGTCAATTCGAGGGTCAATTCTGAGTTTGAGCACAAAAGATTCCAGCAAATGAGACTCCATATTTTAATCATCTTTTACTTCTCCCCCTCAAAAATAGCATACTCATGATGTTTTTGGAAAAACGTTTCTGATTAAAATATGCTGTTTTTGAGTTTTAGGGAAGAATTTCAAGAACATTTGTATTTAGAACAAAGATTATATTTTTCAAATACTCCCCCTTAACAAGGGAATACTTGTCCTTATGAGCAGAATGTTTGAAAAACTTTAGAAAACATTCTGGTTTTAATTCTGCTCATAAGTAAGAAGCTTTTGCTCCTTTTTCAGGATTGAGGCACTGAAGCGTACCTCAGGGTCCTTTCTTTGAGATCCGGGTTGTACACTGTTATGTGTGCACAAGCCGTAATGCATAGGCCAATATGGAAAGAATAATGATATAAGAATTATGTAATATGAGAATATATTCTTACATCAACCGCCTTTGCCAAAAGTTGAGAATACTGGGTCAGTCCGCTAAAATAGTCTGATAGCGAAAGGTGGACGACCCCCAACATAACTTTCTAACCTCCTCAGCTGATCACGATGATACAACCTTTCTTCAATCTTCCGAACAAACTCCTTAACTTGTCGCACCTCCTTAGAATTCCATCTTCTTGATTTTCCTAACGCTGAATCTCGAACCCGATTAGCTAACCCATCACGAACACTCTTTAAGGTATCGTCACAGAACTTATGAATTTCATTGAACGCCATGAAACGGTGGAAATCCGTTGTACTTCTGTAAACGAACCCAAAGACCGGACTATGTAGCATGGTGTATTGAGGTTCCTTTTTGCCGTTAAGTAGGAATTGCTGTTCAACAAGGTTTAGCTTCGTCTGATAACTTTCAACACCTAGCTGGAGATCCTCTACTTGTTCTTTGATGATTGTTCTCCTGATGTAGTGACATAGAGAGGTACTGAGTGCATATCGAAGCTCGTTTGTCAGATGTTGCAGTTTGCCTTGGAATTTCATCAGATACATGTCTTCAATATCATTCAGGTTCAAATCAGGAAGATCAGCCTCAGAGAATGTGTAGAGATTGTTGTCAATTCTTTTTACTGTGATCTCTTCGAGAAATATATAATCACACCTTCTGGATCCGCTCACACTGGTAACGGCCACTATTTTGAGATCACTGTAAACTGGTTCCCGTGATTTCTGGAGAGCAAGTTTGTACTTGTACCAACTTTGTCGTTTAGAATACCAGTGATGAATCCCCAATTTTACGCAAAACCCTAGAACTAAACATTACAATTCTGATCGTTCTAGCCGTTGGATCATGAATCTGTTCAAAACCATCTTTAATAATAACATGTTAAGCATAAGAACACTCACAAAATTCAAAGATCTTGATCGGATATGCAGAATGAATGACAGCCGTTGATGATGGTGGGTGGGTAGTATTGAATACGGTAGGTGAATATGACAGACTAATAACTGCGGTGAATTAATGTTTTGACTTTTTATATCTTTTAGCTACTTTGCAGTATTAGCAACTTAAGTCCCTTAACCTTAATAACTGTGAAATCCTAGTCCTAAACCACCATCATGCAAACACTAAGTCTCATGTTTGACATTTAAGGCACACAACTTTTCACTTATCCCAATGCCGAGGAGAAGCAACCAAGTCGAAGTATTTTCACTTTCTAATACAAGAAAGTATAATACTGAGTCCCAATGCCGATAATTGAAGATCTGCCAAATGCGATGAAACCCTAACTTATCTTGATTCGAACTGCGATAAAACCCTAACTTATCTTGATTCAAAATGCAATAAACCCTTAGTTCTCGAAGTTCACTCAGAAACCAAAAATTTCACTTTTCATCAACTTTTCCAATTCGCTAATAATACGGATTACACCAAATCGTCCAAATAACCAATAAACCCGATTGTTTTTTACTTGAAACGATTAGTAATCACAAGATTTGATGAAGATTAAGCTCGTTAACGTAGAAAATATGAAATTCGATGAAGATTTGTGAAATTTTAACGAAATCAAAGCTACTTTTTCAATACGAACAAGAATTTAACGTTAAGATTTGAACGAAAAAACTTATGAAATCTATAAAACCAACGTAGTTAACTATTCTAATGACTCAAAAACACGATCCTAACTATCCCTTGGCGTATGATACCACTTGTAGGTCACTAATATCTCAAACACACACACGATATGAAAGCTAAAATACGTACAACTACTATATAATAAGCTACAAATAGGAAAAGATAATAAGCAATAAGAGAAAAAGAATAAGATGAGAATTAGAGAGAATGGGAGGCTTTCACTATTCGAATGATTAAGCAACAAGGCTTTCGCCACTTACATGAAAAACCAACAATTACAATGCATCCCATGCCTTCTATTTATAGGCGATGGGAAGGGAATGATGCTAAGAATATTCCTTAGCATATTTCTAGAAGAATTTAACAAAGATGGCCGGTCCATGGACTACTAATGGACCGGACCATAATTACAAACAATATAGTCCAAAATAAGCAACATCTATCGCATTTGATCAAGACTTGAATATTACAAAACGTGTTTCTAACAGTGTCTCCAACAGATCTTGCTATCTGTGTGACTATCCGATCCGTACCTTTTGAAATATACTTGAATAAATACTTAATCAACATTGTCCATTCACAATATTCTACATTGATGTATGCATAAAACCTTCTAAGAAGCAGCATGTTATATGGTACAACATAGGCATTATCTAGCTCAACATTTTGAATGGTAGTCACATCGCCCCAAGGACGCCTACGGTAATGCACGTACCCGTTTTTGTCAATGGATGTGGCATTGGCATATGGTTTAGGAAACGCTTTTGTGCATGCATCAGTCCCCTTCATACATGGTGCCGATCTATTAGCCACACCACACGGGCCGTGCATCATAAGCTCGCTAACAATCCGATAACCTTCTGGATCAATGTCCCTAGCAGGTAGCCCACGTTTCTGAAATTCGACCGTGTACAAAACTGGAAAGTTAAGCGAAAAAGTAAGTCAGGTATAATGTAAAAGATTTGTGTACAGGCACATGTTAATAGAAATTGGAACTTACTCGCTGCAACTGATCCAAAGGGCCTCCCGTCACGTAGATACGCAATCAGAAGGTGGATTTTCTGTTCGAAAACACGGTCAACAACATCTGGCCTATCAGCAACGGTGACGTCCGGGAACTGTTCCATATATTCTGTAATCTCTGGCCATCTAACGTTGCACGTAAATGTGATGAAGAAAGATGGGTTTCCATGAACCCGGCAAATTGCGAGTGCATCAAGATAGTGGTTGTACATATATCGTGGTCCACCAACGAATGATGCAGGAAGGATTGTTCGCATTCCTACATCAGAACCATTCCGATCACCCCGTGCAATCACGTCGTATACCCCCGAAAGATAATCATTTCTGATATCGTTTTGGTGTTCCCGAATGTAATCCAATCGATATTGTTCTACACTACAATAAGCTGTAACAACATATTGTTAGCCTCCTGGATCTTGTTAGTAGATTATATTCCTGAAAACGATCATGCAACTGATACGCGTAGTACATCTTCATGGACATCTTTTTGCTCTCTTCCAACGTTTGAGTATTCTGGTTCCATAAGCGCGGACCAACGTGGAACCCATCTTCTCCAAAAATAAACAGTTACAGAAATTGAAATGACATATAGCAAGGATGTAATTTGCTGACTCTTTGTGGTTCACCGGCACGTTTCTGAATAATGATATCGTACTCGGTTCCTGTGTCGGGGCCTCCTTCATAAACGATAGCCCCAATAGAATCCCCAGAAGGAAACTCATGCTGGCGCGAACCCTTGACTGCAAATAATCTTATCTTGAACTCAGGAATGTCTTCAGCGGTAAGCAGGTCCCGTGCTATCCTAAATATATGAACCAACTGATTATTCTCATCCAGAACAGGAATTAAACCGTCAACAATTTCTGGCCTTAAAGTTTGACCACAATCTTCAAAATGGCTTAAGCGATTCCGTACTTCGTTCTGTGTGTCAAAGATATACAATTATAAGAAGCACGGATCAGTGTCCTCAGGCGGGCAAAGGCCACCTATCCAATGATAAATCTGTCCTGATATTTTGAAAACATACGGGCCACGACCTCTGTTAACTGATTCATCAATCTGAGCTCCTAATGAAGTCATAGCAAACATTGAGTTATAAGCTCTGACATTCTCCATGAAGTGCCGGTCCGTGAACAACTGTCTGATATATGCAGGGTATTCAGACTATCGCCGCAAAACCACCTGACCACCCATGCAACACCTATGATAATTTGGAAACCTAAGGCTTCCATGTTTGAGCCTTTGTTCAAACCAAAACAGCGCCTTGCAATGGCGACAAATTCTGTTACACGCGCCTAAAGACACGTACGTATCCGGTGGCCCTGCAAAGGACCCAAAAAAAAAAAAGTTTAAAAGCAAACAATAGCGCAAAAGAAAAGCTGAAAAAAAGACCCATATAGCAAGAAGACATAATTAATAGTACCTGTACGTTCCTAGGTAGTAGCATGTCTCATTCTGTCGGCCTGCCTTTGTCTTCTTGCTGCCCGCCTAGCACTGGATATAGGATTCGCAGACGCTTGACGAATGATACCGGCAGTGGACGACACACGTTGAGAATGTGCGCGATAATTAGAAGATGAAGTGGGACCAGGCTCAGATTCAACTGTGAAAACAACGGCAAAAGATAAACACAAGTGAGAAAACAAAACCGTTGTATGTAGCTGCTAAGAAAGGACATTGTGCTGACATTCATTAGTAATTGATGAATGCGAGTGCAAATAATGAGATGTACACGAAGCATCACAGGCGGCCACAGTAGCTGAAAAACAAAGAAACTAAAGCTGAGGCATATGAACAGATGATGCATCTAAAAAAACAAACATTTTGAATGAAAGATTATTACTGACCATCGCCAGTATCCGGACCGAAACCATTACTACTTCCTACTCCAATCTCGGCTATGATAACAACGTCACATAAGAAAACATTAGCAAATAAAATAGACGTAAAATTAAAAATAAAACATACACAATATTACCGGAAGGTTGGACAGTTCCCGAATGCGTTGGAACATATATATCCATACAACACGACCCTGCAGATGAAAATCGCGTCAGAAACACTGTAAAGATCAATAAAATACAGACATAAACAAACCGCAATCGGAAAATATACAGTACCAGTTGTTGGCGACGGTGACACATCATCCACCTTCTGTTTACCTTTTCCGGTGACACCCTTGGGATCCGGCAAGTTACGTTGACAACCCTGGTGAGGCTCATTAATTGATATACCATTATCGTTCCTGGTAACAGAACCATCACGCAATATGTTGGTACAACATAAAGAATCGTCGACATCCATGAATTCAGCAACGTCATACGCAGGGATCATTATACTTTCCCAAACCGAGGTCTGCGTATCAATCATCAGAAACCCACTACCGCTGTTAGGATCCGAATGACCTGCTACATCTACTCGCATCTCTGCTATGAGAACAATGTGACGTAAGAAAACATTAAGAAACAAAGAAGAAGAAAACTGAAAAATAAAAGATGCACAATATTACCGGAAGATTGGATAGTTTCTGAATGCGTTGGAACATATGTATCCATACAACATGAGGCTGCGAATGGAAAACACGTCAGAGAGACTGTAGACATGAATAAAATACAGATATAAAAAAAGCACAGTCAGAAAACATACACTACCAGTTGTTGTCAACAACGACACATCATCCACCTTCTGTTTCCCTTTTCCAGCGACACTCGTGGGATCTGGAAAGTCACAAAGACAACCCTGCTGAGGCTCATTAGTCGATATACCATTCGAAGATTTCGTAGGCGTAGCAGGAACACCGTTCATGGTAACAGAACCGTGACGCAAGATGTCGCTACAACATAAGGAGTCGTCGACATACATGAATTCGGCAACGTCACACGCAGGGATCATTGTACTTTCCTAAACCGAGGTCGGCGTATCAATCATTAGAAACCCACTACCGCTATTAGCATCTGAATGAGCAGCCACATCTATAACACCACCAGGGCCCAAGCCTTCACCAATATCACCTCTAACAGACCCGTCTCCCTCTAACGATTGGTTACAACCACTTCTACGGACAACTTAACTCTTAGTTCTCATACTTAAAGAATCAAATAACTTTATTCTTAGTTATCAGACACAGGTTTACTCTTAGTTCTTATGGTTAAAAACACAAATCCGACACAAGTTTACTCTTAGTTCTTGATCCGTGCTAAAACGTATATATAAATATTATGCAACGACGGATACGCGTGAATAAATACAAATCACCCCTTTGTGAAAAAGGATACTTGCAAAAACTCACGTTTTTGTGTAGTGTGAAACCAGGTGAGTGATTACCCGGATCGTTTCCCAACGAGGTGCGAATAGGCAAATTGTTTAAGTTTTGGATTAGAGTGACTGATGATTAGATATGAGATTTTGCTTTTTTAATTCTAATTGATATAAAAAACAAATATACAAAAGAAAATTAAACACTTTTTAACTAATTATTATTAATTATTTATTACTTAATTACTTTCTAAACTATTTTAATTTATAATAAATACTAAATGAACAAAGAAAAATCTAAAACTTTTTCTATAAATATTATGAGGTGAAAAGAAGCTAAGAAAATTATAAAAAAGAAAAGCGCTTAATTAAAAATTTAAAAAGATAAAATCTATTAAATAGAAACTATCACTTATTTTATATTTTATTTTTCCTAAGGTCTACAGAGATGATTATATTTTTCCTAGATTCTACTTAATAAAAGAAAATTTTGAAAATTAAAATTATATTTTTCTGATTATTATTCTATTTATTATGATTTAATTACTAATTTAAACTAATTAAAAGATTAAAAATATTAAATGACTTAGGAAAAATCTGAAAAATTCAAGATAAGTCTAAATTAATATTCTTAATATAGGAAAATTAAAATCAAAAGTTAACTAAACACTAATAAGCAGTTGGGCTGAAAAGCAGTTTGGGAATAAGCCCAAAAATAAGCTAATAAGCTCAAAAATTTACCAAAGGCTCAGGACTAGTTTAAACAACTTATATAAGCACAAAACAACTTAAAAACACAAATAAGCACAAGGAATAAGCAAGATAAGCAGATTGGCAGTTACAAGACTTATGCAGAAAAATCAGTAAAATGGCCAACTTGCAGACAGATTTTAAGCACCTAAATAAGCTGATAAGTGGAAGATTATGGGGGCAAAAGCTTGCTAGTACTACTGGCTATCCAAAAAACCAAAAAGCCCCATCTCTAACAGGCCAATTGAACTCCAATTGAGCACAAGATCAGATGGTGTTAGCAACTGAGATTTGTGCAGGCTAATTGCAGGGTTGATGCAGTGAAATGGGGAAATTTGCAGGCCAAATTAAGCTATTCAAATAAGCTATGAAATGGAATCCAAGCACAAAATCTTAAAGCTAGCTAGGTGAACTACTTGCAAACCAAAATTCAAGGCCTCAGCTTAAGTAAATAAGCAGATAAACAGCTGAGATTAGCAGCTAGAAAAATGGAGTTTTGCTCAGTGTATACTGAGCTTGTGTGTGTAGACTTGCACAGATGTACACAAAACAAAAGAGCAATTAACCAGGTCTCTACTTTACACTAGATGGACTAGCAAGACCTCAAAGAAGCCAAAGAAAAGGCCTAAATGAGCTTATGGCTTATTCTAGCTTATTTGGACAGTTAAGGCTCTAAATTTTCCACAGATGGCTCAAAATCACAAGTCCAATCAAGAAAGCTTAAAAGCTCTTAAAAACAGCTTATCTGGACTATTTTAAGCAAGATCCAAGTTTGGCAAATGGTCAATAAACAGTAACAAGCTAGATTGACCAATTTCAAGCTATGAACCAAACACCCCTTTATTAGGGTCTGTTGTGGTTTTTAACTAGCACAGGCTAGTTTAACTTGTAATTTCTGGATTTAATAGATTAATTAACTTATTTTAACTATAATAAGCATATTTTAAAATAGAAATAAGCAGAATAATAAGCTATACTAGTTGTGGCTATTTTTGGCTTTTTAAGTGATTTTTAAGTAAAATGAGACAAAAGCTATTTAAGACTTATAAAACTGATGAAAAACAATTGTTAACTATCAATAAGCAGGAAATTAAAGGAATAAGCTATAATTAAGCAGTGCAACAGTAATATTGAAAATTAATGCAAAATATTAAAAACTAGCTTACAAGTGATATGGCTATGAAACAAAGAAACTAAGAACAGAACACCCCTAGCTTGTTCACACAAGCTAGAAAACCAGAAAAAGCTTCCAAGAACAGCTTAATTCACTCAGTAGCTTATTTGACCAATACTTTGACTTCTGTTGACTTTCTTCATTTCTCTTGAATAGAACAGGTTATAACTAAAATAAACTTACAACAAGCTATTATAAGCTTGTATAAGCTTATAGAAACAACTAAGAAGCTATTTCAATTACTACTTATCTTGGTTTGATTTCTCAGTACAACATGGAAATTGGAATTATCATTAGCTACTGGAATTGTACAAAGATTGATATCAAACACACTTAATTTAACTTGTATTGATTACTGAAACTTGAAATTACAAATTATCACTACTGAAAATGAAATACGATTATGCTACTTTTAACTACTTAGCCATTAAGGCTTACATTGCTATCTATTTATACAAAAATAAAGTGGGATTAGTCCTATCTCTTCCTCTGAATCTTTCTGAGCCCTTGGATAGTCTTCAACTGATCTCAGCCCTTCATATGGATTTTTGGCGCCAAAATGAGATAGTGGGAAAATACCACTAGTACTGGTCTGAGGTGATGGGGAAGAGGCATTTAATGCCTTTTGGTTTGTTAGGTAGATGGGATAGGAGGAGGGTGGTGGGTTTGTCAGAGAGGCGGTGGAAAATGGTGGTGGTATTGGTGACTGGTTTTGGCGGGGTCGATGGTTTAGGAGAAAGGTTTGACTGAGTCAAACCTTTTATTTAACTAAGGGTCGGGTTGGGTATAGTTTTAGTGGATTGGGCTTGTGGGCTGGGTGATGGGTTTAATATGGATTAAGTGGGTTGGGTTTGGTTTATTTAAGTTTGGTAGGTTTATAAGGATAGGATTAGTTTTGGATTTTAATTAAACCTTAGGGACCATAGTTGTACAATGCTGAAAATCCAAGGACCAATCTTGCCAATAGTGAAAATTAATTCCAGGGAACATAAAAGATAGTTTTCCATTTTTTTAAAACCGGGGGACTTGTTTTGCCATTTTTGAAACTTCAGGGACTGAAACTGTCAATTTTGTAAACTTAGCTCGTTTTTCACCTGTTTTCAATCTTTTTGTTTCTGAATCATATAAAAACACATTCTATGATATTTTCTGTATTTTGAAGCATTTCTGAGTGTTTTTAAATGTTTTTGCAGTTTAGGTGGGAATAAAATGATGAGTATTTAGACACTCATCAATCCCCCACACTAAACTATTGCTAGTCCCTAGCAATCATTTATGAAAATTTAATGGATTTTATGTCTCTTTACCAAAAGCCATTACTTATGGAGTAGCCAATGTTTTAGTATGTGATACTTTGGTACAATGATAACCAAATGATTTTGAGCAAATCATCAGCTGTCAACGGATTTGATTTGTCTTTACCAAAATCCGTTTGCTTCTGGACTAGCCAACTCTTAGATAAAATACAGTTATTATCTTTGGTGAGCTGATTACCAATTATGGTTTTCAACTGCCTTTACCACAAGCCATAACCTTGCGGGCTAGCCAACTCTTCACTTATAAAGATATGGGGAGTTGAATAGCATACAATTTTTGGCAAATTGTAAGCCATAAACGGATTTGAGTTATCATTACCAAGAGCTGTTTGCTCTCGGATTAGCCAGTCCTTATGTGGGTTAGACATGGCAGACTGATAACCATTTATTGCGTTCTAAGTGAGAAAAAAATTTTAAAATTTTGGCAAAAATGGGGGTACTATATGGTACATATGATCAAATTCGCTAGAATTCCCCCCACACTTAGAACTGAATATTGCCCTCAATATTCAAAGTACCGGCTGTTAAACCAACACTTAGAACGTAAAAAGGAAATACTAATAGCTTTTTATTTATTTATTTTTTTTTATTTTTTTATTTTTATTTTTTTGATATCAAACATATATACAACATGTGGGGCATCTCCCCCACACTTGGGTGAGACATGGGTGAAAACCCATGTTTTACTACTGTTTTTATTAACCGAGTCGCTAGCTTGACTCGACCCCGAATTCATTGGTTCATGGGGAAGTAACATGTGGAAGAAACAATCTACATCGGACTTTCATTCAAGATGTCTAGATAAACATTGAAGTATATGAAAGGTCCACACCGATGAGATATATCCGGCATTTAAACCAATGTTAGATGGAAAATGCCGGGGTCAAAGGTAATATCTTCACTCCCGAATGAGTGAAGGATAGGGGAAATCACCGGGTAGGTGAAGGGAAGAAGAGAGATCTGAATAGCAATTAAGATAAGAACTTCCTCCTCAAGAATTTCATATTTAAGTGGAGGAGGCAAGTCCTTAAACTTGATCTCAGGAAATTTATCAGTTTTCTCAACTGACTTGATTTCCTTATTATGAAGTTGTTTTGGAATAGGGGAAGATGAATCTTCGTTTAACAAACTTTCTAGAAAAAGAATGTCCCCCTCAGGATCAAGATAGTTATCATCAACCTCATGCGGAAGTGAACTATCTAGAGCAAGAAAAGCATCGACCTCATCCCAAAAGGGATCACTTCCCTCAAACGAAGTGAGAGAAGGGGAAAAGTCGGCTATGATAAGTTGAGAAGATGTGGTGGGATCCCCACTCACAGAATTATGAAAATAACCAACACTTTCTTGAGAGTACTCCTTTGAAGTAATATCAATGACATCGATTCGGTTAACCGATTCAGAATCATAATTTGAGGAGTACCTCAAAGTTTGATCATGGTTAAAGGTAACAGCTTCATTACCCACACGCAATGTGATCTCATGCTTAAATACATCAATAAGAGCATGGCCCGTTTTTAGGAATCCTCTTCCAAGAATGAGAGGAACCTTTTGATCTGTGTCGAATTAAACAACCACAAAGTCAGCTGGAAAATGGAACTTCCCTACTTTTACAAACACATCCTCGGCAATGCCGAGAGGAAGTGATATAGTTCGATCTACAAGCTCAAGAGTCATGCAGGTAGGAGAAAGAGCCGGAAGAGAAAGTTTCTTCCACGCTGAATGAGGCATCAGGTTGATGCTTGCACCAAGATCGGCCAAGGCATAGCATTCAACCATTCCCGGAAATACACAAGGTATTAGAAACTTTCCAGGATCTCCAAGCTTTTCGGGAAGCTTTTTCAAGATAACTGCTGAGTTCTCATTTAATGGAGTTTTAGCCATTTCAATCAGTTTTTCCTTGTTGTTTAACAAGTGTTTGATTGTTGATGCAAACTTGGGCATCAGAATGATAGCATCCGCAAAACTTATGTCAAAATGTAATTCTTCAAAGATTTGAAAGAATTTGTCCATTTGTTGACTAGCCTTTTCACGGAGCTTTTGCTCATTTAAGCGCGATGGGTAAGGAATATAAGGTTTGGATTTAGGGGCAGTAACTTCAGGAGTCTCAACAGATTCAAAGACAACTCCTGGTTTGGATTTCTTTTTCGGGACAACCGGAGGATGGACTTGTGCTGTACTTTGTGGGCTTGGAATTTGCACTTTGTCCGTTGTATCCTCCATTTCTTTTTCCATTTCATACAACGGAGGAGGAATAGGACCAGAGGGTCCTTCATAAGCAGCACCACTACGAGTGGTGATTGCTTTGACGAAATTGGTACTTTCATCATCATCACTGTCATCAATTGCACTGATAGGAGCAGCATTGAGGATATTGGAATAACTTCTAGCTGTCCTTTGCTCACTAAGTTTGCTTGACAAACTTTTAACCGTAAATCGTGAAAGAGTAGGATCTATTCTTGACGGTTTAGGAGCAATTGTGGGTGTAGAGTTTTGGACAACCATAGGTTGGACGTATTTAGCACTTCCATTGTTAGAGGGAAGTACCGGGTCCTTTTTCACCTTGAGTCCATCATGAGCTTTACCACTACGTGTAGTGACAGCTTTGAGTTCACCCCTTGGGTTGACAACAGTGTTACCAGGGAGACCTCCCGAGGAAGAAGGTAGATCATTTAAAGACTTTTTTATATCATTTATTTGGGTAACCAATAACCGGTTTGTCTCATATTGGGTCCTATTTGTCTCCTCTTGGGATTTTATGAATTGCTTAAGCAACTCATCCGAGGACGTCTGATTTTGGTTTTGGACACTCCATGGCTTTTGGTTAAAATTCCCCTGATTCTGACCTCGGTTTTGATTGAAATTATGGGAATTTTTGAAATTTTGTCCTTGATTTTGAACAAAGCGATTTTGATTATTCTGATTTGGCACGGGTGGAAAACCAGGTGGTACCATAGCATTAGGTGCTCGGTACTGAGTTTCAGCATGCGGTCGGTATTGATTTTGGTTTACTGCAGCTACAGGAGCTGGGTAAAGAGAAGCATCGGTTGCTTGACAATCATAATACGCATGCGGGCCACCACAAGTTTCACACACTTTGTTTATGGCTTTGATTTGTTCCGGTTTATGAATTTCACTCTTCATTTCTTTCATTTCCTTCATCATGCAACGCATTGCGTCCGTTAGAAAGGCTAACTCTGACGAGTTACTGGATGAAGAAGCAGGAGTGACAGGAACATTCACTTTGTTTCGAGAAATAGGAACTTTTGATTTATTTTCACAAATTTCAATCACCTCTTTAGGTTTACGATTCAAGATATTGCCACCGGCGGCTGCGTTAAGTGAATCTTGATCGTTTTGGTTCAACCCATTATAAAACGTATTGATCTGTTGTAACTCCGTGAAATCATGATGCGGGCATTTTCTTAGGAGATCTTTAAATCTGTCCCATGCCTCTCCGAAGTTTTCATCAAAACCTTGACGAAATCCAGAAATTTCATTTTTTAGATTAGTCGTCTTTGATGGAGGGAAGAAATAATTGACAAATTTCTTTACGAGATCTTTCCAAGTTTCAATGGATCGAGGGGGTTTTTTATCCAGCCAAATCCGGGCTGCCCCTTCGAGTGAAAACGGAAATAGCATCAATTTGATAACTGTTTGCGGCACATTCTTGTAATTGATTGTAGAGGTCAACTTGTTGAACCAACGAATGTGTGCATACGGATCTTCTCGTTCAAACCCGTGGAATTGGTTTGTAGACACGAGTTGAATCAAATGCGTTTTCAATTCAAAATGATCAGAATCGATGGGTGGTAAAACGATGACATCTCCGTAACCCTCGGTGGGTGCTTGAAGCATCTCAGCCATTGTTTGTTCGTCTGCCATATTATCAGTGGGAACAGTACGAATCTCGGGTTCGACTATTTGGGCAGCACGTCTACGATTACGTCTTCTCGGAATATCTACGAGTTCACGTAAAGGACTTGTCGACGTGGAAGAACGAGTGCGCATGCACTAAATAAAATAATTTAATTAAAACAAGATCGAAGCAAAACACAAGGAACTTAAACCTTAAATCAACCAGCGTACGATAGCTCTCTGACTGAAAAACGCACAGAGTGGCAGAGAAGCAATGGTGGGCAATTAATGCTCCTTAAAAACCCGCTTCTTTCAGTTCGACAATTTAATGTCAAACTATCTTTAAACCTCCGTTATAGTTTGTTTATCAATCAAAGGTGAGCAGAATTCACAAGCGACACAAAGGCAAGTTTTAATCTTTGGTTTGGGAACTTATTATGATAATACCCAAGTTAAGGAATATTATTTTAATTTTGCTTTTAATCTTTTATTTTACAATAAAAAGGAAATGTTTTTGGGTTTTTATTTTTTATATGATATTATATATAAAAAAGAAAAGAAAAATATTTTTGTATTTTATATGGGTTTATGGGAAATAGGAACTTCACAAGGAAGGGTCTCAAATCACTAATCGCTTAAATTTTACACAATATTGTCGCAACACAACCTCCCCGGCAGCGGCGCCAAAATTTAATCCGTGCTAAAACGTATATATAAATATTATGCAATGACGGATACGCGTGAATAAATACAAATCACCCCTTTGTGAAAAAGGATACTTGCAAAAACTCACGTTTGTGTGTAGTGTGAAACCAGGTGAGTGATTACCCGGATCGTTTCCCAACGAGGTGAGAATGGGCAAATTGTTTAAGTTTTGGATTAGAGTGACTGATGATTAGATATGAGATTTTGCTTTTTTAATTCTAATTGATATAAAAAACAAATATACAAAAGAAAATTAAACACTTTTTAACTAATTATTATTAATTATTTATTACTTAATTACTTTCTAAATTATTTTAATTTATAATAAATACTAAATGAACAAAGAAAAATCTAAAACTTTTTCTATAAATATTATGAGGTGAAAAGAAGCTAAGAAAATTATAAAAATGAAAAGTGCTTAATTAAAAATTTAAAAAGATAAAATCTATTAAATAGAAACTATCACTTATTTTATATTTTATTTTTCCTAAGGTCTACAGAGATGATTATATTTTTCCTAGATTCTACTTAATAAAAGAAATTTTTGAAAATTAAAATTATATTTTTCTGATTATTATCCTATTTATTATGATTTAATTACTAATTTAAACTAATTAAAAGATTAAAAATATTAAATGACTTAGGAAAAATCTGAAAAATTCAAGATAACTCTAAATTAATATTCTTAATATAGGAAAATTAAAATCAAAAGTTAACTAAACCCTAATAAGCAGTTGGGCTGAAAAGCAGTTTGGGAATAAGCCCAAAAATAAGCTAATAAGCTCCAAAATTTACCAAAGGCTCAGGACTAGTTTAAACAACTTATATAAGCACAAAACAACTTAAAAACACAAATAAGCACAAGGAATAAGCAAGATAAGCAGATTGGCAGTTACAAGACTTATGCAGAAAAATCAGGAAAATGGCCAACTTGTAGACAGATTTTAAGCACCTAAATAAGCCGATAAGTGGAAGATTATGGGAGAAAAAGCTTGCTAGTACTACTGGCTATCCTAAAAACCAAAAAGCCCCATCTCTAACAGGCCAATTGAACTCCAATTGAGCACAAGATCAGATGGTGTTAGCAACTGAGATTTGTGCAGGGCTAATTGCAGGGTTGATGCAGTGAAATGGGGAAATTTGCAGGCCAAATTAAGCTATTCAAATAAGCTATGAAATGGAATCCAAGCACAAAATCTTAAAGCTAGCTAGGTGAACTACTTGCAAACCAAAATTCAAGGCCTCAGCTTAAGTAAATAAGCAGATAAACAGCTGAGATTAGCAGCTAGAAAAATGGAGTTTTGCTCAGTGTATACTGAGCTTGTGTGTGCAGACTTGCACAGATGTGCACAAAACAAAAGAGCAATTAACCAGGTCTCTACTTTACACTAGATGGACTAGCAAGACCTCAAAGAAGCCAGAGAAAAGGCCTGAATGAGCTTATGGCTTATTCTAGCTTATTTGGACAGTTAAGGTTCTAAATTTTCCACAGATGGCTCAAAATCACAAGTCCATTCAATAAAGCTTAAAAGCTCTTAAAAACAGCTTATCTGGACTATTTTAAGCAAGATCCAAGTTTGGAAAATGGTCAATAAACAGTAACAAGCTAGATTGACCAATTTCAAGCTATGAACCAAACACCCCTTCATTAGGGTCTGTTGTGGTTTTTAACTAGCACAGGCTAGTTTAACTTGTAATTTATGGATTTAATAGATTAATTAACTTATTTTAACTATATTAAGCATATTTTAAAATAGAAATAAGCAGAATAATAAGCTATACTAGTTGTGGCTATTTTTCAAGCTAGATTGACCAATTTCATGCTATGAACCAAACACCCCTTCATTAGGGTCTGTTGTGGTTTTTAACTAGCACAGGCTAGTTTAACTTGTAATTTATGGATTTAATAGATTAATTAACTTATTTTAACTATAATAAGCATATTTTAAAATAGAAATAAGCAGAATAATAAGCTATACTAGTTGTGGCTATTTTTGGCTTTTTAAGTAAAATGAGACAAAAGCTATTTAAGACTTATAAAACTGATGAAAAACAATTGTTAACTATCAATAAACAGGAAATTAAAGGA
Source organism: Artemisia tridentata subsp. tridentata (assembly GCA_021014915.2). Lineage (NCBI taxonomy): Eukaryota > Viridiplantae > Streptophyta > Magnoliopsida > Asterales > Asteraceae > Artemisia > Artemisia tridentata. Next base: position 245,821,307 of record CP139507.1, on the reverse strand, counting down.
ATAAGCAATAATTAAGCAGTGCAACAGTAATATTGAAAATTAATGCAAAATATTAAAAACTAGCTTACAAGTGATATGGCTATGAAACAAAGAAACTAAGAACAGAACACCCCTAGCTTGTTCACACAAGCTAGAAAACCAGAAAAAGCTTCCAAGAACAGCTTAATTCACTCAGTAGCTTATTTGACCAATACTTTGACTTCTGTTGACTTTCTTCATTTCTCTTGAATAGAACAGGTTATAACTAAAATAAACTTACAACAAGCTATTATAAGCTTGTATAAGCTTATAGAAACAACTAAGAAGCTATTTCAATTACTACTTATCTTGGTTTGATTTCTCAGTACAACATGGAGATTGGAATTATCATTAGCTACTGGAATTGTACAAAGATTGATATCAAACACACTTAATTTAACTTGTATTGATTACTGAAACTTGAAATTACAAATTATCACTACTGAAAATGAAATACGATTATGCTACTTTTAACTACTTAGCCATTAAGGCTTACATTGCTATCTATTTATACAAAAATAAAGTGGGATTAGTCCTATCTCTTCCTCTGAATCTTTCTGAGCCCTTGGATAGTCTTCAACTGATCTCAGCCCTTCATATAGATTTTTGGCGCCAAAATGAGATAGTGGGAAAATACCACTAGTACTGGTCTGAGGTGATGGGGAAGAGGCATTTAATGCCTTTTGGTTTGTTAGGTAGATGGGATAGGAGGAGGGTGGTGGGTTTGTCAGAGAGGCGGTGGAAAATGGTGGTGGTATTGGTGACTGGTTTTGGCGGGGTCGATGGTTTAGGAGAAAGGTTTGACTGAGTCAAACCTTTTATTTAACTAAGGGTCGGGTTGGGTATAGTTTTAGTGGATTGGGCTTGTGGGCTGGGTGATGGGTTTAATATGGATTAAGTGGGTTGGGTTTGGTTTATTTAAGTTTGGTAGGTTTATAAGGATAGGATTAGTTTTGGATTTTAATTAAACCTTAGGGACCATAGCTGTACAATGCTGAAAATCCAAGGACCAATCTTGCCAATAGTGAAAATTAATTCCAGGGAACATAAAAGATAGTTTTCCATTTTTTTTAAACCGGGGGACTTGTTTTGCCATTTTTGAAACTTCAGGGACTGAAACTGTCAATTTTTTAAACTTAGCTCGTTTTTCACCTGTTTTCAATCTTTTTGTTTCTGAATCATATAAAAACACATTCTATGATATTTTCTGTATTTTGAAGCATTTCTGAGTGTTTTTAAATGTTTTTGCAGTTTATATGGAAATAAAATGATGAGTATTTAGACACTCATCAGTTCTTATAGTTAAAGACACAAATCAAACAGAACACTTAAAGACACAAATCAGACAGACGACTACAACTACTTCTACGAACAACTTTATTGTTATTTCTTATACATCAGGCACAGGGATCAAAATAATAATAATAATAATAATAATAATAATAATAATAATAATAATAATAATAATAATAATAATAATAATAATAATAATAACACATCAACACATAAACCGCAAGGAAGAAATACACAAACCTAGAGCTACACAAACCTACAGATACACAAACCTATTGTCCTCTGATTCGCCGCAACAATGATCTTTAGGATTTCCACAGCTGAAGATTTCCACAGCAAAAAAATAACACGTCAACACATAAACCGTAAGGAAGAAATACACAAACCTTGAGAACCTACAAATAAACAAACCTATTATCGATTCGCCGGAACAATGATCTGACCGATGAAAGTTCAGGAAGAAGATTTGCACGGCTACCGATGAAACCACAGGGAGAAGCCACGTATAACTCTCCAGTGAGTAGGTACGTTGTATTATTATGGTTATTGCGTAAACGGACTAAAAAAATGAACCGAAAAAACAGGGAGCCCAAAACGCAAGCGGCAGCCCAAAATGACGGTACTGTAGTCGTTTTGAGACGCTCTATTATATTATATATAATATAGTAAGTGACATAGATGTTCTTGTAGACCGGGGCAAAGCCCGAGGGTTGACTGGAATTAGAAGAACAAAACAATGATTTGATTTTTCTTTTCCAACTATTTGACTGAATAAGATAAACCACATGAATGATACACACGTCCAAATATACGAATAACCCAATGTTACGAGAAATCAAAATGTCAAGAAGAATAGAAGATTCTTAGTCAAATTATCAATTGGGAAATTTCAAAAAATCATCTTCATTCTATCGCAAACGTCCTCTAAATGTGTGTTCTCTGACTCTAAATAAAAGAATATTACGTAGTATAACCTTTTTTTTTTCTTTTCTTTTTTGCAGTAAATAATTTGCAATGAAAACCTAAACGGGAATTCTATGTGAGTAAGTAGTCATTTGGTTGGTGGTATTACATTTGGGTTAGGGATAAAAGTAAATGTTGTTTGATTAATAATTAGGTTTCTACTATTTGGGGGTGATGCATGATTTTATGACAATTGTGGGTCCACACTATAACTTACTCTACGAGTTTTTTTTTTTTTTTTTTTTTTTTTTTTTTTTTTTTTTTTTTTTTTTTTTTCAATTTCATTTATATCCTTACAAAACTTGATAATTACGTCAATATCCTTAAAAAAAATCATAATTACGTCAATATCCTTTCAAAATCTAAAATATACTCATACATGTCCAAAGAAATAATTTAATCTTAATTAAATGAATAAATTACCTAAAATTAATATCCAAAAACTAGATAATAGACTGATTTACTTATTTACCCTTGTACCATTATTAAACAAAGAAAGTTGCTATGGAACATGAGGCATGTACTTCACGTTTTTACTTCTTCTTCTTCTTCCTTTAATTTCTCTCTTATTTTTAATTAGTTTTTATTCCACAACAAGTCCAAATCTAAGCAAAAAGGCTAACATTACTCTCTATAAACTGTGTCATACAGTAATAGCTAATCCTTGACGACTAAAATTGCTTTAAACATGAGACCTGCTCAAAAGTCAATTACAATTTTTCAATCTAGGAAATGGATCTGAGGTTATGACTATATGTATCATGTATGGATACTTTAATAAGTATATCTGAGATTTTCTAAATAGTACTTTCGTTGTCTCTAAGTAAAATGTTTAATATATTTAGTAAAGGGTGAGACTAAATCATAATTAAACTCAAAAGCCAGATAAACATTTCGAAATTCAATTGTGAAAAATAAAGGGTGATCAAATGAAGAAGAAGAAGAAGGATACCACGAAGAAGAAGAAGAATCATACCTTAAACTTTCTCTTTATTTAGTAAAGGGTAAAAATGTATATATCATTTAATTTAACATTTTGATTTTAGAATACATTAATTATCATTAAATTATTTATTCGGATATACACGAGTATTTATAGGTTTTTGAAGAATATTAATGTAATTATAAAATTTGTAAGGATATATTCATGTAATTATGCATTTTTTTAAGGACATAAGTGAAATTCTTCTTTTTTTTGACGGATTAAATTGTTCAAAAAGTAAGTGGGCTCCTTTCTCTATTGCCTTTGATTGGTAAAGAGTAGGTTCTTCTTTGACTGTGTGATATAAAGGATTTAACACAAATAAGTGAACTCTAATAAATAAAAAACATTAATATATTACTTGAATTACTTCATGTTAGCACTCAAACTTTCTAAGAATAAAAAAAAAGGGTCCATATCTCTCTTTTCATTTTAATTATTAAAAAATACAATCAAATTATAAAATAATAATTTATTTTTTTTAAATATATTTTTTTCTTACATCAAATTCAAATCTTAATCCTAAACCCATCTTCAAACCAAATGGACCCTAATATTTCAAATGCTCCCTTCTCGATCATGTATATGGTAAATCTTGTTTTGCTACATCTTCTCTTCATGCTAAAGTTATAGCAATATAGTATGAATGTTATTAGCATATAGGTTATGTTTGGTGCGGAGCTTTTTGGGGCGATGAGCGGTGGGCAATGAGCTTTTTGACAATAATTGTTCGTTTGGCAAAAGAGCGATGAGCTTTGCTATTTTTTAAGAAAGCTCATTTTTCCAATTCTTCTTTAAGAAGCTGTGAGCGGTGAGCTGTTGCTACTGCTCACAGCTCACTGCTACTTTTACCAAACATAGCCATAGTCATCTTTAGAAATGGTCCCACCTTGGAGCTAGGCACTCTCATAGATGAAATTTGTGCATGGTCGAAGAACTTGCAACTTATCTTTTGTAGGTTAATCGAGTTAATAATCAAGGTTCTTAATTGACAGTTCAATTTGCATTTTCTTTGAATCAATGTTTAATGTCTTTTTTTTTTTTTTTTTTTTTTTTTTTTTGTGAACTTACTTCGCTTGTGAGAAGTGATTTGTAGAGATTATAGTTTTGATATTTATGTATATGGTCTTTCTCTTAAAAAAAAAACAAAAATATTTTAGTAGCAACCTTTTACAAGTTTCTACTCTAGAATTCAAACGAATTTTATAGCTAGAAATATGATCTTTTACCGAAATCTTTAAATTTAGTCACTGAAACATCCATTTTCTGCTATTTCTTTCTTTAAACGTAAATAAATTACTTAAATATTTACATTTTTAGAAACGAAAACATTGATAGAAGTGATATAACACCATTTGGGTCCCGGGTGGAAATTTTGGTGGTGAATCTTTGTCGACGCCTTACCATCTTCCTTTCCAAGAATTTTCTGTTTGACCAGGAGTCAACTAATACAATACAGACACTTCTAGTTTTGTAAGTTTGATCCATAATACTTGTAATTGAGCCGTTGTTGATCCCAGTTGAAACAGATCGAATTCCTTAGCTTGTAAAGTTTTAGTTATATTAGATAAATATAACACAACTATGGAAGAAACTGTGGTTGAATTTATTAAAGATTATGCGGAATCTAGTTTTTAATTTTAAGAAGAATTGTTAATGAAACAGTAAAATAATTATCACACAATTCAACAAATAAGCTCCAATATTATTAATGATAATAATACGAATACTCTCAAAGTATTATGGTTACAAAGACCTTGAAGCTACGAATTATATGTTTTTGATGCATCTAACTATATGCCCTATGACCTCCTTTTATACCCTAAGGAGTCCTACTCGGTTTACAATACTTTCCTAAGTATATCAAATCTTTTCTATAAATATCTAATACATATCTCATAAGCAGTATTAACAAAAATGTCTAACAGTGCTAACTTATACTAACAGTTGTAACTAGCAGTCTTAATCTTAAACAACGCTAAGTTTGTACTAGCAGTCTTAACTTTGCACAGGCAGTTGTAACTTCACTTAGCAGTCTTAACTTTATCTGAGCAGCAGTAACACCAATATGAGTAGCAGTTGATCAAACAGCATCTAGATGGCTTTTAATCCCTACAATCCTCCCATAAACTTGATATTCTTCTTCAAAATCATCAAGTTTCTTCATTTAAAGCTTCATCAACACCAGGAGGATGCTTCCAAACACTTCTTTACTTCTTAAGCTGTTTCAGGATGAATTTAACAAGCTGATTAGCCATTTCACTTTCATATTCAATTTGAAGCTTCTTTTCCAACATCATTGAAAGTGTAGGTGGTGTAAGGGGATACTTCTTCTCCACCAACATGTAGACCTACATAGACTGCATCATCAAGGAATGAACTATAACAATTCGTATTTTCAGGTTACTATTCATTTTTGAATTTTTACTATTCACTTCTAAAATTTTTATTTCACATTCTCGTAAGTTAACCTATTTTCATGATAACACGAGAGTTTGACACTCGTTGGGTCATTTTTGAAAGTTTCACAAAACTGTGTCTGAGATTTACGTTTATGTTTAAATGACATTTAGGCATCCCGATATGTCCACACAACATTAAAAACAAGAGAAATATGTGTTTTTCACATCTTACGACATTTTCGAGAGTTTTGGAATTTTACATTTTTCGATTTTGCATTTTACGCCTACAGTTTTAGGTTTTTACGACAATTAAGCACCCCGACAAAACTTATCACTCATTTAATATGCTAATATAGAGTATATGGATAAGTTTTAACAAATTTATAAGTTTTATATTTTTAGGATACCCGGTTTTAAGTTTCGTGACTTAACGACTTACAATTAGCGATTAACGGGACTAAAACTCATTCCGTAAACTAGATAATACCAAGACTAAGCATCTAGTCACCCTCCTATCTATATGGCCGACTATAGGAAGGTTCACCAAGCCTTGGTGGCTTGGTGTTAATTCTTGAACTTTAGGATAGCATACATGTGTCCAAACTTCCTATCTAAGCTTCCTAAAATATCCTAAACTTGCACCTCCTCATTCTAGCCTATATAAACTCATTCATTGACCAAGAAAAAACTCATCCTCACTTATTTTGAACATGAAAACCGAACCACCCTAATTCATACACATTCTTCATCTTTTATTTTCAAGTTACAAGTTCCATATCATAGTTAAAGCTCTTGTCAAGCTTTACATGATTCTAGTGTTTGTTTCTTCATTCTTTCATTGAATCAAAAGCTACACAAGAAGGGTTTCTAGTAGAAGACTTCAAGTGTTTTCCCAAGTCATCTTAACTTAGTATCAAGAGGTTGAAGAATTTGGAAGCTAGGGTTACTAGTTCTTGTTCTAGTTCTTTGATCATTGATTTCCTTTCTTATAGAAGCCAAAGTTGTAAGAAAGACTTACACACACTCTTGGTCAACATTATTTACATGTTTCATAATCTATGCTATATATGCTCTCTATATTGGATCATGATGTACAAAACCTTTAAAAACAAGTTGAAAGACCTATATGTTAACTTATATAAGTAAATAAGTAAACTAGTGACTTATGCTACGAAAAATGACCAAAATAGAATAGCCATGACCTTGCGCAACTACCTACTATTAAATATGGTTTTACAAGGAAAACTTAGCAATTTGAATCACCGAAAACGAGTACATGAGTCAAAAGTTATGATCAAAAGAAGTTAACGAAACTGAAAAACTAGAAACTGTCAAAATAGCTTACTGCATGAATCTGAGATCCTTTCGAGGCACTTCTGCTCCTAGTCATCAAAAAGTTAAAACACGAAAGTTTTCCGGAATGATGTTTTACGTCCAACACGTGGAAACTCGGCCTGAAAACGCCAACTAAAGGCAGTTTCTGTCTCAAATTGTAAAACAATTTTCGGCGTCAAATAAAATTAGTTTTCACTAGACAAGTTATTAGAAACCATGTTGTTTTCAAAACCAAATACTTAGTAGACATAATAAACTTTATAAGATAACAATCTTCATTCAAAATAAACTTTCCTAAGCTTATTCGACCTTCAGAATAGTAACTTTTGTAAAACGACGAGAAATTGTAAAACCATTTAAGTTACTTGTATAACTAAAAAGGACCAAACTACTTTTGTTAAACATCTAAACCAACTCAAACCCGCTTACGGAACATGACCAAACTTACTTTGCAAACCATGTAACCACTTAAACTATATGTCACATAATCAAACTACCAAAACATATGTTTTTCCATATCGAACACTACAAAACTAGGGAGCTTCATGTGAGGGGTTTCATTTGGGTAAACGGATCGACGAGTTGCTGGATTGATGATTTAAAGTGTCCTAGCTCCTCAAACGTTTACTACATAACCTCTGGATTATGATGGCCCGAACGGTAGTACGAGATATCTAAACTAAAAATGTTTCATAAATCGTTTCTATGAAATGACGTACACAAAACTACCAAGTACTACATCATGATCAATATAAGGACGTATATAGGCTCGTTTATGTTTTCCTAGACATTATTTCAATTGTAATAACCTAAAATCTGGAACAACATTGAAAGTTTGGATACGTTTATAACCTAAGTATTATAAATTGACACAACTATTTCCTAAATTAATATCACACGATTTATATGTCACTAGAGGTCCGATTTCTTTAAAACTTGTACACAACAATATTATTTGGAAACATGGCTAGATACATTTGAAGTAAAAAAAAAAGAAAAAAAAAGTCCTCCCCAAGATCTCGACACTCCTTTATTTCCCCCTCCCCCCACTCGTTATTCATCTCCCTCACAAACCGAATATCATTTTTCCTCTCAAACACAAAACCCTAAAAACCTACATCTTTATATTCGGCTCTCATTTATTCCTCCAATAAGATCAAGAAGGTACGAAGGGTGTAAGCAATGTGGTAATCGATTTCTTTTGGTGCTTTTATCCTTGGTGTGATCATGTGGTAATTGGGATCGAAGGGTAATGATTCCCTTGATTCGTCGTTTGATCCACCTTTGTATCCGTCTAAGGTATCCATCATCATCCTTAGTTCGTACCACATATATATACGATCTATAAAACATGAAACCTTAATTTTATATGTTGGTTAAATGGCAATACGAATGAGAATAAAGACCACATGAAATCATAACTTATACGCCTATATATTGTTGTTGTGGGTGTCGTGTGATTGTGAACTGATTTGGTGTGGTTTTGGTCAGCCCTAAATCGACATATAATGCACCTAATAAAGCCCTAAAAATATGTATTGAATGATCATTAATGAGCTTTTACAATTGAAAACCTTAGGCGTTAGATTTAGGGTTAGTAAGGGGATAAAAATTATGATTTTATGTGATTGGGTTTTGATTGCTAAAACGTATGAAAGTGTGTGTACATGCATGGTTGAACCAATCTAAGTTTAAACATATAATATAGTAATGTTAAGAAAAGGCTTATGGAATATATAGCCCTCGTGTGCGTTGGTATAAAGTGAACATGTTATTTAATGGTCTAGAATGGAGTTCTGAATTGGGCAGTTTTGAAACCTGAATATGTGTGCTTGATAACATGAGTTTCATAAGTGTATAATACTGGTTCTTTACTTTTAAACCTATTTTAATGTCATAATTAAGTTTTCCAATTGGTTTGGAGTGAATTGGAGTCGGATTGGTCATGTTTATGAATTTATGGGATCATGTGTCAAACCTGAGTTTTGGAAACTTAAAAATAAGTCGGTGTTTATGAATTTTAATTTTCTAACCACAAGGAACTGAGAGATTTCCTTTTACAGGAGTGATATTTATGTTATGTGTGACTTCCTGGAATTTTTGTAGATTTTTATGAAGGTTTCTATTGGGTTAATCAATTGAAAACTTTCGGGGTGTCTGTGCAGTTATCTTTCTGGGCAGGTTTGGGAAAACGATTTTTGAAATGGTACTATCACTTTGAAATAAAATATGAGAAAATTACTGTAAGTGCCCAACATATATAAGTATCTATGATAAATATTTGAGCTCCCCAGTAGACATTTATAAGTTAAGGATTTAGTGTAACCTAACCCCATTAAATGTGTTTTGACCTAAATAACATTTGTAACGTTAATGCGGATACTTTTGGTCATATGTTAACCTAATTTTTGATAATGAAACCCTAAGTTGTTTAATTGTGAATTGTGACCCGATGTTGGAAACTTACTAATGATGGAAACTAGCTAAATATGGAAAGTTACTAAATATAGAATGTTACTAATTCGGGAAAGTTACTTAATTCGGGAAACTCACTTAATTCGGGAAAGTTACTAAATATGGAAAGTTACTAATTATGAAAGGTTACTAAAAATGAAAGGTTTCTAAAAATAGAAGGAAACCCTAATATGTTAATCTGCTCAACAACAAGTGATGAGTCAGTAATAACTTATGAAATGGTTCCTAAATAATAAGTCGATCATTAATTCATGTAGATTTGCTGAAGAAGGAGTAACTTCCGATCCATATATTTTCTGATATGGGTTCATTTGCGGTTTAAGGTACAGATATTCTATCCCTTTTCAGTAGGGATTTCTCATGACTTCTTGATCCTTGACTTTGATTCGTTTGCTATGTTATGATCCATTTGCAATGATCCGTCTGATATGATTCCGTTTGATATGATCCATATTTGTTTACTATTGGTTTGATTATTCGTTTCATGTTATATTCTATTTATATAGCTATTATCTGAGCTGTATTTATCCCTTATCATTATATTGCATGTGTTATGCCTATTTATGTTGCCCATATTTGTAGCCAGCCATGGGGAGTCCATGACCGTGCCATTGATGCACCAATGGTAATGACGCTGTTAGTGGAGGCGGGTTTTTGTCCACTGCATTCCCATTTGATTATATTGCTATATATAGCGCACATGGCCCGTATATTGTATGTATGTTTAGTCTAGAACTGGCATATGTATATCTATTTTGAAGGGAGCATATGGATGCATCCTAGGTATTTGTTCAGTTATGATTTGATATATGATTGTGAATGGACTTGTGTGTGTGCAACACACCCCATTTCACTATTTGGTACATCGAGCTAGCTACTACATGTACAATTTGTTATATGATTTGTTGGGCATTTCCTTTGATATTAATATTCACTTTATGTTCACTATTATGCTTTGATTTCTTTCATATGTTCCATATTCTGTTTGACAACTTGTTTAGCAGGTTCTTTTGGATTCATTCGCTTATTCATTTCGTATATGCTTATTACCTTTCGTTTGTTTATATCTGTTCACTGGGCTTTTTAAGCTCAGCCGCATTTCTTTTCCTGCGGCAGGTTTAGGTTGGAAGCTGGGGATTGAGTGAAGTGTGCATAGAAGCTCTTAGTGGACCACCCTGACGATACATCCCCTTTGCATATGGATTAGACTTTGGAGTTGTCTTCCATTTAGATTTGTACTCTAGTTTGATAGTCATTATTATTTAGACTTATTATGTCCTTAGTTTCATTTTGAACTTTTGTAACCTTTGTATTTATAAAAGTCTTTCGCTTGCGTATATTATGTTCTGATCGACACCATAATGTGACATTTTGACCCTTATCGGGTTTGGGTGTTACAATTATGGTATCAGAGCTTAGCCTTCAACCTGTAGTACTTTAAGTTATGACCTGTGAAAGATTTGGCCATTAGATTTGCACTATAGGAGTTTATGAAACAACCTTTGAGAATTTGCCTTAGGATTTCCACTCTGAAGAAACTTAGGTTATGACTGGTAAGGATTGGGTAGACTATAAGAAATTTGTTTAAGTATCATTGCTTCCGCATCACTCTGATTCGTGCCTTACTTTTAGTTAAGCCCTTTTACAATCACTATTTCTGGAGATTAGAAACTTATTATTTTGCACAACCTAAGATTAGTGACCAAGTAAGTTTAAAATGCGTTGAGAATTTTGTGGTAATGCCTGACACTATATAAGCCTTATTTTTTGATTCCGACCTTAACCTCTGATTCGTTTGTTAATCATTTAGATGCCTCTTCGATCATTCTGAGAATTCTTATGACCATGATGTGTTTGACACATTCTGTGACATCTCTTACTTTTGCTAAGCATATTTAAGCCTCCCTACACTATTAGATTCATCTTACCATTTCTTATTCATATGAGAAATCTTGTGATAATTAACCACGTGTATGGAAATGTTTCCCTCACTTCTGAATGATAAGATCCAATCTGCTGATCTGTCTTCCTCTGGAATATTTGATTCGATATTATTCTGGATATGGATTTGTTGACTGAGCATCGAGATGCTAACAACGGTCATATTAGATTTGTCGTCTTTGGCGATTGAGAAACTCAGAATTCTATACCATGGGTCCCAACCTGGTAAACAATTACGATTACTTTTTCTTTGAAACCTCGTACGTTAATCCCTCGCGGTTGTGAAGATACTTTGTCTGATGAAACTCGTCTCGAGAGTTATTCGGTTATTTGAAATGTTCGCGATGTATTCTTTATTGAACTACCAAGATTACCATCTGGATGTGAAGATGTTTTGAACTGGTTATGAGAATTTGTTTAGTCACGACTCGAGGTAGAATGGAATCTCAATAAAGGCATGTGTATATGATGCAAGTATTATGACGCCTGGCCAACGTGATAACAGTTACATCATATAACTTGAATTTATTAGGATCACAGGATGTCTTGAGCAGTGCCTGAGAACAGTAAGTTGTTTGATTCAGAAACTCTATCCGTATTAGAGCAATGCTTTGCCTAGTTCTGAAACTCCGTATTGAACGACATCAGGTGAATGGAAAGAATTGAAGGACCGACTTCTAGGAAGTGGTTTCATCTGTTCGAGAGTGTATCTATGTTGTGCTCCAGTTTAATTGTGAAGAAGAATGATGATAGTATGAGGTTATGTATTGATTTTCAGAAGCTGAATCGCATTATGGTTAGAACCGTTATCCATTACCTCGAATCGACGATTTGATTAATCAGCGTCAGGGTGTGAAGTTTTTCTCTATGATTGAGTTTGAATTCGATTATTTTCAATTACGTTTAAAGGAGCGAGATATTCCTAGAATTGCTTTCCGTATTCGTTTTAATCCCTATGAGTATTGTGATGTCAATTGTATTGGCCACTGCTTTGATTGTTCTTATGGACTTGTTGAATCGTTTCTTTCATGAATATTTGGACAATTTGTCATAGTATGACATATTGGTATATTCAGAGATGAAAGAGAAATACGGAAATCATCTTCGTATTTTGTGTTGAGATTTCTACATCAGAAGAAGCTATATGTTATATTCTCGAAGAGCAAATTTTGGTTCGGATGAAGAATGAGAGGAGAATTTTGAGAAGCTGAAAAGAGATTTGTTTCTACTCAAGAAGGAGACTTAGCTACGTCCCTATGCAACACTGGAAGATTGTTGGTTATGCATCAGTACAGCTAGAACCGTAGGAAGTGAACTATCCGACGCATGACTTGGGAGAGATTGGTGACGGGCATGAAGAAGCTCAGGAGCAAGACGGTGGAATCTGATCTATGTTAGGAGACTTGAAGGAAGCGGTTTTGACTGAAGCATACAGATCTATCTACTCTATTCATCTTAGTTGTACTAATATGTATAAAGTCTTGAAGCAGAAAATTTTGATGGAATTGTATGAAGATGATTATGACTAACTTGGTGGCGAAGTGCTTAGCATGTTAACAGGTCAAGATTCGGCATCAGCGTACAAGTAGTTCTCCTTAGTTTGGATATTCGTATGAGGAACTGGGATTAAACTCTCAGGAACTTTGTAAGGGGATTTCCGCGCACATTTAGGAAGGACAACACGAATTGAGTTGTAGTGGATGCTTTGACTATGTCGGCCCACTGGAAGATTGGCAGAGATTTCTTTCGGCAGAAGATTATTCAAGCTACATGGCGCACCTGCAGTGATCGTGTCAGAGATTCGCGTTTCTACTTCACATTCCTAGGGAGAGCTACTGAAGGCTTGAAGAACCAGACTCAAGTTTAGTAATGCTTTGCACCTCAAAACCGATGGACAAACAGAACAACTATTCGAACTTGGAAGATTTGTTGAGCAGGAAACTTGACAAGTGTTAGTTCTGGTTGTGTTCCTCACTATGATTAGAAGGCTTGCAAGTGAAAAGGATTTTTATTTCAGAGTTTTTTATGAACGGAGATGTGGAACCCTTTTTGGTTGAATTAAGTCAGAGAGTTACTTATTGAAGATCCAGAGTTGATTCAGTGGCTAATGGATTAGTTATCTTTGTAGAAGAGAAATTTTGGAACTTTAGATCGGGAATTTGTGTGTTCCGTATGACGTTTCCATACAGAAGAATTAGACGTTTTGGCATCTAATGAAGAATTAGCTCACGATACGTTAGACCTTAGATTCGTTCATATCCGTATGATTATCCTACCTATTCCATTAGGCTTCTGATACGTGTTGATATTCCGATATGTGCTTAGTTGATCGTCGATACGAATGTGTTACCCAACTCTTTATGAAACTCTTGATACGTTTGATAATTCGATATATGCTTCTCTGATTATTAGCAAGATCCCTAGTTCATTCAGAATCTGGACAGAGTTGATGAAATTTTATCATTTAGCATTTCCTCCGTATTTTCCTCATGTGTATATGTGTTTCATGTATCTCTCAGTGAGATTATAACTATTATCTGTTACGTATATGTTCCGTATTCGTTGGATCAAGATTTGTTAAGAAATGTATTTTGTTGAAGAACCTGAGGCTATTTTCGAGCGTCAGGATCGGGTCATGAGAAATAAAACTATTCCTTTTGTGAAGATTCTTTTGGAAGAACCTCTCCGAGCGTGAGATTAGTTATTGTTAGTTCTTTCGTGATTGATACGTCTCCGTCTAACTTTTGCGACTTCAAATTTCGATGACGAAATTTTTCTTTTTAGAGGGGAAGAATTGTAATAACCTGAAATCTGGAACGACATTGAAAGTTTGGATACGTTTATAACCTAAGTATTATAAATTGACACAACTATTTCCTAAACTAATATCACACGATATATATGTCACTAGAGGTCCGATTTCTTTAAAACTTGTACAAAAAAAATATTATTTGGTAACATGGCTAGATAAATTTGAAATATTATTTGGTCCCAAAGATCTCGACACTCCCCTATTCCCCCCCCCCCCCCACTCGTTATTCATTTCCCTCACAAACCGAATATCATTTGTCCTCTCAAACACAAAACCCTAAAAACGTACATCTCTATATTCGGCTCTCATTTATTCCTCCAAAAAGATCAAGAAGGTACGAATGGTGTAAGCAATGTGGTAATCGATTTCTTTTGGTGCTTTTATCCTTGGTGTGATCGTGTGGCAATTGGGATCGAATGGTATTGATTCTCTTGATTCGTCGTTTGATCCACCTTTGTATCCGACTAAGGTATCCATCATCATCCTTAGTTCATATCACATATATATACGATCTATAAAACATGAAACCCTAATTTTATATGTTGGTTAAATGGCAATACGAATGAGAATAAAGACCACATGAAATCATAACTTATACGCCTATATATTGTTGTTGTGGGTGTCGTGTGATTGTGAACTGATTTGGTGTGGTTTTGGTCAGCCCTAAATCGACATATAATGCGCCTAATAAAGCTCTAAAAATCTGTTTTGAATGACCATAATTGAGCTTTTACAATTGAAAACCCTAGGCGTTAGATTTAGGGTTAGCAAGGGGACAAAAATTATGATTTTATGTGATTGGGTTTTGATTGCTAAAACGTATGAAAGTGTGTTTACATGCATGGTTGAACCAATCTAAGTTTAAACATCTGATATAGCAATGTTAAGAACATGTATTATGGAATATATAGCCCCCGTGTGCGTTGGTATAAAGTAAACATGTTATTTAATGGTCTAGAATGGAGTTCTGAATTGGGCAGTTTTGAAACCTGAATATGTGTGCTTGATAACATGAGTTTCATAAATGTATAATACTGGTTCTTTACTTGTAAACCTACTTTAATGTCCTAATTAAGTTTTCCAATTGGTTTGGAGTGAATTGGAGCCGGATTGGTCATGTTTATGAATTTATGGGATCATGTGTCAAACCTGATTTTTCAGAACATAAAAATCAGTCGGTGTTTATGAATTTTAATTTTCAAACCACAAGGAACTGAGAGCTTTCCTTTTACAGTAGTGATACTTAGGTTATGTGTGACTTCTTGGAATTTTTGTATATTTTTATGAAGGGTTATAATGGGGTAAGAAATTGCAAACTTTCGGGGTGTCTGTGCAGTTATCTTTCTGGGTAGGTTTGGGAAAATAATTTTTGAAATGGTACTATCACTTTGAAATAAAATCTGAGAAAATTACTGTAAGTGTCCAACATATATAAGAATTTATTATAAATGTTTGAGCTCCCTAATAGACACTTAAGTATGGTATAAAATTCATAAATATCGGGACCAAAATAAGATAAAATCTGAACTATATTATAAGTTAAGGATTTAGTGTAAGCTAACCCCATTTAATGTGTTTTGACCAAAATAATATTTTTAACATTAATGCGGATACTTTTGGTCATATGTTAACCTAATTTTTGATAAAGAAACCCTAAGTTGTTTAATTGTGAATTGTGACCCGAGGTTGGAAACTTACTAATGATGAAAACTTGCTAAATATGGAAAGTTACTAAATATAGAAAGTTACTAATTCGGGAAAGTTACTTAATTCGGGAAAGTTACTAAAGATGGAAAGTTACTAATTATGGAAGGTCAATGTTGCAAAAATCGGCCGATGAATCGGTAATCGGCCTTATACCTTGTTGATTTTTCAAAATCAGTGTAAAAAATTGGCCTAGGAAAAACTCGGCCACTAATCCGTCAAAAATCGGCCGAATCGGTCAAAAATCAAACGAATCGGTCAAAGATCGGCCAAATCGGCCAAAAATTGGCCGAATCGGCCTAATCGGTCAACTTAAATTTTTTTTTAGGCATTCTACTTAATTTGGGGATCGTTTATTTCACTTATAATGCACAATGGGCTTCATAATCAGAATTGGAGCCTTTTAATGAGGTTTGGAAACATAGTAGGCTTGGAATCAGTTAAGATCTTTAGTTTGGTCTCCAGAAATACACAAAACTTGCAAAAAATGCCAATCCGATTAATCCCGCCTTGACCGATTAATCGCTGCAGGGTGGTCGACCGCCCGACTACCGATTCACGATTTTTGCAACATTGTGGAAGGTTACTAAAAATGAAAGGTTTCTAAAAATAGAAGGAAACCCTAATATGTTAATCTGCTCAACAACAAGTGATGAGTCAGTAATAACTTATGAAATGGTTCCTAAATAATAAGACGATCATTAATTCATGTAGATTTGCTGAAGAAGGAGTAACTTTCGATCCATGTACTTTCTGATATGGGTTCATTTGCAGTTTAAGGTACAGATATTCTATCCCTTTTCAGTAGGGATTTCTCATGACTTCTTGATCCCTTGACTTTGATTCGTTTGCTATGTTATGATCCATTTGCAATGATCCGTCTGATATGATTCTGTTTGATATGATCCATATTTGTTTACTATTGGTTTGATTATTCGTTTCATGTTATATTCTATTTATATAGCTATTATCTGAGCTGTATTTATCCCTTATCATTATATTGCATGTGTTATGCCTATTTATGTTGCCCATATTTGTAGCCAGTCATGGGGAGTCAATGACCGTGCCATTGATGCACCAATGGTAATGACGCTGTTAATGGAGGCGGGTTTTTGTCCACTGCGTTCCCATTTGATTATATTGCTATATATAGCGCACTTGGCCCGTGTATATTGTATGTATGTTTAGTCTAGAACTTACATATGTATATCTATTTTGAAGGGAGCGTATGGATGCATCCTAGGTATTTGTTCAGTTATGATTTGATATATGATTGTGAATGGACTTGTGTGTGTGCAATTGATGAGTGCCTATTTACTCATCATTTTATGCCCATTTATACATAAAAATAACTAAAAACCGCCAAATATACCAATTTATATTGCAGATATCCTTGGATTGTGTTTTTATGTATTTCAGGTACAAAGGATTGAAAACAGAGCAAAAACGGGCATTTTTGGATCGACTCGACAACGTTCGTGCATTTGATCAAGTCAAGACAAAGTCAAAGTCAACCCTAGGAATTAGCATTGGATTGAGTTTGGAAAAACGAACCCGAAGCCATTTTTTATGGGCCAACCCGACCCAATTTAATGGGCCAAGTCAACCCATTTTAAGCCTTTTATTAATAAAACCAAATCCAAAACTATTAAAACCCAAAACCAAATCCAGCCCAATTCATAAACCCCCAACCCGGATCCAATCCTAACAAAACCCCGACCCATCCCGTTTTATTAATAAAACCATGGTCAATCCCCAGTCAACCCTTCCCTCTTTCCCGCCAAACCATACCACCTCCCACCATCATTACCCTGCATCTCCACCACTTCCTACCCCCTCCAAATAGCTCCAGTCCACCCCACTCCAAGACAAAACCCCTTCACATGTCAACCATTCCACCTCAGCAATTCGAGTGGTACAATTGGGCGCCAAAAGCAAATTAAAGGCTGAGATGAAGATTAGTCTAATCCAAGGGTTGATATAGAATCAAAAGAAGCACAAGATGATAATGAAGTTGCACTCTCTCACAAAACAAACACAAGACAGAAGAATACCTTAGTTTAAGATTAGTATAAATAGGACCATATGTAAAGCCTGGAGGGGAGTTGTTTTTTAGTTTTTATCAGCTTTAATTTAAGTTTAATCTACGTTTTTAAGTCTTCAGTTCATTTACAGTTATTGTGTTTTAATTTCCAAGCCTTGTAACTGTTGTTCCCTTTACACGCTTAGAAGGAACTACAAAGTTAATCTAATTGTGCTTATGACTGAGAATAATGTACTGATTAATTACAACTGATAAGTAAAACGTAAATATAAAAACACACAAGTTTTTCAACGTTTAAATTCTTATTAGAAATCAATCAAAGAATCTATTACCCAAGTGTTTGCGGAATAAACACTTGGGATTGAATAGACAAGGTATGGTGTGTTCTCCTCACTAAACTCAAGTTATACTTGAGTGACAACAATAAAGACCCACTGAGCTATCTCAGGGATGCAGTTGCTCTTTGAAGAAGAAAAGTGGTTTTGTGAAAGTCTAAGCTTTTAATGCAAAAAAACTCTTTTTACTTTTCTCAATCTGTTCATATTTATACACAAGTATAAAAGAGCACTGATGATTAAAATACAAAAAGAATAAGCAAGCGTGTCTGAAAACTACGACATTATTTGTCATTTCCAAGAACCAATAGGAATAGCCTAAAAGTCTTTCCGAGTGTCAGTTCTGACACTGCTTGACTTTTAGCCGTTTTTATGGAAGGTTCGTTTCTGGCCCGATAAGACTACTCCTTATCTTTCCAAACTCTTCCCGCCTAATCCGCCTTTCTTTCAGACTTTAGGTTCTTCAGTCTACGCCTTCAGTCTTCAGTCTTCAGTCTTTAATCACTTATTGTTGTTGAGGAGACTGGGGTTCAGTGAGTTCTTGTCCAATACTCACTGAACCCATCATCTTCTTCTTTGGCTTAAGTCCTACTCAGGGAGTTCAGCCTTCCTGAGAGGTGAATCCTTCTTCTTAGACTCGTCTTAAGCATCCTGAAGATGACTCACTGAGTGACTATTCACTCAGTGACTTGAGAGTGTTTACGGTTGATTAACACTTGGCTAATTTGTGTCCAAATCCTGTTTTAAGGACTCTTGGGTACTGACGGACCCAACAATCTCCCCCTATTTAGATATAAATTATGCCTAAGTGTTTTGATCAGTTATGAGTGTGACAAAGGGCTTCTTCTCATACTGAATATACTAGAAAGCTATTAAGGACACTGATATAACAAAAACGTGGGCCATCATTTTATTTATGTCATTTACAAAGTCCTAACATCTAATATAATGCTCAGGGTTCTTGTTCTCCTTCCAAGATACCCAAGAGTTCCAGTTTAGCTCTGTTCGACACTAACACTTCTACGTCAGGTCGCTCTTTCATCATCCTATCCATCAGCTTGACAAACTCTTCATTTTCAGGAGTCTTCATGGAAAGTTCCATTAGATTGTATGCCAGAAGAGTTGTCGTTTCCACAAGGTTGATGTCACTGACTCTTTGGAAGGCCGGTTGGCTGAACTCATCAACAAAGAATATACCATACTCAGGCTCCTTGATGACCAGGTTGGGAACAAACTTGACTCCCTGAGGAGGAATCCTGTTGCAGTGAAGAGCAGCTATGAATTGTTCAGGCTCCTGACCCACAGCTTTTTTTTCCTCCCGGTCTTCTAAGTAGGTTCAGGGATTGACAGTCCCTGAGAAGCAAGCGCCTTCTCATGATCTATTCCTAAACTCTTAGCCACTTTTTCCAGTTCCTCATATTTAGAGTTCAGGGTCTTAAGAAGGCTGGGAACGATCTTGCCATGCTTCTTCCTCAGGATGGGCATCATCATGTTCCATTCCCTTAACCCATATTTTGAGAATCTGAAGGGTTTATTTACCTCAGACTTTCTTGGTCCCCTGTGAACCGTAACGCTTATTGGGTTGGTGAGGTGAATGGTCGTGTCAATGATTGTGCCTTCACCCTTGGTCTTTCTCATGTGCTACATGTACCTCTCATAGGTTTTCTTCCTCCTTTCATCTTTAAGCCTGACCTGCTCATTGTGTTCCCTGATGCGGTCGGCCTGAAGTTTGAGGAATTCTTCCCCCCTGATATCCTGATCAGTCTCCTTTATTACCTCCTTGCCAACCTCAGCAATTATAGGTCTGTTGATTTGCTTGTCTTTTTCTTTGGCCCTTCTTATGTTCTGTTCATGCAAGACTACGGCCACTTCCACTGGAGTCCCAAAGAAGGTCTTTCCACCATCCAGTTCAACCATAAATGGTGCATCCGGGTCGGGTCGCCTTTCAGTAGATTCCGGAACCAATTGCAGTTGAGGATCTTCAGTCACCATGATTCCCTTCACTTTGTCAGTGGGAGAGGGTTGACTGGTGGAAGTCTCAGGCACTTCTGTTGCTATGGCTTCAGGTTGTACATGGATTGTAGCAACAACAAGTCATGAGGATGAAGGTTCAGGAGTACGATCATCAAATTTCTCCCCCTCAACAGGTGCTGGAACTTCAGTGTATGTACCTGTTGACTGAGGAGTTGGGGTAACCAGAGAGGCCTGAAGAATAGATAGGATGCTGGAGACCATTTTCTTCATTTCAGAGGTCTCATTCTTCAGTGTGGTCATTTCTTCGGCCATGGCATTCTGAGTGGTGGTGAGTTCAGTGACCTTGGTGGTATAGTGGGTGATCAGCTCATTATGTTTTGTTGAGAGCTGATCAAAGGCTGAGGATATTTTGTTCATGTACTCCTTGGAATCAGCAACTGACTGATGAAGAGAATCTTGCTGAGACCTTATGATTTTGAGATCCACCCCCTGAAGAAGCTTGAGAAGCTCAATAATGTTGGTGGAGGTGGTCTTCTAAGTATCCTTGTACTCTTTTAGCTTTGTGATTAGGGTGGGATCATCTCCGAGTTCTTCCTGAATATGATCAAGAGCCTTCAGTATGTTGGTGAGCTTCTTGTCTTGTTCAGTTCCCATACAATCAAGAGATTCTCTCAGGTCACCGAGTTGTTTGTTAGTAAGTTTGGCGACTTGAAGCACTTTGCCCTGAGATTCTTCAACATTAGCCCTGAAGTCAGCATAGTTGGCTGTTGCTTCAGTATGCTGATCCCATTGCTCTTCAGTAATCTCACGAAAGAGAGCATGGTTGGCTTTGCGAAGAAACATTACCAGCTGCCATTCAGTAAGTGGATGAATAATATCATATTTCTGCAACCACTAAGGAGTAGCAGGAGCAGATGAGTGACCTGATGATGATGATGATGTTGTTGGGTTGGTTACGGTAAGGGGTTGTTGATCCTCAGGAGGAGGAGATGATTTTTGTTGTTCAGGGTGCTGAGGAGAGTTGTGTGTTTCAGTCTCTATTTCCTCCTCAGCAGCAAAAATTTCTTCATCCCCAAAATCTACCATCTCCTCATCAGATTCTTCATCCATGAGATTCTGAATATCCGCAAGATTAGGAACCTTGGCTGAACCTGGGTCCCCCTCAGAAGAGGGCTTGCCTTCGTTGTGGCCGGGTCCTGACCCCTCCAAGTGCACTGAGTGGGTTTTCTCAGCCTGGACTTTGGAGTCAGTTCCTGAGTGACTAGATCCGCCATGAGGGGTTGTGGGTTCCGTATTAGCGGGTGGTTTAAATCCCTCTGAGTCTTTGTCCCCCTGAGTGCCTTCAAGGACTGGCCGGAGTTTTCCAGTACTATCATGAGGCAATGATTGTTGGTGGACCCCCTTCCCATCAGGGTTGTACTGCCCTTCTGAGGATTTAGGGTCCTTTTCTCCCTGAGATCCTGAGTGTGATTTCTCAGGATCGTAAACAGGATGTGATTGGGTGTGGGTCCCCTTCTCAGTAGAGTAGTGTTGCTCTACCGAGGATTTAGGACCCTGTACTCCCTCAGGCAAAGGTTGGGATTGACTAATGCCTTCATCGGGATGTGAGAGGGTAAACGTTCCAAACCCCACTGACTTGTGTATGTCAGTAGGGCCATGAGGAAAGGTTTTGCCCGAGGACACTGAGAATGATTTCTCAGTATCCTCCATTGGCGTTTGTTTTAAGGTCAAGAGAGTCTCAAGAGTGGGTGTCTCAGAGGTCATGGCTGTTGTTTGCCTTGCTTTAGGCTCTGAGGCATAGGTCTCAAGGACGAGTGGTTTGGGTTTAACCACCTTCTTAGACCCTGCCTTCATTTTCTTCTTCTCCTGCTTTGTAGGAGAAGGAACAGGTGAGACAGCCTTTGCTTCCTGAATGACCAACAACATGTATGTGGTCAGGGAGACTGGTTGTACCTCAGTAAGGTCTCTTGAATAGTTGGCTTTATGAAGGATGTCAAGTTTAGATCCCTCAATGTCAGGCCTAACATAATCAGAGCCTAGTAAGTCCTGAAGCGCACAGGAAATGAACCTAGGGTAAGACATGTGTCTTTGCTTAGATTTTCCTGATAGCTTGGCTACGAGGTCACGGAAAATTATTCCTCCGATGTCAATCTTTCTACCCTCCAGGAGACTGAACACCATCAATTGTTGTGATGCATTCAGTTACTCCGTGGAGGATTTATTGCCCCCAAGGACCTGAATGACAAAGGTCATCAGGATCCTCCAGACAGGATGGAACCAAGTCTTAATTATTGGTGCTTTGGCCAATAATGTTCTTGAGGCCACGTTAGGTTGTTTTGGGTCATGTGGCCCTAGTAAAAGCAATTCGGCCTTTACTTCTTGGTCAGTGGGGTTGGGCTCAAAGTTTTCAATGAAATCAAGACTTGTAGCCTTGATGAAGGTTGGGTAATCCAGGGAGACGGTCCTTCTCCCATTCATCACTAAGAACGTGATTATTGAGTCTTTGGTCTCCTCAGGGCTTGTTGCCACTGTTGTACACCAAAATTCCCTCAGACAGTCATTATATATGACTGAGGGGTTTTTTGGGAACGCCGTAGCAAGAAAGTAGTTTTGAAGATATTTAACCACATTCTTGTACGCCCAAAATTTTTCGGGGTAGGCAAAGTTTCCTATGACGTTATTTTTGGTCATGTCCACGCCCTCCATTGTGAATTCCACATTTGGGGCGTAGGTTATAGCTTTAAAAGTAGCCATTTGTTTGAAAGGTCTTCGTTTTACAAGAAAATGGTCTGGTTTTCTAAAGATGAAGAACACACACAATAGTTTTGAAAGAAAAGGGAAGAGTTTGCTTAAGATTTTCTAAAACGTGTGTGTGTTAATCCGTTTTAGGGGTATTTATAGGAAAGTGGAGGGAAGGGTGGTTTGGGTATTAAGCGAATTATTCTCAAAAATTTGAAAACTGTTTTGTATAAAATGTTTGGGATCCGCATTAAATGCCACCACTCCACTTTCTCGAGTTTTGTGCAACAGTCGAGGTGAACAGTTGTGCCGTCTACAAAAATTGTAATTTGCAGGGATTACATCATCACATATATGATGTGTGAGGAGAGGCATTTAATGCCAAGTGGGTATGTGGGGGCCCAAGATATGTATGCCAGTTGGTAAAAGAACATATATTCCTATATTAAATAGGTATTCAGTTACCAACCTCAGACATTTACTAACTAGATACTTAGAGCATTTAAGTTAGCATTGAATGTCATCTTGAGGGACCTGAATGACTTTTCATTTAGTGAGGGGTTCAGGGAAGGTGATTCAGTGATCTTTTTCACTGAGGAACACATTGAGTCATGGACCCTAGTTTTTCAGAATTTACACTAAGTTGGATGGATTCACTCAGTGGACTGATTCTCAATATCCAACATTCCTAGTTCAGCTTTCAGTCTTGTGAAAGTTGGTTCATCCAAAGGTTTGGTGAATATATCAGCTAGCTGATATTCTGTAGGAATAAAGTGTAATTCAATGTCACCATTCATGACATGGTCCCTGATGAAGTGATATCTAATGTCAATGTGTTTTGTTCTCTGATGAAGAACAGGGTTGTTTGAGATGGCAATTGCACTTGTGTTATCACAAAAGATGGGAACCATCTTATGTTGGATTCCATAGTCATTGAGTTGACTTTTCATCCAAAGTCCATTTGCACAACAACTGGGTTCTGTAACATATTCAGCTTCAGCAGAGGACATGGCAACAGATTGTTGCTTCTTAGCACTCCAACAGACTAATTTTCCACTAAGAATTTGGCAGGAGCCTGAGGTGCTTTTTCTGTCCATGTTGCATCCAGCATAGTCAGAGTCACAGTATCCTTTGAGATCAAGGCCTAAGCATTTTTGGATAGTATAATCCAAGGTTTGGAGTACCTTTCAGGTACCTGAGTATCCTTTTCATAGCTGTGAGATGAGATTCTCTTGGGTCAAATTGATATCTGGCACACAAACATACTGAGAATTGGATGTCAGGCCTTGATGCAAGTAGATACATTAGTGACCCAATCATTCCTCTAAATAGAGTCTGATTGACTGATTTACCAGTGAGGTCATGACCAAGATTGTTGGGGGGAACCATAGGAGTTTTGACTGAGGCACAGTCACTTAGCTCATACTTCTACAATACGCTTCTGACATACTTCTCTTGACTGATAGAGGTTCCTTTATCAGTCTGCTTGATTTGCAGTCCAAGGAAGTAAGTCAGTTATCCCATCATGCTCATTTCAAATTTCTTTGCCATCAGTTTTTCAAACTGTTTGCAAAGTTTATAAGTTGTTGAGCCAAAGATGATGTCATCAACATATACTTGTACAAGTATGACATCCTTATTTTTCCTGTAGATAAACAATGTGTTATCTATCTTGCCTCTGACAAATTTATTTTGGATTAGGAAGGCTGAGAGAGTTTCATACCATGCCCTAGGAGCTTGTTTCAGTCCATAAAGGGCTTTGTTAAGCTTGCAGACATTGTCAGGAAACTCACTGCTTTCAAATCTAGGAGGTTGCTGAACAAAAACTTTTTCTTTCAGTGTGCCAATTAATAATGCACTTTGAACATCCATTTGGTACACTTTGAAGTTCATGTAGGTTGCAAATGCAAGGAAGATCCTGATGGCTTCCATCCCTGCCACTGGTGAAAATGTTTCTTCATAGTCAATGCCTTCTTGTTGATTATAGCCTTTGGCTACAAGTCTGGCCTTGTTTTTTATGACTATGCCATTTTCATCATATTTGTTTTTAAACACCCATTTCATGCCAATGACTGAAACATCTTTAGGATATTTGACCAATGTCATTACCTTGTTTATGTCAAATTATTCCAGTTCATCATGCATGGCCTGAACCCAACTTGGATGTTTAAGTGCTTCTTTGACACTTTTGGGTTCAATTGTGGAGATGAAGTCCACAAATAGGCATTCATTGGCTGAGGCTGCTCTTAGACTAGCAGCCATGCTTCTGGTGAGCATGCCTTCAGTAGGCTCTCCAATTATATTGACAAGTTCTATATCCTAAGACCTAGTCCAACTGTCCTGAGGTCTTGGATACTGATTAGAACTTGTGGAGGCCTGATTGGTAGGGTCTGGTGTAGACACCTGATGATCTTCAAGATCTTGAGTGTCTAATTGGGTTGACTGATCACTGAGATTGTTTAGTTCCTAAGCACTTTGTTCAGACTGATTGATTTCATCAGTACTTCTTTGCGCTTCAACAAACTCAGTGATGGTTGGGTAAGGAAGGTTGTGAGGGATGATGTAGTAGGAGATGTCAGCATTTGCTTGGTACTGAGTGGAAGGATCATTGTCAGGATGATGTTCATCAGGAGGGTATCTTGATGAATCATCAATACCTATCTCTTCCACTAAGGTGTTAGAGACACTGATTACATCAGTGCTCTCATCAAAGGTGACATGGAATGTTTCCTCAGTTTGCTGTCTCCTAGTGTTGAACACCTTGAAGGCCTTTGAGACAAGTGAGTATCCTAGGAAGTATCCATCATCAGCTTTGGCATCAAATTTTCCTAAGTGATCCTTGTGATTATGAATAAACACAGGACACCCAAAGACATAAAAGTAGCTGATGTCAGGGATCCTTCCCTTGAATAACTCATAAGGGGTTTTGCTATGTCTCTTGACAATGATGGATCTGTTTTGTGTATAACAGGCAGTTTTGACTGCTTCAGTCCAAAAGTGTTTGGAAAGGACTGATCCATTTAGCATTGTCCTGGCAGCTTCAATGAGTGTTCTATTCTTCCTTTCAGCAACACCATTTTGTTCAGGTGTGTAAGAAGAGGAAATTTTTTGGGAAATTCCTTTCTCATCACAGAAACATTCAAGTTCATAGTTTGTGAACTCTGTTCCATTGTCAGTCCGAATCTGTTTGACTTGAATGTCATTTTGATTTTTGATGTTCCTGACAAAGGACATGATTGTTTCAGCTGCCTGACTCTTTTTGATTAGGAAGTAAACCCAAGTGTATCTTGAGTATTCATCCACAATGACCAGAGTATATTTCTCACGGTTAATGGATCTAGGACTGATGGGCCCAAAGAGATCCATATGGAGAAGATGAAGGCAGTTCCTGATGGAAAAGTTTGTTTTGGTTTTAAAGGATGCTCTACGATGTTTACCTTTTTCACAGGCAGAGCATGGTTTATCCTTTGAAAACACAAGTGATGGTAAGCCAAGGACCTTGTTTTGTTTTACAAGATTGTATATGTTTTTGAAGTTCAGGTGGGAGAGTCTCTTATGCCAAAGCCAGTTGAGGGTTTCAGTGGCCTTAGCAAAGAGACAAGTTCCATTCTGAGTTAGACTGGACATGTCTAACACATAAACATCTTGCCTTCTTGGTGCAATAAGGACAACTTCCTTATTTGCATTGAAGATGGTTCCTTGCTTATCATCAAACTGAACTATGTACTTTGCATCACATAGTTGACTGACACTGATCAAATTATACTTAAGACCATTGACATAAGCTATCCTAGTAAAGACTATACCACTACAGTTTACTGAACCATAACCTTCAGTGAGACATGATGAATTATCAGCAAATACCACCTTGGGTCCTGGTTCTTCTACATATTTGTGCAGATACTCTTTCATACCAGTCATGCTCCTTGAACATCCACTATCTAGATACCAAATTGGCTCCCTGGCATGCCTCTGCACAAATGGTAAACTGAGTTAGTTCTTTCTAGGACCCCTCATCTTGGAGGGCTTGGCTTTAGTAGCCTTCTTAAAGGAAACAATTGATTCATGGTCACTGGTTAAGTGGACTGAGCTACCACAGGTTTTGCATTTGTTTGCTGAGGTAGACTCAGTAGACTGAGAGGATGACTTGGTCATACCTCTTCTGGTTTGAATGACTTTCTCATGTCCTGATGTGTCATGAGTGGGATCTCCACAAATTTCACAACTGTTGTCCATTAGACAATCCTTAGGAAGGTGGTCATTGAAGCCACAGTGAGGTCAAGGTGCAAAAGGCTTGGCCTTTTGTTTCTGTTTCTATTTAGAATCAGAAGGATATTTTAAAGCCTTTGCTTTAAAGTTTGCCATCTTTGATGTGGCTGTGTATGATTGGTGATCAGAGGTCCTGTGATCTTCCTTTTTGCACATCATGCAGTAAAGGATTCTATAGCAATCATCAGTGAAATGATTGGTATAGTGACACAGCTCACACCTTTTCAGGGATTTGGAGGGTTTTGGTTTGGTGCTTGAGGAAGCTGATTTGGGTTCCTTCATCTTGGATTGAGAAGGCTTCTCAGAAGATTCAATCTTCTCACTCAGCTTCCTGACAAGCTCAGCCAACTGATCAATTTTTGAGTCAGGGCTTTCTGTTTTTACTTCAGAGGGGACTGAAGTTGATGAGTCATCAGTATGAACTGAGACTTCAAGGGTTTGCCTTTTCAGGATGGTTTTTCCCATTCCTGTTTTCTCCTTTGGAGAATGTTAAGAGTAGACCAATAGTGTGAGGTCTGAGCTTGGTGCAGCTTCCTGAAGGACTTTCAGAGGTGGGAGTGGTGTAAATGATTTTGATTCAGACTCATTGACTGACTCAGTACTACTGGGTTGGTCAGTGAGTCCAAGCATATTTTTCAGAGCCTGACTTTCGGGAAGTAAGATTTTTCCAGTCTCAAAGTTAGGTAACTTACTGACTGGGTTGTCACTGATAATCCAGTCATTTGACTTGGGTTTCATTTCCTGCTCAAAAGATATGCCAGCTGGAATAAAAGTCTTTTCTCTGTGACTATCACTGGGGGTTTTAGTGAGTTGGTCTTTTCCTATAATTTTCTTGTTTTCACTAGGAATTAGACTCATAGTTTCATAGACTTTGGGGTTCTTTTTAGTCCAGCCTTCAATAACAGCCTTTTCTTTGTTAAGTTCATTTTGAAGAGCTTGATTTTGTTTCAAAATATCAGTGTTTTGAATTTGTAGTGTAATAGTTTCTAACTTGGCTTGTTTTAATACCAGCAATTCATCTCTACACTTATTTAATTCTAACACAAGATTGTTATATTTTGAAAGCAAGTTAATTCTTTGTTCTTCTACAAACTTAAGATCTACACAAATATAATTCATATAGGACTGCCAGTCAGAATCATCATCTATTGAAAGTAAAGTGCTTACCTTCTTCATGGTTATGTTCACCCATTCACCATTCCTTGTATGGCTTTTTCCAACAACCACCTGATCACCTTCAGAAAGTGCCATCAATGCACTTACTCTAATTTCCTCATCTTCTGAGGAGACCTCTTCTTCATCCCAGTCATAAGCTTCTGCTACAAGAACCTTGTTCTTTGTCTGAACAGGTTTGGAAGTTTGAGCAGCCTGAGACATTGAGGAATTAGTTTCAAGGAGGGCAATTTTAGCCTTAGCTTTCCTATATTTAGCCTCAAAGTCCTTTTGACCCTTTTGAACATTATTGTTTTGAAAATGTTGGGTCGACTGAAGCATTCTAGGTTGAAACTTGCTAGTTCCAGAGGATCTGTTTCCAAAAAATTTATAAGAGGGTTCTGAGATGGTTTTTGAATAATAGTCTCTAGCAAAGTGGCCCTTTTTTCCACATTGAAAACACTCAGTGGTTTCATTTGCTTTAGCTTTTGAAAATTTTGACTGATTTCTTTTGATAAAACATTTTGAATTGGCAAGGAGTGCCCTTTCTTGGAATTCCAAGTTTAAGTCATTTAGGTACTCATCACCAGTTCTTTCATCAATCTCATCATCAGAATCCTCTTGAAAATCCTGTACAACACCATTAGAATAAAATGCAGTTGATATGGGTGAGGAGGTCAGGGCCATTTTGGTCTCAAGAGCTTTGTTTGAGTCAGGGTATCTCCTAGAGATTAAGTTGTCCTCATAGACAAACTTCCCATAGATCTCAGGGAGCTCAAGGGTCTGAATGTGGTTAGCATTCCTGAGGCCTTGTGAGAAGTTTAGCCACTTCTCAGGGAGACTGTTGACAAAGCCAACATTGATCTCATGCTTAGACACAACTACACCATCATTTGACAGTTCATTTATTAGGGTCTTGTATCCGGTATATGTCTGAGAGAGACTTTCAGAGTCCTTTGCCCTGAAAGTGTTGTACTTAAGTTTCAGGTCCATGATCCTGTTTTCCTTGGTATCTGAGGGACCTTCAAAACTTTTAATCAAGTCAACCCAAGTTTGCTTGGCTGTTGAACAGTTAATGGTTGATTTCGTTATATCGTCAGGAAGACAAGATATAATTATGCTTTTCAGGCGTTGGTCTTGATTGACCACCCTTCTCTCATCAATGGTCCACTGAGGTTCAGGCTTGTTTAGCCCCTCCGCAGTCTTAGGGACAAAAGGACCATCCTTGATACAAGTGATGTAGTATGGTTCCATACCAGTCAAGTAGCAAAGCATTCACTTTTTCCACTTGCTAAATTTTCCAGCTTCGAGTCTGGGAGCAACAGCAGAATAGCTGCCACCCTTTTTATCGACGAGCTGGGGCACATTAACATCAGCCATAGTAGGATCTTGGTTTTAAAAACCTTGAGCACTCTTATTTTTTGAAGATTTTATAAACCAGAGGCTCTGATACCACTTGTTGTTCCCTTTACACACTTAGAAGTAACTACAAAGTTAATCTAATTGTGTTTATGACTGAGAATAATGTATTGATTAATTACAACTGATAAGTAAAACGTAAATATAAAAACACAAGTTTTTCAACGTTTAAATTCTTATTGGAAATCAATCAAAGAATCTATTACCCAAATGCTTGCGGAATAAGCACTAGGGATTGAATAGACATGGTATGGTGTGTTCTCCTCACTAAAATCAAGTTATACTTGAGTGACAACAATAAAGACTCACTGAGCTATCTCAGGGATGCAGTTACTCTTTGAAGGAGAAAAGTGGTTTTGTGAAAGTCTAAGCTTTTAATGCACAAAAACGCTTTTCACTTTTCTCAATCTGTTCCTATTTATACACAAGTATAAAAGAGCACTGATGATTAAAATACAAAAAGAATAAGCAAGCGTGTCTGACAACTACGACATTATTTGTCATTTCCAAGAACCAATAGGAATAGCCTAAAAGTCTTTTCGAGTGTCAGTTCTGACACTGCTTGACTTTTAGCCGTTTTTATGGAAGGTTCGTTTCTGGCCCGATAAGACTACTCCTTATCTCTCCAAACTCTTCCCGCCTAATCCCGCCTTTCTTTCAGACTTCAGGTTCTTCAGTCTACGCCTTCAGTCTTCAGTCTTTAATCACTTATTGTTGTTGAGGAGACTAAGGTTCAGTGAGTTCTTGTCCAATACTCACTGAGCCCATCATCTTCTTCTTTGGCTTAAGTCCTACTTAGGGAGTTCCGCCTTCCTGAGAGGTGAATCCTTCTTCTTAGACTCGTCTTAAGCATTCTGAAGATGACTCACTAAGTAGCTATTCACTCAGTGACTTGAGAGTGTTTATGGTTGATTAACACTTGGCTAATTTGTGTCCAAATCTTGTTTTAAGGACTCTTGGGTACTGACGGACCCAACAGTAACTCTTTTCTAAGTTTAATGAAATTTGAAGTTTTTAGAAAAATCCGTTTGTGCAATTTATGTTATGTTGTTGTTTAAAAAGTGTTCATAAGCTCATATTCAGCCTCATAAGCTCATACAAGCTCTACACAGTTTGTTTGAGCTGTGTTTTTACACTTAGAATCATTTTTAGCTCAAAAATCCAAAAAAGTTAACAAAAGTCTAATAAGCTATTTGTGGATGATAAGCCAGACCTGCAAGGGATTATTGCTGTTACTAGCTTGTCTTTTGACAAGCTAGAGCTAGTAGAGTAGTCCCGAGCATATTTTGCCCTGTTTGTGCAAGGGCTTTGTAAGTTTTCCATTTAAATTGCTCATTTAGTGTACAACTGCTTATTTGCTTATTTTAGT
The DNA here is from genome assembly GCA_021014915.2 of Artemisia tridentata subsp. tridentata. Lineage (NCBI taxonomy): Eukaryota > Viridiplantae > Streptophyta > Magnoliopsida > Asterales > Asteraceae > Artemisia > Artemisia tridentata. The sequence continues at coordinate 245,790,081 of CP139507.1, read as the reverse complement.
GCTTATTGGTTTACTTAGTGATTTTATCTGCTTTTTGTAGCTTATTAATGCTTTTAGTAGCTTATTCATAGTTTAGTATTCTCTTATTTCTGTTTTTGCTCTAAACTCATAAAAATCCAAAAAATTAGCATAATCCATTAGCTTATTCAATAGTGCTCATTTTCAGTTACTTTTTGCTTTTTAGTACCTAATATATCTAGTTAAACTTTTGTCTACTTAAATCTCAATCAATTTTTGTCTATTTCAGTTCAAAAACCAAAACAGTCAATATAAAGGGGTGTTTGGCACAAGGAAAGAAATGGGTCAAAAGAGTGATTTATTGTTCATAGGTCATATAGCCAACTTAGATTAGCTTTATTTAAGTCATTTAAGCTTAAATCTAGGAGTTTTATGCTTATTCTAGTAGTTTTGTAGGATTTATGTGAATTTCTAGGATTTCAAAGTTCAAAACTGTCTAATATGGCTTAATTTGGTTAATCAGTCAAAAGCACTTTCTATTACAATTTTTGAGTTCCAACCAGTCACTTAAGGTATTTTGAGAAGTATTGGTTACATATAATTTAGTTTTGAGGTCATTTGCTCTAAATCTTATTAAATTTTGACATCAGAACCTTAATCCACATCAGTTTTAGTAGTGTTTTCTTCTCTCCATTATTAGTGCTTATTTGCTAATCTAGGTTTCTGATTTTCATTTTTCCTAATGTTTGCTTGTTACTGTATGATATTTTATAGATTTCATTCCAAGTCTCAGCTTATTAAGTGCTTATTTGATAAGTTAAAAAGGTGATTGATCAGGCTGCATACACTGATGAAATCATTGAATACTGAACTGAGCAGCCACTTTCTTAGCTTATTTTTAAGCACAAAATGAGTTCTGGTTAGGTCTAAATTCTTTTCTATCTGCTTATTGGTGCATGAACTTTGTTTTTTTTAGTATTTAATTGAATAGCTTTTTATTTTAAAGCTTTTTATTAAGCTTGAAACTGCCTCAGAAGGCTGATTTGGGCTTGCACAACAGCCCTTAATTGCTTATTTTGGATTTAAGTGCTTTAATTGCTTATTTGTGTTGACTTATCTATTTTCCTTAACTTTTCAAGTCTGCTTTTAGATTATCATAGCTTTTTCGTTTTGCCTTTTAGCTTTTAATAGCTTTTGTGCCCTTTATCAAATTAGATTAAGCATAATTGTCCTTATAAGCAGTCTGCTCTTAAGAGCATATTTCTGGCTTATTCTTAAGTTTCTAAAAATATTTCTTTCACAAAAAAGTCTTATTTCCAGCTTATCAACAAGTTTCAAAAGAAAATTTAAAAAAAAATAAATAAAAAAGGGAGAAGGGAAGTCCAAGGTGAGCCAGGCTCGAACCCTGGACCTCAACCTTCTCAACCTTTACAAACCACACACGCTTCCATCTGCCCTTGGGTCTTTTCTGGTTAGACTTTTCCTAGTTTTTTATTTAACCCTCTTTTACCTCTTTTGCTTATTGCTTCCTTTTGCTTTTTAACTGCTTATTCGAATAAGCAGTTAAATCACTTTTATTTTTCCTAGGATCTTAACAACCTTAAGTACTTTTCTGAAAATTTTGATAATTTTTCACCTTTCTTTGATTATTTTTATATATTTTTCTTTTCAAAAGTGTTCTTAATTCATAAAAATTAAAAAAAAAAAAATACAAATCTTTTTTCTAAAATTTTATTTTATCATTTAGGACTTTGGAAAAATAAATTCGCACTTGTTGGGTTAATTTTTAAAGATTTTGGTTTTTAGACTCGTTTTTGGAATTCTCATTTACGTTTTTAGCGTAATTTGATTTTTGATTTATTTTCTTGGTATATTTGCTTTCCATACCTTAATTAGAATTAGAAAACAAAAACAAAAGTGAAAATCATCTTTCAAGCACTTTAATTCCAAACTGTACACGAAATTCTCGATTCACACCTCGTCGGGAAATGACCCGGGTATCACTTGCCCGGATTCTTATATAGTATTAGCGGGTTTTGCAAGTTGGCATTTTTCCTAAAGGGTTCGCTTGTCAGTTCCCGCGCCTTACGCGTATCTGATATTTTGATATATACTTCCACACGAATCAATTTTTGGCGCCGCTGCCGGGGAGGTTGTGTTGCGACAATATCGTTAAGGTTTAAACGATTAGTGACTTGAAGATTCTTCGTCGTGAAGTTATCACTTTCATAAAAATATAAAAAACAAAAATATTTTTCTTTTTCTTTGTATATATATGTATGTATATATATATTATTATATATATATATATATATATATTATATATTATATAATATATATTATATATATAAGATAAAAAAAAATACAAAAACAATTTTCGTCTTATTGTGTTGAATAAAGATAAAAGACAACCTCAATATAATACTCTCAACTTTGAGTATTATCATAATAAGTTCCCAAACAAAAGATCAAAACTTGCCTTTTTGTCACTTGCGAAAATCGGCTCACCTTTGATTGATAAACAAACTATAAGAGGGGTATAAGGAGGGGCGATCCAACGAACTTCGCCCCGAAAAGAGATCCATTCTTCTCTTCCGCTCCTTTGTGCATTTATCTTTTAAAGAGCTAGCTTACGCTTGTTGATTATTGGTTTAAGTTCCTTGTTTTTTGATTTGGTCTTGTTTTAATTGAGTTGTTTTTTTAGTGCATGCGCACTCGTTCTTCTGCATCGTCAAGTCCTTTACTTGAACTCGTAAAAATTCCAAGAAGACATAATCGAAGGCGTTCCACCCCAATAGTCGAACCCGAGATTCGTACTATTCCCAATCCTCCCATTGTCATAATGGCGGATGATCGTACCATGTCTGAGCTTCTCCAAGCACCCACCGAGGGTTACGGAGACGCTATCGTTGTTCCGGCAATCGTTGATCTTTGAGCTTAAGACCGGGTTGCTATCCTTAGTAACTTCAAGTCAATATTTCGGATTTGAGAGGGACGATCCTCATTCCCACATTCGATGGTTTAACAAGATCACCTCTACCATCAAATACCAAAACGTTCCTCAAGAAGCTATCAAACTACTTCTTTTTCCTTTTTCTCTCGAGGGGGCCGCCCGAATTTGGCTCTAAAAACAACCCCCTCGTTCGATCGAAACATGGGAAGATTTAGTATCGAAGTTTTTGAATGAATTCTTTCCCCCGTCTAAAACTACAAGCCTTAAAAATGAAATCACCAAATTCACTCAAAAATTTGATGAATCCTTTAGTGAAGCGTGGGACCATTTTAAAGAATTACTTCGCAAATGTCTTCATCAGGGTTTTTCTGAGTTGCATCAACTCGATACTTTTTACAGTGGTTTGAACCAAACCGATCAAGACTCTCTTAATGCCGCCGCCGGTGGTAATCTTTTGAATCGGACTCCGAAAGATGCTTTAGCTATCATCGAGAACAAGTCTAAGGTTCTCACTACACGAAGCAAGCCGGTTGTTTCCCAAGTGAGTGCTTCTCCTTCTACTTCATCTCCGGTGAATTCTTCTAGTACGGATGCTAAGATAGACAAACTTATGGAGTCTATCCAAGCTTTGGTTCTTTCCAAAAAAAAAAATTTTTCTACTCCACAAACTTTTTCTCCCGCTCAAGTCAAAGCGATGGAAGAAACTTGTGTCACTTGTGGTGGACCTCATGCATACTACAATTGTACTACTACCAATGGTAGTCAATTTGAGATAAAAGCCGTAGCCGGGGATTACAACCAAGGATGTAACCAATACCGTCCTCAAGTTGACCCGAACTATCGTGCTAGCAATCAAAGTGGACCACCCGGGTTTTCTCAACCCAGCAATCCAAATAGATTCAATCAAAATCAACCCAGAGGGCAAAATGTTCAAAACCAATTTCAAGCCCCGATCAATCAATACCCAACCCAAGGGGTTAATTTAAATCAAGACTTTCAAGCTCCTAATTACCAAGCCCCAATTGTTCCCTCCAATGAACTTGCTAATTACATCAAGTCAAATGAGGTTAACATGAGGGCAATGCAAAACCAAATCACCACTTTGAAAAATGATTTTTAAACTTCAATGTCAAAACAAGGTAATGAGCTTAAAAGTGAACTTAGGACTACAAATCACAAAATTGATCAATCTCAAAGCAAAATTGAGAACATGTTTGCTAGTCTCATGAATCAAATGAATTAAGCTTCAACTTCGGGATCTCTCCCGGGAAATACCATTCCCAACCCAAAGGGTGAATTGACAGCTATTACCACTCGTAGTGGTAAGGCATATGATGGACCCTCGATTCCTACTTGTTAGGAATATAAATATTCATAAGAAGACTCGGTCACCCCGAGGATCTATTAGCATTAAGTAGCTCGTAGGATTATTAATATAATTAGTAATATTTTAGTTATTTTAGTATTCATGGAGTGGGTGGGGTCTTTACCCACTGTCAGCTCACTCCACAGCCCACTAGGGGCAAATATGTTAGTAGTATAAATACCCCTTCCTGTGTGTGGGAAGGGTTGGACCTTTCACACATTCTAATCTAATATCATCTTCTTTCTCTCTCTAAGGTTCCCAACTTCTCTTTCTTTCTCTACAATTCCTTCACTATTCGGCCTAATCTAAACCATACAAGTTATATGTGTTTGTGAACATCTTACAATTGGTATCAAGAGCCATGGTTAGGTTCATATGATTACATGTTCACGGATTTCTTAGGTTTTATGGTTTCTTTTTGGCTCGAATAGAAAAAGTTGTAAAATCTCTCTTTTGTGCTTTCTTTGTGGTTAAATCTGTGAAAAACTTATAATTTCTTGTTCAAGATTGTTGTAAAAGCTTGGTTTAGTTGTTGGATAGCTTGTTTCAGTCGAGTTTTGGTGTATTTGGTCAATTCGTTTGGTTTTCTCAAAGTTTTCTTCGTTGCGATTTGAGTCTCGTATAGACTTTCTTCCTTGCTATTTGTGTTAAGTTGGGAAAGTGTTGGTTGCGATTTGTGTACTTTGGTTTCTACGATTTGATTTATTACTTAAAAAGGAAAAAGTAGACAAATCACGTGAAAGGAACTGTTTTGGCATTTTATGGGTTGCGATTTGACCAGATAGCGACTGGGTTGTCAGGTAGTGCCTGCGATTTGGTAGTTGCGATTTGGGTAGTTCCGGTTACGATTTGACAGTTGTGATTTGGGCATTTTGGCTGCGACTTGATAGTTGCGATTTGAGTTATTCTGGTTGCGATTTGACTATTGTGATTTGGTCAAGTTTTGCGATTTGAAGAAGTGTGTTTTGGTGCCTGCGATTTGATCTTTGCGATTTGACTTATCATTGACTAATTGCGATTTGAAAAGTTGCGATTTGACTTGTTGCGATTTGACGGATTGCGATTTGACCTGTTGCGATTTGACGTTGCGAGTTGACACTTGCGATTTGACTTATTGCGATTTGGTTAATTGCGATTTGACTTCTTGCGATTAGACAAACTGTGATTTGACTTGTTGCGACTTGATCAGTTGTGATTTGACTTTTGTAACTTGAATTTTTGAAGATCAATATTGTAGTTTACTCTTGGTTATTCGTTCACGGTTTCCTCTTGATTTTTTAAAACTCCGTGAAAGAAATGATTTCTCGGTTTAAATCATAGATTTGTAAAATCTCGTGCACTTTTACACAATGTCTTACAATTCAGATCCTTTCATATCTGAGGTAATCAAGCTGTGCGAAGCGAATGATAAACATGTGACTTCCAATCCCATACCACAAACAAATGTGTGTGACTCTGATAATGCTATTATGGAACTGTCATGTTCGAATTCTCACGAGGAAGAATGTCATCAGCCAATAATGTTGACCAATGATAAGGAAAGTCGCATTGAATGTTTTCGATTACTTCATTCACATCTCAAGGTTCTGTTTGAACGACCTGGATACTTGGTAGGATACTTCCGTGCATTCGCAACACTCTTTGGTCAAGATGTTGAGACTTTCACGGCCAAAATGATTCTGTATTTAGATCAACTTGAACAACAACTTGACAAAGGAAAATTTTCTGAAGGTAGATCCATGGCTGCCCTCTGTGTGATCAATAACCAACTCCAAGTGTTCTTTGATTCGCAATACACTGAGGATTATGACTATGACAGTGAAATGATGAAAAATTGTTTTGCTAATTACACTGGAACCGAGGTTGACATGTTCAGAGTTACATTACTCCAACTTATGAGTAATGTTAAGGGGTTTATTACTAAAAGAGCACAACATATGGGAAACGGGACAGAGTCAGATAAGCAAGATGATAACAACGACTCAGGAACTGATATCACACTTAGTGTGGATACAGATCTCAAACTATCTGCTGAGGTACATCTGTCTGATCAACATAATGTTCTTTCTAATGAACAACATCATACTGATCAAATTAAACCTACTTATGACATATATCTGATGAAAAAGACTGTTAGCAATATCACCTTTGATTCAACAAATATGAGTCATAAGGGGGAGAAATTGATCAGGATGCTGAACATGATGATGCGTTAAGGTCTTTGCCTACGGCTGAGTTTTCCAAATCAAATGAAATGGTTGAAAAGGAAGTTTATAATGAACTTTCAAAAAGATTTTTACAGCTTGAGAAACATTGTATTTCACTTGAAATCACAATGCAACAAATGAAAGAAAGTTTTCAAACTAACTTACCATGTAAAAATCCGAAACTCCCTGAATTCCATGAATTCTTTGCAATAAATGATTTGAAAGCTCAGCTAGAAGCCAAAAACCTAACGATCAAAAACCTGAAAAACAGTTTGATTGAGATGCGTGACATGTGCAATGAAGTTAAGACTAAACATGACACTAAACTGGCTGAATTACTTACTGAAAATGAGACTTTGAAAAAGCAATGTAAAAACCTGTGTGATTCAATCAAAGAAACGAAATCTAAGTTTATAGAACAGACAACCTCTTTGATTGCCACAAATGATGAACTCAAAGCTCAAATTCAAGAGAATGGTTTCACAATCACAGCCCTTAAGAACAAGTTGAGGAAATTAAATGGAAATATTGTGAATACTAAGTTTTCAAAACATTCAATCTTGGGAACGTGATGAACTCAAATAAGTACATTTTATTATCATCATTTGTCCTATTTATTTGACTTGTTTTATTATATTATATATGAGAATTCATACGTTAATGTTTACTTTTGTAATTCTTAGGTAAAAACAAGTATTATGTGAAACTTGGCAATTTTGGACTAATTATGGAGCAAAACAAGCAAGATGTTAAGAGTCTACAGAAATGTACAAGATCAAGATCATTCTGCTCCAGATACGCCGCAACATACTTCGTACATACGGTGCATCACTATCAAGATTTCACAAGTTATGATCCAAGACAGCAAAGGACAAGCGCCGCATAGAGAAATGGAGTTACGCCGCATCTCAAGGCGGTGTACGAATATTCCTGAATATATTAATCTTGGACCCCACGCGAAGTTAAGTCAATGCGTCGCATCTACTTATCCTATGCGCCGCATCTAACCCTCAGACAGAAACTATAAATACCCCAAGGCCAGACGAATTTCGGGGTAGTTAGTACGAGACTTAGCTAAACTCAGAAGAGAAAGACAGCCGAATTCAGACGTATTAGCAGCACAAGACACACCCTAAACGAAGATACAAGAGCTGTAAGAAGGTCCTGCATGTATTCAATTCATTAAGTAGTTTTTTTTTATTGTATTAGTACACTTTAATTCATCAGGATTGATGGGCCGATTCCATGTGACTACGGAAAATCATGGGCACCCCTTAAAATTGCTTTCCCATTAATTAAAGTTTATATGTTGATGTCTTTGGTGACTTTTATTAGTGCATTGATAACCTCTATGTCTAGCTGAGCATTGCTTGGGTCGCCATGCCCCTTTCTCGCCTATTTATTCTATCGTTTCTAGGATAGTAGGATAGACATAAGTGATCATTAAGGGTTTACTCGCCGATAAGATTAGAGCCAACGAGAAAGGGTTAATTATATACACTTCATATAAAACTAGCAATAAAACAAGTGACAAGCTACTTAATTATCAGGACAGGTCTTCTTATTGTCTCAAGTATCTATCTGTGTACGTGTGTGCTAATCGCTGATTCGTGCTCATTAGTTTAGTTTTCTATTTAATCATAACCAAACCGTGCCAGTCTCTCAGGCTGAACCCCCCTTGCGTTAGATTAGGTTGTATAGCTAACTTAAGGTATTAAAATACTGATTAGAATAACTTGATAATACGTTCCACTCTTAGTGATCGACACTCTACTTATCATTATATTCATACTGACCGGGTACACTGCTCGTTAAAGTGTGTGTTTTATTGATAAGTCGGCTAAATATAAATTTAAAACTTGAGTAGGCATTAATACTGCTAAAACCACAACGACATCACGCGCGCACCAAGTCTTTGGGGCCGCTGCCGTGGATATAAAAGAATTAGAGCAATACACACGCACATCAAGTTTTTGGCGCCGCTGCCGGGGAGTGAATTGTTATTATCTGTTAATTTGATTAGTATTTTAATTAGGTTTTTCTTTTTAATTTTTTTATTCTAACCGCTAACTCTGTTATATATTAGATAAATTGCATTCATTGTATTATTTGCATATTTTCTGTTTTTGTGTGTTTTTATTTTCTTTAATTTTTTTTCTTTTTGTTTGTTTTTATTTTTGTTTTTCTTTTCTATTTTTCTGTATTCTGCTATCGTTGTATTGAGCTAATACAAACGATACGGCGCATCTGTTTTCACAGATACGGCGTATTGCGTTTAATTTTTATAAAATACAACGCGTTTAAGAAATTCGAATACGACGCATCTTTCCCCAAGATACGGCGTATTCTGTTTTTAATAAGAAATTTTTCTAAACCCTAATGCCATACGACGCATCTGTTTTAACAGATACGGTGTATTGTCTATTTAAATTAAAAACAGTTTTCGAATTATTAAACAGATACGATGCAACGATCTCTATCGATACGGCGCATCTACTAAATCAAAAATCTTGTATTTTGAAACGTAACGAAAATACGGCGCATTAGCTTTTGTTAATACGACGCATTTAATTTTAATAAATACAATCGATTTTTGACAATTTAAACTGATACAGCGCATTCTAAAATTATAAGCGGCGTATCCGCTTTCTGAATAAAAGTTTGATTAAATTTTAACGAAATAAGATACGGCGTATCCAACTTTTTGGATACGGCGCATCGTTTGCAGATATCAGCAACTTTTTCTTATTTCCGAACGGAAAATATTCTAATCTTTACACTAGGAAGTTTTTACTTTGAAATCTACCTATTTTTAATTTTCAGGAACAATGTTCGATATTTTCCCCAACTGGTTCGGAAGACCCCAAAGAAATCCTACCATGGAAGAGTTTGCACTACTAATCGCTAAAGCAAATGAAAATGAACATCATGAAGCAAGAAAACTTATTAATGAATTCAAAGGCTGTCATGAGCTGTTACTAAAGGAACAAAACAACATGATTAATGGATTGGCAATTGAAGTGCACCAATTGTCAACGGTGCTTAACAAGATTCTTTTGGTAAAACACGATTTGAAAGGAATTACAACTAGAGGCGGAAAGTCAACCTTTCAAATCGGAGAGACACCCGAGGATAACAGTACAAACAAGATTTCCCCTGAATCTATATCATCTGAGCAAGAGCAACCAAAAGAGACTAATCCAGAACCTGTGATTAGAGAAGAACCTTCTGTTGAACTTAAACGATCAACACTACCTTTTCCACATAGGGTAAGGAAGGAGAAAGAAGATGCCTATCAAAGGAAGTTCCTGGAAAATCTCAAGGAGCTGCAGTTAAGCATACCATTTATGGAAGCCCTAGTGCAAATGCCCAAATATGCTAAATATCTGAAGAGCTTACTTACAAACAAGTCCAAACTTAAAGAGGCTTGCACTGTAACAATGGGGGAAAGAAGCTCAGCAGCATTGCTCAACAAACTTCCATCTAAGGAAAAAGATCCAGGGAGTTTCACTATTCCTTGTCAAATTAAAAATCTACATATTGGAAATGCTTTAGCCGACCTAGGAGCTAGTATAAGTCTTATGCCCTCTTCTATGTATGAAAAATTAGGCTTGGGTGAACCAAAACCTACTAGGATGTGCTTAAAGCTAGCTGATAGGTCCATACAATACCCATTAGGAATAGCTGAAAATATATTAATAAAAGTTGATAAATTTGAATTACCTATTGACTTTTTTATCCTCGATATGCCCAAAAATTCTAGAACTCCTATAATATTAGGACGACCATTTTTAGCCACTGCTAGGGCCATGATTGATGTTTTTAATAAAAAGATAACTCTTACCATAGGAAAAGATGAGGTTGAATTTAATATGAAACAATCTATCAGTAAAACTAATTCTGAAGACGATGAATGCTATAATATCGATGTTTCTGATGACACGACTAATCAATTTACTCAGAAATTGATAAAAAGTAATTTGCTTGATTCTTTTCTGCTTAAAAATTTAGAAAAAACAATTGCTATAGAAGATCAAGTTAATGAAAATACTATTGATAATTATTTCGCTGTTGATTCCGCTGTTTGTAACGCCATACGACGCATTGGAAATATCGATGCAACGCATTTATCTGATGATAGCAACGAAATAATAAAAGAATAAGTTTATTCCGCTAGTGCTAATGAAATTGATGATGTTAAAGCTGTGCTTAAGGATCTCCCTTCTACCTTGGAATATGCCTATCTAAATGGGAACACTAATTCGCCCGTTATTATTGCATCTGACTTAACGCCAAAAGAAAAAGAATCCCTTTTGCAGGTACTATATAAACGAAGAGGAGCATTATGATGCGTGGTTTTGCAACCTTACAACAGGTTTTACCTCTCGAGGGATCTCAAGAGGCTTACAACCCCACCAGGCAGTGTACCTGACCGATGTAGTATAGTGTAGTGGTAAGTACGGGGGATTGATCGTTCTCCACAGGGAATAGTGTTCGTTAGGTATGAAAAACTACTCTAATAGGTCTAAGGGTGAGGGAAGACTCTTTTTGTATTTTTATATTTTTATGAAAGCAAGTAAAATCTCGGGTTTGAAGGAGTGGTCGGAATTAGTTGCTAGTCAACTAACCCAATTAACTACAAATGCAAATAAAATAAAATAACCGAGAATGAAAAGGTTGATGAAACTTATATGGAGAGAAATGTGTTTACTTAGATTTCCTTACTCCCTAACTATCTTTTACCGGTTGATTAGTGTGTATTAATCGCGTGGATGACGGGTGTATTCCTTAATACCAATCGTGGGGTGGCGTACGTACTTCCCCAACTCTACAAGCTCCTACTTCACTCCTATGTCGAGCCGGCTAAGAAGCTCCTAACATGGGATCACTAGAATTCGCTCATGCATTAAATACAACCATAAAAACCTTAGTACGCATTGGTTCATGTTTCTTAAGACGTTCAAGCAAGTTACCGTATAGGAAGTTAGCCAGTTTTCTTAAGCCTAACATCGATGAACAATCATCCAATACAATTAATAACACACTAATAACCAATAATCAATAGCTAGGTTTCATTAGATCTAAGCAAACACAAGATAAATCTAGCCTAGCATGTTAATCAAAAGACAAGAACAAGATGTAATCAAACAACACATAGACATATTGAATGATTAAATAATAACTTATCTTCAATTAAACATGGGAGATCCAAGGGTATGAAAACCCTTAAAAATGGCAGAAATTCGTCTAGGGTTTCTCCTCCAAAATTACACACAATAAGTTCCACACTAATGACAAAAAATTGCAAAACTATATATAGAGTTTAAGGGCTGACGGCGTCACGTTATAGATCCTGACGCCGTCACCTCGCCTCTTTTAGGGTTCCCGGATGGCCTTCCTGACGCCGTCCCTCTTTAGTGCTCCAAAATCCTCTCTGGCCTATCAAGGGGTGACGCCGTCAGAATTGAGCTTGACGCCGTCCCTCTTTAAGTTAAGCCGTGACGACCTTGATCACTTCAAAGGGTGACGCCGTCAGATTTTTCATGCAAAATTCTCTGGCTTATCATGAGTAATTTTCATATCCACCACTTTTGCCAAGCCATGACGCCGTCTGGACCAATCCCTGACGCCGTCAAAGGTAGTTTCCAGCATAATTTTGAGACTTTGCCGTTTTCTTCACTTTTATGCTCCAAAAACGTCCAAAATGCTTCCTTTTCCAGATTTCTTCTCCAAAGTACCTAAAATGACAAAAGGAACGATTTAGGGCAATATTTGATCAAATAAATACGATTTAGGGCTTAAATGACCCCCTAAAAGCGGTACACTTTTCGCTTCATCACATTAGCATGGAGTATGTCTGATATTAAGGGAATTAGCCCGTCATTCTGTACACATAAAATCCTTATGGAAGATGAATTCAAACCAACTATCCAACCCCAAAGGCGTTTAAATCCAAAAGTCCAAGACGTGGTGAAAAATGAAATTGTGAAATTACTTGACTCCGGACTTATCTACCCAATTTCCTACAGCTCGTGGGTCAGTCCTATCCACGTTGTACCAAAAAAGGGAGGAATGACGGTAGTACTCAATGACGACAATGAGCTAATCCCTTCAAGAACTGTTACTGGATGGAGAGTTTGCATCGATTACCGCAAACTCAATGATGCTACGTGAAAAGATCACTTCCCTCTTCCATTTATTGATCAAATGTTAGAAAGACTATCAGGACATGATTATTATTGTTTTTTAGATGGTTTTTCAGGTTTCTTCCAAATACCCATTGCCCCCGAGGATCAAGAGAAGACGACTTTCACCTGCCCTAATGGAACCTTCGCCTATAGGAGAATGCCGTTCGGACTATGCAACGCCCCTGCTACTTTCCAACGTTGTATGACGGCTATCTTCCATGATATGGTAGAAGACTTTATGGAAGTCTTCATGGACGACTTCTCGGTGTTCGGTAACTAATTTAGTGATTGTCTCTTTAAACTTGATAAAATGCTTGCTAGGTGTGAAGAAACTAACCTTGTTCTTAATTGGAAAAAATGTCATTTTATGGTTAGAGAGGGAATTGTGTTAGGACATAAGATTTCTGGGAAAGGTATAGAAGTCGACAAAGCTAAAATTGATGTAATTGTCAAACTACCTTACCCCACTAATGTAAAAGGGGTTAGAAGTTTTTTAGGGCATGCTGGATTTTATCGTAGGTTCATAAAGGATTTTTCAATGATATCTAGGCCTATGACCCAATTATTGCTAAAAGATGCGAAGTTTGATTTTTCTGAAGATTGCAAAAAGGCATTTAATATACTTAAAGAAAAACTAACTACTGCACCTATTATAATTTCGCCGGATTGGAATCTGCCTTTTGAACTAATGTGTGATGCTAGTGATTATGCTGTTGGAGCTGTACTTGGCCAGAAGATAGAAAAGAAATTTAAGCCAATTTATTATGCTATCAAAACATTAAATAATGCCCAAGAACATTACACCACCACGGAAAAAGAACTTTTAGCAGTAGTTTTTGCATTCAATAAATTTAGGTCATATCTTATATTGTCAAAAACTATGGTTTACACTGACCATTCTGCTTTGAAGTATTTGTTCAATAAACAGGATGCCAAGCCAAGGCTTATTAGGTGGGTTTTATTGCTCCAAGGATTCGATATTGAAATTAAAGATAAAAAGGGTGCTGAGAATCTAGCTGCTGACTACTTATCTAGACTTGAAAACCCTGATATGGAGGTGCTTGATGAAAGGGAAATCGCTGATGACTTTCCTGATGAACACCTTATGATGGTAAGAATAAAGAGCAATAATAATAGACCATGGTATGCCGACTATATAAACTTTATTGTTGCAAATGAAATTCCAAAAGGGCTAACATCCGACGAGAAAAGAAGATTTCTAAATCGCGCTAGTGAGTATATTTGGGATGAACCTTATGCCTTTAAATTATGTCCTGACAATATTATACGAAGATGCGTAGATGGTGATGATGTCCCAGAAATATTAGCACATTGCCATTCAGGGCCGACGGGGGGACATCACGGTGCAGTTATTACAAGAAGAAAAATCCTTGATGCAGGATTTTATTGGCCCACTATGTTGGATGATGCAAAAGATTATATAAAAGGATGTGATGCGTGTCAACGATCCGGAAATATAACATCAAGAAACGAAATGCCGCAAAACTATATCCATGTATGTGAAGTTTTCAACATATGGGGATTGGACTTCATGGGACCGTTTCCTGAATCTAAAGGTAATAAGTATATTTTTGTTGCTGTTGATTACGTATCAAAATGGGTCGAAGCGCAAGCATTACCAACAAACGACAGCAAGGTAGTACTTAAATTTTTGCAAAGTTTGTTCGCTAGGTTTGGAGTTCCTAAAGCATTGATTAGTGATAGGGGAACACACTTTTGTAATCACCATCTGGGAAGAGCCTTGCAAAAATATGGAGTGTATCATAGGGTTTCCACTGCATACCATCCTCAATCCAATGGGCAAACTGAAGTAACCAATAGGGCTATAAAGCGGATTCTTGAAAAAACGACTGGATATAATCCGAAAGGGTGGTCTGACAAGTTAAATGATGCTTTATGGGCATTTCGTACAGCCTATAAGACACCAACGAGATGCACCCATTGTCTAAAGCGCCACTACGTCGAAATAGCAAAGTGATATGGGCTTGACGAAATGTAACATGGATATGGAAGCTGCAACGAAGAACCGTTTCATGGAACTTAATGAACTCTACGAACTAAGAGATGAGGCCTACAGAAATACTAAGATCTACAAAGAAAGAACTAAAAGATGGCATGACTCGAGGTTACATGGGGATAAAACGTTTACTATTGGAGAGAAAGTGCTGCTGTTTAATTCTCGATTAAAGATGTATCCAGGTAAACTTAAATCAAGATGGACGGGTCCGTTCGTTGTCAAGAAAGTGTATCCATACGGGACTATTGAAATATGCGATAAAAATGGTTATATATTCAAGGTAAACGGGCAACGAGTAAAGAAATACTTTGATAATAAAATTGAGGATACTGAGAATGAGGTGGTAGAGTTTGAACCCGAAGTATTGGAATAAGGAGCTGAACGTGAGTCTAACTTGAAGACTCTGGAATAAAGACAAGTGCTGACCGGGAGACAACCCGGAAAATTTTTACTTTTCTGTTCTGTGTCGAGTCTGTCAAACCTGCAGAGGATACGGCGCATCTCCATCCTAAGATGCGACGCATCGCCTGCAATGGTCATATCTTATTTAATTTTCTGCATTTTTATTTTTGACTTTAAAACTTTCTGTCAGTATTTTAATGCGGCGCATCCCTGGTTAAGGATGCGACGCATCTTCTATTCTGATTCGTACTTATTCCAGGCTCGATACGGCGTATCTTCTTCCATAAGATACGGCGTATCGACTGATCTGATGATTTTCAATTTAATTTTTTAGTTTTATTTTTACTAACTACTAATGTATTATGCAAGTTTGAACCTTCTTAACTCAGGTGTGTTAAAGTCTGAATGGTATTATAGATTCCTGCATTCCTGTGGATACATCATCTATGAAGCTTAAATGTTCTCATCCACAAGAAAGTTGATTTTTGCTCTTATACGAATAATGGAGGATCATACCGAGCAAATCTCAGGGGAGTTTTTCTGTTCTAATTCTTTTATTTTCCAGTTTTTAATCTTTGACACAAACAACGAGGACGTTGTTTAACTTAAGTGGGGGGATTGGAGAATTAGAACACTTACTTGTCCTAAACTTTTAATATGCTTAAAATGCGCTTAATATATCAAAATTTAAAATTTTTAGCATGTTTTTGTTTAAAGTCTAAATTACATAGCTGCACACATAACCTTATTTTCAAAAATTGTGAACTTTTCAAAATTCACAAATCTATGAGTGTGCCGGTGACTTGTAAACTTTAGAACTTGGCTTGTATACTATTCGAGACCACCATAATAAGTATTATCTATATAATTGGAATGACTTGTCTAAATTGGTAAATTTCTAGGATTTCACCTAAATAGCCTTTATATGTTATGTGATATTAACTAACTACACTGGTTAGTTAACCCCCGTATAAACCCTTTGTTACTCTCACTTTTAGAGTAAGATACCCCTAGAAAAACACTCAGAGCCATTCCTTTCATTTCTTACACCTTTGTTATAATGTTTCGTTACACCCTTACACCTTAGCCTACCCTGTAGATTAAAATCCGTGGTTAATTGCTTTAGGCAAAGTGTGTTTCCTTACATTACCTGTGTTCGCGTGTGTAATTCATTATCTTTGGTTGAGTCAGGAAATTGCACAATGCAATTGGTATGAAAGTAAATATTGTATAACTTTGAGTTTATTTTTCGTGTGTTTACTACTTTCGCTATTACAGTTATTTCTGAAAGTATGAATAGTATGGAAAAATTATCCGAAAAGATAGTGATAGAAAAGTTGTGAAATTTTACACATATGTTGATGTCCAAAAAAAAAAAAAAAAAAAATCGAAAAAAAAACAGAAAAGAAAAAGAAAAGGAAAATGGAATTGTTAACAACTATGTAATTTGTATAATGGCGATATCACAGTATTTGTGTATATATATTTATGGATTGAATGGGAGTTTGGCTTATGGAACCCAACTAAGTTATTCTTTGATTGAATCTGTTGAGTATATTTCTACCTAAAGCTGTGTTTCAGTGATAAACTTAGTTATTCATGATATGGAGTTGATTCATGGGATGTTGGGAAATAATTTACCAACTTAGGATTTTAATTTATCTGATTTGTTTATTTTCATTTACACCAAATTTGTATCCCTAATATTATCCATACCCTACATCATTTGTTAATATTATGTTTTTGTTTTTTTTTTTTAATTGTTAAATATAATATTTTTATCCAAACCTTTGATTTTTTGAGATTAGGGATTTGAGCAATCTTAAGTATCGTAGTCGTGGATTCGGCATGTATTTATGATTTTGTCGCCCTTTTTGATATAATATTATTGGTAAAGATTACTTGGTCCTATCTTTAGCCCATTCGAGTTAAGGATTTGAGCAATTGCAAGTATCGTGGTCGTGGATTCGATCATGTATTTGTGATTTTTTCGCCTTTTCTGGAATTTGAGATAGATAGAGATTAAGAAGAATGATTAACCCTTAACCAACAAACCCTTTTTACCGCTTTAGACTTGTTATTCCTTGGCTTTAGTGGGGGAGATGCGTATACTTGCCAAGCTTATGATAGAATATTCGTCACGACTGGACAGTTAAACGATTAGATTTGCTTTTATCGAAATATTTTATTTTATTTCCAATTCGTTAAGTGTTTAGTTGAGCAATTATGACAAAAACGAATACATGCTTAAATATAAAAATAAATCCTAATATCTTTTAGGATACATTTTCATAAGATTAATTCTAAGGTTTACTTGGGGACAAGTAAAGTTCAAGTGGGGGGATATTTGATGAACTCAAATAAGTACATTTTATTATCATCATTTGTCCTATTTATTTGACTTGTTTTATTATATTATATATGAGAATTGATACGTTAATGTTTACTTTTGTAATTCTCAGGTAAAGACAAGTATTATGTGAAACTTGGCGATTTTGGACTAATTATGGAGCAAAACAAGCAAGATGTTAAGAGTCTACTGAAATGTACAAGATCAAGATCATTCTGCTCCAGATACGCCGCAACATACTTCGTACATATGGCGCATCACTATCAAGATTTCACAAGTTATGATCCAAGACAGCAAAGGACATGCGCCGCATAGAGAAATGGAGTTACGCCGCTGATGAACTCAAATAAGTACATATTATTACTATCATTTATCCTAATTATTTGACTTGTTTTATTATATTATGTATGAGGATTGATACTTAATCGTTTACTTTTGTAATTCTCAGGTAAAAACAAGCATTTGGTGAAACTTGGCGATTTTGGACTAATTATGGAGCAAAACATGCAAGAAGTTAAGAGTCTACCGAAATGTACAAGATCAAGACTATTCTGCTCCAGATGCGCCGCATCTCACTTATGACATGCGCCGCATCACTATCAATATTTCACCAGATACGATCCAAGATTCAGGAGGACATGCGCCGCATCTATAAATGGAGTTACGCCGCATCTTCTGGCGGTGTACGAATATTCCTGAATATTATAATCTTGGACCCCACGCGAAGTTAAGTAAATGCGCCGCATCTACTTACTAGATGCGCCGCATCCTACCCTCAGACAGAAACTATAAATACCCCAAAGACCAGACGAATTAAGAGTTCCGAAGTTTTAACAGAAGACCGAAGACCAGAAACCTAGGACGAATTCAGTCAAGGCAGCAGTACAAGACACACCCAAATCAAAGATACAAGAGCTGTAAGAAGGTGCTGCATGTGTTTAATTCATTAAGTAGTTTTGTTTTATTGTGTTAGTAAACTTTAATTCATCAAGATTGGTGGCTTGTGTAATGTGACAACGGAAAGATTGCACTCCCTTAAAACTGCTTTCTCATTAATTAAAGTTTATATGTTGATGTCATTGGTGACTTTTATTAGTGCATTGATAACCTCTGTGTCTAGCTGAGCGTTGATCGGGTCGCCATGCCTCTGCCCTCGCCTATTTATTAGATCGCCTATGCATTCTATGGTCTGTAGAAAAGTAGGAGAAAGATAAATAGGATAGTCATAAGTAATCATTAAGGGTTTACTCGCCGATAAGATTAGAACCAACAAGAAAGGACTTAATCTGTGCGTTGCATCGAACTATACACTTCATATAAACACTAGCAATAAAACAAGTGACAAACTACTTATCATAAGGACAGCCCTCTTATTGTCTCAAGTATTTATCTGTGTACGTGTGTGCTACTTGCTGATTCGTGCCTATTGGTTTATTTTATTATTTAATTGCAACCAAATCGTGCCAGTCTCTCAGGCTGAACCCCCTTGCGTTAGATTAGATTGTATAGCTAACTTAATATATTAAAATACTGATTAGAATAACTAGATAATACGTTCCACTCTTAGTGATCGACACTCTACTTACCATTATATTCATACTGACCGGGTACACTGCTCGTTAAGTGTGTGTGTTATTGATAAGTCGGCTAAATATAAATTTAAAACTTGAGTAGGCATTAAAACTGCTAAACCGCAACGACACATCGCACGCATCAAGTTTTTGGCGCCGCTGCCGGGGAGTGAATTGTTATTATCTGTTAATTTGATTAGTATTTTAATTAGGTTTTTAATTTTTTTTTATCTAACCGCTAATTTTGTTGTGTATTAGATTAATTTGCATTCATTGTACTATTTTGCATATTTTCTGTTTTTGTGTGTTATTTGTTTGTTTTCTTTGTGTTTATTTTCGTGTGTTTTTATTTGTTTTAATTTTTCGTGTTTTTTGTTTTCTGCTATCGTTGTACTGAGCTAAATCGAACGATACGGCGCATCTGATTTATCAGATACGGCATATTGCGTTCAATTTTTTATAAAATACAACGCGTTTAATTAATTCGATACGACGCATCTTTTCCCCAAGGTACGGCGTATCTGTTTTTTAATAAGAAATTTTTTTTTCTCTAAGCGATAAAGCGATACGACGCATCTTTTCCCCAAGATACGGCGTATCTGTTTTTAAGGAAAATTTTTTCTAAACTTTAACGCCATACGACGCATCTGCTTTAGCAGATACGGCGTATCTATTATTTTAATTAAAAACAGTTTTCGAATTATTAAACAGATACGGCGCATCGATCTCTGTCGATACGGCGTATCTTCTGTATCAAAAATCTTATATTTTGAAACGTAACGAAAATACGGCGCATTAACTTTTGTTAATACGACGCATTTAATTTTAAATAAATATCGATTTTTGATTATTAAAATTGATACGGCGCATTCAAATTTCTAAGCGGCGTATCTATTTTCTGAATAAAGTCTGATTTAATTTTAACGATTATAAGATACGGCGTATCCAACTTTTTGGATACGGCGCATCGTCTGCAGATATCAGCAACTTTAATTTTTCGTATTCCGTTTTCGTTGTTAGTTTTCTGATATATTACTTTCTTGAGCATACCCTACTGATATTTTTGTGTTGATTTCAGGAAGTGCATGACCAGGAGTTCTACGAAGAACTTGATTCAACCTTTCGAAGATTCCTGAGCGAGTCTTTCATTCGCTTAAAAGGCTTTTCAACACAAAAAGCTTTGATACTTCAAGTTCATTCGAGCTTGATTATTTTTCTGAAGAGAAAGAGGAAGAAGAAACAGAAACAATGGGCGAAAACACAACTATGGAGGAATACATGAACAAAACCCGTGCTGATCACACTTCAGGAGTTGCTAGACCAAAGTTTGATGATAAGTCAAAGTTTGAATTGAAGGGTCAGTTTCTCAAGGAGCTAAGGGAAAATGCTTTCAGTGGATCGGAACATGAGGATGCTAATGAACATGTTGAAAAGGTCCTCAAGATTGCGGATTTGTTTACTTCGGAAGGAGTCACTGACGATCAACTCATGCTAAGAATCTTTCCAATCTCGCTAAAAGGAGCTGCTAACAAGTGGCTAAGGAATGAACCTGCTAGTTCAATCACTACATGGGAAGGTTTGAAAAGCAAATTCCTGAAGAGATATTGTCCACCTGCTAGGACTGCTAAAAAGATGGAGGCTATCAACAGTTTCAAGCAAGAGCCTGATGAAACTCTTTATCAAGCTTGGGAACGATTTAAAGATTTACTGATAAAATGTCCTCAACATTATCTAACCCCTATGCAGGAGATAATATTGTTTTATCAAGGATTGGACGTGCCTACTAGACAAATCTTGGATGCTAAGGGAGCTATGCCTCAAATGAGTGCAACCAATGCCAGGAAAGCAATCCAAGATGCTGCTGATCATTCTCAAAAATGGCACGATGGGACCTCTACTAGATCTAAGAGCAGCACTAATTTTGACGGGATTGCTGCTATTCAAGCTCAATTGGATAAAATTAGTAGAGAGATGAAGAAGCGTGATGAAAGAGTGTATGCTGCCCAAGTTGGATGTGAAAAGTGCGAAGGACCTCACTACACAAAAGATTGCCCGAATAAGAATGAAAGTGAGACGTTTGAAGAAGCATATTACACCCAATTTGGACAACCATTCCGACCTTCAGGAAGATTTAGGGAAGCTACCCCGGGATTCTATCAAAAGAACAACTTCAATCCCGCTTATCAAGAAAGGAGGCAGACTTTAGATGACACTCTAAAGCAAATTATGGCCGATGCTGCTAAAAGACATGAAGAGAATAATGCTATGATCAAAGAAATCCGAGCTTTAACGGACACTACTACAAGAAATCAAGGAGCTTCGATCAAAGCATTGGAACAACAAATTGGTCAAATGAGCAAAGTTCTTCAAGAAAGGGGATACAGAAGTTTACCGAGCTCAACTGAAACCAACCCAAGGGATCATGTCAAGGCCATAAACACCACTGAAGAAGTCACTCCTAACATACCTAGAAGATCGATGAATGGTAATGATGGTGCAAGACCCGAATTTTTCTTTAATTCTTCAATCAGTTTAAGAAGGCTACTAAAAGAAAAGACAAAGATTGAAGAGGAGATCAAGGCTACAATGAAAGAAGGGAGCTCTGCAACCGATTTAAATGCCTTGCCTCATAAAGAAAAAGACCCAGGAAGTTTTACTCTACCTTGTTCAATTAATGATATATCTTTCAATAATGTATTAGCTGACTTAGGAGCTAGTGTTAGTGTTATGCCTCTTAAGACATTCACTACCCTAGGACTAGGAAAATTAGCACCAACTAAGTTACTTATTGAATTGGCTGATAAAACGGTAAAACGACCTGAAGGGATTGCTAATAATGTGCTAGTTAAGATTGAGAAGTTTATTTTCCCTGTAGACTTTGTTATATTAGATATGCCCGAGGATGTTAAGGTTCCTTTAATCCTTGGAAGACCTTTCTTGTCTACTGCCCATGCTAAGATTGATGTGTTTAAAAGAAAAATCTCATTAAGGGTAGGGAATAATAAACTAGTCTATAAGTGCCAAGATCCTGTTAAAAGCATAATTAGAGGTGTCTACATGCTAGGATTAAGAGAGCGTATGGACCTCGATCTTGAAGCTAGGCGTATGGGAGAAACATTGATTCAAAACAACTCAACTAATCCTAATCATGAGAACTTTGAGGAATTTATTGACCTTAATGTACCTACCGAACTTAGACGCGATGTTGTTAATGATTCTGATGATGAGTGGTATGATTGTGTAGTAATTAACAAACGTAGGAGAATAGTTGAGAAAACGAATTTGAATAATGATGTGTTTATTGAACTACCACACCACCTTGCTTATTTATGCCTATATGATAATAAGAATTTCCCGTCTATCATTTTGTCATCTCTGCCCGAAAGGGACAGAACTTTGTTTATACAGATACTGAAGAAGAATGGCGTGGAAATTAAGGACGAGCAAGGAGTGTTCAATATTACTGAATTGGCAATGAGGGAGCGCGATGTTTCCGACTCCTTCAACGATCGATATTAATGAGCTGAACATGAGTCTAACTTGAAGACTCTGGAATAAAGACAAGTGCTTACCGGGAGACAACCCGGATTTATCTTTTAATTTTCTGTTTATGTGTCGAGTCAGTCAGGCCGCAGAGGATACGGCGCATCTCAATCCTGAGATGCGACGCATCTCCTGCAATGGTCATATCTTTATTTTTCCGCATATTTTTATTTTCGAATTTAAAACTTTTTATCAGTTTATTTTAATGCGGCGCATCCCTGGTTAAGGATGCGGCGCATCTTTTATTCTGATCCGTATTTATTCCAGGCTCGATACGGCGTATCTTCTTCCATAAGATACGGCGCATCGACTGACCTGATGATTTTCATTTTTAATTTTTATGTTTTATTTTTACCTAACTACTAATGTGTTATGCAAGTTTGAACCTTTTTTACCTTAGGTGTGTTTTGAAGCCTTGGTGGTATTATAGATTCCTGCATTTCCTGTGGATACATCGAATATGAAGCTTAAACGTTCTAATCCACAAGAAAGATGATTTTTGCTCTAATACTAATGGAGGATCATACCGAGCAAATCTCAGGGGAGTTTTTCTGTTCTAATTCTTTTTATTTTCCAGTTCTTAACCTTTTATACAAACAACGAGGACGTTGTTTAACTTAAGTGGGGGGATTGGAGAATTAGAACAATTAACATTTACTTGTCCTAAACTTTTCAAAATATGCTTAAAATGCGCTTAATATATCAAAATTTAAAATTTTTAGCATGTTTTTGTTTAAAGTCTAAGTTGCATAGCTGCACACATGACGTTATTTTCAAAAATTGTGATTTTTCAAAATTCACAAATCTATGAGTGTGCCGGTGACTTGTAAACTTTAGAACTTGGCTTGTATACTATTCGAGACCACCATAATAAGTATTATTTTATATAATTGGAATGACTTGTCTAAATTGGTAAAATTCTAGGATTACACCCAAATAGCCTTTATATGTTATGTGTTATTAGCTAACTACACTGGTTAGTTAACCCCCGTATAAACCCTTTTGTTACTCTCATTTTTAGAGTAAGATACCCCTAGAAAAACACTCAGAGCCATCCCTTTCGTTTCTTACACCTTTGTTAAAATGTTTCGTTACACCCTTACACCTTAGCCTACCCTGTAGATTAAAATCCGTGGTTGGTTAATTGCTATAGGCAAAGTGTGTTTCCTTACATTACCTGTGTTCGCGTGCGTAATTCATTATCTATGGTTAGGTCGGGAAATTGCACAATGCGATTGGAGTGAAAGTAAATATTGTATATTTTTGAGTTTATTTTTCGTGTGTTTACTACTTTCACTATTACCATTATTTCTGAAGTTATGAAAAGTATGGAAAAATTATCCAGAATTATCATTATAGTGATGTGGTGAAATTTTACACATCTTTGTTAAAGTTTAAAAAAAAAAAAAAAAAAAAAATCGAAAAAATAGAAAAGAAAAAGAAAAAGGAGGAGTTGGATGTTTGATTAAACCAACTTATGTAAAGTTATGTAAGTGGTCGATATCACCACTAATTGTTGTATATTATATCTATGGATTGAATAGGAGTTGGCAGTTATGGGAACGTCAACTAAGGTTTATTCTTTGATTAAGATCTTGTTGAGTATAATTCGTGTCTACCTAAAGCGTGTGTTTCAAGTGTTAAAGCGTGAGTTATTCAATGATATGAGTCTTATTCATGGGATGGTTGAGATAGTGATTAACCACACTTAGGATTTTAATTTATTTGTTTTGTTTATTTTTTATTTTACACCAATTTATACCCCAAACATTATCCATACCCTGTATTATTCTTTATCCAACCAAACCTTTGATTTATTGAGATTAGGGATTTGAGCAATCTTAAGTATCGTAGTCGTGGATTCGGCTATGTATTTATGATTTTGTCGCCCTTTTTGATATATTATTATTGGTGAAGTTTGGACCTATCTTTAGCCTATTCGAGTTAAGGATTTGAGCAATTGCAAGTATCGTGTTCATGGATTCGATCATGTATTTGTGATTTTGTCGCCTTTTCTGGAATTTGAGATCGATAGAGATTAAGAATAATTAACCCTTAAGCCTAAAAACCCTTTTTACCGCTTTAGACTTGTTATTCCTTGGCTTAGTGGAGGAGATGTGTATACTTGCCAAGCTTATGATAGAATATTCGTCACGACTGGACAGTTAAACGATTAGATTTGCTTTTATCGAAATATTTTTATTCTACTTCTAATTCGTTAAGTGTTTAGTTGTGTGATTATTACAAAAATGAATACATGCTTAAATATAAAAATAAATCCTAATATCTTTTAGGATACATTTTCATAAGATTAATTCTAAGGTTTACTTGGGGACAAGTAAAGTTCAAGTGGGGGGATATTTGATGAACTCAAATAAGTTACATATTATTACTATCATTTATCCTAATTATTTGACTTGTTTTATTATATTATGTATGAGGATTGATACTTAATCGTTTACTTTTGTAATTCTCAGGTAAAAACAAGCATTTGGTGAAACTTGGCGATTTTGGACTAATTATGGAGCAAAACATGCAAGAAGTTAAGAGTCTACCGAAATGTACAAGATCAAGACTATTCTGCTCCAGATGCGCCGCATCTCACTTATGACATGCGCCGCATCACTATCAATATTTCACCAGATACGATCCAAGATTCAAGAGGACATGCGCCGCATCTATAAATGGAGTTACGCCGCATCTTCTGGCAGTGTACGAATATTCCAGAATATTATAATCTTGGACCCCACGCGAAGTTAAGTAAATGCGCCGCATCTACTTACTAGATGCGCCGCATCCTACCCTCAGACAGAAACTATAAATACCCCAAAGACCAGACGAATTAAGAGTTCCGAAGTTTTAACAGAAGACCGAAGACCAGAAACCTAGGACGAATTCAGTCAAGGCAGCAGCACAAGACACACCCAAATCAAAGATACAAGAGCTGTAAGAAGGTGCTGCATGTGTTTAATTCATTAAGTAGTTTTGTTTTATTGTGTTAGTAAACTTTAATTCATCAAGATTGGTGGCTTGTGTAATGTGACAACGAAAAGATTGCACTCCCTTAAAACTGCTTTCTCATTAATTAAAGTTTATATGTTGATGTCATTGGTGACTTTTATTAGTGCATTGATAACCTCTGTGTCTAGCTGAGCATTGATCGGGTCGCCATGCCTCTGCCCTCGCCTATTTATTAGATCGCCTATGCATTCTATGGTCTGTAGAAAAGTAGGAGAAAGATAAATAGGATAGTCATAAGTAATCATTAAGGGTTTACTCGCCGATAAGATTAGAACCAACGAGAAAGGACTTAATCTTGGTGCGTTGCATCGAACTATACACTTCATATAACACTAGAAATAAAACAAGTGACAAACTACTTATCATAAGGACAGCCCTCTTATTGTCTCAAGTATTTATTTGTGTACGTGTGTGCTACTTGCTGATTCGTGCCTATTGGTTTGTTTTATTATTTAATTGCAACCAAATCGTGCCAGTCTCTCAGGCTGAACCCCCTTGCGTTAGATTAGATTGTATAGCTAACTTAATATATTAAAATACTGATTAGAATAACTAGATAATACGTTCCACTCTTAGTGATCGACACTCTACTTACCATTATATTCATACTGACCGGGTACACTGCTCGTTAAGTGTGTGTGTTATTGATAAGTCGGCTAAATATAAATTTAAAACTTGAGTAGGCATTAAAACTGCTAAACCGCAATGACACATCGCACGCATCAGCCGCATCTCAAGGCGGTGTACGAATATTCCTGAATATATTAATCGTGGACCCCACGCGAAGTTAAGTCAATGCGCCGCATCTACTTATCCTATGCGCCGCATCTAACCCTCAGACAGAAACTATAAATACCCCAAGGCCAGACGAATTTCGGGGTAGTTAGTACGAGACTTAGCGAAACTCAAAAGAGAAAGACAGCCGAATTCAGACGTATTAGCAGCACAAGAACACCCTAAACGAAGATACAATAGCTGTAAGAAAGTCCTGCATGTATTCAATTCATTAAGTAGTTTTGTTTTATTGTATTAGTACACTTTAATTCATCAGGATTGATGGGCCGATTCCATGTGACTACGGAAAATCATGGGCACCCCTTAAAATTGCTTTCCCATTAATTAAAGTTTATATGTTGATGTCTTTGGTGACTTTTATTAGTGCATTGATAACCTCTGTGTCTAGCTGAGCATTGCTTGGGTCGCCATGCCCCTTTCTCGCCTATTTATTCTATTATTTCTAGGATAGTAGGATAGACATAAGTGATCATTAAGGGTTTACTCGCCGATAAGATTAGAGCCAACGAGAAAGGGTTAATTATATACACTTCATATAAAACTAGCAATAAAACAAGTGACAAGCTACTTAATTATCAGGACAGGTCTTCTTATTGTCTCAAGTATCTATCTGTGTACGTGTGTGCTAATCGCTGATTCGTGCTCATTAGTTTAGTTTTCTATTTAATCATAACCAAACCGTGCCAGTCTCTCAGGCTGAACCCCCCTTGCGTTTTATTTGGTTGTATAGCTAACTTAAGGTATTAAAATACTGATTAGAATAACTTGATAATACGTTCCACTCTTAGTGATCGACACTCTACTTACCATTATATTCATACTGACCGGGTACACTGCTCGTTAAAGTGTGTGTTTTATTGATAAGTCGGCTAAATATAAATTTAAAACTTGAGTAGGCATTAATACTGCTAAAACCACAACGACATCACGCGCGCACCAAGTCTTTGGGGCCGCTGTCGTGGATATAAAAGAATTAGAGCAATACACACGCACATCAGAACGCCAGTTTCAAAACCTCTTAGAAACCATACAGTGGTTAGACAACCAAATGCGTTTAGATCTGAACGACCAAAATCTTCTAACCCGAGGTGTGCAACCCAAGTTGATGTGATACAAGTTTTGTCAAAACCAGTCACTTCACAATCTAGACCAAATGTTCAGACAGTTAGTTGTCGTTCTAAGGCTCAATCTCATATGTCTAAGGCTAAGGATGTAAATGCTCATGCTAAGGTTCGATCCCCTAAGACTAGAAACCACAACAGGCCCGTAGGACCAAAGAGTCATGCTCAGAAACCTAGTGGGCAGATTACTGTAGGACTAAGAAATTCTCCCAACAAGCTTTCTACTGTGTTTGAGAAATCTAACACTTCTAGATCTTGCCTTAAGTGGTTACCGACGGGTAGAATCTTTAAGATGGTTGGTCTTAGATGGATACCTACTAGTACTGATGGCATTTCAAAGATTGACTGTGAAACTCCAAAAAATCTGGATACCAATGTCACTAACCCATATAAAAGCATGCAAAATCGTCATGTTAGTGCAGGGAATCCTTATTTAAGTGCAGGTACATCTACCATTTCCTTCAAGGAAAAACTCAGAGTGTGGCGACCAAAAGGATTGAAATCTTCAAACTTGGGGGTTCAGGAAACTCAACAGTGATGTACGTGTATAATGACGTCTGATCACATCAGTTCAGGCCTCGATCTTCATCGACAATGACGTCTGTTCACATCAGTTCAGGCCTCGCTCTTCATCGACATATGGCGTCTGCAGATAACACTTCAGGCCCCGTTCCTCAAAGAAAAGAAAGGCGTACGCTTGAGTGAGCTTTATCTTCGGAAGAAGAGAAATCTTCTTGTTTATGATCATTCTCATCAACAAGCTTCAACAATACTTAATCATCAAGTGGAGTCCCTTACCGTTGATGGTATTCTTATTCACTCGTTCAATCAAAAATGGCAGTCATATGCAATTTTTGAGGGGGAGAAGGGTGAATAAATAAATTGCCAGTTATCAAGTGGATCTACTTACCGTTGATTGTATTCTTATTCACTCGCTCAATCAAAAATGGCAGTTGGCTGTCATATGCAATTTTTGAGGGGGAGAAGGGTGAATAAACTACATGTTGATTGAGATTTGAGAAATGGTCATACGACTCTCCTTCAACACCTAATGCTCCACTTATTCCTCAAGGTGTTGATAATGACTCTTATGATATTGAAGCTGCATGCTTGAATAATGATCCATTCTTGGGTATTCCATTCCCAGAACCAGGTTCTGAAGTATCTCCTTATTCATGGATTATTGTTCCTTCCAATGTGCACTCTGTAAATCAACCACAGGAACATAAAGGAAAATGTCGGCTAAAACGTCAAAACGGCTAAGTGTTTGGACATGGAATGTCAAAACGGCTAAGTGTTTGGACATG
This sequence comes from Artemisia tridentata subsp. tridentata, assembly GCA_021014915.2. Taxonomy (NCBI): domain Eukaryota; kingdom Viridiplantae; phylum Streptophyta; class Magnoliopsida; order Asterales; family Asteraceae; genus Artemisia; species Artemisia tridentata. The sequence continues at coordinate 245,761,261 of CP139507.1, read as the reverse complement.
GAATGTCAAGTGATCACGGAGTTTATTTGGCATCCCTTATTTGAGATTGAAGTGGGTTTCACGAAGGTTTTTACTTATCTCATCATCGAGACTTCATCTATCGATTGATGACTTGCTTGAAGTTATAAAATTTATGATTGGGACTTGGATTATCTAGTTATACCCGATGTTAGGAGTTACATTGTAGTTCTCACAGGTTATAGCTATCACTTCAAGGAGTTACATTGTAGTGCTCAGTGTCACACCCAGATGTAGATGTGGATAGTCTCAAGAGGTGTTGTACTTGCTTTGGCTCTTAGTTGAGTGTATAAGGGTACTTAGGGGTTTTCTTCTGCATCGTTCTTCAATCAACAACAGTGCAAGCTTGAGTAACAAATTTGGGGAAATCTTCGTCAGTTTCAAGTTTGGTATATTGGGTTTACTTCACCAAGTGGTCACAGCAATAGTCGACAGAACATAAGGGTTGATAAAGATAGTCAGAGAGTGTTTCGGTAGCTGTTGATTCTCTTAGGATACATTTGAACCAAGTTTGTTCTTCTCACAAGATTTCAAGTATATGTGCGTAAAATGTGTTGCTGATTTTGAGGTATCAAAACCAGCAAGGGGGAAGGAGACATACATTGAAATGCACAACAAGTACACGTGATGAACTTTATACTTCTTATTCGTTGAAGTTATTCCGGGAAGACAAATGTCATGACCGCAGAGAAAATCAGTTCCTTAACTCGTGGCTTTTGGTGTATTATTCCAACTACGTGGGGGAAGAGATGTAAGAAACAGTTTCCGATGATAAAAGAGGTTCACAATGGCAATTTCCTGAAGGGAGAAAAGGGGATTTTTGGGTCTTAATTGATCTTGATGTTACATTTTCGTCTTCATTTATGGGATTGAGTGTGTGCTTCGGGTTTTTGGGCTTCATACAATGAGACTGATTGCATCACTTCAACTACTTGGGGGAAGTGGTCTCTGGATACTTTTGGTATGCATTACTTCAGACTTTAGCAGGAAGAAATGTGAGAGGAATTATTCAAGTGTGAGATGATAAACTGCTGATCTATTTGATGATCCCCCGAACGGTGAATCATGATGATTATTCTTAAAAAGAGCAGCAATATTTGATGTGGTTTGCTACGGTTTCCGCAGTACACTTACCTTATGTAAGCTTGAAAGAGGGCTTTGAAACTGCTCAAAAGAAGATTTTCGATTTGGGGGGAAGCTATCAAAGCTTCGCAATTGAGAAGGCTCAAGTTCAGATGATTATTAAGGAGCCTCGAAAGCTTTGGTGGTGAAAGTTTAAGAGATGTTGACTACTGACTTCTACAACTTTCCGAACAATATCCTTATTTCGGTATTCATGTCAACATTTTCTTAAATTGAATAATATACTTTGTACATATCTTATACCAAAATTTAAATAGAAAATATAAAACCAAGAAAAACCATAAAAATCAGAAAAATAGAAAATACCAAAAATAGTTTTTCAAAGCATGTCTTCTGGTATCGATAACATTTACGGTCCTAGAAATGTCATTCAATAATGACATGGGTCTTTAAATGAAGTTCGAGCATAAGTTCAAAAGGTTTTCAAAACATGCCTAAATGGCTTGCTATTACTTCAGATATGCAACCCGGTTTTTCAAAATGAGGAAAGCACGTTGGCAAAAAGACGGCTATTCCTAACAACGGGTGATGTTCACTCGGGCATGGATTACTTTATATCCATGTTTTCCCTATTTGATGTACGTTTCAATGCATCATTTCTTGTAAAGGAAGAGAAATCTTCTTTGTATGCAAATAATTTTCCTTCTATGATTCTTCTGAAAATTATTTGTGAGACACATGGTGGTAACATGTTGGTTGAAATTTTTTCAGACTTGGATTGTGCATAAAATTTGTCACTTAATCAATAACTACAAATCTTTAACTAGAATAAGGGTTATTGATTGAGGGGAAGAGTGATTTCAAATTTTATATCATCAAACGGGTTTCTTGGTTATCTCATAATTGTTAGAAAAGGTTTTGTAGTTAATGGGGTATTTGTTGAAGAGGAACTTACTAAACTTTATCTCAAATAGCCAAATGTGTTAGTTGTTAGAAAGATTAGGGCATTATGTGCAATTTTCTTATAGTATCCTAGCTTTATGTAACTAGAAGGTTCATTTGTGTCACTCTGGAATCCTCGTTTAATACCCTAATTACTTTAAAAACCAAAATCTAAAAGGAGTTAGATAACCCATTGTGCTTGATGTTCTTTAATTCTACACTGGCATTTATATGATCTGATTGAATGAGTTTCGAATGTTGATTGACTTTTGTTAGTCGATAGCTGTTTAATTGTTGTTGACATATTGCTTGTGCACTCAGAATATGCTTAGGTATGTAGCTATCATGTTAGAATCACGTCCCTAAGATCCTGAGTTAAATGTTGAATCATGTCCCTAAGAATCATGTCCCTAAGATCCCTATGTATGTATATCTGTGTTGATAATCTTATGCAGATTCCATGGCCGATATGAATGTGCCTGCTCCCGCTCTAACCATTTGATCAGATGTTCAAACTCTATTGACTGGCTCTGAATTCACCACAAAAACAACATCAGCAACAACAACGACAACAACACTGTCATCACCACCACCACCTTCACTTCAACAAAAGCATTACTAATTCTGGTCTCGCCAAGTGGGGATCTACAATACTTGGGAAGTTTTGTTGGTGGATGGATAATTGATGCTGACTACTGACTCCCTCAGGGAAGCGAATGATCACATCATCTGTGCGTAAAAGGTCAACATCATTTGTGTCGTAATGATTATCTTTGTACATCATAAGTAGTGAATAAACATTTGTTGTTATGTGTCATGGAATAATTTTTGTTAAACTCAAATCTTCCGAACCTATCATACCTGACACTAACACTCTCCATCACATATTGAGGGGGAGCATCGTCATATTCCATTATCAGAATATATGTTAAACCTGACCACATTTTCTCCCAAATTTTCTAGACATATTTAAATCAATTGGGATCACAAATCTCAAATGGTTTGAAATTTTTGATCGGGGGAGAGAATGTGATTTAAATATGAAAATCTGATAAAAATGTGATCTTTTGGACTCAAGTGTAGGCTCTCCCATATGTGCTAAACTCTTTCGTATATCGATGCACATATTGAGGGGGAGCAAATGATTTGCGATGGCAATTGTGGAAGAATACCAAAGACCGACCATTTTACTTATTGTACTGGAGTTATAAGGATGGTAAGGTTAGGTATCAGTTCCCATGATCCAGCCAGAACCGGAGGGATCTTCCCAGAGACAATCCTCTAGTTAGAATAGAAGTCCTTAGGAATGATTCAAAAGGAGAACAGTGAATAAGGGAAGAGTGCCAACTGAGATGGAGCTAGTACTGGAACAAACCCAACAAAGTGCTAGTGATGAAGTCTCGGTAAGCGCTGAAGGGGTTGAAGAATGAAAAATAAATGTAAAGATAAAGGGTGAAAAGAAAGAAGCCCTCCTTACACTTTAGGCAGAAACCGGGTCAATACATATGCTGTGAGAATCACTTAGTTGATTACTGACATTGAAGACAAAGTATCATGGACCCAGTGATACGCTGCACAACCCTCCCTAGCCACTCAAGGTCCCTCAAAGGACTCTTGTTTCATTTGTCACGAAGATCAATACATATCTATCATCTCTCTCACTCCGAGTTTGATGATATTGAATAGGTGGCAGTCCTCTCCAGCCTCCGATCACTAAATCAAAATGCACTATTGAGTCTAGAGACAAGAGATCATTCATAAATCTCATTAGGACACATTTCCAATATGCTTGCTGTTTCATACACAGTGAAAAGTAAGAAAACATATATTAAGAGTCCTACGCATTATCCTTGTGGTATTCCCAGAACATCAGAGTGATACGAAAAGTATTCACAATGAAGATGGAAATCCTTCTAGAGCCAACATCAAACAAGCTCTTGGTGGGTGACATGTGAGATCCTTCATGGATCAAACCAGTGACAACTGAAAAGAAACGATGGGGTGATTCACTTTTGAATCAAACTTGTTCCAGGAAAATGGATTGACGGATACTTTTGGAAAACCTTTCAATGTGCTCACCAACTGAATTTCGAGCACATTGATTGTGTACATTTTCAAACAAAAGTGTTTATGACAGAAATGGGATTCAATTGATAAAACCCTCGTCGCGTTGCATAAAATGTTTATCCAATGGCAAGAGAGTGATTTTTCTAATCAATTTCTCATCAATCAGTGGGTGTTTAATTCACTGATTCACTCTACCGTGTTGTCTACTTTGAGACGTTCCGGTATGAGAACATGCTTGGTATGACAATTCCAATGTTAATTCGTTGGATGAGACTATACAACAAGCTGGAAATTCCTGTCAAGGAGAATCTTCTTTAAAGGGGATTCTACCTGATCACAGGTCGGTCCTCACGGAACCGAAGGTTAATCCAACCACACCGCACGAATGACAAAGCCATATACGTTCTCCAACTTTATTGCTAACTATTTTATTTTAGATTCATATAAAGATGGTGATGGTGGTTCCTGATTCCAGTTGGTACGTGTCAATCCACACTCCATGCTCACAATTACAAATCATTATCAAAGACATCATGATAGTTGAAAGACCTACAACACAGCTTCCGCAACTCTGATGATAGTTATCATGATCCAGAAAAGTGTGAGCATGCAGTCCAAAGGTCACAACAGATCACATGGAGGCAATATTACTACAACGGATGAGCTCTGAGATTTACGGTGGCTGATGATCTCAAAGAAGGCTCCAAGATCACAACTTTACATGGAGATGATGCTGCAAGATGACTTGAAGACATATGTTGGATGATAACCTCAAAGAATACTCAAAGATCATCCATGAAAAAAGATCAGTCATCAAAGATCCACTGCTGAATGTACAAAGTGTGCTGAACTTGAAGAATCAAAAGACTACGAGCTAGAAATTTACAATCATGTAATATAATGCTAGAATTCAAAATGTAATTTCCGGTGTGACCTCCCTTAGGGGGAGATTGTTAGGAATATAAATATTCATATGAAGACTCGGTCACCCCAAGGATCTATTAGCATTAAGTAGCTCATAGGATTATTAATATAATTAGTAATAGTTTAGTTATTTTAGTGTTCGTGGAGTGGGTCGGGTCTTTACCCATTGTCAGCTCACTCCACAGCCCACTAGGGGAAAATATGTTAGTAGTACAAATACCCCTTCCCATGTGTGGGAAGGGTTGGACGTTTCACACATTCTAATCTAATATCATCTTCTTTCTCTCTCTAAGGTTCCCAACTTCTCTTTTTCTCTCTACAATTCCTTCACTATTCGGCCTAATTTAAACCATACGAGTTATATGTGTTTGTGAACATCTTACACTACTCCTTCTCCGGTGAGGGAAGTGGAACGAGAGACCAAGGTGACAAAGGACAAAGTGCACTCTTCAAGCCCACAAAGTACCTCGCCCGTCCAACCTCCGGTCGTCTAATCTTCAATTCCGAAACCCGATGTTCCGAAGACCAATCCTAAGCCTTCAATTCCATATCCTTCGAGGCTTAACAATCAAAAGCTCTGTGACAAAACTAATAGCCAAATGCTGAAGTTTTTTGAAATCTTTCAAAAATTACACTTCGATATTAGTTTCGTGGATGCTCTTCTTTATATGGCAAAATTTGCTTCTACATTCAAGAGTCTCCTTAGCAATAAGGAAAAATTGATTGAAATGACTAAGACTCCATTGATTGAGAATTGTTCGGCGGTGCTTCTTAAAAAGTTGCCCGAAAAACTAGGAGACCCCGGAAAATTTATCATTCCTTGTGATTTTCAGAAGCTAGACGAATGCTTAGCCTTGGCCGATCTCGGCGCAAGCATCAATCTAATGCCTCTTTCCGTTAGGGAAAACCTTTCTCTTCCGTAGCTTACTCCTACACGAATGACTCTCGAACTTGCAAACCAATCGGTTACTATTCCGAAAGGTATTGCCGAAGATGTCTTCGTTAAGGTAGGCAAGTTCCATTTTCCTGCTGACTTCGTAGTGGTCGATTTTGATGCCGATCCCCGTATCCCCCTTATCCTGGGAAGACCATTCTTGAAAACGGCTCGTGCATTAATCGATGTCTACGAAGGTGAGATGACTCTTAGGGTCGGAGATGAAAAATTGGTCATAAATATTGAGAGCACTTCAAAATATCCTCTCGAGCATAGAAGCGAGTCAATTAACCAGATTGATATCATTGATGCTACATGCAAGGAATACTTCCATGGAGTGCTAAGTGGCAATCCCACTTCATTAGATCCTACCGTTGCTCTCTCTTCCCCCTCTCTCACTCCGTTTGAGGGAGGTGACTTCATTTTGGAAGAGATTGAAGCTTGTTTATCTTGTGATTCAATTCCATCTGGAATTGATGATGGTGTATTTGACCCGGCGAGAGACATTCTTCTCCTTGAGAAGTTGCTTAATGATGATCCATCATCTCTCCCACCAAAAGAAGTTCATAATAAGGAAATCAAACCTATTGAAAATTCTAATGATCCTCCGGAGGTCGAACTTAAGGACTTACCGCCTCATCTCGAATATGCATTTTTGGAGGGTACCGATAAATTACCCGTCATAATTGCTAAAGATTTGAATGATAAGGAGAAAGCTGCTCTCATAAAGGTTTTAATATCACACAAGCGAGCCATCGCTTGGAAACTTTCTGACATTAAGGGTATTAACCCGGAATTTTGTACACACAAGATTTTAATGGATGATGACTTTAAACCAGCGGTTCAACATCAAAGAAGGGTTAATCCTAAAATCCATGAGGTTATCAAAAAGGAGGTTCTCAAACTCCTTGATGCCGGCTTGATTTACCCTGTCTCGGATAGTCCTTGGGTGAGCCCCGTGCATTGTGTGCCTAAAAAGGGTGGCATTACCGTTGTTGAAAAAGATAAATGACGCCACCCGTAAAGACCACTTTCCTCTACCATTCATGGACCAAATGCTCGAAAGACTAGCGGGAAACGAATACTATTGCTTTCTCGACGGTTTCTCAGGTTACTTCCAAATTCCCATTGTAACCATTGTGAAAATCCCACTTTAAGATAAGCTAGCACTCAGAATTATTATCCTTTTTCCACGGGTAATTTTTTATTTATTTAAATGTATCTCTCATCTTATGTAACGTAGATCACATCATTGATAAACGTGCTCCCACAGACCTGCCTAACAAACCTAATGTTTATTTCATAAACATAACGTTATGAAAATATTACAAAATACCATATACCATTTTACGATAATTTCTTAACGAACGTATCAACAAAACATTCATTATCTGAATAGAGTTTCTAGGAAACCCTAAAATTTACCACAACACCACATATGAACAACTAAACCTCAGAACATAAAAGTACAACATATTTGAGTTAATATACAAGTTACTAAAGCCCCAGAAACCCTAATTCTATATCAGCTCCCGGTAAAACCCTAATTTCACATAACTGTGATTTTATGCATACATTTCACAAACCCTAATTTATTTTTATAATATTCTTACAAAATATTAAGTTTACAAATTATTTAAGCTAGAGTACAAGTCATTTATGCATAAACTCATTTATTTACAAAACCTTTATTAAAATCTCATTTATATTATTTTTAAAGCACAAAGTACAAACCATTTATGCATAACTTTTAAAAATTATATTTTCTAAACTCCTTAAATATTTTTACAAGTCTCTAAAGCCAAAGTACAAGTGTCTAATGCACAAAAACTATAAATTCCATTTAATTACCTTTAAACTTAATAAAACTTAACAAATATATTTTATAAATTAGTAAACTATTAAAAATATATTTTTCACACATTCTAAATTATAGTACAACCATACTAAGCATATTTTACAACCTTCTTAAGCTCAACATATTTTCCTTTCATTTCTTTAATAATTCGATTCATACAAATATATAAAAGACCATAAATATTTTTCTAAGTAATAAAACACTTGAACTAAATTAGTTAAGATCCATAAACCCTAGTTACAACCTACCAAAGCTCCTTGTACAATACCCTAAAGCCATTCGACCCTTTCCCCCTCCAAACTTGGTTCAAACTTAACTACATAACCAAACTAGAATTACATCTCAATGGTACAATGAACTTGGCCCTAGACATACACCCCTATTCACTTCAACAAAGCCCTCCACATGGCACCCTTCTTCTTCAAGAACCTTTCCTATTGGTGGTTAAAACCCTTGGCTGGGAATTCGACCACATCACTCTCCTCACACCTCCCTTCTCCTTCTATCCATGTGGCATTCTTCTCCATCTTCTACCAGCTTTTCTTCATACAATGTTCCCTCCTCATGTCCCACCAAAAACCCTAACATACACTTCTATAAATAGCAGCTTAAGTCTCCTTTTCATTTCACAAACAATCGAACCAAGTACCAACACAACTCTCATCCCATTTCTGTCCCAAACATAGCCCTAAAACACTTTCAAAATAAACCCAGAAAGTCCAGAAGAGGGGAGAAGCTAACGAATTCAAGGCATCAGCTTATTCCATTTATGAAACCGTAGTCGATCACCCACCAAAGTTACTTGTCCGGAGACGTTTATCAACTCTGCGTTTATCAACTTTCTGTCATTTTTTTTCCATCCAGACTGCCCAGGTGAGTTCATAGTCCCACTTTTCATACATTTTCCTAAATATGTGGGGAGATACATGCTACAAACCCGAACATAAGTATTTTTCTGTATGATTTCCTGATTAATATTGCCTAAGACATCCCATTTGTGTTAGCCGGATGGATAGACTTTGTGCTAGCCGGATTGATAGCCAAGTGCACCCTATTTGTGTTAGCTGGATGGATAGACTTTGTGCTAGCCGGATTGATAACCAAATACACCCTTATTTATATCATTTTATGATATCACCCACACATACACACACCCCGTTAATGTCCGAGATTGTGAGACTTAGAGCAATATGTTTATTTCCGAATTACTATCTATTTAGCTTATGTTCAACCTTATTTAACGTTAAACGCTATGGATTCACTCAACCTTTGTGTTGACCTTTTAGCATGTTTATCTCAGGTAATTGGTAGCATGGCATGGCATGGGATTGGCTATGGACTATCTATGTTATCATTCAACAAATAACATATTTTCATTAATGTATTTTGAAACCCCCTACTGGGACCTGCATATTGTAACTCTGATATAAATGAATGATAACAATTTTATCTAAAAACGTCTCTTTTTGAGTCGTTTTCTATTATCATGACTGTGAACTGTTTAGTAGCACCCCAACTTATATTTTCGCTGCGAATATCGAAAACGGGGGTGTTACAGAGTGGTATCAGAGCTCATGGTTATAGAGAACCAAGTGTTTTTAAACATTGGACTGTAACCGCATTTTCAAAAATAAACAAAACTTACACCATAAAGTCCTACGCCCTCCGTGCCAGGTATGTTTCAGTATTTAGAGCATCCTTTATTATGACTATATGGTATGGATAATGCACAAATCTGATAACTATTTGATTAGCTTTATTTGCAATTTAGAATTGCTCATAATCACTATTTGCGGGTTACTATAGTATCCTATCCCCTGAAACTCCCGAACTTAACGAAACAACTTTTCGTACTATATGTACATCACCTACCCATTCTCTTAGAAAACCACATCCGACGAAAAGTAAATTGGTTGCCCAACAACATTCGAGGTTAGGACAAAATTTACCCGAAGAAACAATTCAGAAAGATGTTGAAACAAATCCTCTTGAATCTGACACTCCAGAAACCCTATCATTTGTTTATTATTCTTAATAGACAAATGTCTTCGTATAAGCAATGCCTAGAGTCAAATAAGTGTCACTTATCTTTTTCCTTCCGAACCTAGCCAACTTACCAACCTAGAGCTCAGTAAGTAACAGGAAGATTTGAGGACTAAATCTATCACTACCCATACCCTAGGAATTGAACAAAATAACCAAAAGCGAAAACACGATGAGATAGAAACTACCATCCCTACTCACTGCCCCGCCTACCATCACGAGCATCTTACTCATAAAGCTGTTTACCAAGGAAAACGACCACTATGTCAACGATGTAAGATACATCATTATGGAGATTGTTTTGTCAAGTGTGGAAGATGCAAGGAAATAGGACATCAGACCAGAAACTGTAAGATGATAGGAGCCAACCCACAACCATTAATCGTGACTTGTTATGGATATAACAGAAAAGGACATTATAGGGATCAATTCCCGAACTTCAATCCCTACTGGAAGACTAAGACTGATTCGGAAGAAAACTAGAACTCATTAAGGAATCTCATATATGTCCTAGTATGACCTTTAAGTTTGATATCTCTGAAGTAATGAATAAATTGAGGTTTAGAACTCTCTAAGTTGTATTTTCCTTACAGAACTATCTTAGTTACGATGGATGTAACCTAGATAAATTATCTTTCTACGTTATGAAACTCCTATCCCATGACAATTCCTTCGTAATCCCAATCTGCGTTTAACCTTCATATCTATTCTATTTCCCCATATCCTATTTGTAGACATTACCTAGTGAAACCTTATACGAACTCTAAGATTTATTTTGAGGTTATCCCATTGATACCTTAGGAATCTTTAACCCATCACTGTAGTGTGGACAAAAATTTTCCTATGCTTTTGAAAATTATTTATGAAGCTATTTTTCAAAAATAAAGCGTTGAACGCCATCTAAAACTTTTTGAATAAATACCACAGTGACTGTACGAAACATTACATCATTTGGTCCTCAATTATACATAACCTGATCAACTATGTATAATTCAGGAAGAATCATGTAATGAATTGGACAGTTATATTTTCAGATTTTCTACTACTAATTTTCATTCAAAAGCAAAATGTTGAAACAAAACAAATCGTTCATAAATTATTATTTTGATTTCATACAACAAAAGTCTACAACTACTACCCATCACTTCTAAGATAGGAATTCGACAACATTATGGATAGAAAAGCCCTAAGATTTATTTGTAACCTCGGAAGTTCATACATAGAGAAATGATTAAGAATGGAAATACTAAGGTTACAATCATTACAAGATAAGGAATAGATTCTTTGAAAGGTTGACCGGTCATGAATATGAGGATAGCCACCAACAACACAGTAGCTAGAGCCACAACAGGGTGAATGACCTTGATTATCCTACAAGAACAAAAACTAGGCGTAAGAATAAATACGAAATTTTCGGGAGATTACTTAGAAAAGCAAACCTTACCCCCATATCTTGTCAACTCCAATAGCAAAGACCACGATAGGCATAACGATTGCTAGATCGCAAACTAGGAAAGCATGATCTTCATTGGGGATGTAAGCTAAATAATAAATCGCAAGGACCACATAGACAATCGCTAAGAATGTAACGAGGTGCGGCATTTTTGAGGTTTTTAGAAAGGAAGTTGTGAGGAAAGAATGAGGATTAGAATGAAGTATTTATAGGTGGAGAAACTAGCCAATTCGACCGTTTACTCGACCGTTGAAATCACTATTCACCCACTTTAGAAATTTGACCGTTACACAGTGACTCATTAGGTGGCAAAATATTCAAATTTAGTTCATCTATTAGAGATGAGACTGACCAAACCTTGATCCTTTGGTATTAAACGGAGAACCAAGGGTTATCAGCGAAACGACATTATCGGATTTATCGGACTCAAGAATAAAGATAATATTTTAAGTAATATTATTTTTAACTTGAGGCATTTTAAGCATATCGAAACTCTCATCCTAAACAAAATCATTGTGCGATTTTCCTTTATCACGTTCCCTATATGGATAAGATAGAAATCTGAACCTAACTATCCCTATAAATCATTTTTCCCAACTTTCCAACCAACACATGTCGAATCTCGGGGCGAGATTCCCTTAACGGGGGGTGACTGTAACCATTGTGAAAATCCCACTTAAAGATAAGCTAGCACTCAGAATTATTATCCTTTTTCCACGGGTAATTTTTATTTTATTTTATATAAATGTATCTCTCATCTTATGTAACATAGATCACATCATTAATAAACGTGCTCCCACAGACCTGCCTAACAAACCTAATGTTTATTTCATAAACATAACGTTATGAAAATATTACAAAATACCATATACCATTTTACGATAATTTCTTAACGAACGTATCAACAAAACATTCATTATCTGAATAGAGTTTATAGGAAACCCTAAAATTTACCACAACACCACATATGAACAACTAAACCTCAGAAAATAAAAGTACAACATATTTGAGTTAATGTACAAGTTACTAAAGCCCCAGAAACCCTAATTCTATATCAGCTCCCGGTAAAACCCTAATTTCACATAACTGTGATTTTATGCATACATTTCACAAACCCTAATTTATTTTTATAATATTCTTACAAAATATTAAGTTTACAAATTATTTAAGCTAGAGGACAAGTCATTTATGCATAAACTCATTTATTTACAAAACCTTTATTAAAATCTCATTTATATTATTTTTAAAGCACAAAGTACAAACCATTTATGCATAACTTTTATAAATTATATTTTCTAAACTCCTTAAATATTTTTACAAGTCTCTAAAGCCAAAGTACAAGTGTCTAATGCACAAAAACTATAAATTCCATTTAATTACCTTTTAACTTAACAAAACTTAACAAATAAATTTTATAAATTAGTAAACTATTAAAAATATATTTTTCACACATTCTAAATTATAGTACAACCATACTAAGCATATTTTACAACCTTCTTAAGCTCAACATATTTTCCTTTCATTTCTTTAATAATTCGATTCATACAAATATATAAAAGACCATAAATATTTTTCTAAGTAATAAAACACTTGAACTAAATTAGTTAAGATCCATAAACCCTAGTTACAACCTACCAAAACTCCTTGTACAATACCCTAAAGCCATTCGCCCCTTTCCCCCTCCAAACTTGGTTCGAACTTAACTACACAACCAAACTAGAATTACATCTCAATGGTACAATGAACTTGGCCCTAGACATACACCCCTATTCACTTCAACAAAGCCCTCCACATGGCACCCTTCTTCTTCAAGAACCTTTCCTATTGGTGGTTAAAACCCTTGGCTGGGAATTCGACCACATCACTCTCCTCACACCTCCCTTCTCCTTCTATCCATGTGGCATTCTTCTCCATCTTCTACCAGCTTTTCTTCATACAATGTTCCCTCCTCATGTCCCACCAAAAACCCTAACATACACTTCTATAAATAGCAGCTTAAGTCTCCTTTTCATTTCACACACAATCGAACCAAGTACCAACACAACTCTCATCCCATTTCTGTCCCAAACATAGCCCTAAAATACTTTCAAAATAAACCCAGAAAGTCCAGAAGAGGGGAGAAGCTAACGAATTCAAGGCATCAGCTTATTCCATTTATGAAACCCTAGTCGATCACCCACCAAAGTTACTTGTCCGGAGACGTTTATCAACTCTGCGTTTATCAACTTTCTGTCATTTTGTTTTCCATCCAGACTGCCCAGGTGAGTTCATAGTCCCACTTTTCATACATTTTCCTAAATATGTGGGGAGATACATGCTACAAACCCGAACATAAGTATTTTTCTGTATGATTTCCTGATTAATATTGCCTAAGACATCCCATTTGTGTTAGCCGGATGGATAGACTTTGTGCTAGCCGGATTGATAGCCAAGTGCACCCTATTTGTGTTAGCCGGATGGATAGACTTTGTGCTAGCCGGATTGATAACCAAATACACCCTTATTTATATCATTTTATGATATACACCCACACACCCCCCCCCCCCCCCCCCCGTTAATGTCCGAGATTGTGAGACTTAGAGCAATATGTTTATTTCCGAATTACTATCTATTTAGCTTATGTTCAACCTTATTTAACGTTAAACGCTATGGATTCACTCAACCTTTTTGTTGACCTTTTAGCATGTTTATCTCAGGTAATTGGAAGCATGGCATGGCACGGGATTGGCTATGGACTGTCTATGTTATCATTCAACAAATAACATATTTTTATTAATGTATTTTGAAACCCCCTACTGGGACCTGCATATTGTAACTCTGATATAAATGAATGATAACAATTTTATCTAAAAACGTCTCTTTTTGAGTCGTTTTCTATTATCATGACTGTGAACTGTTTAGTAGCACCCCAACTTATATTTCCGCTGCGAATATCGAAAACGGGGGTGTTACACCCATCGATCCGCAAGACCAAGAAAAGACCACCTTCACGTGCCCTTACGGAACATTTGCCTACGGACGCATGCCTTTTGGCTTACGTAATGCTCCGGGCACATTCCAAAGGTGTATGATGGCCATATTTCACGATATGATCGAGAAAACTATGGAGGTCTTTATGGATGATTTCTCGGTCTTTGGGGATTCTTTTAAAACATGTCTATCCCATTTGGACAATACGCTTAAACGTTGTGAAGACACTAATCTTAGTCTAAATTGGGAGAAAAGTCATTTCATGGTCAAAGAGGGCATTGTCCTCGGCCATAAGATTTCTAAGAACGGGATTGAGGTCGATAAGGATAAAGTTGATGTTATTGCTAAGCTACCTCATCCCACAATCGTCAAATGTGTTCGGAGTTTTCTTGGTCACGCTGGTTTCTATCATAGATTTATTCAAGAATTTTCAAAAATCGCCCGTCCGATGACTCGTCTCCTTGAGAAAGAAACTCCATTCATTTTTATAAAGAGTGCATTGAAGCTTTTCAAACTCTTAAAAAGAAACTTACTGAAGCACCAATATTAGTTGCCCCCGATTGGGACCTACCTTTTGAGCTCATGTGTGATGCTAGTGATTTTGCCATAGGTGCGGTCTTGGGGCAACGAAAAACAAAACATTTTCAGCCTATAGACTATGCAAGCAAAAATATAATCGATGCTCAAGCTCGTTACACCGCAACGGAGAAAGAATTATTAGCCGTGGTGTATGCTTTCAAAAAATTTCGTCCATACTTAATCTTGTCAAAAAGAATAGTGTATACGGATCACTCGGCTTTTAAATATCTTTTTGCAAAACGAGATGCAAAGCCAAGATTGCTCCGATGGGTTCTCATCCTTCAAGAATTTGATATCATCATCCGTGATAAAAAAAAGGATCCGAGAACCTCGCGGCTGATCATCTGTCCCGATTAGAGAACCCTCATCAAAGTGTGCTCGAGAAAAAGGAAATAAATGAAACATTTCCTCTTGAGACACTTAACATGGTATCTTTTCGTGGTGATTCTAGTACCCCATGGTTTGCCGATTTTGCAAACTACCATGCGGGGAACTTTGTTGTTAAAGGGATGTCGTCCCAACAAAAGAACAAATTCTTCAAAGACGTTAAGCATTACTTTTGGGATGACCCCTACTTGTTTAAAGTGTGTGCTGATCAAGTTATCCGGTGGTGTGTTCACGGCCAAGAAGCCATGGATATTCTTAAGGCTTGCCATAATGGACCCACCCGGGGACATCATAGCCCGAACTACACTGCCAAAAAGGTGTTTGACTCCGGTTTCTATTGGCCCACAATTTATCGTGATGTCCATGACTTAGTCAAATCTTGTGACTCTTGTCAACGTCACAGGAAAATCTCACAAAAAGATGAAATGCCACAAAATGCCATTCAAGTTTGCGAAATCTTTGACATATGGGGCATAGACTTTATGGGGCCGTTCCCGTCTTCACGAGGGAACAAGTACATACTCGTGGCTGTTGATTACTTGTATAAATAGGTTGAAGTGAAAGCACTCCCCACCAACGACGCCCGAGTAGTTGATAAAATTTTAAATTCTCTCTATGCTCGGTTTGGAACTCCCCGTGCTATTATTAGTGATCGCGGTACGCACTTTTGCAATGACCAATTTGCAAAGGTCATGCTTAAGTACGGTGTCACTCACCATCTTGCTACCGCGTATCACCCACAAACCAATTGTAACACCCCAACCCGACCTTGGTTAAGATGCCACATTATGGTGTCTAATCAGAACATACAAAATAACGCAAGCGGAAGACTTCGTAATAAAAGTAAAGTCAAGAGCATCATGAATTATAATTTACAAGCTCCCAAAAGACTTAACAATCTCAAAAGAAATACAAAGGAAATAAATATCCATAACATAAGTCCAAAATAATTTCAAGACAATATGGAATCTAATAAGGTAGGTCTTCTACTCCTACTCTCAACTCTCTTGCCCCGCATCCTGCTTATTACCTGCCGCATGGAAAAGAAAACGCGGCTGAGCATAAAAAGCCCAGTGAACAGATATAGAAACAAAACAGAAATGGTAATAAGCATAATCAAATGAATACGAATCAAATAGATCAAATGCATAAATATCAAGAGTAAGAATAGCTCTAGAGTCAAAGTAATAAACGTCAACGAACACGTCCAAATGAGCCACTAGAACAGACCAAAGATACCTAACAGATAGCCACGAGCCTATCTAAATGAGCCACTCGAATAGACCACATATCACATATACCTATCATATCTAAAGTGTACGGAGATGGTAGGCCTCTAAGTACCAAATAGTGAGTGGGCTATTGGGCACATACAGCCAGCCACCAAAAAATTATATCACATATCATATCTATAAGCCTAGGATGCATCCATACGCCCCTTGCAAAATAAAAAACATATGTGATGAACTCAAATAAGTACATTTTATTACCATCATTTATCCTATTAATTTGACTTGTTTTATTATATTATGTATGAGAATTGATACTTAATCGTTTACTTTTGTAATTCTCAGTTAAAAACAAGCATTTGGTGAAACTTGGCGATTTTGGACTAATTATGGAGCAAAACAAGCAAGAAGTCAAGAGTCTACTGAAATGTACAAGATCAAGACATTCTGCTCCAGATGCGCCGCATCTCGCTTATTACATACGGCGCATCGCTATCAAGATTTCACAAGATATTATCCAAGACGGCAAAGGACATGCGCCGCATCCTATTTATGGAGTTACACCGCATCTTCTGGCGGTGTACGAATATTCCTGAATATATTAATCTTGGACCCCACACGAAGTTAAGTCAATGCACCGCATCTACTTATTAGATGCGCCGCATCTTACCCTCAGACAGAAACTATAAATACCCCAAAGACCAGACGAATTAAGAGGTCCCAAGTTCGACAGTTTTAGAAGACCAAAGTACAGGAACCCTAGGACGAATTCAGTCAAGGCAGCAGCACAAGACACACTTTGAACGAAGATACAAGAGCTGTAAGAAGGTCCTGCATGTATTTAATTCATTAAGTAGTTTTGTTTTATGTGTTAGTAAACTTTAATTCATCAGGATTGGTGGCTTGTGTAATGTGACAACGGAAAGATTGCACTCCCTTAAAACTGCTTTCCCATTAATTAAAGTTTATATGTTGATGTCTTTGGTGACTTTTATTAGTGCATTGATAACCTCTGTGTCTAGCTGAGCATTGATCGGGTCGCCATGCCTCTGCCCTCGCCTATTTATTAGATCGCCTATGCATTCTATAGTCTGTAGAAAAGTAGGAAGAAAGATAAATAGGATAGTCATAAGTAATCATTAAGGGTTTACTCGCCGATAAGATTAGAACCAACGAGAAAGGACTTAATCTCGGTGCGTTGCATCGAACTATACACTTCATATAAAACTAGCAATAAAACAAGTGACAAACTACTTATCTATCAGGACAAGTCTTCTTATTGTCTCAAGTATTTATCTGTGTACGTGTGTGCTACTTGCTGATTCGTGCCTATTAGTTTAGTTTATTATTTAATTGCAACCAATCGTGCCAGTCTCTCAGGCTGAACCCCCTTGCGTTAGATTAGGTTGTATAGCTAACTTAGAATATTAAAATACTGATTAGAATAACGAGATAATACGTTCCACTCTTAGTGATCGACACTCTACTTACCATTATATTCATACTGACCGGGTACACTGCTCGTTAATGTGTGTGTGTTATTGATAAGTCGGCTAAATATAAATTTAAAACTTGAGTAGGCATTAATACTGCTAAACCGCAACGACACATCGCACGCATCAAGTTTTTGGCGCCGCTGCCGGGGAGTGAATTGTTATTATCTGTTAATTTGATTAGTATTTTAATTAGGTTTTTCTTTTTAATTTTTTTTAATCTAACCGCTACTCTGTTTTATTGGATAATTTGCATTCATTGTTTATTTTGCATATTTTTCTGTTTTTGTGTTATTTGTTTGCTTTTATTTGTGTTTATTTGTGGTTTTTATTTGGTTTTTTTATTTTTCGTATTTTCTGTGTTCTGCTATCGTTGTACTGAGCTTATTCAAATGATACGGCGCATCTGATTTCTCAGATACGGCGTATTGCATTTAATTTTTTATAAAATACAACGCGTTTAATTAAATCGATACGACGCATCTTTCCCCAAGATACGGCGTATCTGTTTTTAATAAGAAATTTTTTCTAAACGATAATGCTATACGACGCATCTGCCTTAACAGATACGGCGTATCTATTATTTTAATTAAAAACAGGTTTCGAATTATTAAACAGATACGACGCATCGATCTCTGTCGATACGGCGTATCTTCTGAATCAAAAAAATCTGGTATTTTGAAACTTAACGAAAATACGGCGCATTAACTTTTGTTAATACGACGCATTTAATTTTAAATAAATATCGATTTTTGATAATTAAAATTGATACGGCGCATTCTTATCTCTAAGCGGCGTATCTATTTTCTGAATAAAAGTCTGATTTATTTTTAACGTATTAAGATACGGCGTATCCCATTTATAGGATACGGCGCATCAACAGCAGATATCAGAAGCTTTTATGTTACCTTGATCGTTTCACTCTTCTTTTGCACGAGTAAGTTTTATTTCAGGAAGATGGACGATCCGGATATTACGATGGAAGAATATATCAGACTTGGAGAGGAAAGAGCCTTGAGCAATAATGGGATCTACGATTGGGAAAGAGCAAGATATGGTGCACAAGTCATCGAGGATAAAGAAGTCACTATGGAAGAATACTTGATTTTAGGACGAGAAAAGTCAAAGCATGAAAGAAACAAATTGCCATTCCGACACACTTGGACTTTATCAAATGATAATGATGAAGAAGAGTCATACGATTTTGGTGCAATTAGGTTTCCGGCAATAGTTATTGATGATATTATTTCTCCGGACGTTTCCCAAGATGAAGAAGAGTCACAAGTGTTTGATTTGAATGATAATCCGGCGATTGTTTACAAAGAAGCTTATTCATCCGAAAGTGCTTATGATGAAAATGAAGATGAATGTGGTACAATGGTTTATAGTGCTATTACTTGTAATTTTCCACCCGAGGTGGAAAATATATTCTCATCCTATCAAAAACACCATGATAATATTCCTTCGGATGGAGATAATAAGTATTCTGATATTGAAAAGTTTGATGCTATTGTGTACGATAACATACCGCAATTACCACAACAAACGGAAATATTTAGGTGTGGAGCGGATGAGCCAGATTATGACCCCACAAAGGATTTTGAAGAAATGTGGGATGACTTATTTGAGGCGGCTATTCGGGATAAAGATGAAATTGCAAGACCATTAGTTGAAGATGGAGACTCACGAGATGAATTGGAGTCACTTACAACAAAAAGTGGTACAAATTTATTTAATACTATTAATCCCGTTAATAATAATCTTGCTAGTTTTCCTAAACAGGTTGCAAAACAAAAAGATGATGAGGTGAAATTTATTACACTACCTATTGAAGCACCTGTGATCAACCCGTATTTGGTGGAGCTCGAAGAAGAATTTGGTGATGAGCTCTTAAACATTGCTATGATTGATGAAGATGATGATTTCGACCCTATGAAGGTTATAGAGGAACTCGAACTTTTACTTGCTAAAGACCCTTTCTCATCTTCTACGGAAGTCAAGGGACGCCTTACTACCAAAGAGACTAACCAAGAAGAAAGGAGACTCATTTTTCCTCTACATACTACTCTTTCAGACGAAGTGGTCAAGCCATCCAATTTATCAACCAAACCGGGTATGAATAGGAAAGATGTACATCTATTGCCAAGGTATGATCTTTATGCGTTTCTTCCATCTTTAATAGCAAATTTACACTCTTTTCGTGTTTATTGCTACTATCACCCGCACTTGATCCCAAGTGGGGGGAACAACACCCTATTACACAGTAAATAAGGGTAGAGTCAGGCTCGTGACTCGAACAAAAACAAGCACTTCTTGGGAGGCAACCCATGCTTGTCTTTTATTTTATTTTCTGATTTTGTATTGAGTCTGTCAGATCTGGAGTAGATGCGGCGTATCTCCATCATAGGATGCGGCGTATCAACTGTATAGATCATATCTTATTTAATTTTCTACATTTTTATTTTCGACTTTAAAACTTTTTAAGAGTTTATTTTAATGCGGCGCATCCCTGGTTAAGGATGCGGCGCATCTTCTATTCTGATTCGTAATTATTCCAGGCTCGATACGGCGTATCTTCTTCCATAAGATACGGCGCATCGACTGACCTGATGATTTTATGTTTTAATTTTTATGTTTTATTTTTCCTAACTACTAATGTATTATGCAAGTTTGAACTTTCTTAACTTAGGTATGTTTTAAAGTCTTGGTGGTATTATAGATTCCTGCATTTCCTGTGGATACATCAAAAATGAAGCTTATACGTTCTAATCCACAAGAAAATTGATTTTTGCTCTTATACTAATGGAGGATCATACCGAGCAAATCTCAGGGGAGTTTTTCTGTTCTAATTCTTTTATTTTCCAGTTTTTAACCTTTTATACAAACAACGAGGACGTTGTTTAACTTAAATGGGGGGATTGGAGAATTAGAACACATAACACTTACTTGTCCTAAACTTTTTCAAAATATGCTTAAAATGTGCTTAATATATCAAAATTAAAAATTTTAGCATGTTTTTGTTTAAGATCTAAGTTGCATAGCTGCACACATGACGTTATTTTCAAAAATTGTGATTTTTCAAAATTCACAAATCTATGAGTGTGCCGGTGACTTGTAAACTTTTGAACTTGGCCTGTATACTATTCGAGACCACCATAATAAGTATTATTTATATAATTGGAATGACTTGTCTAAATTGGTAAATTTCTAGGATTACACCCAAATAGCCTTTATATGTTATGTGATATTAACTAACTACACTGGTTAGTTAACCCCCGTATAAACCCTTTGTTACTCTCACTTTTAGAGTAAGATACCCCTAGAAAAACACTCAGAGCCATTCCTTTCGTTTCTTACACCTTTGTTAAAATGTTTCGTTACACCCTTAGCCTACCCTGTAGATTAAAATCCGTGGTTGGTTAATTGCTTTAGGCAAAGTGTGTTTCCTTACATTACCTGTGTTCGCGTGCGTAATTCATTATCTATGGTTAGGTCGGGAAATTGCACAATGCAATTGGAGTGAAAGTAAATATTGTATATCTTTGAGTTTGTTTTTCGTGTGTTTACTACTTTCACTATTACCGTTATTTCTGAAGTCATGAAAAGTATGGAAAAATTATCCAGAATTATCATTATAGTGATGTGGTGAAATTTTAAACATCTTTGTTTATGGTGAAAAAAAAAAAAAAAAAAAAAAAAAAAAAAAAAAAAAAAAAAAAAAAAAAAATCGAAAAAATAGAAAAGAAAAAGAAAATGAAAAGTTGGATGTTTGTTTTAACCAACTTATGTAAAGTTTTGTATTAAGTGGTCGATATCACCACTAGTTGTTGTATATTATATCTATGGATTGAATGGGAGTTGGCAGTTATGGGAACACCAACTAAGGTTTATTCTTTGATTAAGATCTTGTTGAGTATAATTCGTGTCTACCTAAAGCGTGTGTTTCAAGTGTTAAAGCGTGAGTTATTCTATGATATGAGTCTTATTCATGGGATGGTTGGGATAGTGATTAACCACACTTAGGATTTTAATTTATTTATTTTGTTTATTTTTCATTTTACACCAATTTATATCCCAAATATTATCCATACCCTATATTATTCTTGATCCAAACCTTTGATTTATTGAGATTAGGGATTTGAGCAATCTTAAGTATCGTAGTCGTGGATTCGGCTATGTATTTATGATTTTGTCGCCCTTTTTGATATAATATTATTGGTGAAGATTACTTGATCCTATCTTTAGCCTGTTCGAGTTAAGGATTTGAGCAATTGCAAGTATCGTGTTCGTGGATTCGATCATGTATTTGTGATTTTGTCGCCTTTTCTGGAATTTGAGATCGATAGAGATTAAGGAGAATGATTAACCCTTAAACCTACAAACCCTTTTTACCGCTTTAGACTTGTTATTCCTTAGCTTTAGTGGGGGAGATGTGTATACTTGCCAAGCTTATGATAGAATATTCGTCACGACTGGACAGTTAAACGATTAGATTTGCTTTTATCGAAATATTTTATTTTACTTCTAAATCGTTAAGTGTTTGGTTGTGTGATTATGACAAAAATGAATACATGCTTAAATATAAAAATAAATCCTAATATCTTTTAGGATACATTTTCATGAGATTAATTCTAAGGTTTACTTGGGGACAAGTAAAGTTCAAGTGGGGGATATTTGATGAACTCAAATAAGTACATTTTATTACCATCATTTATCCTTTTAATTTGACTTGTTTTATTATATTATGTATGAGAATTGATACTTAATCGTTTACTTTTGTAATTCTTAGTTAAAAACAAGCATTTGGTGAAACTTGGCGAATTTGGACTAATTATGGAGCAAAACAAGCAAGAAGTCAAGAGTCTACTGAAATGTACAAGATCAAGACATTCTGCTCCAGATGCGCCGCATCTCGCTTATTACATACGGCGCATCGCTATCAAGATTTCACAAGATATTATCCAAGACGGCAAAGGACATGCGCCGCATCCTATTTATGGAGTTACGTCGCATCTTCTGGCGGTGTACGAATATTCCTGAATATATTAATCTTGGACCCCACGCGAAGTTAAGTCAATGCGCCGCATCTACTTATTAGATGCGCCGTATCTTACCCTCAGACAGAAACTATAAATACCCCAAAGACCAGACGAATTAAGAGTTCCCAAGTTCGACAGTTTTAGAAGACCAAAGTACAGGAACCCTAGGACAAATTCAGTCAAGGCAGCAGCACAAGACACACTTTGAACGAAGATACAAGAGCTGTAAGAAGGTCCTGCATGTATTTAATTCATTAAGTAGTTTTGTTTTATTGTGTTAGTAAACTTTAATTCATCAGGATTGGTGGCTTGTGTAATGTGACAACGGAAAGATTGCACTCCCTTAAAACTGCTTTCCCATTAATTAAAGTTTATATGTTGATGTCTTTGGTGACTTTTATTAGTGCATTGATAACCTCTGTGTCTAGCTGAGCGTTGATCGGGTCGCCATGCCTCTGCCCTCGCCTATTTATTAGATCACCTATGCATTCTATCGTCTGTAGAAAAGTAGTAAGAAAGATAAATAGGATAGTCATAAGTAATCATTAAGGGTTTACTCGCCGATAAGATTAGAACCAACGAGAAAGGACTTAATCTCGGTGCGTTGCATCGAACTATACACTTCATATAAAACTAGCAATAAAACAAGTGACAAACTACTTACCTATCAGGACAGGTCTTCTTATTGTCTCAAGTATTTATCTGTGTACGTGTGTGCTACTTGCTGATTCGTGCCTATTAGTTTAGTTTATTATTTAATTGCAACCAATCGTGCCAGTCTCTCAGGCTGAACCCCCTTGCGTTAGATTAGGTTGTATAGCTAACTTAGAATATTAAAATACTGATTAGAATAATGAGATAATACGTTCCACTCTTAGTGATCGACACTCTACTTACCATTATATTCATACTGACCGGGTACACTGCTCGTTAAGTGTGTGTGTTATTGATAAGTCGGCTAAATATAAATTTAAAACTTGAGTAGGCATTAATACTGCTAAACCGCAACGACACATCGCACGCATCAATATGCCAGTTCGAGACTCTACATACATATACATAATGGCCAAAGTGTACACATATCAAATCATAACAGAAGGGGACGCCGTGGATCAATCACACCTCCATAGAAAGTGTCATGCCATCGGTGCCTCAATGACATGGCCATGGTACCTCCATGGCTAGTTAGCTCGGGCGACAAAACAGAACAAAGCATATCACATCATAGCATCATAACAAAGGGGATCATAGCAATGGCATATATCAACTGAATCATAACAAAGGATCATATAACTGAGATCATAGCAAAGCTCATATCAAAAGGGATCATATCAAAGGATCATATTAAAGAATCATATCAAATGGTCATAGCAAATCAAAGCAAACGAATCAAAGTCATGAGGAGAAACACCCTTACTGAGAAAGGGTAGAATATATGTACCTTATGCAATTAATCAACCAAATAAGAAAGCACCGAAAATAGGGAATCACTCCTTCTTCACCGAACCTATACAAATTACGATCACGTATTACTTATTAGCTCATTTTATAAGTTTATCTCTTATAATCATTAAGGTTTCCCATTCATGGTTTCTTTCCATTTTTAGAAACTTTCCATTTTTAGTAACTTTCCATTTTTTGAAACTTTCCATTTATAGTAAATTTCCATTTTTAGAAATTTTCTATTTTTAGTAACCTTCCATATTTAGTAAGTTTCCTTAGTCAGTAAGTTTCCTGATTTATTGACCTTTAGAGTTATAAATGACAATTAAATAAACTTTAAGACTTAATATGATTAATATTATAGTTTGGGATTTAATATGTCAACTTTTAATAGTTTAGGGTTTAAACAGTCATTTTATTAAAGTTCAGGGGCTAAAGTGTAAATTACACCTTTTTACTACCATATCTCCCAATGTTTACCCTCCCATTCGACCCAAGACCATAACCAACTCGACTCCTTTTTGGTCCCTTTTTCTTGTCCATTTTAACGCCACAATACCAACATTATACCACACTTTTCAACCTACAATTTACACACCCATTCGACATGACCAAAACAAACATACTTGACACACACAAGACACACCTATTTCCCAGCCCATATCGACCACATAAAATCATAGCCTTCTCTGCCCTAATGGACACCCCCAACACTTACTATGATACACATCTAACCACATAATTTAATGACTCTAAACCTACCCTAGATTCCATGTAACTCGACCCACTTGACAGCCACATTCACACACAAAATCTACCTTTATTTTACACATATAAAATCCGGTTTTTGACATGAATAATCGACTCATTTACTACGAATTTCATGCATGCAAACATCACCATTTTACACGTATCATTTTCTAGATTATATGCCTTTATATCCATGTGCATTGATTGTTATTTCATGTGTACTAATAATCCAAGTTTCATGCAGAAAAGACCAGTTTCAAATAGCCACTCATAATTATATATCGACAGGTTATATTGATTCTTTCATGTAACCTTCTTTATTATTTCATGCAACCTTCGGTCCAAAATAATAGTGATCAACAAACGTTTTTATTTCAGCCCTTATATATGGAATCGAATAGCACACTAAACCTTATATATCAACCTATATTTTCAATACTTTATGCGACTATAAATCACCATTTTATGGACATGTCGAGAGGAACAAGAACTTATAACGAGGATACCTTTGTGTCGAACAATTTAAGGACATAAGAAACAAGACAAGAAGGACCAGAAGCTGTTCCAAGACACCACCTTATTCGAACCAACCCACGTCCTCCAACACAGTACAATGACGATCAAAAACAGCCTAGTACACCTCTTGACACCTCTTGAACTCGAATTAAAGAAGAAGAGAACCAATAAGACGCCACCTAATTTGTTTCTAGGGTTTTTGTGTGTGTATTTCTTTTGGAATTGGTTGGGAAAATGATAGAGGAGGGGGAGAAATATAGGAGATAGA
This sequence comes from Artemisia tridentata subsp. tridentata, assembly GCA_021014915.2. NCBI lineage: Eukaryota > Viridiplantae > Streptophyta > Magnoliopsida > Asterales > Asteraceae > Artemisia > Artemisia tridentata. The sequence continues at coordinate 245,735,265 of CP139507.1, read as the reverse complement.
CCGAGCATTGAGGAAGGATAAATGACCAAGTTTAACTCTTTCAAATTTAAAATAATTTCTAGAATTTTCTTATACTAAGTTGTGTACATAATTTTTATATAATTTGGACTTAATATAGGCGTGTGATATATGTCAAATTCCATGCATAATGTTGAGTACATATTTAAAAGAAAACAGCCCCTATTAACGTGTGATATGTTTACTTGTTTCATGTATATGTATGTCGACTTTAAGTATTTATGGCATAGCTTTTATATTTTGAAATTCTCTTGGTGTAACTCATGGTCACTTAGGATATATTCGGGTTCAATTCAAGAAAATAACGGATTTTTAGATTTCACGTTCTAGGTTATTATAATTCTTCCCCTTTAAACAAAAAATTTCGTCCTCAAAATTTGAAATAGAAACCAATGAATACGTACCGAATCACAGAAAGAAATGTGGATAACTAGATCGCATCGTTTCCTCGGCCTCCCAAGTAGCCTCACTCTCGGTATGATTCCTGCAAAGGATTTTAACGAATGGAATGGTTTTGTTTCTAATGACTTGATCCTGACGCTCCAAAATAGCCTCAGGTTCCTCAATATAAGACAAATCTTCTCGAATTTGATGCAAAGAATAGGTAACAACATGTAGCGGATGATAATTGTATCCCCTCAGAAGAGATACATGGAACACATTATGTACATGAGCAAGTTGCGGGGGAAGTGCCAAACGATAAGAAACCTTACCAACTCGGTCTAAAATCTCAAAAGGACCAATAAATCGCGGACTGGGTTTCCCTTTCATACCAAAACGCTTAACACCTCAAAAAGAAGAGACCTTAAGAAAAACAAGATCACCCGGACAAAATTCCAATGCACGACGATGACGATCTGCATAACTTTTCTATCGAGCTCTAGCCTCCCTGAGCTTCTCCTTAGTAATGGCAACCTTCTCATTAGTTACCTCAATCAACTCGGGGCCTTCAATGAGTCGCTTACCAACCTCATCCCAACAAATAGGAGCCCTACACTTTCTCCCGTAAAACAATTTGAAAGGAGCTCGTTTAATACTGGCGTGCCAACTGTTGTTGTAGGCAAACTCCACTAAACACAAATAGTCATCCCAATGCCCCGACCATTCTAGTGCACACGCTCTCAATATATCCTCCAAGGTCGGAATGGTTCGTTCTGACTGCCCGTCTGTCTGCGGATGAATTGTTGTACTAAACTGAAGTCGGGTACCCCAAGCCTTGTGCAAACCCTTCCATAACCGGGAGGTAAAACGTGAATATCAATCAGATATAATCGCTAACGGAGTGCCATGCAACCGAACAATCTCCTGCTAGAAAAGCCGTGCCAACATACTACCCGAATAATCCTTACGAATAGGAAAGAAATGAGCGGATTTAGTCAGATGATCAACAATAACCCAAATGGCGTCATGCTTCTTCTGAGTGTGAGGTAAACCCGTAACAAAGTCCATGGAAATTTGTTCCCACTTCCAAGTAGGAATCTCTAGAGGTTGCAGAAGACCACTAGCCCGCTGGTGTTCTATCTTAACCTGTTGACAGGTCATACACTTAGCTACGAACATCACCACATCCTTCTTCATACCATTCCACCAAAAGTGCTGCTTCAGATCTCTATACATCTTTGTAGAGCCCGGATGTATAGTGAAAGGAGAGATGTTTGCCTCGGATAACACAGCTTCACGAATAGATGGATCATTTGGAACACATAACCGATCCCTATACCATACAATCCCATCTTCATCCACCCGAAACTCCGGCTGCTTCCCTTCTTCCACATTCTGAATGATAGACCATAGCTCGCCATCATCTTTCTGAGCCTCTTTGATCCGCAACATAAGATTAGACTCCACCTTCATACTAGCCCAGTAACTGTCATGCCCACGAATAGACACCTCAACCTCCATGAGTTCTAAGTCATTGAGTATTCTCGGCTCGATCTCAAGACTGTCAATAATCCCCGACTTTCTACTAAGAGCATCATCTACAACATTCGCCTTACCAGGATGGTACTGAATGTTAGCATCATAATCCTTCAAAAGTTCCAACCAACGCCTCTGCCTCATGTTTAAATCCTTCTGGGTGAAGATGTACTTTAAACTCTTGTGGTCAGTGAAAATGTCACATGTCTCGCCATACAAGTAGTGTCTCCAAATTTTCAGTGCAAAGACCACTACTGCTAATTCCAAATCATGAGTCGGATAATTTTCTTCATATGGTTTCAACTGTCTGGATGCATAGGCAATGACCTTCCCATGCTGCATGAGAACACATCCCAGGACCTTCTTTGAAGCATCACTATAAATCTGAAAACTACCGGTACCTGACGAAAGAGTAAGAATAGGCGCAGAAACCAGTCTCATCTTCAAATCCTCAAAACTCTTCTCCCTTTCATCAGTCCATACAAATTTCTCACCTTTCCTCATTAGTTTTGTCAATGCCAACGCTAACCGTGAGAATCCTTCAACGAATCTCCGATAGTAGCCAGCAAGACCCAAGAAACTCCTAACCTCTGTCACATTCGTAGGTCTTGGCCACTTAGTGATTGCCTCAACCTTAGCCGGATCCATCTTAATTCCCTCTGCCGATACAACATGCCCCAAAAATGCCACCTGCTCTAACCAGAACTCACACTTAGAAAATTTTGCGTATAACTTCTTCTGATACAGGATTTCCAACACAATACGAAGATGTTCCTCATGTTCCTTCTTCGTCTTACAGTAAATCAGGATGTCATCGATAAAAACAATGACGAACTTATCAAGATATTCATGGAATACGCGATTCATCAGATCCATGAAAACAGCTGGAGCATTTGTCAGACCAAAAGGCATAACCAAGAATTCATAATGGCCATAGCGGGTACGGAAGGCAGTCTTAGGAACATCCTATTCCTTCACCAGCAGTTGGTGATATCCGGATCTCAGATCAATTTTAGAAAAGAATTTAGCTCCTTGAAGTTGATCAAACAAATCATCAATACGAGGAAGCGGATAACGGTTTCTGATAGTAATACGGTTTAACTCACAATAGTCAATGCACAACCTCATACTACCATCCTTCTTCTTTACAAACAAAACAGGAGCACCCCACGGAGAAACACTCGGACGAATAAAACCACGTTCTAAGAGTTCCTGAAGTTGCTCTTTCAATTCCTTCAATTCCACTGGGGCCATACGATAAGGAGCTTTAGAGATGCGTTCAGCACCCGGAATTAGATCAATACTAAATTTAACTTCCCGTGCAGGAGGCATGCTCAGAAGTTCATCAGGAAATACGCTAGGGAAATTACAAACTACTAGATGGCTCTCGATACTAGGACCATCCAACGAAGTGTCTTTATTAGAAGCCAAGAACCCTTACAACCATGTGAAAGTAGAGAGCGAGCTTTCATAGTTGAGATAATTTTAATAGACTTACCAGGTTGGGAACCCTGGTAAACGAATTCAGGAGCATTTAGATCAACCAAAATAACCCGTCTATAGCATGACAGTCAATAGTTGCCCGATGCTCGGACAACCAGTCCGTGCCCAAAATAATATCAAAATCATTCATATCCAAAGGAAGCAAATTGGCAGAGTGGATTTTATCAGCAAAACGAAGAGGACAGTTCAGAAATTCATAATCTATAATTACATGGTTCTTCATTGGAGTTGAAATAGATATGGCATAGTTTAATGGTGTTGGAGTCATATTAAGATATTTGGCAATTGAAGTAGAAACCATAGAATGGGTCGCACCCGTATCAAACAAAATAAATACTGAACGATCATGTAAATAGAGAGTGCCCGTGATGATACCTGAGGCACTAGCCACCTGGTCCCTGGTCAAGCAGAATACCCGACCCCTGGTAGCTTGCTGACGATCATTTCCCCTATTGTTGTTGCTACCAGCCTTGGGACAGTCCCTAGCCATGTGTCCCATCTGTCCACAAATAAAACAAGCACCCGAAGCCCGATGACATCTACCCGAATGCAACTTACCACATGTGGTGCAAGGAGGAGGAGGAGGAGGAACATAATCCCTTTGACCCGATGAAGGAGAAGTGCGGTTACCCTGTTGACCCCGGTGCTGCTGGTCACGATGCTGTTGGTCGCGCCCCGACCTCTGATTACCGTAGCCATACCTGTCATTACCCCTTCTATCATTCCCACGCTGAACATTACCCCTAGCATCATTTCCCTTATGGTTGTTCCCTTGAGCTGGTCGAACATGATCACCATCCCTGTACCTCTTCACACCTTGTCTAACACGCTCTTGCATAATCTCGATATTCCTAACTGCATTTTCCACCTGTGCAACATCCTCGAAATGAATATTCACAACCCCATCTAGAAGGTCATTCCTAAGAGCCCACTTAAACTTATTTGCTTGCTCTTCCTGCGTCCCTGCTTTAGCACCCAAAAATCCCGCCAGTCGCAGAAATCTCATCATAAACTTTGTGCTCGTCTCCCTATCAAACTGGTAAATAGAGTGATGCTCCCTTTCAAACTTTTCTTTCTCTGACCTTGGGAAGTACTTCAGATAGAAAGTGTCACGGAAGTCATTCCATGACAGAGCCGCCATAAATGCATCTCCTCCCTTTGCCTGTTTGTACGCCTTCCACCAACTGAGGGCATCTCCCTCAAATTTATAACTAGCCAGCCTCGCTTTGTACTTATCATCACAGCCCAATACCTCGAATATCTTTTCCATGTGAGCAATCCAATTTTCTGCATCAATAGGAGCATTTGCAAAACTGAAAGAACGAGGCTTTTGTTTACAGAACCTTTTCAGCCACGTATGAATGGTCACTGGTGCAGCACCACCACTAGAACCAGAACCCCCACTTCTACTAGATGTGTTCTGACGGATCTCAGTTGCGATCCTTTCAGTAAGACCTAGAATTAGTGCATCTACAGTCCGCTGAACTGCGGCTGCAAAGGCAGGGTTGTTACTGAAATCTTCGTTATGACGAGTGTTCACCATCTGAAAGGTCACAAACGGATTAGCGAAGATAAAACAAAGTTAAGAAGCAAAATATGGAGGAAAATATTGTGCCGAAACGAAACCTAATGTCTACCCAATCCTCACCGGTCAAAACCTAAGTACTACAGGGCGAAACCTAATGGTCCAGATTTCACAGGCCATAACTTATGAGCTACAAGTCGCAGCCTGGGCTCTGATACCATAATTGTAACACCCCAACCCGACCTTGGTTAAGATGCCACATTATGGTGTCTAATCAGAACATACAAAATAACGCAAGCGGAAGACTTCATAATAAAAGCAAAGTCAAGAGCATCATGACTTATAAATTACAAGCTCCCAAAAGACATAACAATCTCAAAAGAAATATAAAGGAAATAAATATCCATAACATAAGTCCAAAATAATTCCAATACAATGGGGAATCTAATAATGTAGGTCTTCTACTCCTACTCTCAACTCTCTTGCCCCGCATCCCGCTTATTACCTGCCGCATGGAAAAGAAAACGCGGCTGAGCATAAAAAGCCCAGTGAACAGATATAGAAACAAAACAGAAATGGTAATAAGCATAATCAAATGAATACGAATCAAATAGATCAAATGCATAAATATCAAGAGTAAGAATAGCTCTAGAGTCAAAGTAATAAACGTCAACGAACACGTCCAAACGAGCCACTAGAACGGACCAAAGATACCTAAAAGATAGCCACGAGCCTATCTAAATGAGCCACTCGAATAGACCACATATCACATATACCTATCATATCTAAAGTGTACGGAGATGGGAGGCCTCTAAGTACCAAATAATGAGTGGGATATTGGGCACATACAACCAGCCACCAAAAAATTATATCACATATCATATCATATAAGCCTAGGATGCATCCATACACCCCCTGCAAAATAAAATACATATGCCAGTTCGAGACTGTACATACATATACATAATGGCCAAAGTGTACACATAACATATCATAACAGAAGGGGACGCCGTGGATCAATCACACCTCCATAGAAAGTGTCATGCCATCGGTGCCTCAATGACATGGCCATGGTACCTCCATGGCTAGTTAGCTCGGGCGACAAAACAGAACAAAGCATATCACATCATAGCATCATAATAAAGGGGATCATAGCAATGGCATATATCAACTGAATCATAACAAAGGATCATATAACTGAGATCATAGCAAAGCTCATATCAAAAGGGATCATATCAAAGGATCATATCAAAGAATCATATCAAAGGATCATAGCAAATCAAAGCAAACGAATCAAAGTCAATGATCAAAGTCATGAGGAGAAACACCCTTACTGAGAAAGGGTAGAATATATGTACCTTATGCAATTAATCAACCAAATAAGAAAGCACCGAAAATAGGGAATCACTCCTTCTTCACCGAACCTATACAAATTACGATCACGTATTACTTATTAGCTCATTTTAAAAGTTTATCTCTTATAATCATTAAGGTTTCCCATTCATGGTTTCTTTCCATTTTTAGAAACTTTCCATTTTTAGTAACTTTCCATTTTTAGAAACTTTACATTTTTAGTAACTTTCAATTTTTAGAAACTTTCTATTTATAGTAACCTGCCATATTCAGTAAGTTTCCTCAGTTTGTAAGTTTCCCGATTTATTGACTTTTAGTGTTATAAACGACAATTAAATAAACTTTAAGACTTAATATGATTAATATTATAGTTTGGGGTTTAATATGTCAACTTTTAATACTTTAGGGTTTAAACTGTCATTTTATTAAAGTTCAAGGGCTAAAGTGTAAATTACACCTTTTTACTACCATATCTCCCAATGTTTACCCTCCCATTCGACCCAAGACCATAACCAACTCGACTCCTTTTTGGTCCCTTTTTCTTGTCCATTTTAACGCCACAAAACCAACATTATACCACTCTTTTCAACCTACAATTTACACACCCATTCGACATGCCCAAAACAAACATACTTGACACACACAAGACATACCTATTTCCCAGCCCATATCGACCACATAAAATCATAGCCTTCTCTGCCCTAATCGACACCCCCAACACTTACTATGATACACATCTAACCGCATAATTTAACGACTCTATACCTGCCCTAGGTTCCATGTAACTCGACCCACTTGACAGCCACATTCACACACAAAATCAACCTTTATTTTACACATATAAAATCCGGTTTTTGACATGAATAATCGACTCATTTACTACGAATTTCATGCATGCAAACATCACCATTTTAAACGTATCATTTTTTAGTTTATATGCCTTTATATCCATGTGCATTGATTGTTATTTCATGTGTACTAATAATCCAAGTTTCATGCAGAAAAGACCAGTTTCAAGTAGCCACTAGTAATTATATATCGACAGGTTATATTGATTCTTTCATGTAACCTTCTTTATTATTTCATGCAACCTTTGTTCCAGAATAATAGTGATCAACAAACGTTTTTATTTCAGCCTTTATATCGATCTATTCAATTATTATTCCATGTGTAGCTTTCTAGGTTTTTATTTTCTCTATATATGGAATCGAGTAGCACACTAAACCTTATATATCTACCTATATTTTCAATACTTTATGCGAATATAAATCACCATTTTATGGACATGTCGAGAGGAACAAGAAGTTATAACGAGGATACCTTTGTGTCGAACAATTTAAGGACAAAACAAACAAGACAAAAAGGACCAGAAGCTGTTCCAAGACACCACCTTATTCGAACCAACCCACGTCCTCCAACACAGTACAAGGACGATCAAAAACAGCCTAGTACACCTCTTGAACTCGAATTAAAGAAGAAGAGAACCAATAAGCCGCCACCTAATTTGTTTCTAGGGTTTTTGTGTGTGTATTTCTTTTGGAATTCGGTTGGGAAAATGATAGAGGAGGGAGAGAAATATAGGAGATAGACCGAGCATTGAGGAAGGATAAATGACCAAGTTTAACTCTTTCAAATTTAAAATAAGTTCAAGAATTTTCTTATACTAAGTTGTGTACATAATTTTTATTCAATTTGGACTTAATATAGGCGTGTGATATATATCAAATTCCATGCATAATGTTGAGTACATATTTAAAAGAAAACAACCCCTATTAACGTGTGATATGTTTACTTGTTTCATGTATATGTATGTCGACTTTAAGTATTTATGGCATGGCTTTTATATTTTGAAATTCTCTTGGTGTAACTCATGGTCACTTAGGATATATTCGGGTTCAATTCAAGAAAATAACGGATTTTTAGATTTCACGTTCTAGGTTATTATACCAGTGGACAAGTTTTAAAAAGAATTCTGGAAAGGACCGTAGGTGATAACCGTGCCTCTTGGTCGGATAAATTAGATGATGCACTTTGGGCCTTCCGTAGCGCTTACAAAACACCCATCGGGTGTACTCCTTACAAGCTTGTTTACGGAAAGGCGTGTCATCTAATGATCGAGATCGAGCCCAAAGCTTATTGGGCCTTGAAGCATGCAAACTTTGACCTTAAGTCCGTGGGTGATCACCGGAAGGTTCAATTCAATGAATTAAATGAACTTCGTGATCAAGGCAACGAGAACTCTTTGATCTACAAAGAGAAGACAAAGAAGATCCACGACTCCAAAATCAAGAACCGTGTTTTCAACATTGGTGATCGAGTCCTTCTTTTCAATTCTCGATTGAAGATGTTCTCGGGAAAACTTTAAACCCGTTGGACCGGACCATTCACCGTTGCCAAAGTTTTTCCTTATGGTGCCGTCGAGTTATCTCAACCCGACGGACCAAACTTCAAGGTGAACGATCATAGGTTGAAGCATTACTTTGGAGGGGACATACCACCCATGGTTTTCCCGGATCTCCAAAATTTCCCCATGGACCAATGAATTCGGGGTCGAGTCAAGCTAGTGACTCGGTTAGCAAAAACATTAGCACTTCATGGGTGACAACCAATGTTTCTGTCTTCTTTCTATTTTCTAACACTAAGTGTGGGGGAATTCCTCTACTGTGCTTTGCTTTTGTGTGTTTGCTCTTATTTTCAGGTATCCCTTAGATCGTTATGATTGAAGCGCCTGTTTTCAATCCAGCCGCCCAATATCCGATCTTTTTGCTAACGATTATCTAGGGATATCATATTAATCCTGTTTGTGAAAAAAGATTTCTTTCCCACACTTGGCTAGTAGTATTACCTTTTTACGTTCTAAGTGTCGGCATAATAGCCGGTACTTTGAATATTGAGGGCAATATTCAATTCTAAGTGTGGGGGGGGGGGATTCTTGCGAATTTGATCACATATGTACCTTCTAGTGCCCTAGTACCCCCGTTTTGACCAAAATTTTTAATTTTTTTTCGTTTTTAAATAAGAAATTGCATGAAAAAAGAAGTGCTTTGCATATATATGTGTTTAGTCTTGATTAGGTTAGAACAAAGCGAATCCCGACTCTGCCAGAGTGTTGATCTGGCTGCTTCCTTAACAATTAGACTAAGGTTTTACAAATTGTGCAAATGAAAATGCTAAGCGTGGAGTAGTTGGTTCTCTTTAGAGCTTATATAAGTAATCTATGGATTTTCCTCCCAGAAGCTCTTAATATGACTAAATTAGTGCTGTTTTCAAACTTTTGAACCATAAAATCATTTTGTTATGCAAAACAAATTTTTATACAATTTTGATATAGAGTCCGAGTTCAACTTTTTATTTAAATTTTGAAGAAAGCATACTTTCTTAAAAATGCAATGATATTGCAAAATGAAATAAGTTATAATGTTGCAAAAGTAAAGATGTAAGTGTGATATTAAAAATTAAAAAAAAATAAAAAAAAAATGAATGAAAATGAGAAAAAAAAAATGAAAATATGTGTTGCTTCAATAAAAATGTTTATATGAATAAATGTACGAAACTTGCTTTTTCTTAAATTTAAATCGGGAGTTGAACTAGTATTCTTCAATTTTTTCATAAAGGTTAAACGGTAATTTGGTAGATTGTTGATTTCAAAGGTCCCGTGAGCTCCGATACTATTCTCTGTGAGGTGTCAAAAGCTAGGTCACCTAAAGCCAACTGGTTTGGGATGTGCCGAGAAGAAAGTCGCTACGTGGAGTGATCTATCATTTTAGTCTCTAATCTCTAAATGATCGTTTGTTGCTATTTATTTAATTATTTAATACTAACTTAGTGGGAATATCTAAAATCTTTGAAATTGAAATCCCGCTGATTCCGGTACTATTCTCTGTGAGGTTTCAAAAGCCTGGTCACCTAAAACCAACTGGTTTGTGATGTGCCGAGAAGAAAGCCGCTACATGGAAAAGGCCTTTTTGATCCTTAGATTTTCGAGGTTCCCGATAAATTAGTATTTGACTTAAACAAATAAAAACCATAATAAATGTCGATTTTTGCGGTCAAAATTTTGAAAATGAGCACACTCACCTAACTTCTTGAGTAATTGTGGGAGCGAAAAGTTAAGTTTCGGCTTACATAGATTACTAGTATAAGTAGTGTTAGCATTTTACAAAAACATTTGCACATTGAGTTTAAGCTTAGTTGGGAGTAATAAAAAGAGGATGATGATTACAATTCCCTAGAGACACCCAGTTTGTGTGAATCCCGTTTCATGATGCCATTTTTGAAAATCAATCATGTTATCTATTTTTGTTCTAGTTTAAATCTCTTGCATCGAATAAAAAGTCAAAACGAGGTATCCTTGGTATTCTTTTGATTCTTTCATTACTTTATATGATCGGATTGCTAGGGACTAGCAATTGATAGTGTGAGGGGATGATGAGTGCCTATTTACTCATCATTTTATGCCCATTTAATACATAAAAATAACTAAAAATAGCCAAATATACCAATATATATTGCAGATATCCTTGGACTGTGTTTTTATGTATTTCAGGTACAAATGATTGAAAACAGAGCAAAAACGGGCATTTTTGGATCGAATCGACAACGTTTGTGCATTTGATCAAGTCAAGACAAAGTCAAAGTCAACCCCGGGAATTAGCATTGGATTGAGTTTGGAAAAACGAACCCGAAGCCATTTTTTATGGGCCAACCAGACCCAATTTAATGGGCCAAGTCAGCCCATTTTAAGCCTTTTATTAATAAAACCAAATCCAAAACTATTAAAACCCAAAACCAAATCTAGCCCAATTCATAAACCCCCAACCAAGATCCAATCCTAACCAAACCCCGACCCATCCAGTTTTATTAATAAAACCATGGTCAATCCCCAGTCAACCCTTCCCTCTTTCTCGCCAAACCATACAACCTCCCACCATCATTACCCTGCAACTCCACTACTTCCTACCCCCCTCTAAATAGCTCCAGTCCACCCCACTCTAAGACAAAACCCCTTCACATGTCAACCATTCCACCTCAGCAATCCGAGTGGTACAATTGGGCGCCAAAAGCAAATTAAAGGCTGATATGAAGATTAGTCCAATCCAAGGGTTGATATTGAATCAAAAGAAGCACAAGATGATAATGAAGTTGCACTCTCTCACAAAACAAACACAAGACAGAAGAATACCTTAGTTTTAGATTAGTATAAATAGGACCATATGTAAAGCCTGGAGGGGAGTTGTTTTTAGTTTTTAGCTGCTTTAATTTAAGTTTAATCTATGTTTTTAAGTCTTCAGTTCATTTACAGTTATTGTGTTTTAATTTTCAAGCCTTGTAACTCTTTTCTAAGTTTAATGAAATTTGAAGTTTTTAGAAAAATCCGTTCGTGCAATTTATGTTATGTTGTTGTTTAAAAAGTGTTCATAAGCTCATATTCAGCCTCATAAGCTCATACAAGCTCTACATAGTTTGTTTGAGCTGTTTTTTTACACTTAGAATCATTTTTAGCTCAAAAATACAAAAAAGTCAACAAAAGTCAAATAAGCTATTTGTGGATGATAAGCCAGACCTGGAAGGGATTATTGTTGTTACTATTTAGATGTAGCTTATTTGACTTTTGTTGACTTTTTTGGATTTTTGAGCTAAAAATGATTCTAAGTGCTTATTTGATAAGTTAAAAAGGTGATTGATCAGGCTGCATACACTGATGAAATCATTGAATACTGAACTGAGCAGCCACTTTCTTAGCTTATTTTTAAGCACAAAATGAGTTCTGATTAGGTCTAAATTCTTTTCTATCTGCTTATTGGTGCATGAACTTTGTTTTTTTAGTATTTAATTGAATAGCTTTTTATTTTAAAGCTTTTTATTAAGCTTGAAACTGCCTCAGAAGGCTGATTTGGGCCTGCACAACAGCCCTTAATTGCTTATTTTAGATTTAAGTGCTTTAATTGCTTATTTGTGTTGACTTATCTGTTTTCCTTAACTTTTCAAGTCTGCTTTTAGATTATCATAGCTTTTTCATTTTGCCTTTTAGCTTTTAATAGCTTTTGTGCCCTTTATCAAATTAGATTCAGCATAATTGTCCTTATAAGCAGTCTGCTCTTAAGAGCTTGTTTCTGGCTTATTCTTAAGTTTCTAAAAATATTTCTTTCACAAAAAAGTCTTATTTCCAGCTTATCAACAAGTTTCAAAAGAAAATTTAAAAAAAAATAATAAAAAAGGGAGAAGGGAAGTCCAAGGTGAGCCAGGCTCGAACCCTGGACCTCAACCTTTACACACCACACACGCTACCATCTGCCCTTAGGTCTTTCTGGTTAGACTCTTCCTAGTTTTTTTTTTTACCCTCTTTTACCTCTTTTGCTTTTAACTACTTATTCGAATAAGCAGTTAAATCACTTTTATTTTTCCTAGGATCTTAACAACCTTAAGTACTTTTCTGAAAATTTTGATAATTTTTCACCTTTGTTTGATATTTATTATATATTTTTCTTTTCAAAAGTGTTTTTAATTCATAAAAATTAAAATAAAAATGAAAAAAATACATATCTTTTTTCTAAAATTTTCTTTTATCATTTAGGACTTAGGAAAAATAAATTCGCACTTGTAGGGTTAATTTTTAAAGATTTTGGTTTTTAGGCTCGTTTTTGGAATTCTCGTTTACGTTTTTAGCGTAATTTGATTTTTGCTTTATTTTCTTTGTATATTTGTGATGAACTCAAATAAGTACATTTTATTACCATCATTTATCCTATTTATTTGACTTGTTTTATTATATTATCTGTGAGAATTGATACGTTAATGTTTACTTTTGTAATTCTCAGGTAAAAACAAGTATTATGTGAAACTTGGCGATTTTGGACTAATTATGGAGCAAAACATGCAAGAAGTCAAGAGTCTACTGAAATGTACAAGATCAAGATCATTCTGCTCCAGATACGCCGCATCTTACTTATTATATACGGCGCATCACTATCAAGATTTCACAAGCTACGATCCAAGACAGCAAGGACATGCGCCACATCTAAAAATGGAGTTACGCCGCATCTTCTGGTGGTGTACGAATATTCCTAAATATATTAATCTTAGACCCCACGCGAAGTTAAGTCAATGCGTCGCATCTACTTATCCTATGCGCCACATCTAGCCCTCAGACAGAAACTATAAATACCCCAAGGCCAGACGAATTTCGAGGGCATATAATATATACGAAGGATGAGAAGACAGAAACCCTAAGCCGAATTCAGACGAAGTAGCAGCACAAGACACACCTTGAACAAAGATACAAGAGCTGTAAGAAGGTCCTGCATGTATTTAATTCATTAAGTAGTTTTGTTTTATTGTATTAGTACACTTTAATTGGTCAGGATTGATGGGCTTGTGTCATTGATTTAATCATGCACTTCAACTCCCCTTAAAATTGCTTTCCCATTAATTAAAGTTTATATGTTGATGTCTTTGGTGACTTTTATTAGTGCATTGATAACCTCTGTGTCTAGCTGAGCATTGCTTGGGTCGCCATGCCCCTTCCTCGCCTATTTATTAGATCGCCTATGCATTCTATCGTCTATAGAAAAGTAGGAAGAAAGATAAGTAGGATAGTCATAATTAATCATTAAGGGTTTACTCGCCGATAAGATTAGAGCCAACGAGAAAGGACTTAATCTCGGTGCGTTGCATCGAACTATACACTTCATATAAAAATAGCAATAAAACAAGTGACAAGCTACTTAACTATCAGGACAGGTCTTCTTATTGTCTCAAGTATTTATCTGTGTACGTATGTGCTATTCGCTGATTCGTGCTTATTAGTTTAGTTTATTATTTAATCACAACCAAACCGTGCCAGTCTCTCAGGCTGAAACCCCCTTGCGTTAGATTAGGTTGTATAGCTAACTTAAGATATTAAAATACTGATTAGGATAACTAGATAATACGTTCCACTCTTAGTGATCGACACTCTACTTACCATTATATTCATACTGACCGGGTACACTGCTCGTTAAAGTGTGTGTGTTATTGATAAGTCGGCTAAATATAAATTTAAAACTTGAATACTGCTAAAACCACAACGACATACCGTGGGTATAAATTAGAGCATACGCACACGCGCATCAAGTTTTTGGCGCCGCTCCCGAGGAGTGAATTGTTATTATCTGTTAATTTGATTAGTATTTTAATTAGGTTTTTCTTTTTAATTTTTATTCTAACCGCTAACTCTGTTGTATATTAGGTTAAATTGCATTCATTGTATTATTTTGCATATTTTCTGTTTTTGTGTGTTTTTATTTTTGTTTACTTTTGTTTGTTTTTATTTTTGTTTTTATTTTCCGTATTTTTCTTGTATTCTGCTATCGTTGTACTGAGCTAATTCAAACGATACGGCGCATCTATTTTCATAGATACGGCGTATTGCGTTTAATTTTTATAAAATACAACGCGTTTAATAAATTCGATACGACGCATCTTTCCCCAAGATACGGCGTATCTGTTTTTAATAAAAAAAATTTCTAAGCGATAACGCCATACGACGCATCTGCTTTAGCAGATACGGCGTATCTATTATTTTAATTAAAAACAGTTTTCGAATTATTAAACAGATACGACGCATCGATTTTTATCGATACGGCGCATCTTCTGAATCAAAAATCTTGTATTTTGAAACATAACGAAAATACGGCGCATTAACTTTTGTTAATACGACGCATTTAAAAAAATATACGTCGATTTTTGATAATTAAAACTGATACGGCGCATTCTAAATTTATAAGCGGCGTATCTATTTTCTGAATAAAGTCTGATTAAATTTTAACGATTATAAGATACGGCGTATCAAACTTTTTGGATACGGCGCATCATCTGCAGATATCAGTTATTTTTATTCTTATATCCGTTTCTAAATTCATTAATTTCTCTTCTAGCGAACAAATCCTACTTACGATTTTACCTATGATGACAGGTTTTGCTATGGAAGACATGTCAGTGAACGGATATCTTGCTAAGGAACTCTTGCTTTCGGATTCATTCGTAGTGGAAGTTTTTGATGATGTCAACTTCAATGTGCTCATGATTGATGCCGAATTATTCTCTTGGGAGACCCCTCTTGAAGCTACTTATAAGGAATTCAAGCGTTTATGCAATATTCAAGATGGGATATTCTCTTATGATTTACTAATGAGCTACACTGAAGATGAATTGTTACTCTTATGGCCCATCATTGAATCCAAGGGATTAACTTGGACTACTATCGAAGAAAAAGATGGGAAATTCCAAATTGAATACATGAACTCAGCAAATGCAGTCAACAAATCGAGCAACAAAAGCTATGAAGTCCAACCTTTACAAACTTCTTATATGCCTTATTCTGAACAGTATTGGGGATTTGATAAGAGCTATCTGGATAATGAAAGAATGTATGCTGAATCGGAGATACTATTTCATGGAAAGTTGGTAAGGTTGATGGATATCTCTTTGGAAGAGTGGCTTGAACTTAAATACGGTGATCCGAAATTTGCTCCTAGGAATGAAGTCAGACGGATTGTGACCTCATGGTTGACACGAAGTTTTAAAGGACAATTTAATGAGTTCATGGAAATAAGAAGGAACATGATTGGTAACACTAGCTTTGACATTAACCACGGTCCTAACAATGTTGATTTTTCAAATTGGTTAGCTAGTAAGTTCAATAACCATAAGAGCATGGACCGTGCTACTAAAGATGTGTTATGGGTATATTGGACGAGAGGAGAAGATGAGGAAGTTGAGAGCGACAATGGATCGTCTGATGACAATTCAATAATCGAAGAAGGGATTGAAGAATTATTCAGGATAGACATTGATGTGTTCAATTATGAGACACCTTTGTGCAAACAGTTCAAAGAATTTAATTACCTTCTTCAAATCGACGCTGATGTGCTTACTGGAGATCTACCAGGATTCAAAACTTATGATGATTTCAAAAACACCTGGTACTACGAATGGAATGACCAAATACCATGGGTTTGGGATAAACCATGGGAATTTGAGCATATTAATCACACTTGTAAACCTTTCCGCTTCAAGGATGGATTTAGTGAATGGCCAACCTGTGATTATAAGAATGATGGAACCTGTAATGGGGGAAGTATAATTGGAATGAAACGGGTTGGAAACGATGTATACTTTGAGGACGACGATTGGTATGAAAAAGTTGAAGACTGCCCACGTAAAGCAGAAGCTTTGCAAGAAAAAGGTAGAATCAACTACTTAAAAGAACTTAAGGGAGCATCGGACACTACCTTCTGGGAATGGGTACATGGACAATTTGATGATTACACAAAACTTAGTCAATGCTTACAATGGGAATTGAAAAAAGAATAGGATGAGATTCAAGATTATTATCAATCCTTTAACGTGGTTAATTATGATCCCTATGATAATAACGATGAGTCGCGAGAAGAATTGATTGATGAAATTGATGACTATTTGAATAAGGATCCTTATTTCGAGTTTGTTGATAAAGACGAAGAAGAATTCACCAAGAGAAAATGTCAACTACTTGGGATCCCTTATAATAAGCCACCCATGATTATTTCTGAAAAATTTAAAATCATCAAATATTCTTTGGGACCTGATGAAGAATATGTTGCGATAAAGACCAAAAAATTTATTAGATTAAGTCGTACGGAAGAAAATGTTGCGGAACTATACGGGAACATCTTTCGGATGAAAGAAGAAGGATGGCGCGTAACAAGAACAAAATAAAGAGCTAAACGTGAGTCTAACTTGAAGACTCTGGAATAAAGACAAGTGCTGACCGGGAGAAAACCCGGAGAAAACTTTTATATTCTGTTCTGTGTCGAGTCAGTCGGGCCCGCAGAAGATACGGTGCATCTCAATCCTGAGATGCGACGCATCTCCTGCACTGGTCATATCTTACTTTTTTTCTGCATTTTTATTTTTGACTTTAAAACTTTTTATCAGTTTATTTTAATGCGGCGCATCCCTGGTTAAGGATGCGACGCATCTTCTATTCTGATTCGTATTTATTCCAGGCTCGATACGGCGCATCTTCTTCCATAAGATACGGCGTATCGACTGACCTGATGATTTTCATTTTAATTTTTAAGTTTTATTTTTACTAACTACTAATGTATTATGCAAGTTTGAACCTTCTTAACTTAGGTGTGTTAAAGTCTTGATGGTATTATAGATTCCTGCATTTCCTGTGGATACATCAATTATGAAGCTTAAACGTTCTCATCCACAAGGAAGTTGATTTTTGCTCTTACACAAATAATGGAGGATCTTACCGAGCAAATCTCAGGGGAGTTTTTCTGTTCTAATTCTTTTATTTTCCAGTTTGTAATCTTTTATACAAACAACGAGGATGTTGCTTAACTTAAGTGGGGGGATTGGAGAATTAGAACACTTACTTGTCCGAAACTTCTTCAAAATATGCTTAAAATGTGCTTAATATATAAAAATTTAAAATTTTTAGCATGTTTTTGTTTAAAGTCTAAATTACATAGCTGCACACATGACATTATTTCAAAAAAATTGTGAACTTTTCAAACATTCACAAATCTATGAGTGTGCCGGTGACTTGTAAACTTTAGAACTTGGCCTGTATACTATTCGAGACCACCATAATAAGTATTATTTATATAATTGGAATGACTTGTCTAAATTGGTAAATTTCTAGGATTACACCCAAATAGCCTTTATATGTTATGTGATATTAGCTAACTACACTGGTTAGTTAACCCCCGTATAAACCCTTTTGTTACTCTCACTTTTAGAGTAAGATACCCCTAGAAAAACACTCAGAGCCATTCCTTTCATTTCTTACACATTTGTTATAATGTTTCGTTACACCCTTACACCTTAGCCTACCCTGTAGATTAAAATCCGTGGTTGGTTAATTGCTTTAGGCAAAGTGTGTTTCCTTACATTACCTGTGTTCGCGTGTGTAATTCATTATCTTTGGTTAGGTCGGGAAATTGCACAATGCAATTGGAGTGAAAGTAAATATTGTATATCTTTGAGTTTATTTTTCGTGTGTTTACTACTTTCACTATTACCGTTATTTCTGAAGTCATGAAAAGTATGGAAAAATTATCCAGAGTTATCATTATAGTGATGTGGTGAAATTGTACACATCTATGTTTATGTTGATGTTAAAAAAAATTAAAAATAATAAAAATAAATAAAAAAAAATCGAAAAAATAGAAAAGAAAAAGAAAAATGAAAAGTTGGAAGTTTGTTTAACCACCTTATGTAAAGTTTTGTATTAAGTGGTCGATATCACCACTATTTGTTGTATATTATATCTATGGATTGAATGGGAGTTGAACGTTATGGGAACGCCAACTAAGGTTATTCTTTGATTAAGATCTTGTTGAGTATAATTCGTGTCTACCTAAAGCGTGTGTTTCAAGTGTTAAAGCATGAGTTATTCTATGATATGAGTCTTATTCATGGGATGGTTGTGAAAGTAATTTACCACACTTAGGATTTTAATTTATCTGTTTTGTTTATTTTTCATTTTACACCAATTTATATCCCAAATATTATCCATACCCTATATTATTCTTTATCCAAACCTTTGATTTATTGAGATTAGGGATTTGAGCAATCTTAAGTATCGTAGTCGTGGATTCGGCTATGTATTTATGATTTTGTCGCCCTTTTTGATATAATATTATTGGTGAAGATTACTTGGTCCTATCTTTAGCCTATTCGAGTTAAGGATTTGAGCAATTGCAAGTATCGTGTTCGTGGATTCGATCATGTATTTGTGATTTTGTCGCCTTTTCTGGAATTTGAGATTTGCTTTTATCGCTTTAGACTTGTTATTCCTTGGCTTTAGTGGGGGAGATGCGTATACTTGCCAAGCTTATGATAGAATATTCGTCACGACTGGACAGTTAAACGATTAGATTTGCTTTTATCAAAATATTTTATTTTACTTCTAATTCGTTAAGTGTTTGGTTGTGTGATTATGACAAAAACGAATACATGCTTAAATATAAAAATAAATCCTAATATCTTTTAGGATACATTTTCATAAGATTAATTCTAAGGTTTACTTGGGGACAAGTAAAGTTCAAGTGGGGGGATATTTGATGAACTCAAATAAGTAAATTTTATTACCATCATTTATCCTATTTATTTTACTTGTTTTATTATATTATCTGTGAGAATTGATACGTTAATGTTTACTTTTGTAATTCTCAGGTAAAAACAAGTATTATGTGAAACTTGGCGATTTTGGACTAATTATGGAGCAAAACATGCAAGAAGTTAAGAGTCTACTGAAATGTACAAGATCAAGATCATTCTGCTCCAGATACGCCGCATCTTACTTATTATATACGGCGCATCACTATCAAGATTTCACAAGCTACGATCCAAGACAGCAAGGACATGCGCCGCATCTAAGAATGGAGTTACGCCGCATCTTCTGGCGGTGTACGAATATTCCTAAATATATTAATCTTGGACCCCACGCGAAGTTAAGTCAATGCGCCGCATCTACTTATCCTATGCGCCGCATCTAGCCCTCAGACAGAAACTATAAATACCCCAAGGCCAGATGAATTTCGAGGGCATATAATATATACGAAGGACGAGAAGACAGAAACCCTAAGCCGAATTCAGACGAAGTAGCAGCACAAGACACACCTTGAACGAAGATACAAGAGCTGTAAGAAGGTCCTGCATGTATTTAATTCATTAAGTAGTTTTGTTTTATTGTATTAGTACACTTTAATTGGTCAGGATTGATGGGCTTGTGTCATTGATTTAATCATGCACTTCAACTCCCCTTAAAATTGCTTTCCCATTAATTAAAGTTTATATGTTGATGTCTTTGGTGACTTTTATTAGTGCATTGATAACCTCTGTGTCTAGCTGAGCATTGCTTGGGTCGCCATGCCCCTTCCTCGCCTATTTATTAGATCGCCTATGCATTCTATCGTCTGTAGAAAAGTAGGAAGAAAGATAAGTAGGATAGTCATAATTAATCATTAAGGGTTTACTCGCCGATAAGATTAGAGCCAACGAGAAAGGACTTAATCTCGGTGCGTTGCATCGAACTATACACTTCATATAAAACTAGCAATAAAACAAGTGACAAGCTACTTAACTATCAGGACAGGTCTTCTTATTGTCTCAAGTATTTATCTGTGTACGTGTGTGCTATTCGCTGATTCGTGCTTATTAGTTTAGTTTATTATTTAATCACAACCAAACCGTGCCAGTCTCTCAGGCTGAAACCCCCTTGCGTTAGATTAGGTTGTATAGCTATCTTAAGATATTAAAATACTGATTAGGATAACTAGATAATACGTTCCACTCTTAGTGATCGACACTCTACTTACCATTATATTCATACTGACCGGGTACACTGCTCGTTAAAGTGTGTGTGTTATTGATAAGTCGGCTAAATATAAATTTAAAACTTGAATACTGCTAAAACCACAACGACATACCGTGGGTATAAATTAGAGCATACGCACACGCGCATCAATTTGCTTTCCGTACCTTAATTAGAATTAGAAAACAAAAACAAAAGTGAAAATCATCTTTCATGCAATTTAATTCCAAACCGTACACGAAATCCTCGATTCACACCTCGTCGCGAAACGACCCGGGTATCACTTGCCCCGATTCTTATATCATATTCGCGGGTTTTGCAAGTTGGCCTTTTTCCTAAAGGGTTGGCTTGTCAGTTCCCGCGCCTTACGCGTATCTGATATTTTGATATATACATCCACACGAATCAGCAATCCACCCCATTTCACTATTTGGTACATCGAGCTAGCTACTACATGTACAATTTTGTTATATGATTTCTTGGGCATTTCCTTTGATATTAATATTCACAATTATGCTTTGATTTCTTTCATATGTTTCATATTTTGTATGACATCTCATTTAGTAGGTTCTCTTGGATTCATTCGCTTATACATTTCGTATACGCTTATTACCTTTCGTTTGTTTATGTCTGTTCACTGGGCTTTTTAAGCTCAGCCGCATTTCTTTTTGTTAGGATTTATTTTAAAGTGATGGTCATTCATCATTGTAATAGTTTAATTAAGTGAGTCATTATGTAGTTAAGTTAATTTAGTCAATGGGCTTGGATTAAGCTTATAGATTAAATGTTATGATTAATAGCCCATGTAAAAAGCCCAAGTTTAATCCAAGCCCACCCAAGTCATGAAAACTATAAATAGCACCCTTCCACTCACTTGGAAGGGTTGGATGTGTTTGTTATTCTTATCTTGTATCTCTTTTCCATCTAATCTAATATTACACCGTTCCTATTATCTCCTCTAATGCCGCCACATCTTCTTTCCATTCATTCTTCTTATTTCTTATTTCTTCATATCATATTCTGATACATGTGCTATCATTCTACTTCTCTTATTTCTTAGTATTATTAAACGCTACTGGTCCCATCTATTTCTTCCTATTATATTTGTCATATCAATATCTATTCTGGTCTCTTTCTTTTAAGTCTTATACGTGTTAATATATATAGTTGTAGTGATAAAGTGATATCTTAATTTATATACTAATCTACAAGTGGTATCAAGAGCAAAACTAAAAATTAAAGTTCTAGGATTTCAAAAGTAGGTACTGTTCATCAGACTAGGGCTTATTACTGTTCTGTTACTGTTCATCAGATTGAGCGAGCTTCTGCCTTTCATCGAGTAACTCAACATAGTAGAGTAACTTAGTCTAGTAACTCAACTTAGTAAAGTAACTTAGTCTAGTAACTCAACTTAGTCGAGTAACTCAACATAGTAGAGTAACTTAGTCTAGTAACTCAACTTAGTAGAGTAACTTAGTCTAGTAACTCAACTTAGTAGAGTAACTTAGTCTAGTAACTCAACTTAGTCGAGTAACTTAGTCTAGTAACTCAACTTAGTAGAGTAACTTAGTCGAGTAACTCAACATAGTAGAGTAACTTAGTCTAGTAACTCAACTTAGTAGAGTAACTTAGTCTAGTAACTCAACTTAATAGAGTAACTTAGTCGAGTAACTCAACTTAGTAGAGTAACTTAGTCTAGTAACTCAACTTAGTAGAGTAACTTAGTCTAGTAACTAAACTTAGTAGAGTAACTTAGTCTAGTAACTCAACATAGTAGAGTAACTTAGTCTAGTAACTCAACTTTAGTCGAGTAACTTTAGTCGAGTAACTTTAGTCAAGTAACTTAGTGATCGAGCAAGTCTTCTTAGTCGAGAAACTCATTTGATCTAGTAACTCCACTTGACAGAGTAACTCATTTGATCTAGTAACTCCATTTGATCAAGTAACTCATTTGATCTAGTAACTCATTTCATCGAGTAACCTTTTTGATCTAGAAACTCCAATTGATCGAGTAACTTAGACAAGTAAGTTTGATAGAGAAAGTGTGACTTCATCGAGTTTCTTGTGCACCTCATCTAGTTTCTAAAACAAGTAACCAAGTTTCTTAATCAAGTTTCTTCATCAAGTTTCTCAAATTTGATCAAGTTTCTGAAGTTTGCTCAAGTTTATCAAGTTTGTGAACCGTAACCTACCAAATCCTAGATCTTTGAACCGATCCAACATCATCTTTATCATACAACATCATCAATGGCAACTCAACAAGAGAATTTCGCAACTGATCTGGCACATGCTTTTGCATTATTCACCAAGGCATTAAACTTCAAACAACGTAACAACAACCAATGGAACTCACCGCACACTGACAATACGCAGTTATATATGGGTCAAGAAGGACAAATGGTTGAGGTTATTGGGAATCAGCAAGGAAATGCTACGGGTATTCAGATAGGGAATCAAATGCAATATGCAGGGCAGTATACGGGAAACCAAATGGATCAATTTGTGAATCAGAATTGGGTCAATCATAATGAGAATTATTGCTTCATGACTTCTTCTGCAACCCAAAGGAGTGATATAGGTAGAGCCGGAAATGTCAATGCAATGACGAAGCTAGAAAAGCTCCAGTACATGTTGATGCTAGCAAAAAAGGATGATTCAGGAATACCATTGACTGATGAAGAATATGACTTCATGGTTACAAATTATTCAACAGAAGTCACTGGAATCACCAACCTTATGGCTAAACAGCAAGAATCAACATCATGCAGCGATTCTGACATTCCTCCTACTTATGACACAGAACCACTCCATGAGGTACCAAATCCAAGTAATGAGGTTAATCTGTTGGCTCATGAAAAGCCACATTCTGTGCCTCTCAAACCTACTTATGATACATATATGGACACGCCAAGTTGTAGCAATACTAATTTGGCAACTCCAGATATGGATCCTAATGAAGTTCAAGTTGCACAAAATGAAGCTAATGATGAGGAAACTCGTGCTTTATTTGAGACATTACTGAATAATTGTCGCATTGAGATTGAAAAAGTGAAACAGGTCAATCGCGATCTTAAGACCGCGAATGTGAAATTGACCGCTGAGCTTGAGAGATACAAGGTGAACGAAAAAGCTTTTGAATTTAACCACAAACGACAGTCAGAACTTGAAATTGGTTACAGAGATTCTGTTTTAAGAGAAAAACAATTGCAAATCAAATTTTGACACTCTTGATGTCAATTTGAACATGAAAATTAAATCTTTAAACAAGGAAATTTCTGAATTAACCAACCAACTTTCTAAACAAAAAGCAACTTGTTCTGATCTTGAAAAAGAGAAGAAAGAGTTGCATGCAAAGTTTTCAAAACGAGAAGATGAACTTCTTGATGAAATTCTTGACAAACAGGCTACAATTAAAAAGTTGGAAGCATTGCTTGTAAAAATGGGTCATTCTACACAAACAATTAATTTGTTAATTAACGATCCAAACCCGATTTTACATACAATGAAGAAAATGGCTCTCGGTTGTGAAAACCCTTGTTATCTCAAGAAAGCTCAGAAAGAACAAAATGTGCTATATAATGGTAATATTATAAATGATGTACATGATCCTCCTGCTGGTTATGATTCTTATGAAACGATTGAGCTTTCCAAAGAGAGTAGAAACAAAATGCGACAATTGAACAAAGAAATCCAACCAATTGACTATAATGAACTTAACAAACTTTCTGGAGTTCATCTTGTTCAAAAAGAGTCACCATTGTTTTTCAAAAAACCAGTGGCTGTCGCAAAAAGAAAAGTTGTTTCAAAACATCTTTCTAACATCAAACAAATGTACTCTAACAACACATGCTACACAAGTGAAGCTAGAATACTTTTGGATGATCTTAAAAAGAGAGTTGAAATGCTTCAAACTGTTGTGGCAACCAAAACAAATGTTATAATCAACGATTGGTTTTCAAGTTTTCAAACTGAACAGAAAAAGATGTTCGAAACAGAAATTACTCCCATCGTAACTGCAATACATGCAAGAGTAATCCATGTTGAGAATGCAATTGTGAAAGAAGCAGCCGAATTTGTCAAGGACCACAAATCTTTGGTGAATGAAGCTAATGAAAACATTGAACGAATCAAAGTTTTGGAAAAGCAAAATGACGCACTCTCTGAAGAAGCTCTCTCGACTGATATTATGTCCATTATTTATCAAATATATTCTGTTGAAGATGATGAAAGACTTCAAGCTGAGACTTCCCAAATTGTTTCAAAATATGAAAATGCGTTTGCAAAGCTTGAAAAAGAAAATGTTACATATTTTAAACAACTGGATCGGAAAAAGGAAGAATGCAAGTATGACAAACTGTCGTATGAACGTTCTTACAAAGAAATGCAAAAACAAATTGATCTTTTGAAGTCTCAGTTTGAAAATCAAAAAGGAAAGGGTGAGGAAACTAAGTTTACAAAACCATCAACTTCGGACAAACCGGTTGTAAAACCAAAAATGTCAATTTCTCAAAGTGTTCCGAAAGCTGATAAGATAATTGATTTGACAAAACCAGTCACTCCAACACCCTTGCCCAAGTTTACTGCAAAAGAAAAAGGGAAAGCAGTTGTCGAAACACAAGCAGTGATAGCACCTGGCCTTTCTAAGAATAGTAAACCAAATGTGACCACAAAAACAGTTAAGGAATCTGTTGATTCTAACGACATGGTCCACAATCACTACCTGGAAAGAGCTAGGAAAAAGGCATAGCTTCGAAAAGATGGAATTTTAGGTACAAAACCTAAGGTGATGAATTCTACAGCATTACAAGGCATTGCTAGTACTAGTAAACATCTACCTAGGAACACTCAACAAAAGACTAGGGATTGGCTTGCATCTAAGAGTAGTTGCACAAAATAAAATGTTATCCACGTAGAATGCAACACTAAGAATTCAAATTCCTCTTCGAACTCAAAGCAAGTTGAAAATGACCGTAGTGACAACATTAAAGTTGTCGTTTTAAACAAGAATGCTGAATTTGTATGTCCTACATGTCAAAAATGTGTTGTTTCAGCTAACCATGATGCATGTGTCGCACTGTATATCAAGAAAACAAATTCACATGTTAAGGCAAAATCCTCTAAGACACCCAATAGAAACAAACCCGTTAATAAGAAGCAAAAGGCTAAGAAACCTAATAGGTGGATCTCTACAGGACGTAGTTTCTATCAAAAAGAGACTTCCACTGCATATGAAAAAGAAACAACTCCTAGATCTTGCCTTAGGTGGATTCCCACGGAAAAAAAATTTAAAACAGTTGGTCTTAGATCGATTCCCACAGGGAAGATTCTTGATAGTTGCACCACGACAAATAATAGTGAAAATCATCAGGATAGGGATGAAGAAACCACTACAACCGTTGATAGTGAACACCCTAAGAGTGATGATTCATGTTCTACTAACACTGTTATTTGTGAAGACCCTTCATCTTTGGTTGCAGGTGACACAACTATCTCAGAACCCAGTTCATCAGAGGGTTCTAATTATGTAAATTCTTAAAAATCATTCTCTCTATCTTCTATTTTTGATTTTCCATTTCTTTTATAAAATGTAAAACAAAATACAAAATTTGAAAAATTCATCAAAAACAAAATATAAAAATAGAAAAATTTCAAAAATACAAAAACAATATAAAATATAAAAACCAAAAATATTCTTCTCCAACATGTCTCTCGTATAATCAATATTCTGAACGTACCTAGAAATGTCATTTAACAATGATACGGGCATGTTCAGATGCTTGAGCGAGAGTTCATTTTAATGTTTTCAAAACATGTCGTTGCTTAAAATTTCTTCTCAATGGCTTCTAATCATATCGGATTAGGACCCGTGTTGAACCCGATGGCTTCGGATCAACTCAGTTTCGGACCCGATCTTCAAATAAAGGAAAGTGTTGTGCAAAACCAATATCTTTTTCAACCACTTATCCTAAAAACATATGAAGATATTTCTCCCATCATATCTTCAAAGATTTTCAAAATCTTCTCTATCTTGAGCACATTTCCTTCAAGATTTTTCAATAAGATTTTTCAAAATCTTTCATAAAGTGCTCAAGATAACTCCCTCCAAAACCCGATAAAACATGCTTTATTTAAAGGGGAGTATAATGCAAAATGTTCCAATTTCATGCTCAAATCTGTCTATCTCTCCAAAAAGTTTCATTTTAATTAGTTGATATCTAAAATATCACTACATGCTATTTTTGAGGGGGAGAGGACGTGATTAAAATATGATCAAAAGGTTTAAAGATCGTAACTGAATCTCAATTAGAGCAAGACTCAGATCTGAACCCTCGAATTGAAGAAAGTTAAATGTCAGTAATCGAAAAGACTTGTCCGGGACGGGTAATAATTTCAAGCTGGTCATCCAGTGATGTAAACGTGTCTCGCAAAGGACTTGTCTGAGTAGAATGTACCAATTCGAGAGATAATCATTGAATATGACTGGGACGGGTAATAATTTCAAGCTAGTCTAACTAGTGATGTAAACGTGTCTCGCAATGGTCATGTTCATTGAAAATCGATCAATTCAAAAATGTGCGAACTCTACCCAACATGTGCAAATTTAGTTTAAAAATGCAAGAGCACATGTGAAGGGGGAGTATTTCAGAAAATGCAAAACTCTCGAAGTGTTATCTAAATGTGTTTTACTCATAAACACTTTGAGAGATTTTTTCACAAAAGGTTTTATGGCATATGATCAATAAATCTAGGATAATCATGGAGCAATAAGGTGATTATGGTTAGGTTATGTCCTATGATCCACCAGAGCTGGAGGGATCTACCCAAGGACAATTCCAATAGATTAGAATTAGAAGTCCTTAGGTAAGATTGAAAAAAGGAGTAAAATGAGAAAGGAGAAAGAAGGGGTTGAAGAATTAAAAAGAAAAGTTTAATGAAAGGGTGAAAAGAAATAGCCCTCCATGAAAACTTAGGGCAGAAACCGGGTCAACACATCTGCTATCGGTATTCACTAAGGTGATACTGATATTGAAGACAAGACGTCATGGACCCAGTGACGCGCTGCACCACCCCTCCTAGCCACTCAAATATCTCTCGAAAGATATTTGTTTCATTTCTCACGGAGA
Source organism: Artemisia tridentata subsp. tridentata (assembly GCA_021014915.2). Classification (NCBI taxonomy): domain Eukaryota; kingdom Viridiplantae; phylum Streptophyta; class Magnoliopsida; order Asterales; family Asteraceae; genus Artemisia; species Artemisia tridentata. The sequence goes on along the minus strand of CP139507.1, from coordinate 245,707,472 downwards.
ACACTGCATAATCTATTGGCCTCTAATTTCGAGATGTGTTGATATTGAAAAGGTGGCACTCTGCTCCATGCCTCCGACGACTAAAAACCAAAACACACATTATAGAGTCTAGAGCCATGAGATTCACCAAAAGATCTCTTAGGAACACTTCCAAAATGATACACTTGTGTTCGCAAAAAAGGACACAAGTTGTAAGAGTCTTAATGAGATCTACGGATCTTGCCATTTATATCATGATGGTTACTATGCTTCAAACGGTCTACAGTCGTGGGTTGATCTCCAGCAACTCACTGAATCGTAGGTGCACTTCGGTGTGTCCGTGTAAGCCCTCTTGGAGGTATCCGGTTCAGAACGACCTGGGGAAGGATTAGAGAAAGTCTTCACACTATGCTGTTGACAATCTCAAAGTCCCAACCTGTAAGCGCTGGATGATTATTACTAACGGTTTTATGCAGCTACGCAGCTACCTATAAACATCCATTAACCATCACCACATACATCAATCATCCTCACCTCAGCATACTCATATTTATGAAGAACATCTCCAACAAAGCTTAAGTATAAAAGTTCAAGACAAAAGGATCAAGTTAAAGACAGAGTGTTACGACAAAGTCAATAGGCTAATCAAGATGTCAAGAACAAGTTCATATATCAAATGATGAAAGAAAAGGGGAGATTGTTAGCATAAGTATAAAGTTCAAGATGTATGAGTATGTTGGAGGTCACGACGTCATAATCACATGAAGATGCTGATCGAAGGTAAGAACAACCTGAAAGACGATACTTTGAAGATCACATAGCATGAAGGAACCAAAAACAAAGACTGCTATACAACGACACTCAAAGCTCAAAGACATTGAAGATGAAAGACCATCTCACATGGAGCATCATTTGAATGACCATCCCTTAGGGGGAGATTGTTAGGATTTATTTTAAAGTGATGGTCATTCGTCATTGTAATAGTTTAATTAAGTGAGTCATTGTGTAGTTAAGTTAATTTAGTCAATGGGCTTGGATTAAGCTTATAGATTAAATGTTATGATTAATAGCCCATGTAAAAAGCCCAAGTTTAATCCAAGCCCACCCAAGTCATGAAAACTATAAATAGCACCCTTCCACTCACTTGGAAGGGTTGGATGTGTGTGTTATTCTTATCTTGTATCTCTTTTCCATCTAATCTAATATTACACCGTTCCTATTAACTCATCTACTGCCACCACATCTTCTTTCCATTCATTCTTCTTATTTCTTATTTCTTCATATCATATTCTAATACATGTGCTATCATTCTACTTCTCTTATTTCTTAGTATTATTAAACGCTACTGGTCCCATCTATTTCTTCCTATTATATTTGTCATATCAATATCTATTCTGGTCTCTTTCTTTTAAGTCTTATACGTGTTAATATATATATAGTTGTAGTGATAAAGTGATATCTTAATTTATATACTAATCTACACTTTTCATGCAGCAGGTTTAGGTTGGTAGCTGGGGATTGAGTGAAGTGTGCATAGAAGCTCTTAGTGGACCACCCTGACGATAGATCCCCTTTGCATATGGATTAGACTTTGGAGTTGAGTTCCATTTAGATTTGTACTCTAGTTTGATAGTCATTATTATTTAGACTTATTATGTCCTTAGATTCATTTTGAACTTTTGTAACCTTAGTATTCATAAAAGTCTTTCGCTTGCGTATATTATGTTCTGATCGACACCATAATGTGACATTTTGACCCTTGTCGGGTTGGGGTGTTACACCAAACCTAAGACGCGTATTATATCTTTAGGTTATCACTAAAGCTCGCAACTCCTCGATACATCTTATACCCTATTGCCGATCACTATGGTGAGTCATAGCCCCACTTTTTCTCGTTTAAATTACTTTACTCTTTAGGGGAGATACATGCTCGTTTTACTTACATATTTTACTTGGTTATCAAAACACTTTACTCGCTTTATTGGAATGCATGTATTATACTTGAACGAAATTGATTACTATTTTATGAACTCTTTTGACTTGAACTTTTGAATTTGAATCAAACTCTTGAACTTAATTACGAACTTATGACTTGTTTTGAACTTAATGTACCGTACGTACTATGAGCTAAAGTCTCGCCATGTCGGTAGAGCGTGCTATGACCTAAAGTCTCGCCTTATGGGTGGAGCGTGCAAAGTCTCGCTGTGTCGGTGGAGCGTTCTTGACCTAAAGTCTCGCCTTATTGGTGGAGCGTGCAAAGTCTCCCATGTTCGGAGCGTTCTTAATTGTGTATAATAGTTGTATGATGTACCGTTCGTACTTTCGCATTGTTAGTCTCCTATTAGTAAGTAGTATGGATAGCGCTATTAGAGGTCGGCCAACCTCTCGTTCACTATGTTACGGGACACATATTATTTATTCTAGGGGCTTTGCTTGGCATACGTTATTATATACGTGGGACTTTTATTATGAACTATATTATATGCAATGGGATGTGAACACATAGGTTACAAGTCTTGTATGGCCGGGACTTGCAACTGGATGGATTGACATCGCCTTTGCTTTGTGTACATGTTTATCTGAGTAACCCCAAGTCTCCTTATCGACGGAGCAACACTAAGTACAATTATGTGAACTATTATGACTATATGTGTGCTTGACTATAATATGTACTATATTTTAGTAGTGGGTTGTAAACACATAGGTTGCAAGTTTTGTATGGACGGAACTTAGAACTGAATGGATTTACAATGCCTTTGCTTTGGGAACATTCTTTAATGGCTTTACAATTTAACTAAACTCTATAAACTCACCAACCATTGTGTTGACACTTTAGCATGTTTATCTCAGGTCAATAAGGCGATAGATGTTGTATGGAACATAGAGTCGCACGACATATTTTGAAGACATTTGCTTTTCTCATTTACCATTCGATACATTTGTTAAACGTTTATGTAATCTTGTACTTCGAGACCTCATGTTTGTAACTTTGATTTCATTTATCGAATGGTAACTTTTCATAATTTCTCATTTAGAGGTCGTTTTCTATACCTTGTACTTTGTATTATGAAGTAGCACCTCAATGACACAATCTTTCACTGCGATATTTTGGGGGTGTTACAGATTGGTATCAGAGCCAGGTTATAGAGAACTAGGTTGCATATATTACCTAAACTATAACTGCTTTATACGTTAAGACTCTCCTCTTTATTTGCCTTACACACACTTCGTGCGCATATGCTTTTTGTTAGTTGTTTGTTTAGATCCACGCTGTTGGATGATATGTTTTTGTACTGATGGGGAAGTTCCAGAATTTAGTCGAGTCATCAAAAATATGGAGCTCGGTAATAACTAGTTATTTAACTTGATCTTGTAACAGTTCTTGTTTGATGAGACATAAGATTGAGTTAAATAAAGGTTATTATTTAGCTATAGAGATTTGATGATTTGCCCGAGGATGGGAAGTTTCTTGAGAACACTTTAAAGAACTATGTGTGCAATTTTTATACATGCTTACTTTATATAATCTTAATATCTAAGGGAGATTTCTATGTACTAAGTACAACACCGAACATCATACGAGTCGATTAGTCCTAGCATTGCATTGTTACTCCTAGATTATACATAGCCTGTACACCTATGTCTAATTCAGGAAGAATCATGCAATGAAAGGGGTAATAGTCTCATATCATGTTTGGTCGGGTCTAAAGAATCTAATCACCTGAAATTGAATTAGTAATGTGCGTGTGCATTGCATGTTTTGTGCCTTTATATTTGTGCATTTTGTACTATAGGCAGACATCCAATATTAGCTTTAAGTATGCTTTGTTCCATTATACTTTGCATTATTTGATTACGTTATGCCTCTGTGTGTGCTTATCAGTCGCAGTACCTTGTCGTACTATGTCATGCTTTACTTTTTCCGACTAGGTTATGCATTTGTGCGTATTTATTAGTCACTGTGCTTTGTCCTTGCTACATTATTTCTTCACCTTCTCGCTAATCTAAGCCGTTATTATTTGTTGATTTGATTAGTTCAAGCAATTCCATAATCGAGCCAAACTTCCAAAAGACCTCCTTCAAAGACATTAAACTCATCCTTTGTGACAACTTGTTTCTTAGCTTGATCTAGTGACAGTTTTTGTTTGATGAGTTGCGAAAATCAAGCTAGAATCAAGTTGTTACTCAAGCCGATTCAGTTTATTCTCATGACAGTTCTTGTTTGATGAGTTGTGAGATTAAATTGGAATTGACAACCTAAAGTTCTTTTGAGGGCTACGCTCGAAAATGAGAAAGTTTGCCTCATCAAATCTGATCACGAGAACGTACGTATATAGAACGAACAAACTGAACTTCGGGACGAAGTTCCGTTAACAGGTAGAGACTGTAACAATTCGCATTTTCAGGTTACTATTCATTTTTGAACTTTTACTATTCACTTCCAAAATTTTTATTTCACATTCTCGTAAGTTAACCTATTTTCATGATAACACGAGAGTTTGACACTCGTCGGGTCATTTTTGAAAGTTTCACAAAACCGTGTCTGAGATTTACGTTTAGGTTTAAATGACATTTAGGCATCCCGATATGTCCACACAACATTAAAAACAAGAGAAATATGTGTTTTTCATATCTTACGACATTTTCAAGAGTTTTGAAATTTTACATTTTCCGGTTTTGCGTTTTACGCCTACGGTTTTAGGTTTTTACGACAATTAAGCACCCCGACAAAACTTATGACTCATTTAATATGCTAATATAGAGTATATGGATAAGTTTTAACAAATTTATAAGTTTTATATTTTTAGGATACCCGGTTTTAAGTTTCGTGACTTAACGACTTACAATTAGCGATTAACGGGACCAAAACTCACTCCGTAAACTAGATAATACCAAGACTAAGCATCCGGTGACCCTCCTATCTATATGGCCGACTATAGGAAGGTTCACCAAGCCTTGGTGGCTTGGTGATAAGTCTTGAACTTTAGGATAGCATACATGTGTCGAAACTTCCTATCTAAGCTTCCTAAAATATCCTAAACTTGCACCTCCTCATTCTAGCCTATATAAACTCATTCATTAACCAAGAAAAAACTCATCCTCACTTATTTTGAACATTAAAACCGAACCACCCTAATTCATACACATTCTTCATCTTTTATTTTCAAGTTACAAGTTCCATATCATAGTTAAAGCTCTTGTCAAGCTTTACATGATTCTACTGTTTGTTACTTCATTCTTTGGTTGAATCAAAAGCTACACAAGAAGGGTTTCTAGTAGAAGACTTCAAGTGCTTTTCCAAGTCATCTTAACTTAGTATCAAGAGGTTGAAGAATTTGGAAGCTAGGGTTACTAGTTCTTGTTCTAGTTCTTTGATCCTTGATTTCCTTTCTTATAGAAAGCCAAAAGTTGTAAGAAAGACTAATACACACTCTTGCTCAATATCATTTACAAGTTTCATATTCTTAATCTATGCTATATATGCTCTCTATATTGGATCATGACGTACAAAATCTTTAAAACAAGTTGAAAGACCTATATGTTAACTTATATAAGTAAACAAGTAAACTAGTGACTTATGCTATGAAAAACGTCCAAAATAGAATAGCCATGACCTTGCACAACTACCTACTGCTAAATAGGGTTTTACAAGGAAAACTTAGCAATTTGAATCACCAAAAACGAGTACACGAGTCAAAAGTTATGATCAAAAGAAGTTAACGAAACCGAAAAACTAGAAACTGTCAAAATAGCTTACTGCATGTATCTGAGATTTTTTCAAGGCACTTCTGGTCCGATTCATCAAAATGTTAAAACACGAAAGTTTTCCGGAATGATGTTTTACGTCCACTTTAAGGAAACTCGGCCTGAAAACGCCAAATAAAGGCAGTTTCTGTCTCAAATTTTAAAACAATTTTCGGCGTCAAATAAAATAAGTTTTCACTAGACAAGTAATTAGAAACCACGTTGTTTTCAAAAATAAATACTTAGTAGACATAATAAACTTTATAAGATAACAATCTTCATTCAAAATAAATTTTTCTAGGTTTATTCGACCTTCGGAATAGTAACTTTTGTAAAATGACGAGAAATTGTAAAACCATTTAAGTTACTTGTATAACCAAAGGACCAAACTACTTTTGTTAAACATATAAACCAACTCAAACCCGCTTACGGAACATGACCAAACTTACTTTGCAAACCATGTACCACTTATACTATATGTCACATAATCAAACGACCAAAACATATGTTTTTCCATATCGAACACTACAAAACTAGGGAGCTTCATCTGAGGGGTTTCATTTGGGTAAACGGATCGACGAGTTGCTGGATTGATGATTTAAAGTGTTCTAGCTCCTCGAACGTTTACTACATCACCTCTGGATTATGATGGCATGAACGGTAGTACGAGATATCTAAACTAAAAATGTTTCATAAACCGTTTCTATGAAATGACGTACACAAAACTACCAAGTACTACATCATGATCAATATAAGGACGTATATAGGCTCGTTTATGTTTTCCTAGATATTATTCCAAACCTAAGACGCGTATTATATCTTTAGGTTATCACTAAAGCTCGCGAATCCTCGATATATCTTATACCCTACAGCTGATCACTACGGTGAGTCATAGCCCCACTTTTTCTCGTTTAAATTATTTTACTCTTTGGGGGAGATACATGCTCGTTTTACTTACATATTTTACTTGGTTGTCAAAACAATTTACTCGCTTTATTGGAATGCATGTATTATACTTGAACGAAATTGATTACCATTTTATGAACTCTTTTCACTTGAACATTTGAACTTAAATCAAACTCTTGAACTTAATTACGAACTTATGACATGTTTTGAACTTAATGTACCGTACGTACTATGAGCTAAAGTCTCGCCATGTCGGTGGAGCGTGCTATGACCTAAAGTCTTGCCTTATGGGTGGAGCGTGCAAAGTCTCACCGTGTCGGTGGAGCGTTCTTGACCTAAAGTCTCGCCTTATTGGTGGAGCGTGCAAAGTCTCCCATGTTCGGAGCGTTCTTAAATGTGTATAATAGTCGTATGATGTACCGTTCGTACATTCACATTGTTAGTCTCCTATTAGTAAGTAGTATGGATAGCGCTATTAGAGGTCAGCCAACCTCTCATTCACTATGTTACGGGACGCATATTATTTATTCTAAAGGCTTTGCTTGGCATACTTTATTATATACGTAGTACTTTTATTATGAACTATATTATATGTATGGGCGGGACTTACAACTGGATGGATTGACATCGCCTTTGCTTTGTGTACATGTTTATCTGAGTAACCCCAAGTCTCCTTATCGATGGAGCAACGCTAAGTGCAATGATGTTAACTATTATGACTGTATGTGTGCTTGACTATAATATGTACTATATTTTAGCAGTGGGTTGTAAACACATAGGTTGCAGGTTTTGTATGGACGGAACTTGGAACTGAATGGATTTACAATGCCTTTGATGTGGGAACATTCTTTAATGGCTTTACAATTTAACCAAACTCTATGAGCTCACCAACCATTGTGTTGACACTTTAGCATGTTTATCTCAGGTCAATAAGGCGATAGCTGTTGCATGAAACATAGAGTCGCATGACATATTTTGAAGACTTATGCTTTTATCATTTACCATTCAATACATTTGTTAAATGTTTATGTAATCTTGTACTTCGGGACCTCATGTTTGTAACTTTGATTTCATTTATCGAATGGTAACTTTTCAAAACGTATCATTTAGAGGTCGTTTTCTATACCTTGTACTTTGTATTATGAAGTAGCACCGCAGTGACACAATCTTCCGCTGCGATATTTTAGGGGTGTTACATGAACTCCACAGGAGTCATATAGCTTCCAGTTCAGTACTTTATATCCTTGCTGAGCCTTCCATATTTCATCCTCTACATGAGATTCAAACATGGTTTTCAGATCACCCCATAATAGAATGTCATAGTCTTCCACTGGCTTTGTTGACCCATACTTAGCTTTTACCAATTTCCACAGATCTTCCAAATCCTCTCTGTCAAAACTCTTTAGCATCTAACTGAAGATCATATACATCTGAGATTTGCCATCAGCTCTTATGATTTTCCAGTAGCTTTTCTTTCCTTCTTTATATACCTTCCAGTCAACAATCCTTGGAGGCTTACTAGTCAAAAGAATATCATCAATTGCTACTTCTTCTTCATATGGAATAATTTCCATTAACTGTTTAAGCTCAGCTGTTTCTTGATCATCATCCACGTTTTGCTTCTTTGTGACCTCTTGTTCCATCTCTGTCCCTACTCTCTTTTCACTACCTTCCACCAGCTCTGTTCTTAAGTCAAAAATTGTGTTTACCCTTTTCATTGCTTTGTCAAACATCTCTTGGATATTCTCAAACTTAAAATGCTTCAATCTTTAAGCTTTACATCCTTCATGTTTTTCATGATAAGTGCAACATTATCTTTCTCTGTTGAGCTTTTGTTGGTGGTTTTTTTCCTTTTCTCTTCTGTTTTTAGTGCAAAGTGCTTTCTTCTTTTCTCTAAGAGTTGTACAAATAATTTAGCCTTTTCGACATCAGACAACTCTTCTTGTTCTTCTGCTTGCAGTCTTTCAGCCAATTGATAATCAGCATCAATCTTTGCCTGTACATCATCCCATGTGTTAATCAAGGCAATATTGGCTTCTTCTTCTTTTTCAGCTTTCTCTCTTGCAAGTCTTTCTTCTTCATCAAATTCAGCTTGTAATTTAAAAGCAGCTTCTTCATCAAGCCTGATTTGATCTTTCTTCTTCACAGGTTCTATCAATATTCCTTTACCTTTGTCCTGTGATTGTTGTGAAGATATTGTTGTTGTAGATTTACCCAGCTCTTTGAAAACAACCCCTTTCTCCTTAGGTTTTGTGCTTTTTAAAGCTTCAAGTGCTTGAGCCATTTTTAAAGCTTCAAGTGCTTGAGCCATAGTAATATCATCAGCAATAGTTGTTGTAGCAGCACTAACAGTTTTTGCAGCACTAACTTTATCACCAGCAGCACTAACTTGAGCAACATCAATAATTAGCTTAGCAGTATTAATAACATCAATTGCTTCTTCAACAACATTAACTTCATCATTTACACCTTCAACAAAAACTTCTTTTCCTGCATCCAACACCTCCTCATCCATGGCATCAATCATCCCCTGTTTTGATGCATCCTCAACCAAACTTGTTTCATCTCCTGAGGATTCTACTCTAGTAGTCCTACCAACCTTATATAACCTCTTTAGCCCATGAGTTCTTAACCTCTTCTTCTGTTCAAGTTTCTTGACCCTCTTCTTTAAACTTGTGATCTCATTTTTTGAGAGGTCGTTGTTTTCTTCAAATCAAGAACCTGGTTTTTTAAATTGGTACATAGTGCCATTAATTCATCTAGTTTAATACTACCCTCATCACTTTGAAGTGTGTTACCTCTTGCGAGCAGTGAATTATTGGATTGTTTAGATACATTCTCAAACCTAGTTTGAGCAATTGTATCCCCCATGGTTTATTGGCACCAGGGACCACCACCTGAACTAGCTCCTGGGGAACTAGGTTCATTAGGTGTTGCCTTAGATTAGGTATTAATTATAATGCCACTGTCCTGCTCTACTTCTAAGCTAGAATCAGTAGTGGCAGCCCTCACCAATCTATCACCTAACTCCTTATGGACAGCCTCATCTGCAACAATTTCTGTAGGAGTACTAGATTGAGGTATCTCAATGTCCTTTCTTGTAGGTGATGCAGGTTTTCTAACCAGGTTTTAATATTTATAAATTACTCGTCTACCTATGGTCTACCTTATGCACTAACAGGCAGAAAACCCGATCGTGTGTAGTGTAGTATTTAGTAAAACTGAGGTCTTCCCAAGAGCTATGTGTGTGGATTCTAACTTAAGTCTATGTCACATTTTAAAAGGGGTTTTGAGTTGTTTGATTAATTAAACTAAATAACAGAAATAAAATACTGAAATTAAATTTAGTTGAATGCAGTAGGGAGAAAGTGTACTAGCCTAGTTATTCATCCTATAATGCAATTACTATGTTTTCTAATTAAGCTTCCTATCGATTTAAGTGGGGCATAAGATTCACTAGACTCCTATGGTCAATTCGTCTAGCCTATATCCCTAGAATCCTACTCAGATATCATAGGTCTGATCCTAAGTGATTGTCAGAGCTTATAGGTAGACTAGTTCAAGTCATTAAGTGCCGCTACATACTAGATTCATACTTTGTGTGATCCAGCCTCTCGGATCTTAGACCACACATCTAACTCCTTAAGTTCATCCAACAACGGAAGGTGATCCTTTGGTCCATTCGCACACAAGGAATTGGTAGTCCTATGGTCAATTCTTACCAACCCTCACAACCTATAAAATCCTATGGTAGTCCTATGGTCAATTCATTTGCTAATAAAATCCTATAAAATTAAAACTAAAAATAAATAAAAAGACAGGCATGGGGTGCCTCCCACGAAGCGCTTGTTTTTGTTCGAGTCTCGAGCTTGACTCCACCCTTATTTACTAAGTACAAGGGTGTTCATCCCCTCACTTGGAATCGAGTGCGGGTGAAAATAGCAATAAACACCGTAAGGGTGTGAAGTTGCTATGGGATAGGGAAATGATGAATTATAGTCATACCTTAAAGGAGATGTCATTTCCCTCCTTACCAACCCCATATTCGTCGATGTTTTTGATGATTGGCTCATTCCGTGTTGATGTTGACTACCTGGCTTCGATGCCACATTCGTTTCTAAGACGGCCATGTGTACCCTTATGTCCATAGAAAATGAAAAAGGATCATTTAAAAGTATTTTCTTGATCTCCTTTACATCCATTGTAGGGTCACATGCGGCTTCCTCATCAGTCACGGTAATATCCAATAGCTCATCTAAAATTGGGTTGGTAGTTGGTGCAACATAACCATCATTGGGAGGTGTGATATATGAGGTTAAAGGTTGCATCATCAGCTTTGCGGTAGGTTCGTCATGCATGGTAGGTGTTAGTATTCGCCTAAGCCTTTCAACATCCTCTACCGTGATATCCCAAAAATTATCCAAATCCCATTCCTCACATTCCTCCTGGACTTCCTCCTTCTCCTTTGTAGTGTCGATATCGACCTTATCTATATCCTGTTTACAAATACTAGCAACAATATTAGTAATGGGAGAAATAGGAAGGTTAAGAAGGTCCTTACATTCATGGTTCACATCCCCAAATTCTTCATTATGACACCCATTATGGATCTCCTCTTGTTTCATTCTTTGAAGGTTTACAGCTCCAATTCTGAACAATTCATCCAACCCTCTTGCTATCATCAATTCTCTATCTTCAGGTTGAGGATCAGGTGTGTATGCCGATTGATCACAAAATTTGGATTTAATACCATAAGTGGGATCCCTCACTTCATACGTCATCGCATATTGAGTATCCACGTACAATTCATATTATTCTATACTCATGCTACCAATGTCCACTTTATTCCTCTTACTGGGAAATGTAGAACCGATATTGGTGAATGGTCGCGGAGTTTGAAAGGAAGGTTCTAGAGGAGGGAATCTTGTAGGAGCTCTCCTCGATCAAATATTCCTCAATAATCTACTATCGTTTTTGCGCACATACTCCAAATACTCATTCATTGTCATGTTATCAATATCCGGCTCCATCTCCATGATTTCCTGAAATACAAAAACAAACAAAGAAAACAGAAAAGAAGGGAGAAAGAAAAGAAAAGCAAAAAAGAAAAATAAAAAACTTAAATTAAAACCCTATATAGCTTCCCGGCAGCGGCGCCAAAAACTTAATGCAGGTTTTCTGACCAGGTTTTAATATTTATAAATTACTCGTTTACCTATGGTCTACCTTATGCACTGACGGGCAGAGAACCCGATCGTGTATAGCGTTGTATTTGGTAAAACTGAGGTCGTCCCAAGAGCTATGTATATGGATTCTAACTTAAGTCTATGTCACATTTTAAAAGGGGTTTTGAGTCGTTTGATTAATTAAACTAAATAACAGAAATAAAATACTGAAATTAAATTTAGTTGAATGCAGTAGGGAGAAAGTGTACTAGCCTAGTTATTCATCATATAATGCAATGACTATGTTTTCTAATTAAGCTTCCTATCGCTTCAAGTGGGGCATAAGATTCACTAGACTCCTATGGTCAATTCGTCTAGCCTATATTCCTAGAATCCTACTTAGATATCATAGGTCTGATCCTAAATGATTATCAGAGCTTGCAGGCAGACTAGTTCAAGTCATTAAGTGCCGCTACATACTAGATTCATACTTTGTGTGATCCGGCCTCTCGGATCTTAGACCACACATCTAACTCCTTAAGTTCATCCAACAACGGAAGGTGATCCTTTGGTCCATTTGCACACAAGGAATTGGTAGTCCTATGGTCAATTCTTACCAACCCTCACAACCTACTATTCTAGGGTCCTATGGTCCATTCTCCTAGTGTAATAAGTACAACTGTCCTTCAAAACTAAAGCTAGAGGATCTTATGAAAAACTAAACATGCATACACTAGAAGTAATAATAAAAGCGCGAAAACATAATCATAACAATAAAGGAATCATAACTAGGCTAGCACCAAAGGTGCTTAGCCTCTCATGATGCAAAGTAAACAAACAATAATGAACAAAACATTGATTGAATTAAACAAAGTGTTTGATACAATTACTTGATGTTTGGCTAATACAAATGATGGTTGCAAGTGAATTCTTCCTTGAAAGATGGCTTGGAACTGCTTGAAATTGCCCTGTAGTGGTGCCCTAATCGACCCCTATGAGAGGGGGAAAAGAGATACCTAAAAATGCGGATTTGGGGCTGTATTTATAGGCCCTGACAAGGTTACGGCGTAACCTCTAGGTATGGTTACGCCGTAACTAGTGTATCTTCTTTTGATCCTTATCCGATTAATAATATTTACGGCATAACTTGATTGATAGGTACGCCGTAATATTCATACGGCAATAATTACGTCGTAATCTTCTTGATGGTTATGCCATAAAAACTTCAATACCTTTCTGTGTAAATTTTACGCCGTAATCTCTTACATTGGTTATGGCATAACCTTCATGGTCACGAAATTCTTCTAAGTCTTCAAAATATTATGACGTAATCTTTGTGGTAATTACGCCATAATCCTTGATTTGCGTTGACTTGGTCTTCGTGTATAAATCCTTAGCTACGGCGTAAGTGGAGAGTGGAACTACGCCGTAACTTCTTCAAAGCCAACATACTAAAGTGTGTATCATTTGTAAGTACTTTTCCAATTCCACGTCTCTTTTGCTCCTATGCTCATTTATAACCTGGAAACAAAATATAAAGAAATCAAAGCATATATCCATATAAAACGATACAAATAATGAGCATATTAGGGGGAAATTGACACTAAAATATCAGGATTATTTGATGTCATCAGTAGGCTTCCTAGGTTTTTGAGTCTTTTGAGGTTGAGATGTTTAAGGTTATAAAATGGTGGGTGTGTGTTGGGGATCAGTGGGAATGGCTGAACCTTCACCCAGTTGTGGTTGGTTTTGTAACACCATTGTTGGAAACAAAGGTGTTACTCTACCAGAAAAACCTTTGCCTGCCCTTCTCATATTTGAAAAAATCTTTTTAGTGTAAGAGGGTGCAATATATATTCTCTTATGAGTTGGCTTCTCAGCAAAATGTTTGTCAAACAATACTTGTAAAAACCTTGGATACATTAAAAATTTTCCGGACAAATTATCCAAGTTTCTAACCATACTATAAAAAATAAATTTTGAAAAATTAAACTTATGGTTTGTAGCTAAGCAGATAATGGCAGATGCCATAGTACTGCTAAACTCATTCCATGCAGTAGTCTTTGGACTTAGACACTGCAAAATAGTATGAATTAGAAATTTCCATTGAGGGGAGAAGAATGCTTTATAAAAAGTTAGTTTTACTAAAATTTTCCCATACCCCATCAATGTAAGTTGTTCAAAAATGGTAGAATTAGGAAAACAATCAATACCTTCCTCATCTGCTAGTTGAAGATCTCTTCTAATAGATGATTCAATGATGATTATCTCCTTGCCATCTATTAGGGCATGTAACTGTACTTCCCCATTGATAGTTTTGGCCACAGCAGTAGACTAGAACTTATCAATACAAGAAATATATATAGTAAGATTAACAGTGAGTGCATACCTTGTAGGATGTGCATTAAAAAAATCCACTATTTTTTCAAACCCATCACTCTCTGTGGGTTTAGACAAATATGCGACCATATTGTGTGAATCAGCAAACTTTAGATTTGCCATTTGTGTTGGGTTTTGAGATTGGATGATAAAATTGATTTAGGGTTTGTAACTAGAGAGTACATTGATGAATGAAATCGATTAACTGATTGAATGAATGATTTAAACCCTTAATCGATGTATTTACGAAATAGTACCCTGAACAACCCAGCAGTAGTAACCCAGCAGCAGTAAGTTATGCCTAGTAGCATTAACTTTGAGTCACCAACATTAACTCCAATTCCATTTCAAACAGCTTGTCTATCATCAATCTAACACTTTTCTTTGCTTATCCTACAAAATGTTAGTCCAAAAACCAAGAAAACACAAGCCATAACAATTTTCACAATGATCACAATAGTAATTATACCGAACAGTATTAAGTATAACTATCAGTAGAAACTCAGCAATATTAAGTATAACAAGCAGTTCTAATTATACTTAACAGCAGAAACTTTTAATGACATGAATAACAGTACTAATTCATATAAAACTCTACAAAATCATAAAAAGATAAAAGACTTTAAAGATTTAGCATTCCAATACTAGCAACCAAATATTGAAATCTACTCACATCAAAAGCTTTTGTAAGCAAATCTGCAACATTTTTGTCAGTATGGATTTTGACCATTTGAATCAATTTCTTTTCATTGCAATCTCTAATAAAATGATGCCTAATCTCTATATGCTTTGTTTTTTAATGAAAAACTGGATTTTTAATTATGCAAATAGTACTGTTATTGTCAATAAAGATCTTGGTATGCATAAAATTGTACCCATAATCAAGAAGTTGATTCTGAATCCAAAGCACTTGTCTACAGCAACTTGAAGCAGCCCCATATTCAGCTTCTGTTGAGGAATTTGCAACCACGATCTATTTCTTGCACTGCCATGATATTAATCTACATCTAAGGAATTGACTACCTCCTGTTGTAGACTTCCTATCAAAGCTTGCTCCAGCATAATCACTATCAGTGTATGCTACCAAATTAAAAGGAGAATCTTTTGGATACCAAAGGCCTAATTTTGATTGACCTTTTAAGTACCTAAAAATCCTTTTCACGGCATGAAGATGTTAAGCCTTTGGATTGACTTGGTGTCTAGTACAGGCACACACTGCAAACATGATATCAGGTCTTGAAGATTTAAGGTACATTAATGAACCAATCATTGACCTATACATATGAACATCCACTTCTTCACCATCTTTATCCTTGAGCAGAGGCTATTGAGTTTTCATTGGTGTGCTTGCAGTCTTGAATTCTGTAAACCAAAATTTCTTTAAAATTTCAGCAACATATTTATCTTGACTAATAAATATGCCATCCATCTTCTGCTTCACTTGTAATCCCAAGAAGAATGTAAGTTCTCCCATAGAACTCATCTGAAATTTCTTATGCATCAACTTCTCAAATGCAATGCATAGCTCCTTCTTTGTTGAACCAAAAATGATATCATCCACAAACACTTGGACCAGCAAAATATCACCTTTGTGCCTTTTGGTGAATAAGGTCATATCAATTTTCCCTCTTTGAAATCCATTGTCCAACAGATATGTTGACAAGGTTTCATACCAAGCTCTAGGGACTTGATGTAGTCCATACATTTCTTTTTCAACCTTGTATACTCTATCAGGAATGTCTGGATCTTCAAATCCTGGTGGTTGACATACATACACCTCTTCTTCAATCTTCCCATAGAGAAAAGCACTCTTTACATCCATTTGATACACCACAAAATCTTTAAATGAAGCATAATCTAGAAATAGTCTAATTGCTTCAATTCTTGCAACAGGGGCAAAGACTTCATCATAGTCAATTCCTTCTTCTTGTGTACCCTTGAGCAACCAATCGTGCTTTATTTCTTATCAAAATTCCCCTTTCATCCTTTTTATTCCTGAAAACCCATTGAGTGCCTATAGCCCTTTTTTCCATTAGGTAACTCAACCAAAGTCCTAGCTTCTTGTAACTTAAATTGTAGAAGCTCTTCCTGCATAGCCTCTATCCAACTTGAATCCTTCAATGCTTGAATTACCTTTTTTGGGTTCTTCTTGTGATAAAAAGCAAGCAAACAAGCAGTTTTGAAGGTCTTTATTGTTTGTTCTTTGTTGAAGAGTACTAACAAACCTATGTTCCTTCAAATTCTTTGATATCTTTCTTGTTTGTGTAGCTGATTGCAAATCTCAAATCACTTGATCAAGAGGATGATTGATGATATCAAATAAGTACATTTTATTAGCATCATTTGTTGGGAATTAAATGTTCTGAAGTTAGTACTGCTGGAGAAATACACTAATAGTACAAACTGTTAGTGTATAAGTGAAGACTGCTGGAATATAACTAACAGTACAAACTGCTAAGTTTGTACTGCTAGCCATAACAGAAGGTACTGCTGCATGGATAAACGTTTGTATTGAGGATAAGTATGGAAAGGATTTTGTGTATATCTTAATTAGTTAGAATTATATGGTAGAATACTTATCTTGTAAAAGACTCCTTAAGTCTATAAAAGGAGATCCTAGGTTATACGATTAATATATATCAGTCATAGAGTTTTGTTAAGATTCAAGGTCTTTGTAACCCTAGTGATAGCAAGATCACTCGTATTATTCAATCAATAATATTGAATCGTTTGGTGTTAATCTCATTGTGTTCATTGTTCATACATACTTTACTGTTCCATTAAACAAACCAACATTCTTCTAAGTGTGGTTAAGTAGATTCCGCATACTTAATTGCATTCACTCAAAGTATCTCTAACACGTTATAAAGGAGTAACATCCTAAGTGTTTCATCAATCCTCTCAAGTGGTATCAGAGACAGGTTTTGGTACTATTGATTTAGAAGAGAAAGTAATGGACATGGAGACTAACCAAACAAACATGGCTGCTAAATTGCTAATGCTCAAGCAGAATGAATTTAACATGTAGAGGCTACGGATAGAACAATACTTCCAGGTGAAAGACTATGCACTCTGGGAAATTATTGAAGAAGTAAGCTCTTTCAAGCCTTCAACTTCTACAACAACAGTTGATGGTAAGGTAGAGACAGTTGTGCAGACCTCTCCATTAACTGCAGAAGAGAGGCTTCAAAAGTAGAATGACCTCAAGGCCAGAAGTTTGCTGATGATGACCATTCCAAATGATCAACTCTTGAATTTCAGCAAGTTCAAGGATGCTAAGTCCTTGTTTGAGTCAATTATTGCTAGATATGATGGGAATGAAGCCACCAAGAAAACACAGAAGACTCTCCTAAAGTAGAACTTTGAGAACTTTACTGCAACCAGCAATGAATCTTTGGATCACATGTTCAACAGGCTGCAAAAGATTGTTAGCCAACTTGCTGTTCTTGGTGTGGATATACCTCAGGAAGATCTGAATTCCAAGTTCTTGAAGAGTTTACCTGCAGAGTGGGCTATGCATGTGGTGGTCTGGAAGAACAAGCCAGACATTGATACTATGAGCCTGATGGACTTATACAGCAACTTCAAGATTGTTGAGCAGGATGTGAAGAAGGTTGGAGGAACTAATTCAAGCACTAGGAACATGGTCTTTGTGTCATCTCCTAGTAATTCAAGCCTAGTTGAAGAAGTAAAGGTTGTTGTGGGAGTTAGTACTGCTAACCCCAATGTTAGTACTGCTAGTTCATCAAGCAGTACTACTGGTATTTTGGATGAGAAAACCTACTGTGCCTTCCTGACAAGCCAGAATGATGGGTCAATGCTGACTCATAAAGACCTCCAGGAGATTAATGATGATGATTTGGAGGAGATGGACCTCAAATGGCAGATCTCTCTTCTTAACATGAGGGCTAAGAAATTATACCAAAGAACTGGGAAAAAGATCACCATCAGCAGCAATGATACTGCTGGTTTTGACAAATCAAGGGTAGAATGCTACAACTGCCACAAGCTGGGGCACTTTTTAAGGGAATGCAGGAGACCTAGACAATAGGATGGGAGGAGCAAAGGTTATGTGAACAAGCCCAAGTTTGTGGAAGAAGCTGAGCCAACTTCAAAGGCAATGGTGGCTATTGATGGCTTAGGATTTGATTGGAGTTTTATGGCAGAAGATGAGGAAGCACCTACTGAGATGGCACTTATGGCCTTCTCTGACTCTGAGGTACAATCTGCTAAATGTTTTTCTAAATCTTGCACTGCTCTTAAAGAATTAGAAACTTTAAGGAAACACTATGATGAACAAAGGATTGAACTAAACAAAACAAATTATAATTTGTCAAATCATAAGAGAGGTTTAGCAGTCCTAGAGGAGCAAATATTGCATTATAAGAACAATGAGGCTAGTTTTGCTGATGATATAGCAGTTTTTAAAAGGGATTTGTTAATTAAGAATGCTGAGGTTAGTCTGTTGAAAGCTGAGTTGGATAGAATTAAAAAGGCTAATGAAAATATTCAATTAAGTGTAGAAACCTTATAATATGCCTCTAAGGGTGTAAACAAAATAATTGAATGTCAGTTAATCAACAAAGCTAATATTCAATTAAGTGTAGAAACCTTAGAATATGCCTCTAAGGGTGTAAAAAAAGTAATTGAATGTCAGTTAATCAACAAAGCTAAGTCTGGGTTGGGGTAAAAATCAGTTCCACCTCCACACAGAGGAATTCCTGCACCCCCAGGAATAGACCTAGAGCATACAGGTTTGCCTGAATTTCAACAACCACAATTAGAATATGGTCTTAAGCCAAAAGAGAATGTAGTTATTGATAAGCCTGTAGAAGTCGGTGAACCCTTTGAGAGTGCAAGTGATACTTCACTCACTGAGGACAAGGTATCCACTGATAGGAATTCAGATGGTCCAACCATTGAGGACTGGACATCTGATGATGATGATGAGGAAGATCATGTTGTGGTTAAACCTGATATAGTTAAAGTAGAAGGAACCAGTGTTCCTAAGGTGGTTGATAATAAAACTGTTAGGCCTAAATCAAATGTTAAACCAGTTAGGAAAATAGTTAGGTACTGTGAGATGTATAGATCCACAGACAAGCCAAGAGGTAACCAGAGGAACTGGAATAACCTCAAGTCTCATCAACTAGGTGATGACTTTATTCTGTATAAGAAGGCTTGTTACACTTGTGGTAGATTTGACCACCTTGAGACTTTTTGTGATAACCATCAGGGTAGAAAGATGGTTACTGGGAACAACAGGGTATCTGGGAACTCAAACCATAGGGTGAACTTAGAAAGGTCTCAAACTCACTCTAATATTGTTAGAATGACACCCAGAGCACTTTTATTGAAGTCAGGCCCAAAACCAATTCATACTACTAGACCAGCAGTTAGTACTGCCAGACCCTTTAAGACTATTTACCCTAGACCAGCAGTTAAAGGTGCAAAAACAACTTTCAAATATGCACCAAAAACTGCTAAAAGGCCTTTTCAAATGAAAGTAGTGGTACAAAAACAAATTTGGAAACCAAAGGCTACAACTGCAAAGCCAGCAGTTTATACTGCTAGCCAAGCAGTTAATACTGGCAACTTTGAAAACACTACTAGGGATCAAAGGGCTACTGCTGTTAAGGCCTCAGCATGTTGGATTTGGAGACCAATCCAGTCCAATGGTGCATCAATTGTTTTGAAAAGATTTAACTATATTGATGCACGAGGCAAAACCAAGTCAGTAATGGCTTGGGTACCTAAAGGAAACTAATTTCCTTACTTCATGTGCAGGGACATTCACAAGCAGATGATGAAGATCAAGGTTATGCAGACAGTGGGTGTTCCAGGCACATGACAGGCAACATGTCCTATCTTTCAGACTTTCAACCATTGGATGGAGGATATGTTACCTTTGGGGGAGGAATAGGAGGTAGAATTACTGGTAAAGGTACACTTAAAACCGGTAAATTGGATTTTAAAGATGTGTACTTTGTTCAAGAGCTTAAGTATAACCTGTTTAGTATCTCACAAATGTGTGACAAAAAGAACAAGGTTCTTTTTACTGACACTGAATATCTTGTGCTTTCTCCAGACTTTAAGTTACCTGATGAAAGTCAGGTATTACTCAAAGTTCCAAGAAAGGGCAACATGTATAGTGTTGATATGAAGAAGATTGTTTCTAAAGAGGCCCTTACTTGTCTTTTATCGAAGGCCACATTGGATGAATCTATGTTATGGCATAGGAGACTTGGTCACATTAATTTTAAAGCCATTAATAAAATTGTAAAGGATGGTTTGGTAAGAGGCTTGCCTCAGAAAAGATTTGAAAATGACCAAACTTGTGTTGCCTGTCTTAAAGGAAAAAAACACAAGGCTTCTTGTAAACCCAAGATTTATAACTCTATTGATCAACCTTTGTTTATGCCACATATGGATTTATTTGGCCCAACTTCTGTGAGTAGTATTAAGCATAAGAGGTTTTGTCTTTTAGTTACTGATGACTATAGCAGGTTCACATGGGTTTTCTTTTTAAGTTCTAAGGATGAGACACCTAGCATTTTTAAAACATTTATTACTGAGATAGATAACCTAGTAGATAAAAAAGTAAAAGTCATTAGGTGTGACAATGGGACAGAGTTCGAAAATAGAGTTATGGATGAGTTTTGCAAAGAAAAAGGTATCAGAAGATAGTTTAGTGTTGCTAGAACTCCTCAGCAGAATGGGGTTGCTGAGAGAAGAAATAGGACACTGATAGAAGCTGCTAGAACCATGTTAGCTGACTCTAAGTTGCCTATCACTTTTTGGGCTGAAGCAGTTAATACTGCTTGCTATGTGCAGAACAGGGTTTTGGTGGTTAAACCTCACAACAAGACACCATATGAGCTTTTTAGAGGTAGAACTCCTGCATTAAGATTTCTAAGACCTTTTGGGTGTCATGTCACTATTCTGAATACCTTTGACCATCTAGGCAAATTTGATGGTAAAGTAGATGAAGGATTCTTGGTTGGGTACTCTCTCAATAGCAAAGCCTTTAGAGTATACAACACAAGAACTAGGAAAGTTGAGGAAAACCTGCATGTTGAATTTCTAGAAAATAAATCTAATGTTGCAGGTGAAGGTCCAAAGTGGCTGTTTGACCTTGAGACTCTAACCTAATCCATGAATTATGTGCCAGTTGTTGCAGGAACCTTTTCTAATGATTTTGCAGGTTCAGAAGCTGATGATGCAACAAATGAAGCAGGCTTGGGATAGGAGAAAGATAAAGATCATGTACCGATGCCTATATGGACAAGTGTGGATTCAACTTCAATGAATGGTGAACCTTCTACTGATGATGCTAAGGAAGGGATTGAAGGTAAAAACAATTTAGATGGAGCTAAGGAACAAGAAAATCAAGATAACAGTACTAATAGTGATTGTACTATTGAGCCACAAGATGGTACTGCTGGGCTAAATCTTCATACTGCTGGCCTATCAGATACCACTACTACTGATTTCTCAGAAGATGAGGTGGATTTCAACAATCTACCACCTACATATGCAGTTCTCACTACACCATACACAAGGATTCACAAAGCCCACTCCTTGGACAATGTGATTGGTGATATGCAATCTGGAGTGAAGACAAGGAAACAACTTATGACTTCAAACCAACAAGGGTTACTTAGTACTGTGTATGAATCAAGGCAGCATGAATATTCCAACACTTGTTTATTTGTGTGTTTCCTCTCAGAATCTGAACCCAAAAATGTTCTCAAAGCCTTAGAAGATTCAAGCTGGGTAGAAGCAATGCAAGAGGAGCTTCTCCAATTCAAGATTCAGAAGGTTTAGGTACTAGTGGATTTACCCAAGGGTATGAGGGTAATAGGCACCAAATGGGTTTTTAGGAACAAAAGGGATGAAAGGGGAATTGTGATCAGAAACAAGGCTAGGCTTGTAGCCCAGGGTTATACACAGGAAGAAGGTATAGACTATGAAGAATTTTTTTCTCCAATAGCAAGGATTGAAGCCATGAGACTATTCTCGGCCTATGCTTCTTTCATGGGTTTCACTGTATATCAAATGGATGTTAAGATTGCCTTCTTGTATGGTATAATTGAAGAGGAGGTCTATGTCTCTCAACCTCCAGGTTTTGTTGATCCAGAACATCCTGATAAGGTGTACAAGGTTGTAAAGGCTCTTTATGGACTACATCAGGCACCAAGGGCATGGTATGAGACTTTGGCTTCCTATTTGCTAGAGAATGGATTCCGAAGGGGCAAGATTGATCAGACTTTATTCATTAAGAAGAACAAGAAGGATATCTTGCTGGTACAGGTTTATGTGGATGATATTATTTTTGGATCCACAAGGAAGGAAATGTGTGTTGACCTTGAGAAACTTATGCATGATAAGTTTCAGATGAGTTCCATGGGGGAACTTACTTTCTTTTTGGGTCTGCAAGTAAAGCAATCAAATGAAGGAATATTTATCAGCCAGGATAAATATGTGGCAGAGATTCTTAAGAAGTTTTAGTTTGCTGATTCTAAAGTGGCTAGCACACCAATTGATCCTGAGATGCCTCTTCTTAAAGATGCAGATGGAGAGAATGTTGATGTACACACATATAGATCAAGGATAGGGTCCTTGATGTATCTTACATCATCAAGACCGGATATCATGTTTGCTGTTTGTGCTTGTGCAAGGTTTCAAGTTACTCCTAAGGTTTCTCACTTAACAGCAGTCAAAAGGATAATTAGATATCTTAAGGGTAAACCTAGGTTGGGTCTGTGGTATTCTAGGGAATCACCTTTTGACCTGGTGGCATATTCAGATAGTGACTATGCTGGTGCAAGCCTGGACAGAAAATCAACAACTGGTGGATGTCAATTCCTTGGATGCAGACTTATATCATGGCAGTGTAAGAAGCAGACAATTGTGGCAACTTCAACAACTGAAGCTGAATATGTAGCTGTTGCAAGTTGCTGTGGTCAAGTGCTTTGGATTCAAAATCAGTTTCTTGACTATGGGTATAATTTCATGAACACTGTGATATATATTGACAATAGCAGTACAATTTGCATAATTAAAAATCCAGTGCAACATTCTAAAACAAAACACATAGAAATTAGGCATCATTTTATTAGAGACTGCAATGAGAAAAAGTTGATTCAAGTAGTTAAAATTGATTCTAATCAAAACTTTGCAAATCTTCTCACAAAAGTTTTTGATGTAGGAAGGTTTTAATACTTGGCAGCAAGTATTGGGATGCTTAATCCTTAAAGTTTTTCAAACTCTGTGTGTGTGTGTGTGTGTTTTTTTTTTTTTTTTTTTTTTTTTTTTTGGATTTGTACTGCTAGCTTTGTCAATTAGTACTGGCATTGTATAGTTTGTACTGTTAGTACAAATTTGGTCTATTTTTGTTCATACTGTTAGTCATATGTTTATACTGTTATAAAGCAAGTGCTTTGCACTTTGTTCTCTTGGTTTTGGACTAACAATTGCAGGTGATAGAGTTGATAATGACAAAACTGAGTATGAAAGATATGGACTTCCCTTTAACCATGAACTTCTCCTAAAGTTGGAAACTTTTGTCTTTGTCTTGATCTTGGAATTTGTGCACAAAGGGAATTCGTAGTGCAATTTGTGAGCAAGCAGATGGTGGTTCATGTTGCTGACATAATAGGTTAATGATGGACAAAGTTTGGGAATTCATTAACAAAGGTTTATACCTAAGTTAATTAATTCTTTAAAATTTCTTTCTTGAGACCTTATTATGATGATTTGTATTGAATTGATTTCTTAGTTAGTTAGACAGTAACTGACTTAACTCACTTTCTATCATTTTATACTTTTATTAGTATAATGAGTTAGTCTAAGGACATCTGATAGAAAGAACAGCAAGCAAACGTGAATCTAACACTTGTGTTAGAGGCAACAACTGCCACGAGCTGGAAACCTTGTCAAGAAAGCTCTTTGAATGAGTTTATCTGATCACAGGCAGTTATTTATAACTGAAAATATTGGTTCTCACACAACCAGAGGTTACTTTAAACCAAAATATTGATTAAGTGTTTGTCTTTACACTTAATCCCTTCAAAAAGGTTGTTAGCAGTATGGTTTTTCATTAAAATCAAGTTTATACTGCTTAGTCAAATTTTTCTAAAAAGTTTGTACTGCCAGGCTTAAAGTTAGTACTGGTAGGCTTAATTTGTACTGCTGAATAGACGTTAGTACTGGTGCGAAATAACAGCTTTTTGAAACTAGCCGTTGAAAGTCAGTTGAGGTTTTTACTGCTCCAATTCCTTGTTTCCTGGGTTTTCCTATTTGGATATTTTAACTTTTGTTCTTTTATATTAACCTTATCTTAAATCAAAAGTTAACTTTTTCTTCATGTCGGTCCAATAGAAACCCTAACAAGCCTTTAATAATATCTCAATTTACTTTCTTCTTCTACTTTCTACCCTAACATTACACTATTCCCACCAGTCAAATCACTTTTTACTGAAAATAAATGGCTTCTTTATCCTTTGCTGACAAACACAATCAAGTCGCTTACTTAGAAAAAGCAGAGGATGACACAACTTTTCATCAGATAGTGGATTTCTTAAATAACTCTTATATAAGGTATTCTTTACTTTTAAATCCCACTATCTATGTCACTCACATCAAATAGTTTTGGCAGACTGCTACTGTCAAAACCTTTGACAATGGTGACAAAGAGATTAATGCTAAATTGGATGGCAAATCCATCACTATTACTGAATCATCCCTCAGGAGGCATATCCATCTGAGTGATGACAATGGTCTTAGTGCTATGCCAAACATTGAATATTTGAAAACTTATCCAGAATGGGGTACAACACTGAATCTCAAGCTTTAACTTTTCAAAAAAGTCGTTTTGCCCCTCAATGGAGATTTTTTATTCATACCATCCTTCACTGTTTTAGCCCCAAGAAAATCACATGGGAACAGTTCAGTAGTAATATTACTACTGCTCTCATTTGCTTGGCTACTGATAGAATTTTCAACTTTTCAAAACTTATTTTTGAAGGTATGGTTAAAAATGTTGATAGTAAATCAAATTTTTTGATGTATCCAAGGTTCATCCAATCTATTTTGAACAAACATCAACTGCTTCCACACAAAACAGTTTATCAAACACCTATACTTACCCAAAAACTCTTTAGTAACATGAAAATTGCTTCAAGAGGGTATGGTGGGGAAGCAATACCACTTTTTGATTCTATGATACAAGCTCAGGGTGAAGGAGCAACAAGCCCAGTTGCCTCCCATCACACACCCACAACATCAGAAAACTCATCTTCACAACCATCTTCATCAACACATAGGACTGTATCCAGACAGGACTCTGATGTACCTCAGCACAGAGTTCCTACTCCCACAAATGTAGCAGAAGAGGCTGAATTTGTCAGTCTGGAAAGGGCTACTTCTACTGTCTCTGGCTTAGAAGCTGGGCAGGACAGAAGTAACATAAATAAGACCCAATCCATAGCAACACCAGCAGTACCTAGTACTCCTGGTGGAATCCCTAGCCAAATGGAAACTCAGGGTGGCTCAGAAACTCATCATATGATGGATTATGAGTCTATGCCCCATGATACACCTCTCCCTGAAGGTAACACATCAGGAAATGTTGAGGGCAGCAAGACAGTCAATGAATTGATGGATTTTTGTACCAAACTGTCTGAGAAAGTAACTAACTTGGAAGCTGAACTCAAGAGCCACAAGAAGAATTTTGGAGTTGTCTGCACAAAGCTGGTTCTCAAAGTGAAGAAGTTAGAGACAACAGTCAAGAAACTCAAAGGAAAAAGATCAGCAAAGATGGTGGTTTCAACAAGTTCTTCTTCTAGTTCATCCAAGGGTCCAAGTACAGATGATGGTGAGGAGTCTTCCAAACAGGGGAGGAAGATTGCTCAGATGGATCAAGATCCAGATATCTCTTTGGTTCAAGAAGAGTATGACACTCAGGGGAGGCAAGTAGATCAGATGGATCAAGAAACTGCTCAGATGGATGAAGGTACTGTTGGGTTTGAAGAAGGTACTGCCAGTGTTCAAGGTACTACTAGTTTTCAGAATCTGATTGTTGCTGGATATCAAGGTACTGCCAGTACAGTTTATTCAAGGAAACCAAGAATTTCAAGGGCAGACAAGGGTAAAGCAATCATGACAAAGCAAGAACCTCCTTCTAAAAAGTTATCCAAGAAGGAACAGACTCAGTTAGCACTTGATGAAGAGTTAGCCCAGAAGTTCCATGAAGAAGAATTAGAAAGAGTTGCTGAAGAAGAAAAATTAGCTGAAGAAACAAGAGTAGCAGCTTATATGATTGAGAAAAAGCTTCAAACTGAAGAAGAAGAAGAAGAAAGAGCTGCTCAGATCCTTGCTGATAAGGAGTTAGCTAAAAAGTTTCTAGAAGAAGAAAGAGCAATGTATACTCCAGAAGAACAGGATTCAGCACTTAATGATCTATTGGAGGAAATCAGAAGGAAGCAGAGTAAAAAGAAAGCATATCTCAAGAAACCTCCTTCAAGAAGTGAGAAACTGAAGTACATGAAAACCTATTTGAAGAATCAAGACAATTGGCAAGAAAAACACTTCAAATATAGGTCTTATGAGGAAATTGAAGATATCTACATTAAGACACACAAAAGACTTCAGGAGTCTCTGAAAGGTGACACATTTGAAATAAGAGGAGAAAAGAGAACAGCTGAACTGTTGGAATCAGAAGATCCTAAGAAACAAAGAATTGAGGAAGAATCAGTTCAGGAAGAGCCTGCAGAGGAAGAAGCAGAGAAAGAAAAGAAAACATTGACTGATGAACAGATACACAGTATGATTGTAGTAGTTCCTAAGTCCCTTAACAATGATCCACTTCAAGCCAAGCATTCAATTATTGACTGGGAAGTGTATACAGATGGAAGGATCAAGGGGTGGAAGATCATCAGGGTAGGAGGAAAGACTGAAGTGTACAAATTCTTTGAGGACATGATTAGATCTTTTGACAGAGATGATTTAGATAAGTTACGGAGTCTAGTGCAAGAATGATTTAAAACCTCAGATCCTTCAGATGACATAGATAAGGAACTATGGGTTGAGTTGAAAAGGTTGTACGAACCAGATGGAGGTGATGCTATTTGGAGGTTTCAAGCTCTAGTTGCAGACATCACATGGAAGCTTTTTGATACTTGTGGTGTTCACAGAGTTTCCACCAAAGCTGGATTGGAAATATATATGTTGTTGGAAAAGGATTATCCTCTCAAAGCAGCAGTTTTAATGGCTATTTTGTCATCAACACTTAAAGTTGAAGATGATTCAGAGATGGCAGATGAGCTAATCAGGAAGATATTTCAGCTTGCAGAACAAAGAAATGCAAGAAGACTAAGACTATCTGTGTAGTGTTTGGAAGATCCTCACATCCTCATTTAATTCAGAAGAAACTTGATAATTTAGGGTAAATCACAAGTTTAGGGAAGGATAGTTGGAAATTAAATGTTCTGAAGTTAGTACTGCTGGAGAAATACACTAACAGTACAAACTGTTAGTGTATAAGTGAAGACTGCTGGAATATAACTAACGGTACAAACTGCTAAGTTTGTACTGCTAGCCATAACAGAAAGTACTGCTACATGGATAAACGTTTGTATTAAGGATAAGTATGAAAAGGATTATGTGTATATCTTAATTAGTTAGAATTATACGGTAGAATACTTATCTTGTAAAGGACTCTTTAAGTCTATAAAAGGAGATCCTAGGTTATACGATTAATATATATATTAGTCATAGAGTTTTGTTAAGATTCAAGGTCTTTGTAACCCTAGTGATAGCAAGATCACTCGTATTATTCAAGCAATAATATTGAATCATTTGGTGTTAATCTCATTGTGTTCATTGTTCATACATACTTTACTGTTCCAATAAACAAACCAACATTCTTCTAAGTGTGGTTAAGTAGATTCCGCATACTTAATTGCATACACTCAAAGTATCTCAAACACGTTATAAAGGAGTAACATCCTAAGTGTTTCATCAATCCTCTCAAGTGGTATCAGCAACATATTTATCTTGACTAATAAATATGCCATCCATTTTCTGCTTCACTTGTAATCCCAAGAAGAATGTAAGTTCTCCCATCGAACTCATCTGAAATTTCTTATGCATCAGCTTCTCAAATGCAATGCATAGCTCCTTCTTTGTTAAACCAAAAATGATATCACCCACATACACTTGGACCAGCAAAATATCACCTTTGTGCCTTTTGGTGAATAAGGTCATATCAATTTTCCCTCTTTGAAATCCATTGTCCAACAGATATGTTGACAAGGTTTCATAATAAGCTCTAGGGGCTTGATGTAGTCCATACATTGCTTTTTCAACATTATATACTCTATCAGGAATGTCTGGATCTTCAAATCCTGGTGGTTGACATACATACACCTCTTCTTCAATCTTCCCATAGAGAAAAGCACTCTTTACATCCATTTGATACACCACAAAATCTTTAAATGAAGCATAAGCTAGAAATAGTCTAATTGCTTAAATTCTTGCAACAGGGGCAAAAACTTCATCATAGTCAATTCCTTCTTCTTGTGTACCCTTGAGCAACCAATCGTGCTTTATTTCTTATCAAAATTCCCCTTTCATCCTTTTTATTCCTGAAAACCCATTGAGTGCATATAGCCCTTTTTCCATTAGGTAACCCCACCAAAGTCCAAGCTTCTTGTAAATTAAATTGTAGAAGCTCTTCCTGCATAGCCTCTATCCAGCTTGAATCCTTCAATGCTTGAATTACCTTTTTTGGGTTCTTCTTGAGATAAAAAGCAAGCAAACAAGCAGTTTTGAAGGTCCTTATGGTTTGTTCTTTGTTAAAGAGTACTAACAAACCCATGTTCCTTCAAATTCTTTGATATCTTTCTTGTTTGTGTAGCTGATTGCAAATCTCAAATCACTTGATCAAGAGGATGATTGATGATATCAAATAAGTACATTTTATTGGCATCATTTGTTGGGAATTAAATGTTCTGAAGTTAGTACTGCTGGAGAAATACACTAATAGTACAAACTGTTAGTGTATAAGTGAAGACTGCTGGAATATAACTAATTAACAGTACAAACTGCTAAGTTTGTACTGCTAGCCATAATAGAAGGTACTGCTGCATCAATAAACGTTTGTATTAAGGATAAGTATGGAAAGGATTTTGTGTATATCTTAATTAGTTAGAATTATATGGTAGAATACTTATCTTGTAAAAGACTCCTTAAGTCTATAAAAGGAGATCCTAGGTTATACGATTAATATATATCAGTCATAGAGTTTTGTTAAGATTCAAGGTCTTTGTAACCCTAGTGATAGCAAGATCACTCGTATTATTCAAGCAATAATATTGGATAGTTTTGTGTTAATCTCATTGTGTTCATTGTTCATACATACTTTACTGTTCCATTAAACAAACTAACATTCTTCTAAGTGTGGTTAAGTAGATTCCGCATACTTAATTGCATACACTCAAAGTATCTCAAACACGTTATAAAGGAGTAACATCCTAAGTGTTTCATCAACCCTCTCATCATTTATCCTATGTTATTCGCTTGTTTTATATTATTTTATATGAAAATTGATACTTAATCGCTTACTTTTGTAATTCTCAGTTATAAACAAGCATTTGGTGAAAGTTAGCTATTTTGGACGTAAATTGAAGCAAAAAGGATCAAGTTGGAAAAGTCCACTAAACTGAAGGAAGATACGTCGTATCATTCTAGACAGATACGCCGTACATAAAGACTTAGACGAATATTAAGACCATTCCCTGACTTTGAAGCATGCGCCGTATGGAATTATCCTATACGCCGTATATGAAACCTTGGTCAACGAGAAGATTTGACTTGTTTTACTCTAGATACGCCGTATTGAATTCCATATATGCGGCGTATTAATCTGAAGACTTCACCAAATAATCCAAGATTCTGAAGGACGATGCGCCGTATGAAGACTGAAGTTGCGCCGTATCTTATGACGGTGTACGAATATTCTAGAATATAATAATATTGGACCCCACGCAAAGTTACCTAGATACGACGTATCAACTTAATAGATACGCCGTATCGACCCTGTCATCAGAAAGTATAAATACCCCATTCGACAGCCACATTCGACACACACATATACCAAGGGAGAAAAACCAGACGAATTAGCAGCACAAGACACAACCTAAAGGACGAATTCAGAGCAGTAAGAAGGTCCTGCTAGTATTTTAATTCATAGGAAAACTTGCTTACTTGTATTAGCAATCTGTTAATCGTTGAGTTAGCGTCTTTTTCAGTATTTGATCTGACTTAATTGTTTCCAGCTTTTATAAAGAGTATTTGATGTTTATTTGGTTTCTTAATGCATGTGCTTTGATTACATATTGAGTTTATCGCTCCTTGTCAACGTAGGCTCGCTCAATTAATTCATTAACATCGTTTGCATAGTTAATGTAAGCCTGTAAAAGGGATAAATAATACATAAACTTAGTAATCGTTAGGTGTTTACACGCATGTGTTAAAATTTCCACTGAGAGAGAATAGATTTTAGCACTCATCTTATACAGCTAAGCAATTAAACATGTGACAAGTTTTCCTACTATCGGTCAGGCCTCTTATCTGTATCTGTTTTCTATCTGTGTACGTGTGTGCCATTCGTTCCCTTGTTTTATTTACTGTTTACTTAATCTACACAATCGTGCCAGTCTCTCAGGCTGAAAACCCCCTTTGCGTTAGATTAGGGCTTAGAACTAACTTAGGATTAAAATACTGATAGATATCTAGGTGTTAATGTTCCACTCTTAGTGTTCGACTCTCTACTTACCAAATAGCTACATTGATCGGGTACGCTGCTCGTTAGTGTGTGTTATAGGATAAGTCGGTTAAATATAAATTTAAAACTTGATAATATAATCTATTCTACAATGATATATGCACGCATCAAGGTTTTGGCGCCGTTGCCGGGAAGTGAATTATTTAATACTTGAATATCTGTTAATATTTTAATTTAGAATTAACTTAATTAGTTTTTAATTTTTAGTTTTTAATTTACTAACTTTGTTGGGTATTTGTATTATTTGCATTCGTTGCATTTTTCTGCATTGTTTTCTCTTCTGTTTTTGCATTTTTCTTTTAATTTCTAGCTCTGCATTTACTTCGATCAATTCACTCTTCTTTTGCACAAGTTAGTTTATTTTCAGGATAATGAACGAATCAAATATTACTATGGAAGAATACATTCTGAATCTAACATGAGAAGCTAGTTGGAACAATCAAATTTTCAACAACTGGAAAACTACAAAGTACGGTAAGATAAGGAGACAACTCAATGAAGGTAACATTGAGTGTCTTTGATTATTTGAAATTAAATTTCTGGCTATGTGAATCATCTTTACTTCAAACTGAATGTTACATGGTCATGTCTGAAAAGAAAGCTTTTAAGAAAAGATTTGCCAAAAAGGAGAAGTTTAACATCTTGAACATTAATACTGACCTCTTTTCTTATGAAACCCCTACCTTTGAAAACTCTGGGATTAACAACGAAAGTTGTAATTCCAATGAAAATTTTTCAGACTATGTTCCTTGTAAAACGTTACCTGCCGATACAAATCGTAACCTTGATCTCTGTAAACCTAAAACGATGACTATTTCAAATTTTGGAATATTTTCATACTTATATTCTATGAGAACTCGTAATAGGATTATGATTATATGGCACACTAAAATGGTTATACCAATTGATACAATTAAGAATTTATATATACCAATGTTTCAAAAATTGGCCTAGGCGGCCGATTAATCGGTAATCGGCCTTATACCTCGTTGATTTTTGAAAATCGGTGGAAAAAATCGGCCACTAATCAGTCAAAAATCGGCCGAATTGGTCAACTTTTAAAAAAATTATTAATTTAGGCATTCTAATTAATTTGGGGATCGTTTATTTCACTTTTAACGCACAATGGGTCTCATAATCAGAATTGGAGCCTTTTATTGAGGTTTGGAAACATAGTATGCTTGGAATCAGTTAAGATCTTTAGTTTGGTCTCCAGAAATACCCAAAACTTGCAGGAAATGCTAATCCGATTAATCACCGATTAATCCCGCCTTGACCGGTTAATCGCTGCAGGGTGGTCGACCGCCCGACTACCGATTCACGATTTTTGCAACAATGATATATACCATATGGTATACCATTTGACCCCAAGTTAGTGTATAAGGAAAGATGTTGCTGATGCCAAGGTACGTCTCCCTTTTTAGCTTTATTCATCCTTATTATTATTGTCAATAACCCTGATACGGCGCATCTCATTAAACTGCCGCGCCGTATCTCAACCTAATTAACCCTATTGACCAGTCAACCATTATTTATTTAATACGGCGCATATTAAATTTCCTGATACGACGTATCGATTAAACCCTATATATAAGACTGAGATACGCCGGATTGGGTTTTACCACTCATATTTACATACAGTAAAAACACACACTAATCCCCACCCGCTACTAAATTTGCAAACACATTTGTTTAATCGATTTATTGGATCAATCTCGTGCTAATCTATAAGGTAATAATCCTAATCTAGCTTATTTCTAATTATTCATATTTTTCAAAAAAATTAGGGTTGCATGCTCTAATTAATTGGAGAACGAATTGATCTCGGAGTTATATTTGGATTAGGATTAGATAGAATTCCCCCAAGGTTAATTGTGTTAGAATCAAGTTCTTGACCCCAATTGGATTCGAATTGAAATTAGGTTTTATGGTTTTGAAAATTAGGGATAGAGGGGTAAATGATGTGGGGAATGTTTAGGTAAAAACTTTGTAGCGTTTTATTAAATATGGGTATTACCTTCACTTTTGGTTTGTGCTACGTTTTCGGATTCTTTGGATGTGTGATAAAACCTAATCTTTTATACTGATGCAGAATTAGATACGACGTATCCATTTATTGGATACGGCGTATTGGATATATCCTTAGTATTAATTTTATCACCCCTTAATACAGCGTATCACCTTATTGGGCACGGCGTATCTCTAGTACGCCGTACTAGCCTTCTTAGATACGGCGCATTGAACTTAAAATTTCATATGCTCCGTATCTGCTATATTATTATGCTGTAATATAGATACGGCATATTACCTTATTCCATACGCCGTATCGACCTTTTATACAAACTGCTTACTGACTTTTAAAACTTTTATAGATGGAGCTCCCGATTGTTACGGCTAGGCACCAGTGGCTCAGGTTTGAGTTGATGGGACTTACTCCCTAGACTGAGGCTGATTATCTGAGGAGACTGAGGGGCCTATACAACAGGCAGATTTTTAGGGTACCTGTTTTGGATTTTGATAGTTTAGAGCAGATCGATGGAGGTGGTGTTGTGACGAGTATGAGGGATAGGTTAGATATGATACATCAAGGGGATGATGGAGAGATTGTGTTCAGGTCTCATGTGTGGAGGAGTTTGTTTGGTATTGAGGAGCCGTTGATTAGAGAGCTTATGTTGGAGTTTTTTAGCACAATTCATTACAAGGAGACAGATGTTGATATTGGGATCGTGGATACTTTGGTGTTTAGGTTGGGAGGCGTTGCACGTCAGATATCCATGAGGGAGTTTATTTTGGCTTTAGAGTTGCATACTGAGGAGGAGATAGATTCTGACGGGTTTGCGGCATATTGGGCCGCAGGATTACGTGAGGTTCCTGACAGGGCTGAGTTAGGAGATTATTGGGAGAGGATCTCATCTGGTGGGGACTCCACTACCTCTTCCCCATCATACACACTCATCAGGGAGCCGAAGAGGCGAATATGTCACAGGCTTATAGCCTTGACTATTGCTGGGAGAGGTCAGTCACCTGAGAAGGTGACCACTACCGACCTCTTCTTCTTGAGGAGTATGGATGAGGGGGCCGTGTTGAACGTCCCCCACTTTTTTGCCCAGTATCTACACAGAGTTGCTCCCGGTAGGCATCCGAGGAGCATGATGACAGGAGGTCACTTTGTTTCTAGGTTAGCGATTCATTTTGGAGTGATTACGGATGTGATACCTGACCGTTTGGAGGTTGAGTTGGCAGATCTGCCCGTTATTGATCTGGACTATCTTGACAAGAGATTGGGTATTTGTGAGAGGATCATGGGAGTGTACAGCTGGGTAGCTATGGGACCACCGAGAGCACCAACTGGTGGTGTTGCAGAGGGGCATGGGTCTGATTAGGATGTCCTAGCTGCTGCCCTAGCTGCTTAGGAGGGTCTACGGGTACCACCACCGCCACCAGTTCCATGTATAGCAGCCCAGAGACTAGAGAGGGTTGAGGAGGAGATTCGAAAAATGAGGGGAGTTGCTGAGGGTCAGAGGATAGAGCTTGCTGGTATTGGGAGAGACGTTAGTTGGGTAGTTGGTAGTATTAGCCGGATCATGGAGCATTAGGGGATTAGCCACCATCATCCTGATGGTGTTTATGTCAGAGGCATGATTACATACTCCCGGCTTCCACAGCGCAGAGTCCGTCAGAGGACAGACAGAGCCAGCATCTCGAGGACTCACTTTGATGATATGACCGATGACCAGCCTGCCACCTAATCACCCATCTAGCTCTCTTTATTTTGATATTATGGTCATGTTATTTGACACTTATATTCTTATGGTTTGTACTCGATATAATTATTCTTTTGGTATGTATTTTATGATCTCAGTTCATATTTTGAGATTGATTAGCAAGAATGTGAAGAATATACATGTGATGAACCAAGCGATAATGAAAGTCTGATGCACAGACTCTTTCAGTTTGTTTGGTAATTCGATACGGCGTATCCAGTAAGATGGATATAGCGTATCTTATCTTTTTATTATTTATTCAGTATTTTATTTCAGGCTCGATACCGCGTATCCCATACCATGGATACGGCGTATCGACTGGCCTGATGAAATTTCCAGATTTTTAATTTTTAATTTTTAGGTTTATTTTCTATTAACCATCGATTAACAAGATATGCACTAGCTGTGATTTTCAAATTAACACAGGTTGTTTGTAAAGAAGTGGTGGTTTACATACGTTCTGAATTTTCTGTGTGTTGTAGCCATGTTGGATTTCAGACGACATTCCACACAGAAAATAAAAAGTTGCTCACAAACGCATAATGGGTGATCATACCGAGCAAATCTCAGGGGAGTTTTCCGTTCTAATTCTTTACATTTCCTGTTTTTAATTTCAATTTTAAACAACGAGGACGTTGTTTATCTTAAGTGGGGGATGGAGAATTAGAATGTTTCTTGTCCTTATTTTTCAAAAATTTGCTTAATATGTGCTTAATATGCTTAAATTTAAATTTTTTCTAGCATATTTTTGTTAAATCTAAGTTGCATGACCGCACACATAACCCTTATTTTCATATTGTGAGAATTTAGCATTATCCGTTTCCCAATATTACCCAAATTCCACAAAAATATGAGTGTGCCGGTGACTTGTAGTAAACTATAGAACTTGGCTTGTATACTATTCGAGACCACCATAATGAGTATTATTGATATAATTGGAGTGACTTGTCTAACTAGGTAAATTTCTAGGATTACACCCAAATAGCCTTTATATGTTATGTGATATTAACTAACTACACTGGTTAGTTAATCCCCATGTTAAACCCTTTGTTACTCTCATTTTTAGAGTAAGATACCCCTAGAAAAACCCTCAGAGCCATTCCTTTCGTTTCTTACACCAATTTAAAATGTTTCGTTACACCTTTACACCTTAGCCTACCCTGTAGATTTAAGTCTGTGGTTAGTTGCTTTTGGTAAAAGCATGTATTCCCCGCGTTTCCTATGTTCGTGCGCGTAATTATTATCTTTGGTTAGGTCGGGAATTGCACAATGCAATGGAGTGAAAGTAGATATTGTATTTTTTGATTTTCGTGTGTTTACTACTTTCACTACTACCTTTATGTCTGAAGTTATGAAAAGTATGGAAAGAAATTATCCAGATTTATTGTGATGGTGAATGTGGTGAAATTTTACACCATTTAGTATTTGATGTGTAAAAAAATAAAAAAAATAAAAAAAAAAAAGTAATCAAAAAAATAGAAAAGAAAAAGAAATAAGATGTTGGTAAGTTTGATAAAACAACAATGTACAGTTATGTACTAGTAGAGATATCGCTACTGCTTGTTGTATTATATTTATGGATTGCAAGGGAGTTGGCCGTTATGGGAACGCCAACTAAGGTATATTCTCTGAATGAGATATTATTGAGTTTAATTTATGTCTACCTACTAAAGCATGAGTTTCCGTGTTAAAGCATGAGTTAGTCTATGATTTGTGTCTTATTCATAGGATGGTTGGGAAGTGATTAACCACACTTGTTAGGACTTAATCTACCTGTTTGTTTATTTTATTTTACACCAATTTATGTATTTCCCAATGTTTAATCCCTACCATTTACCAAGTTACTATATTCGTTGTTAGCTTTCGAGCATCCGAATATGGTAATGGCTAAGTGAGAATGTCAAAAGCATGAATAAGGTAGTGACCATCCGAGTTTTAGACTAATCAAATGACGCGTCAGCAATCTAGAGTATGTCTTGGTGACCATCTGTTATGAAAATAACGCGCCAGCGAACCGGGATACACACAAGTGACCATCCGTTGTTTGAGGAATCAAGGGCTCGCGCTAGTGATCTACTGAGTTTGTGCAGGAGATGTTTAAACAAAGATAGGTTTAACCCTTAAGCCTTATCTTCACCCAATTTACCTCTTTAGACTTGTCACTCCTTAGCTTTAGTGGTGGAGATGTGTATCCTTGCCAAGCTTATGATAGAATATTCGTCACGACCGAGCAATTGAGCGAATTACTTAAATGTTACCACATAGATTAGCTGAGTGATTTGATTGATTTCATTTTCCTACTTCGCAAGGTGTTTGGTTGCACAATTATGATTAAAACAAATGAGTACTTAAAATCATAAAAATAAATCCTAAGCTTTATTTAGGATACATTTTCATAAGTTTAAATCTAATGTTTACTTGAGGACAAGTAAAGTTCAAGTGGGTGGATATTTGATGATATCAAATAAGTACATTTTATTGGTATCATTTATCCTATGTTATTCGCTTGTTTCATATTATTCTATATGAGAATTGATACTTAATCGCTTACTTTTGTAATTCTCAGTTATAAACAAGCATTTGGTGAAAGTTAGTTATTTTGTACGTAAATTGGAGCAAAATGGATTAAGTTGGAAAAGTCTACTAAACTGAAGGAAGATATGTCGTATCATTCTAGACAGATACACCGTACATAAAGACTTAGACGAATATGAAGACCATTGCCTAACTTTGAAGCATGCGCCGTATGGAATTATCCCATACGCCGTATATGAAACCTTGGTCAACGAGAAGATCTGACTAGTTTTACTCCAGATACGCCGTATTGCATTCCGTATATGCGGCGTATTAATCTCAAGGCTTCACCAAATAATCCAAGATTCTAAAGGACGATGCGCCGTATGAAAACTGAAGCTGCCCCGTATCTTATGACAGTGTATGAATATTTCAAAATATAATAATCTTGGACCCCACGCGAAGTTACCTAGATACGGCGTATCAACTTAATGGATACGCCGTATCGACCCTGTCATCAGAAAGTATAAATACCCCATTCGACAGCCACATTCGACACACATATATACCAAGGGAGAAAAACCAGACGAATTGGCAGCACAAGACACAACCTAAAGGATGAATTCAGAGCAGTAAGAAGGTCATGCTAGTATTTTAATTCATAGGAAAACTCGTTTACTTGTATTAGCAATCTGTTAATCGTTGAGTTAGCGTCTTTTTCACTATTTGATCGGACTTAATTATTTCCAGCTTTTATAAAGAGTATTTGATGTTTATTTGGTTTCTTAATGCATGTGCTTTGATTACATATTGAGTTTATCGCGCCTTGTCAACGTAGGCTCGCGCAATTAATTCATTAACATCGTTTGCATAGTTAATGTAAGCCTGTAAAAGGGATAAATAATACATAAACTTAGTAATCATTAGGTGTTTACATGCCTGTGTTAAGAATTCCACTGAGAGAGAATAGATTTTAACACTCATCTTATACAGCTAAGCAATTAAACGTGTGACAAGTTTTTCTACTAACGGCCAGGCCTCTTATCTGTATCTATTTTCTATCTGTGTACGTCTGTGCCATTCGTTCCCTTGTTTTATTTACTATTTACTTAATCCACACAATCATGCCAGTCTCTCAGGCTGAAAACCCAATTCCGTTAGATTAGGGCTTAGAACTAACTTAGGATTAAAATACTGATAGATATCTAGGTGTTAACGTTCCACTCTTAGTGTTCGACACTCTACTTACGAACTAGCTCCATTGATCGGGTACACTACTCGTTAGTGTGTGTTATAGGATAAGTCGGCTAAATATAAATTTAAAACTTGATAATATAATATATTCTTCAATGATATACGCACGCATCAATGATCTTTATGAATTCTTGTAGTTGGAGTAGGACTGACTTGGATTGTTGTATCCAAATTGTTCATGTCAGCCACTTCACCATCATCTTCGTCACCACTTGAGTAGTCAAATATGCTAGTATCTTTCAAAGCAGGCATTTGTGGATCAAATGGAAGTTCAATGCTTACTTTTCTACCAATAACATTAACTTCTATGCCAGCAGCATTAACA
The DNA here is from genome assembly GCA_021014915.2 of Artemisia tridentata subsp. tridentata. NCBI lineage: Eukaryota > Viridiplantae > Streptophyta > Magnoliopsida > Asterales > Asteraceae > Artemisia > Artemisia tridentata. The sequence continues at coordinate 245,668,592 of CP139507.1, read as the reverse complement.
GTTGAACTAACAGTATTAACATTGTTAGTGCTGTTTCCATCACTAGCAGTATTAACATTATTAGTGCTGTTAACATTATCTTCCTTCTCTTGATCAATACATTCACTTTCTTTTCTTGGATCTTCATCAACCTTCTTTTCATCATCACTTGAAGGTTTGGATCCATCATCATGAGAAATCTTTGGATCTTGGGAAAATGGTTGATCAGCAGTCCATAATGGTAGCAAAATATAATATTTGACAGGTTATGTCTCCTTTCTAGCTTGACCTGCATTATCGCTTGCTTTTATACCTGCAAAACCATTAGACTGTGTACCTGCAACAACTGGCTCATAATTCATTGTTCTTGTTAGTGCATCAATATCTAATAGCCAATCTGGTTTACTACCTACAACATTAGGTGTACTTTCAGTAAACCTAATATGCAAGTTCTCTTCCACTATCCTTGTTCTACTATTTAATACTCTAAAGGCTTTACTATTCAAAGAGTATCCAACAAAGTAACCTTCATCAGCCTTACCATCAAATTTGCTTAAGTGATCTATGGTATTGAGAATGGTAACAGGACACCCAAATGATCTCATAAAACTTAAAGTTGGTGTTCTACCATGAAAAAGTTCATATGTGGTATTGTTATGAGGATTAACTACTAACACTCTATTTTGCACATAACAAGCAGTACTAACTGCTTCTGCCCAAAAAGTAGTTGGCAACTTAAAATCAACTAGCATGGTCCTAGCAGCCTCAATTAGTGTCCAATTTCTCCTCTCAGCAACTCCATTTTTGTTGAGGAGTTCTAGCTACACTATATTGTCTCAAAATACCCTTCATCTCACAAAACTTATTCATCTCTCTATCTTTGAACTCAGTCCCATTATCACATCTAATCACCTTAACCTTGTGATCTACTAGATTTTCTATTCCAGTTATAAAGGACTTAAGAATGCCACTAGTCTCATCCTTAGAAGCTAGAAAAAAAACCCATGTAAACCTACTGAAATCATCTGTGACAACTAGGAAATACATTTTCTTCATAAGGCTTTTTACAAATGTTGGACCAAACAAGTCCATATGCAACAAATGTAAAGGTAGACTGATTGAGTTCTCAGTTTTGGACTTACAAAAGGCTCTGTGCTGCTTTCTCTTTTGACAAGCAACACAAGTTTGATCATTTTCAAAAAGTTTGGAAGATAAACCTCTTACAAGATTTCCCTTAACTAATTTATTCATGGTTTTAAAATTTAAGTGACCTAGCCTTCTATGCCAAAGTTTAGATTCATCAGATGTGCCTTTTGAAAAAGGCAAGTTAAACCTCCTTTAGGAACTATGTTCTTTAAATCAACACTACACATATTGTTCTTTCTAGGAACTCTAAGTAAAACTTGACTTTCATCAATTAACTTAAAGTTTGGAGATAAAACAATAATTCAGTGTCATTAAAAAGAACACTATTCTTTTTATCACACATTTGTGAGACACTAAAGAGATTAAACTTTAACTCTCTCACAAAATACACATTTTCAAAATCTAGATTACTAGTTTTAATGGTACATTTTCCTGTGATTTTCCCTCCTTTGGGGTTCCCTCCAAAAGTAACATATCCTCCATCTATCTCTTCATAGTCTGTAAGATAGGACATGTTCCCTGTCATGTGCCTTGAGCATCCACTATCAATTACTCCTTGATCATGTAAATCCATTTGTGGATTGCCCTGCACATTAGGTAAGAAAATCAGTTTCTTTTGGGGACCCAAGCTATCACTGACTTAGATTTGCCTTGTGCATCAACATAATCAAACTTTTTCAGGGTGATTGATGCACTGTTGTGTTTAGAAACATGGTCTAAAACTGTATGCTTTGGTTTCCAAACCCAACAAGCTGAGGCCTTAACAGCATTAACATTATTTCCCTTAACAGCATTAACTAGTGCTTTTGACCTAGCAGTATTAAAATTTTTACCCCTAACATTATTAACCCTTTGATTAATATTACTATTTTTAAATGATGTGTTCTTATAAATGGGACTTTAAACAGTTGAATGTGTTGTTTTAGAGAGATATGAATTTGGTCTAGTAGCACTCACTGTTGTTTTTGAGTGAGCATCATTAACTTGTCTAGCAGTATTAACCAATAATGTTGTTTTTCAAATATTTTGTCTAGCAGTATTAATTGATACTAAGCCAGAATTCATTTGTAAAACCCTAAATTTATGAACCATCATTTATGCACCATTTTGAAATATAACCTAAGTATGGATTATAATTATTTTAACATTTAAAACTTTAGGTTATGAATATACCCTAAGTAAATGTATGACATGAGTAAAATAAAACTATATGTTATGGAATTAAGCACAAAATATAAATCTTATGCTATCCTAGTCCTATGATTAAAAAAAAATGACACAACTCCTTTTGGTTTAATCACTTCACATATTTCTTTGTTTTAAGAATCCGAATATATCATCACATATCATTTTACACGCCTATATTACAAATGAATTTTTTATACTTATCTCCATCATATTGTCCATAAATAAAAACGTCAGACCCTTTGATTTATTCCACACATCCTCCTTTTGATAAGAACAGACTTTCAATTGTGTTTCACACGTCTCATTGGATAAGAATTAGAACCAAATTAACACAAAATATATATTTTCATATTAGCATATGCGTTCCTGTTTTCTTGACTAAATAACAAACACGGTATTCCTCTTTTATCTCACACGCTTTCATAATTCGTATAACATCCTGGAATACTTCATTCTCCCTCTCACACCGAAACACTAAACTGTTGATATAAATAATGCCTAAACACGTTATTAATATTTTTCGATATCTCTACGTTTTGATAATCACAAAATGTAAAATCATTAATCAGAAAATTATGACGTAAACAAGTATTTAGTTGTAAATATCTATTTCTACAACTCAAATCACTTAAGGTATGAATGAACTAATGCTTAGTGCATTATATGATCCAAGGAACATTTTCTTAATAACTAGATTTTTTATAAAACATCAAAAACATTTTATATATTTTTGAAAAACATTTTTGGTATTAAATAAAAATGTTTAATCTTTTATAAAAATATGAATTCAAATTTTTAACCAAAATCAGTTAAAATGTTCCAGAAAAACCTTCCCCACAAAAGGACAAAATTGGCCAACGGACAAAAGGGGCGGCCCCCTTAATTTTACTAGGCGGCCCCCTTAATTATTAAGGGGACCGCCCCCTATTTAAGGGGACCGCCCCCGCTCCAGTAGACTTCCAGCTGTCCAATTTTTCTCCTATAAATACCAGTCTTCTCCTGGACTTTTACTCACCTTTTGCACACTAAAACTTTCTGTTTTAAATCACATTTCATATCTTCAAAATCCTTTGATCATATAATCTTAAGTTTTGGTTTCTAAGTGATCCAAGCTTCCACCACCAAAAGTGCAAAAGAAGAACTCTACTTCAACTAGTGAAGAAGTGTTATTACTTACCTCATTCAATTGTGTTGTTGTGTAAAGTGTTGTATAGTTGTGATAAGTAGATCTAAGTGTAATTACGTAGTGGTGTTGTAAATTAGTTGTGAAGTAGTTGTGAATAAGTAGTTGTGAAGTAGTTGTGAAGAAGTAGTCGTGAAGTAGTCGTGAAGAACAAGTCGTGAAGAAGTTGTGAAGAAGTCGTGAAGAAGTCGTGAAGCCGTTGTGAAGAAGTCGTGATTAAGTCGTGTAGAAGTTGTGTATAAGTTGTGAGATTGGTTCTAGCTACGATTAGGACTCGACATCTAGCTTTGTGTCGTTAATCCGGTGTAAGCTAAAGTTGTGTAAGGTTTCTCCGCCATAAGGGAGTTTGTTGACATAGTGAAGAAAACTCTCCAGTAGGTGACTCGAGGAGTGGAGTAGGGCAAGGAAGGTGTCCTTGTAGCCGAACCACTATAAATCTCCGTGTTGTGGTTTGATCTTTCCATCTCTCTCTCTTATTTCATTACATTTACATTACTTGCATTACTTATCTATATTTGTTTATATATGTTCATATTGATCAAGAGTTGAATTCACATAAGATAGAATCGAAGTTTTTAAAAAGTAAACAAAAGTTTTCATAAATTAAAAAGACGTAAAACTATTCAACCCCCCTTCTAGTTTTCCACAATTGGTATCAAGAGCCACGTCAAACAAGATTTTTAAAATTAACTGTATTTTAAAACTTGAAACGATCTATGGAATCTGAAAAATATTTAGAAGGGCAATCTATGCAAAGACCACCACTATTTGAAAGTGATGGATTTTTATATTGGAAAAATCGATTCGAAACTTATGTGAAGTCAAAAGATCTAGATCTTTGGCATGTTATTACTAATGGTGATTTTTTACCTATTCAACATAATCTTGAAACTAAAAAGGATGAAATTGAACCTTTTGAAAAACAAAGTGATGATTTAAAAAGAAAACTTTCTAAAAATAATGAGGCTAAAATGGTTATTTATAATGCGCTACCACGTAAAGAATATGAAAGAATCTTTATGTGCGAAACCGCAAAAGAAATTTGGAACTCTTTATTAATAACTCACCAAGGTAATAGTCAAGTCAAAGATAATAAAATAGATCTTCTTGTTCAACAATATGAACAATTCACGATTCCGGAAGAGGAATCAATTGATAATGCATTTGCTAGGTTTAACACAATCATCACAAGTTTAAAGGCACTTGATGAGAGTTTTTCTAGTAAGAATTTTGTCAGGAAATTTCTTAGGGCTCTTCATCCAAAGTGGCGGGCTAAAGTTACGGCGATTGAAGAATCAAAGAACTTGTCAACTCTTCAACTTGACGAGTTGATTGGCAACTTGAAAGTCTACGAAGCAATAATCAAGAAAGACTTCGAGATGGTCAAAGGAAAGAAAGAGCAAAGCAAGTCAATCGCGTTGAAAGCTAGGAAAGCATCAAGTGACGAGGATAGCTCAACCTCCGAAAGTGATGATGAAGAATATGCCATGGCCGTAAGAGACTTCAAGAAGTTTTTTAAAAGACGAGGAAGATTCGTTAGACAACCACATGACGAAAGGAAAACACTCCAAAGAAACAAAGACGACAAAGGTAGCAAGAGCGAGAGAAAGTGTTTCAAATGCGGTGATCCAAATCATCTCATTGGAAGATGCCCTATGATGTCAAAGGAGCAAAACCAAAAGGCATTCATTGGAGGAGCATGGAGTGACAGTGAAGAAGACGAGAAAGAAACCACAAAAGAAGAGAAGTGTCTTATGGCTAAGACATCAAGTGAGGTACGTTCCGAAACCGAATACTTTAGTGATGAAAATTTATCATTAGATGAAAAAGACCTAGATAACGAATATAATAGGTTATGTATATTAGGCCAAAAAGTAATGACTAAAAATAAATCACTAAAACACACTAATAATCAATTAGAAAAAGAAATACTAGAATTAAAAATCAAACTACATAACTTAGAAAAGGGAAAAGAAATTCTTGAATGTAAAACATGTCAAGAAACAAAAAATGAAAATGAAATACTTAAGGAGGAAATTTGTAGGCTTAACAAATTCGAAAATAGTAGTAATTCTCTTAGGGAAATAATAAGTATTCAAAGAGTATCAAGTGATAAAACCGGATTAGGATTTAATTCAACTAAGGATTTAAATAGTCAAACTAAAAATGTAAAGTTTGAATGTGAAACTAGTGAGCAAAAACCTTTAGAGTCAAAACCTAAGTATATACTTATAAAAGATAGAAAAATACCTATAGCTAGTGATGAGGAAGTAAAAACCTTTTATAAACCATCCTTAAAAAATGAAGTAAAATACTCGAAACCAAGATTAAGGTCAAAAACACCTCCACCTAGAAGACCACCTAGTCCTCACCCTCGGCCTAAAACTCCTCAACCTAAAAGAAACCAAAATATACCAAACCGTCATAATAATAGTTACCCAATGTGGAATTACCCAAATCCACCAAGCTACAATCCTTGGGGAATACTTCCACCATATATGCATCCGAGTCAATTGCAAACCATGTTTGGGCCAAACAACTTTGGACAAATGAGATCATGGGGACCAAGTGGCTAGATTGCATACTCATCGGGAAAGGCGTTTTCTCTTTCGTAATTGACTTTTATAAGTTAATACGCTTTGAAGAACTTGAAGACCACATGTTGAAGACCAAAAGGTACACCACTCTTTCATGCTCTCCATCATATGCGTAGATAAATGAACTAGCCAATTGCATGCCCCATTAATCTTTTATGCTTAGTATGTTAGTTAGTAGATTTTTCCTTATACATATATACTTTATATATACTATATACTATTATATATATATATATATATATATATATATATATATATATATATATATATATATATATATATATATATATATATATACATATTAATATATACGCACATAACCTAGATACGTCATTTGTTGACTATCTAGAACTAAAAGAAATTGTTCGTCCTCGAACCTTTTCTTCCCCCTTTGCCTCTTTTGAACTCTAACGTTCAACACGAAAATCTTCCGTGTCCACTGTTACATAACTCATGATGATGAAGAGAAGTGAGTTAAGTGGATTAACGTAGAAGTAGCTCTTTGACCGTCGAGTCAAACAAACTATGGATGAAACAAACTCCCGTCACCGCCAGCACCTATCTCCGTCATTACCTTATCATTCCTCAAAATCTACTCAACATCCCACACTTACACATAATACTAATATATATACGCACATTTCTTCCCAATCCTTAAACCTCCTGTTGACTTGACGTCTTGAGCATTTTGTCCAAAATTATCAAGATTAAGTTTATTAACATAATGTTAATAAAATGTGTCAAGTATTCCTTCTTCGTGCCAATAAACGTATTTTTGATATATTATAAATATATACATATAAATATTTTGCCGTCAGAAACAAAAATCAAGAAATTCTAAAAATTGGCAGGCGGCCCCCTTAATGTTTAAGGGGACCGGCTAGTAAATGGGGGCGGTCCCCTTAATGTTTAAGGGGGCCGGCCTACTGTTGCTGCCAAAGCGATTTTTCTCCTTGTAAACTTTGCAAAACACCTCATTTTTCAAACACATCTCACTCCCAGTCGTGAAGAACAAGTCGTGAAGCCGTTGTGAAGCCGTTGTGAAGAAGTCATGAAGAAGTCGTGATTAAGTCGTGTAGAAGTTGTGTATAAGTTGTGAGATTGGTTCTAGCTACGATTAGGACTCGACATCTAGCTTTGTGTCGTTAATCCGGTGTAAGCTAAAGTTGTGTAAGGTTTCTCCGCCATAAGGGAGTTTGTTGACATAGTAAAGAAAACTCTCCAGTAGGTGACTCGAGGAGTGGAGTAGGGCAAGGAAGGTGTCCTTGTAGCCGAACCACTATAAATCTCCGTGTTGTGGTTTGATCTTTCCATCTCTCTCTCTTATTTCATTACATTTACATTACTTGCATTACTTATCTATATTTGTTTATATATGTTCATATTGATCAAGAGTTGAATTCACATAAGATAGAATCGAAGTTTTTAAAAAGTAAACAAAAGTTTTCATAAATTAAAAAGACGTAAAACTATTCAACCCCCCTTCTAGTTTTCCACATAAACCATTCCAAAACAGCTTATTCTCTCCACAAGATTAAAGAGGTCGAGCCTTGTAACAAGCCTTGGTGATCGGTTCGTTGAAGGTTAGGTGATTGTATCATTGTGTTCAAGTGTCGCGTTCCCTGCTGTCGATCATTGTTGGTTCGAGATAGTACGTATCGTGACTGTGCGCATAGGTTTTGAAATCGGTCTCATCTCTTGATTCTCATGTTTGTGTATTGGATTGGTCTCGCTCGTGTAATCTTATTCAGTCCTGATCTATTATTCGATTAAGGTATTCTTGAACTTCATCTTGCATGTACTCATGAACATCATATGCGAACTTGGTATAACAACACATGAGTTATTTTAAAATCTGAAAACATGTTGTCCACCGTATATATATATATATATATATATATATAATATATATATATATATATATATATATATATATATATATATATATATATATATATATATATATATATATATATATGTATAGTATGTATGTTGTATGTATAAAAAGGATGTGTCGAGTGTGGTTTCTGTTCTTTTCGAGTTCCTATGTTCAGCCCTATATTGTCAAATGATAACCTTATTTGGAAAATCCGTAATACACACGATTGAACATGTTATGTTATAAATAGAAACTTTAATATGGAATGATAATTAATGAGGGTTGAAGACGGTGTAAATCGGGTTTAAGATTTGGTATGTGATTACATGTATAATCGTTAGTGCATGCATGGGATTGGAGATCAATCATGTCTCATATTCTTGGCGTATGTGTGTACTTATTGATATCAACATTTAATTTTAGGTTCTAGCAATTAAACTGGGATCAAGATGGATGAAAATGATTGTGAATTTCATGATAGAAACAGGTTGTACCTTAAGGGTTAATCAAGATAAAACTTAATAGTAGCAGTTGGTCTTTTATGTATAATGAATAATAGATGCGTACCGTTCACGAACACAAACTGAGCTTGCATATAATAGTTGCTCATATGTTAAGAACCAGGTTATAATAAGAAGAAGGAACTCATTATATCACGCGAGGAAGTAGACCTGTTATATATATGATATTAAGATTTTAGTTAGTCATATTATGTATATATGTAAAATTAAAGAGTCTTTTGGCCATGAACCATGCATGAAGCTGCTTACAAATTTTAGTAGATATAGTAACTTTTTCAAGAGGTGATAATTAAGAATAATATATTTTGTTAAATTGATCAATCATACGTGTGTGCAAAATTTAAAATGGTGACACCAGTAGGCTAGTATGTTTTGTGAGAATACATATGAAAATATATCAATAACAGATTGGTTATCATACAATTAAGTTTCGTCGTCAAATGCATAATAACTACAACAGTTACTCGCATATCATAAATCAAAGACCGATAAATAATAATTGCTAAATTCTTGTAGAATATCATAACGAGGCATAATATGAGTTTCTAGTGTGCATGGAATTGTCCAGGTACGGATATTCAGTCTTTCCTTTTAAACATTTTTTGTTTGTAAATATTAGTACAGATATTCTACCCTTTCTCAGTAAGGGTTCTGATCTTATGACTTTTCGATCTTTGATTCATTTGCGTTGATATGATTCGTTGGTATGATCCATTTGATATTATCATTTGATATGATTCTGTTTTCTATCCATTCTGTTATGATTATGGATAGCTTTGCTTTGCTTTACTTTGCTTGTTCTGTTCTGTTGCCCGAGCTTCTGTATCTGTATTCCTAGCCATGGAGGTACCATGGCCATGTCATTGAGGCACCAATGGCATGACACTTTCTGTGGAGGTGTGATTGATCCACGGCGTCCCCTTCTGTTCTGTTATGATATTTGTGCACATTGGCCATTATGATATGTGTATATGCCTGTCATGAGCAGGTGTATATATATGATTTGTTTTGCAGAGGGCGTATGGATGCATCCTAGATTCTGTTCTGTTCTATTCTGGATATGATTAGTGATTGGTTTGTGCGTGGCATGCACCTCATTTCACTTCTGGGAGCTAGCTACTCCATTTGGTACTTGAGAGGTCTCCCCTCCTTGTACAACTTATGATTTGACGGATATATGGATATGAGATGATTATGTGACTAAGCATGTGGCATGCTTTCTGAGCTCGATGGTCATTTCTGTTCTGTTATATGATTATGATTCTCTGATTGATTCCTTTGACTTCATTATGATCTCCTTATGTTTCGCTACGATTTGCTTCTTATGATATATGATATTTTGTTCAGTTGATTCTTGATCTCTTATTTGTTTGACAGATGATATCCGTTCAGCAAGAGCTTATGTTCTTTTTCCCTATACTTATATATGTTCGATTATTCGTTTTGTTTATATCTGTTCACTGGGCTTTTTAAGCTCAGCCGCATTTCTTTTCCTGCGACAGGTTTTAGGTGGAAGCTGGGATTGAGTGAAGAGTGCATATGGGCTCTTAGTAGACCACCCTGATGAATTGATACTCATTTGCTTTTGGACTAGACTTGGATTTACCTTCAGTTAGATTTGGCTTGGATTTGTATTTCAGTTTTGGAACTCATTATGTTTAGAGTTAGTATTTCGTTATTATCATTAGAACACCTTTTTAATCATTATGTTTATAAGTCTTCAGCTTGCGTTTGTATGTTCTGATTGACACCATAATGTGGCATTTTGACCCTTGTCGGGTTGAGGTGTTACATCATTAGTACTGCTCTTGGAACCATGTTCTTTTTAGTACAGGGGTGAGTCTTTTTAGCAAAGTTTTGATGATTCACCCTTTGAGCATTGTTCCAAACAGATTTTACCATCCTTTGATTTTGAAACTGTTTTTTACGGTAATTGCAATCAACCTGCAAATGATCAAAGCTTCCACACACATAACAGGCCTTATTAAACATCTCAAAATTGCTTCATAGTTTTTGAGACATCATATTGTTCAAATTTCTTTGATTGCCTCTTAGACTGTGAGTGTTTTTCCTATTTCGCTCAACTTGTTTAACAGTTTTCTTAGCAGTTTTTTCTTTTTGTTTAGATTTGACAAATTCTCTCTTAAAAATACTAGTCCTAACTGTTTTCTTTTCAATTTTAGGCTGAGACACATCATTTTCCTCATCATCTGACACCCATTCTTCAATAGTTAGGGCATCATCATACTTCCTAACTACCTTAGCCTCTTTTTCACTAGACATAGCTTTACTTTTCTCAACTGCAGGCTCATTAACAAACTCATCTAAACCAATAAAAGACAAGTCAGGTGTTGGAGGCATGAATTTTCCTGTGTAGGGAGGTGGAACTGCATTATAACTTTCATAGCCTAAACCTTTCTTGCAATTGTCAACAATCTGACACTCTATTAGCTTGTTTAAATTTTTAGATGCATTTTTAAATTTATCTACATTAAGTTGAATGCCATCTTTCTCCTTTTGAATTATTTCAAGCTTCTTCCTAAGCTCTCTAATAGTTATTTCTCCTTCATGAATTTCAAATTTTAAGCCCTTAATCTTTTCTTCATAAATAGACTCATTTGTTTTATAAAATTCAAGTTTTTCTTCCACTGACTCTAAAGTCTAAACCTGTCTTATAAGCAAGAACCCTTAACTCAGATTTCTTAAAATCTTTTAATAGTTTATCAGTTTGAGATTTAAGAGATTCAACAATTTCCAAGCAAGATTTTGAACAAATAGAATCATTGGCTACCTCTGAGTTAGAACTTGAAGATGAGAAAGCCATGAGTGCATAATTAGGTCCTTCATCTGCCTGATCACTCCAGTTATAACCACCAAGACCATCACATGACATCAAAGCTGTGAAAGTAGATGTTTCCACAGGCACACTCCTTCTTGAGCTTTCTTTGTTCTTGTAGTCTTGATTTCTTGGAGCTCTGCGCTCCTTAGCAAAATATCCCCTCTTGTGGCAGTTGTAACACTCCACTTTAGACTTATCAAAACCAATTTTCTCATAGCCATTGATAGTAAGCTTCCTTCATGTATTCTTCAAAAACCTTCAAGATCTCATAGTCAACATGGCCATTTGCCATCTCAAATCCATCTCTTCAATGTCATCTGGATGGATTTGTTGCAAGTCCTCATGTACAAGTTGAGGACTATTTGGTTGACTAGCAAAGAATGAACAAATAATAGCATCACTCAAGTTATCAATATTAGCAAAGTAAGCAGCATTAACTTGAGTGCTAGAAGTAGAAACTCCATGAGCAGTATTAACTGCTTGAGTAGTATTACCTTCTCCTTTAGTGCTGCTAGTGTTGTTATTTGAAGAGGACACAAAAGCCATGTTATGTGTCCTTGAACTTGAGCTAGACATCCCTTTAACTTCTGGTTCATACACCTTAAGGTTGTTATAGAGATCATCTATGCTCATAGTATCCAAATCAGCTTTATTCCTCCACACAACAGCATGTGTGTTCCATTCAGGTGACAAACTTTTCACCCAAAAGCTCCAACTAACTTTTGATTAACATCTTCTTGTGAAAGCTTTTCACCCAAAAGCTCCAACTAACTCACAAGCTTTTGAAGCATATCAAAAGTTTGATCAAGCATCTCTGAGCTTGGAGCAGTGAAGTTTTCATATTGCTGCTTTAAGATATTCTTTTTAGTATTTCTTGTAGCATCATTCCCACCAAATCTCTTTTCTACAGCTTCCAGCAACAACTTAGCTTCTTTTATAGAGTTAAAATTTAACTGATGTTCATTGGGAATGCCCATCATTAAAGTACTTCTAGCTTTCACCTCTAGTCTTCTTTGAGCCTTATCTTTAGCAGTTGCAATAGGCAACACTGTCTCAACACCTTCCACAATTCTTGTTTTTGGCAAGGTTGCACCATTCTCTATGACTTCCCATAGTGAATAGTCTATCATCTGGATGTATTGTTCAATCCTCATCCTCCATATCTCAAACTCACCAGGTTTGAGCATGGGAACTTTGGATGCAGCCACCATGTGTACAGAATCTTGATCCATATCTTTTAGCAAGATTTTGTTTATTAAGACAGATTCTTCTAGATCACAGCTTCTCAACCTGGCTCTGATACCACTTGTTGATCCTAGTTGAACCAGATCGAATTCCTTAGCTTGTAAAAGGTTTAGTTATATTAGATAAATCTAACACAAATATAGTAGAAACTGTGGTTGAATTTATTAAAGATTTTGTGGAATCTAATCTTTAATATTAAGAAGAATTGTTAATGAAACAGTAAAACAATAAACACACAATTCAACAAATAAGTTCCAATATTATTAATGATAATAATACAAATACTCTCAAAGTATTAGAGTTACAAAGACTTTGAAGCTACGAATTATATGTTTTTGATGCATCTAACTCTATGCCCTAGAACATCCTTTTATACACTAAGGAGTCCTACTCGGCTTACAATACTTTTCTAAGTATATCAAATCTTTTCTATAAATATCTAATACATATCTCATAAGCAGTATTAACAAAAATGCCTAACAGTACTAACTTATACTAACAGTTGTAACTAGCAATCTTAACCTTGAACAGCACTAAGTTTATACTAGCAGTCTTAACGTTGCACTGGCAGTTGTAACTTCACTTAGCAGTCTTAACTTTATCTGAGCAGCAACAACACCAATATAAGCAGTTGATCAAACAACATCTAAAAGGCTTTTAATCTCAACAGCCGTAATTTTGATCCACAATAGTTTGTAGCGACTGTTTGTCATTGCAGAAACCGTTAGCGAACACTCAAGGCGACGACAAAGATCGGGGCGTTAATCATTTGATAGATCATCCTACTTCACATAATAGACATCGTATGACTGTCTACACGAAACATTAAATGATAATTCAATTTCATGTCACCAAAATTAAAACCGATTAGAGCACAAGGTGCAGTGAGCACCCATACCTCTTCATTTGGGGCCCATCGGGTGCCACATCACTTTAACAAACCTCCACAACTAACCCCCCCCCCCACTAGCAACTAACTACAACTTACTCATTTGAGGCCAATAACTTACAACTTTATTTTTTTTATTAAAAAAACAGCTCCTTAATAAATAAATAAAAAAGAAAAGAAACCAATCAATCTTCATTTCCAATATTCAACAAGAACAAACATGACAATGCAAACATTATCTCTATGCAACACCCACCCACCTCTTATCCCCTCCACTAAACCACTCAAAACATCCACAATTTCCACCTTCAAAACATTTCACAAAACACCCAACAAATGCTACAAAAGACTAACTGTATTTGCTATTAAAGAAGAAGAACAACAATCAACACCTTCAAAACATTTGGTGTTTATTTGCTTGCTTCTGCTATTACTGCCATTGTTGCGGTAAGTTTTTTTTTTTTTTTTTTTTTTTTTTTTTTTTTTTTTTTTTTTTTTTGGTAATCTTTGTTGGTTTTTGAGGTTAGTTTGATGGGAAGTGAAATGTGCAACGGTTCCATCTGACAACAAGGTACAACCATTGCCTCGTCGTGCAGACGGCGAGGTACCCTATGGCCAAAAAAAAAACGAGCACAAGTAGTGTGGTGAAGAGGCATGGCGAACTGCCATGCTGGACTAGCGAGCCATGAGTTTGATTGCACCGGGTGCTCTTATACATGCTTAATTCCTGTCACCGATTTTATCCTTGTTGTTTTCGCTATCAATTTATATCCATGTATTGAATCTCATTCTTGGCCCGTCTCATATTGATTTTTATGATATTATTTTTAAAATTAACCACAACCTTTAAAGTTGTTGTTAATAAAACACTAAAAGTTATACGCTATTTATTTAAATACTAGACGAGTGCTATTTTGGTTAGGTGTTTCGTATAACATTTATTCATACAACGTAAAAACATCAAATGTAACTGTAAATTATTGTAAAATATAATGATTTTAAGTAAAAGAACAAATTTTAATAGCTAATTTCATTATTCAAAAAATGGGATACATTAGTTTTAAGTTCCATAAATTAGTTTCAGCCTTCTATTTAAGTAAAAGAACAAATTAGTTTCCAATTAATTTCCTAAATTAGTTTTAAGTTGCACTTTTCACTTTTTAGTTTTTCATTTATATATAATATAGAAAAGATAAAACTTAATAACCAAACTATTTTATTTATTTTTTCCTGTAAGACATAATTTGATTGTTTTTTTTTTTTTTTTTTTCGTCAAGTGATCTCAAGAATAAATGAAAATTTAACATTTATGAGTATTATTTTCAATTTTTATAACAATTACTTTTTATACTATTAACGTTAAGAAATGACATAGTGATAAATGACAACAAAAGTACAAATAGAACATAGGTTAAGGTAGTTTCATACAATTTGATGTCTTAAATTTATTCAAACAAAACTAAGGCTATGCGCACTGGTGACCCGGTCATCAGCTGCCACATCAGCTTTTTCTTTCCGGTGATCAGACATGACCAAGTTGTCATAGTGGTGACCATTTTTTTTTTCTTTAATTCAAATATTTTAAACAACACACTTAAAATTCATTAAAAATAAAAACATTACGTAATTACATAGTATCAAAATGCAAAAAAAAAAAAAAAAAAAAAAAAAAAAAAAAAGTTACAATTACTTAAAATGAAAATAACAATGAAATTAAATTTAAAGGTTTAAACTGTAAATCTCAAAAACATCAATGTTTAAACAAAATTTATTTATTTGTTTTAAAAAGAAAAAAGCTATCATCTTCTTGTTCGTGAGCCACCTGCAAATCTACACACATTTTTTTTTAAACTGAATTAAAATAATAATAATAATAATAATAATAATAATAATAATAATAAATAAAATAAAAAGGAGAGTTTGGAAATCGGTCAAAAATTAGACCGGTTGTGTTTTTTTTCCATCCTCGACCGATTTCACACCCAAGCCCCACATAGGCCTCGACCGATCTTCAAATCTGTCACCCAATATTTTCGACCGATATTTATCGGCCCACTGTCACTAGCATAAACAAATCAAAAAAACATATATTCCAAACTATCCACATAAAAAACACTTTGTACTTCAAATACTAGCATTTAAAAATGAAGTAAAATATGGTCCAAAAACTCTCTTTCCTCTCCGACACAACCCTACAAATCTCTCTTTATACTAAAGACTAAACAAAATAGACCAAAACAAGGCTGCAACTTTCTCACAATTGCTCATTTTTTTATGTTTTGAAGGCCACCCATTACATGTGCAATCATCCTCTATATGCCCTCTTTTTTGGTTTAATGGTTTAGGTTTGTTTTGTGTTCATCACATTCTTTGTGTTTGTATTAATGGGCCCTCTTCTCCACTCAAGACTTTAATGGTGAGAAAACAGTAAAAAGTGTGTCTATATTTTCTGCTTTTCTTTTTTCTTCCCATTTCTTGCTGTCTTGCATTTTGGCTCAATATTACATTTCTTGGCTTTTGCTTCAAGGGTTTTTTGTTTCTTGGATTTTGCTTCATGGGTTTTTGATTTCATAGCATTTGGTACATGGGTTTGTGATTTCTTGGGTTTTGATTCATGGGTTTTCTATATCAAGGGTTTGTATTGAGTTATTGACCATTTGGAGATCTGAGCTTAAGTTTATGCTTTTTAATCAGCTTTATTGACCATATTAAAGTTTGTGCCTTTTGAGTGTTTTGCTCTTTTCTTTCTCTTTAGTTGGGTTTCAAATTCAAATTTTAGACTTTGAATTGACATTTTGTTTACTTGAATCTTTAAGTTGGTTATTGAGAGAAAGAAACCATAGTCTAAGCACAGCTTCCAATATATGATTTCAAGGATTTGAGGTATATGTTTTTAGTATTTCTTTAATCTAATTAATGTATAATAAAAGTTTTATTTTGAATCTAGGATCACTGAGAAATGCTTTTCCGACTAAACTGTATATTTCTTGTAGGATCAAGAATTTGGTTTATTGGTACCATTGGGGATGATTAGTTGTGAAGTCTGCATATAGTTAGTAGATGGCAAGAACGGAAAGAGGGATTCAACCTCCTTTGGTAAATTCTTGATCTTTTATTATGTTTATATTCTCAATAGATAGATTAAAGATAGAAATTAAAAATCAATGTAGTATGCCAAATTTCATCTTTTTTATCTTCCTAAATTCTATTGTTCTATTTGGTTCCAAAAAGATAAACGCATGCCTGTTTACATGTGATTGTGCATGATTCTTTTGATCCCATGAACATTTATTGATCATGCTTCCTTTGCATGTTTTGGTCATGAGTCATTTCGTAAGAGTTTCCATGGTTTAATCCGAATCATGTGAAAGATTGGGGTTTTGATCTGATTGTTCTTGGTCATAGTCTGAATCATACTTTTAAATGTTTAGCCATGGCGACAATTAGGATATCGATAAGGTATGTTTAGGAACTCCAGAGCCATGGGTTAAACTCAAATGTTGGAAACCTTTTGTTCAATATTATAACTAAACGAGCTTAAAACCGGATTATTCTTGGTGTTTAATTTGATGTCATAAATTAACTAATTCCCATTAAAAATTCCTTCTGAATAATGACCGAAAAATATGTTATGTCCTCTTTTGCAGGTAGATACAACAGCTTGCTTATGTAGAGTAGATGCAGGTCTAAAAACCGTTGCTGGAGCAAAAAGATTTGTTCCGGGTTCCAAACTCTGTCTACAACCCGACATTAAACCATCAATCCACCCAACCAGACAAAAACAACCCCGTGACAGAACCCGTAACCAATCCCCTCTCCTACCCGGGCTGCCTGACGATCTGGCCATTGCCTGTTTAATACGTGTCCCAAGAATCGAACACCGCAAGCTCCGTTTAGTTTGCAAACGATGGTACCGGCTCTTAGCAGGAAATTTCTTCTATTCTCTTTGAAAGAATTTAGAAATAGCCGAAGAATGGATATATGTTATGAAAAAGGGACAAAGAACGAAAGATGACATGGCATGGGTTCGACCCAGTTAACCACCTCTGGCAATCACTGCCACCCGTGCCCAAAGAATACTCAGAAGCCTTAGGGTTCGGGTGTGCAGTCCTTAGTGGCTGTCACTTGTATTTATTCGGTGGTAAAGATCCCATCAAGGGGTCAATGAGACGAGTAGTGTATTATAGTGCACGGACTAATAAATGGCACAGGGCTCCCGATATGCTTAGAAGAAGACATTTTTTTGGGACATGTGTTATAAACAATTTATTGTATGTAGCGGGTGGTCAGAATGAAGGTGTCCAACGGTCCTTAAGATCAGTGGAAGTTTATGATCCCAGTAAGAATCGATGGTGTTTTGTATCAGATATGAGTACAGCAATGGTACTGTTTATAGGTGTGGTTTATGGGGGAAAGTGGTTCTTGAAGGGGCTTGGGTCACATAGACAAGTAGTTAGCGAAATGTACCAACCGGAAACGGATGTGTGGACTGCAGTTCAGGATGGTATGGTTTCGGGTTGGAGGAACCCGAGCACTTGCTTAAATGGGAAACTTTATGCTTTGGAGTGTAAAGACGGATGTAAAGTAAGGGTTTATGACGAGGAAACTGATTCCTGGAGTAAGCATATTGATAGTAAGATGCATATGGGGAACTCAAAGCCTTTAGAGGCTGCAGCATTGGTCCCACTTAATGGGAAACTTTGTATTATACGTAACAATATGAGTATATCTTTAGTCAACGTTGGAAAAGATGGGGGAGAAGGAACGGCTGCAGCCGAGCATTTGTGGGAAACGTTAGCTGGGAAAGGGCAGTTGAAGCCTTTGGTATCGAATATTTGGTCGAGCCTGGCTGGAAGGAACCGCTTGAGGAGTCACATTGTTCATTGTCAAGTGCTTCAAGCATAAGGTTTATTAATAGTGGATGATTAAGATGTTGTAGGCTTGTTTAGATGTTTGAAGTTTGAACTCATACACACAGTCGAATGTTTTTTTTTTTTTTTTAGTTTGGGAATGAAAATTTTCGAGCAGAATGTCTCTTTTGCTCATTAAAGATGTTTATTTCATAGAGGTTATGAAGAATATTGAAATTTAATTAAATCTGTGTAGCGGTTTGTACTTTGGCAACGAAAGTTACTCCTCATTTAGCGGCTCATTCATATTTTATGTCTAGAAGCAACTAAACGCAGGAGCCACAAAGGGGAGGGCGTTAAGCTTACAAATTTAATGATAATTCAGAACTTGCGCCAACCAGTATCAATTACCCTCGTCACCAGTGATATGTTGCGGGTTCAAACTTCGTTGGTCATTTGGTTGGAAATGATGAAGCTGAAATTTGATATTGGATATATAAAGTCAACTCTTACAACATAGCTTGAAAGAAAACAATACAAAATTATTTGACTTAAGACACAAACATATGGTGGCAACTAAATTAGTCCTGTTTCTTAGTTATTTGTTGCAATGCTCATACAAACTAATCTAAATAATTATAACTGTAACAACAAATTTTG
Organism: Artemisia tridentata subsp. tridentata; assembly: GCA_021014915.2. Taxonomy (NCBI): domain Eukaryota; kingdom Viridiplantae; phylum Streptophyta; class Magnoliopsida; order Asterales; family Asteraceae; genus Artemisia; species Artemisia tridentata. The sequence continues at coordinate 245,649,616 of CP139507.1, read as the reverse complement.
TAAATTTTGATAAACTTTTTGTGCCAAAATGCCAATCATTAGTGGGGAGTTAGGCTCAAGTTCAGACATGAGGACTGTTGTACCTGCCTTTGATGCTTTATGTTCACTTCTAAATATTACAAACAAGTACCTGCTTTTCGTTTTCTTCCAAAAAATAAGGTTCTCTAACATATCCAACTACCGAAAAAATCAAGTACAAATTACAACAAAAAGTTCATGACAGTCTGTCATGAATTTGAATTCTTCAAACGAGTACTAAGTTGTGTGTCTATCAAATCTGATCCACGAGTCTATTTGGTCTTAGATTGAGAAAGGTAAGACTCACCAAGAGATAAGCATGTTTCCTTCCGTTTCTTGAATTCATCGTATCTCAGAAAGAAATAACCAAGATAATCGAAATCGATGGGTGACATTTTCGCCTGTTTTTCATTGGAACAAGCAATTAACAAACTAATAGAAACCAAACTGGCACATTGTGCTTCCTGAAAAGTATGGAGAGGTGGGATACCTGGATTAAAGCCCATAGAGCCCAATACAAGTGTGAAGCCAACATGTAACAGCTAGTTTCCACATAGAGCTCTTTCAAAGCGTTCTCTGATACCTGCATTGGAATCACTCGCATTATATGTAATCATTTTGCAAAATAAGTGTTTTGTTTGGGTTTAAATACGGAGCCCAACTCCGTGATCACAATGAGTAGGACGGATGAGTTGGTGCATCAAGTACTTATTTGTACTAAATGGTGAAGGTTATGACTGGTGTGCTCAAGCAAGCCCCATTTCAAGACACAAAGAACCAGTCACCCAATTGCGAGTTTATTGGTCCTGTTGGCTGGTATAACCAGGACCAGTGCCCAAAGTGATATGCTCCTAAATAGGCTTCCGCATGAGACAAAAATAGGGCATGCAACCAATGGGGGTGACCCAGTGGTAAGGGCTTAGCCTCTTAGGACGAAAGTGCCAAGAGGCCTTGGGTTCGAACCCTGGGGAGAAAATTAATCCCCCATTGGCCATGGAGGTTCACCTGCGACGACTCCGGGCTATCCAAAAAGGGTAGTCGCCCTGGGATTGGTCGGCTCGCAATGTCGAGTCGGAAACCCAGGTATACCAAAAAAATAATAGGGCATGCACAACTGCACAAGCCATGCAAGTCCCAGTATGTTTCAGGTCCAGTCCTGAGCTGATGCTTGGTCTAAACTCTAAAGGTCCTAAATATCATTATAGAGGTGGCAACTTTGACCCATTAACTTATGACCGAGTCGATTTAGGTTATGTCTGATCCCCAACAGGTCCAGCGATTAAAACAAACCAAACAGGGTGAAAGTCTCCCAGAGTGTAATTTCAATGACCGTGCCTTTATTTTAAAACTGGATTGATAGTGTAATAACACTTAGCACACTAACTATTTAAAAAATAAATAAATAAATAAATAAATAAATAAAAGTTAATTTAAAATTTAGACAAAATTTGTTGCGGGACAACCCAACCTGCTCGCTTTTGACCCATAAAGTTATTTTTCCTGTTTTGACCTGTTATCCAATGTGTTCAGTTGCCACTTCTAATCACTGGCATAGTAAGTCCATGCCATTCACAGCGAAATCATGTTATATACAATGGCTCAAGTCTATAAAAGAATAGCTAACTTATCATAAACAAATGTTCTTCGGTTTTAAGTAGTTCGTATCAGCTACACAATTGATGCTTTGAGGTTATCAAAGTTTCTTTTCACAGAACTAGGAGACAGTTTAAGCATTGAATGCACAAACAAGCTTCTAATTAGATAGGTAGCCATACGTACCGTATCTGGGTTTTCAGGTTGCAAGTAATTCCTGAAGAAATGGTATTGTTCATCCTTATTTGGGTACCTGTATAACCATCATTAAAAAAGTACAATAAGCAAAAATCTTTGACAGTATCGAAAAAACCCTCCATCTTTAACTATAATGAGTCACAAGCAGTACTTTTCGAATGTAAATTGAGTTTGTACATATTCAATTATAATGCAAGTATCTGCTCAGCGATATTAATTTACAATCATTTGGAAGCAACTAATTTGATCAACTATCACAAGTTAAATGTGGACCTTTCGAGGTTCCTGAAAACAAGATAAGCTTACAATGTGTAGTCGCAATCGTAGCCGGCATATTCGTTGAAGTGGTTCCCAATGTCAAACCCTCTGTAACTGTACGATCCATATTCAAAATCTATGATGTACAGTTTCTCTGCTCCAAAAATACATATAAAACAGCCATTAAGAAAAAAACAATGAGCAAGTCATAGACACCTTTAACTGTTTCGGACTTAGATTATGCGGCGTAAGTCTGATGAAAATCTAATTAACATTAATTATTATGTATTAATCAAGTTAACAATGGCTAGTCACCAGTTAGATCTATACAAATTCCATATCTACTATACTAATTTTTCTACGCACATTAACCAATAATTTTACAATTGAGCAAAGATAATTCATGTTGTAAACATCTATGGCCTAATTAAATCATAAGAATCCAACTTTGTAAGTAAGATGAGTCGGGTACCAATATACCTTCATCATCATTCAGCATCAGATTTCCAGAAAGCAGGTCATTATGAGCAAACACAACAGGAGCATCCAGACGACCTGTCAATTCCTGTCCCGTAAAATTCACCAGGAGTTTCTCCACAAATAAACTATTGTTCTTGCAGTTTGCAAGATTTCAAAACATAAAAATTTATACAAAAAATGTTAAAGAGGGTGATATATCTAGGCCGTAGGGGATACCCTGAATTCTAAAGCCAAATTTTTTTATTGTAACCAGATTTATGGAAGAAAATATTACAAGTTGCAAAAAGGTGGCAGAAGAATAACCAAATTCTTTCTGCATTAAACAGACTCTCATTGAGTCTAAAGTACAGCTTCAGCCAACCACGTAAGTAAATGGGTCGAAATTGCACTTCTAACATCATGTTATATTACTACATACTATAGGTGGGTATGGGTCTACTACTCTACTAAAATAACAGGTTAAGTAATGTTGTGTAATACAGTCACAGAAGAAGCTACCTTGAGCTTCATAAGTTCTGTATGGACTTCTTCAAATGATATTGTTGCATATTTCTTTTGCCTCTCATGATCATCAAAAGTGAGAGTAGATGCTGCAATCAAGAAAACTCAATACTTGAGAAGGTCGTTATGAAGATAATCCCACAAAGGAAACAAATCAGATTTTTTATTTTTAAAGTGGAAAGTAGATGGACACCACATAACAACCACCTCTTTCAAAAAACTTAAAGATGTCATTCCACAGCTGAGGTTCCTTGGATCCTGGAATATCCACCTGATGGAACCTGTTAAGTTGCTTTGCAATTTCAGCTGCTAATTTTGGCTTCCTCAAGTCTGTAAAAGCATATAGTATTAACAATCATATTAAACTAGACGAGTACCCGTGCATAGCAACGGGATTTTATAGCGGCAGATAGTTGTAGTGATAAAAAAAAAAAAAAAAAGTCTATGGGTTATAAACGAAAAATAATAAAAATTTAAGAATTTGAGGATTAAACACGATTTAAACTCAATGAAAATAATATGGGTTATAAACGAAAATAATAATAAAAGTTTATGGTTTTCATATATAGTTTTCTTAATTTTTCACTTTCAAGAATATTGGTTTTTCCTTTATATATAGTATAGATAAGAGAAGAAAGCTAGAGATCTAAACATATATAAATTGAATTGGATAAAATTAATTTCATATCAACATCTAAGTAGCACAATTATCCAAATTCGTATCCACGTCGAATACTCGAATGGGTATTGAAAATGTCAAAACCATATCCATATTCATTAGTTTTATTCAAATCTTTAGGAAAATTAATGTATCTGGATATCAGCTCACTTTATCAAAAAACAATTATGATGAACTAACAAAAATGCATAATACAAATGAATTTTGAATATGAAAAAAAAAAAAAAAAAAAAAAAAAAAAACAAACAAATGTTCATTAAAAAGCGAAAACAAACTCAAAGCCCTAGTTTCTTAGGTGTCTCTAGCTCTTGACATTCTAATGATTTCTCAATACTAGGAAAACTAAAAGTCTAAAATAAATAAACAGTTATAGGATTTAGCGGCTGAAATAGAACCCCTAGATATATAAGTGAAATATCCAACAAAAATTTGCTTATAGAAGATATAAACATGAATGGATGAAACATAACGATGTTCATATGTATTTACCATTTTAATATATATTATCAGATACATATATTTCACTTTCAACTGATACATATTATACTCTCTTTAAGATGAGCAGTGATGTAAATGGAATTCGATCTAATTTCAATAGGTAAACCAATAAGAAAATTTGCAATTCCAAATACATAATGGAAAATGACCGGTTATTTAGTTTGAGACTTTGAGATCACCACATGAGTCAACTGCAGTGTGTGCATTTACATTTATATGTTTAGGACTTTTTTGACTCCTCAATCTGAATTGGCTAAGCTGTTAAATTCTGCCTACCTCAAGAGGTAAGGCCACACATACTTATTTGAAAATTGAAATTCCGGCATCTTAAAATTAGTGTGTGCTCTACAAGCAGACCAATGTCTTTTCTTTATAGTTGTATATATAGCTATGATTACTAAGTGAGAATATATGCTAGGAAGTTAACAGAAGATACTCATTTTAGATTAAAAAAGGTGGCATCAGAAATGTGAAATTTGCCAACAGGTAATGGTTACTTCTAAGTGAAACATGACAAGATCACAGGAGAATACCTTACAGATCACAGTCAAAGTATGTTATTGTTGCTTACCTAATGGTTCTAACGTACGAGCATGTATAAATGATTGTACCATTCCGTTTCCAAATACTCCTAGCAACTTAGCACCAAATCCTGCAGCTGAGAGGTATTGAATGGCCTATACACAAAAATACTGTATTAAAAAGTGGAGGCAAGTATGTAATCCATCAGATCTTAAATATAATGATGATAATCTCAATGCTTTTGCTACAATATTGTACTATATGTTCCAGCCAGGATTCAACTTATCAACAGCATACAGTAAACATACTACATAATAAGAAGAAATTTTTGAGCAGTGACTTGTCGCCTATGGTATTTAACAGGGCATGCTAGTCAACTTGAATAAACTAATTCCAGCATATATTAAAAGAATATGTCTAGGCGTCTAGCTATTGTAACATGTTTCTACTCACTTCAACAGACAGTTACTATAGAAAACATGATCAATCAAATCTATACCATCTTCCAGCAGTGTGCACCTAGAAAGATGAAGTTGAGATGGCATCCTTATATATTGAATTGAATAGCATAAACTAAAAGATTGGCGAGTGTGCATCACTAGTAGAGCAGTTGCGCAGAGAGCTATAAACTATAAACTTTGCAAAGGCATAAATGATCTAATACTGCAGCGTTCCACCGAACAAATTGTATGCTTATGCTACATCTTAATGATGTAATGAAAAAAAACTATCTTTAGAAATCCCAGATTGCAATAACATTATAATTACCCACCGGGCAAAACATTATTCAATCAACAATGTCGCTTAGGAAGTGTTTGTTTAAGCTTATATGTGGGCTTAGGTGCTTATTTGATTTCGGCTTATATTTCATAAGTCCTAATTTTCCAACTTATTTTGAGACTTATGGGCTTATATGAGTTTATCATATCATAATAAACTTATATAAGCCCACAAGTCTCAAAATAAGCTGAAAAATTGGGGCTTATGATATATAAGCCAAAAAACAAATAAGCTCATAAGCTACATATAAGCTTAAACAAACACCTCCTTATTCTTTTCTAGTGATCATGTATACGATGAAAGGTAAAATTTTTGAAAACATGCATTTATTCAGTTTGATTTAGCATAATATGTAATCAGATATTTCCAGAAAAAAAAGGCAAAACAATAGAGAGTTTACAACTCATTATGTGCATAGCAAGGGAGACGGTCTACGTCAAAACTCAAGGTACTTCCCGACATGTCGACGTATATGATAACGACTACTGGTAATTCGAATAGAGATGAGTACCTGCAGTTCCCTTTCTCTATTGATGACATATTCCGTATTTGGACCATAGAGTCTAACCGTGACATCCACCGTATTCCCATTCTCTTCCTTTACAGATAATTTGAGCACTACAACAACAAAATGCAATTACTTACTACACAAATCCAGATACTAAAATACAACCAGCCTATCAAAATAAAACAAAATAAAAAGTGTGTAAAAGATACCTACAGAGATTTGTAATGCCACCCGAGACTCGCTCGGCAGAGAAATGTGATTCATCCAAATTTGACCATTCTTTGAACAGCTCCTTGCAAAGCTTTCTGTAAAAGTGACAAAAGAAAAAGCGTCATAAAAGCTGAAAGCCCCCGTCATCTTGAGAATTATACCTCACTAGAACAAAACAAAAGAAAACCAAAAACAGTTGCAAGTCGGGTTTGAGATCAAATGGTCCCCTGGTCACTGCCTATTCGAAATGTTCTGAGACTATTTTATGCAACTGCCTTAAACAAGCACTAGAAATAGATAAATACATGTGCACTAGTTTGGCAAAACAAGCTGCAGCCGGAAAAGTAGCTTTTGATTTAAGAGAAGGTCAAATAAGCTTATGCTCCTATAAGCTTGTGTGCCAAACACGCCGTAATGTAAGAACTAAGAATGAATACCTAGTATTAATTTCGTATGATCTGATCTAATTCATTTCACACTGAACAGTAAACTAAATTAACAAGGGGCATTATAGTTGTTTTAGTAAATATAACAGTGATCCAAAATACTTGTTTTAGCAACATAATAACGTAGGTATTCATTCATTTAATAAAAACATGATAAAGTCAAACATATGAGTAAAAGAAAACATGATAAAGTCAAACATAATAACGTAGGTATTCATTCATTTAATTAAAACATGATAAAGTCGAACATATGAGTAAAAGAAAGAAAGAATACACGAGAGATGGAATGATGTCGGGAACAGGAAGAGTGTGATCGACGGTTAGAGATGAAGATGGAATCTTAGGAGGAGGAGGAGGAGGAGCTTCACCGGCAATATCCATGGCGTGATGAGAGAATCTTTTCTTTTATGAGCTTTGATTTTGTACAATAGTAATTACTCCGTATAACAGATTCAATTCAAATGGGAAGGGTTCCCATCTTTTGGCCTTTGGGGCACTTTTATTTTATACCACATGTCAACATACGGTCATTTTAGTTTTGGTTGGGGTGAAGCAGCTACTCGGATCAACCTATTAAAATCAAGCGTGGATTTTGTAAACTTAAATGAGCTTAGCCTCAGTTTTGGCAGGTTTAAGCTTAACTCGACCCGTTTACAAATTGATGGAAGTGTTTTAACAAATTCACTACCTAAATCTCATGTAAGGATTACTATTGTTAGGGTGCGTTTGGTTTGTAAGTTGGTTTACAATTGGATTTGAATTTGGATTTGTTTGAAAGAAAAGAAGGAGAGAGAGTGGTATGATTATTTAATATAATTATTTGTTATAAAAAAGTTAAAATTATAATTTATGTATTATTTTAATATAGTGAGCTTACAAAATAATTAAAAAAATATATCATATTAATTAAAGCTATGAAAATATGTGATCATTTAAAAGAGAATGCCTACTTATGTCAGAATAACACTTGAATTAAATATGACACCCACCATTTTTATATGAAATGAGATTTTTTGGCTGATTTCATTTTCCCAATCAATCAACTGGTACCAAACGTTTAATTATGGATATCATTCAAATCCAACAGTGGGATACTCCTGAACCAAACTAGCCCTTAAATTCAAGGGATTGTTATTCTCTTTTATCTATCTCTACTACTTATAATTAGGGGTGGTCATTCTCGACACGACACGATAAACGACACAAACCCGACATGCAGTTAAACAAGTTTGGGTTGAGGATAAACAGGTTTGGGTAAAAACAGGTCAACCTGTCTAACCCGTTTAATAAACGGGTCGTGTTTGGGTTGAGTAAGTATTAAACAGGTCAACCCGTGAACCCGTTTAAATATATAAGCCACTAAAATTAAAGTATGTAATTTGGATTTTATGTTGGATTTGGATTAAATGTATTTTGTTATGTACTTAATATATGAGTGAGTTACGATTATATTCAAATATCATTGAAATTGTTGTGTAGTTATTCTATATTATTTTTATCATTTTTTAGATCCTTATACAATATTTTGCATTTTAACTAGTTAAATCGACAAACCACTAACCTTATCCACCGCTTGACCTATTTACTTAAACAGGTTAAACGGGTCACAAATAGGTTACACATGTTATGCAGGTCTGGGTTAGGATTGAGTTTCTTGACACGATTAATAAATGAGTTGTGTTTGGGTAGAGGTTAAAATAACACGCCAACCCGCCAACCCGAATGGGTCAACCCGAACACGACTCGATTGTCACCCCTACTTTTAATGCATACATACGCATTCTTAATATAATGCGTGGATTTTGTAAACTTAAATGAGCTTAGCCTCAGTTTTGGCAGGTTTAAGCTTAACTCGACCCGTTTACAAATTGATGGAAGTGTTTAACAAATTCACTACCTAAATCTCAGGTAAGGATTACTATTGCTAGGGTGCGTTTGGTTTGTAAGTGGGTTTAGAATTGGATTTGGATTTGGATTTGTTTGAAAGAAAAGGAGGAGAGAGAGTGGTATGATCATTTAATATAATTATTTGTTATAAAAAAGTTAAAATTATAATTTACTAGTCATGAAGACACGTGCGTTGCACATGGGTTGTATATAAGTGTTCATAGCGTAATCTTCGGCACTTACTTTCGTCATTATATATCTAAGTTGTGATGGTATCACACCTTTTCTAAGCATGCCACACATTTAAAATAGTTTATTGACATTAAAAGAATATATGTTAAGAGACTTTATTCAAGATGTTACATTTAAAAGAGTCTCTTCCTTCACATGTAACTTTTTAATATGTATAGTCATTCAGACCCGTGCGTTGCACACGGGCTCTATCTAAGTGTTCATATCGGAATGTTCAGCACTAATTTTCGTCAGGTTTGAAACTTTTATTTTTTGGTTTTTGTCATGTTTGAAACTCTCACTTTTTGGTATACGTAATGTCATGATCTAAGCATGGCAAGTAATAGTAGATAACACATGATACAATCTTCTACACTCCTATAGCCTAATCGATGGAAGAAGCTTTAACTAAAAGGTCTTGTACGTACTATAAACAATCTTTAATACTCCCAACACTTATTTTGTATTGAATGAAATTTCTTTTGTGTGTACATTGAAGTTAAGGATTATTTTGTTGCAACACAACTATAACAATGAGACTTCAATACTTATAGTAAGTGAAAGTACACTCAAAATATACATTGCATTCAAAGCAATTTCCACAGTAACATCATTTATTAGTGAAAGTGTATACACTATGACAGTCACAACATACTTAATATTCATTGTGGTTTACACAACTGTATCATTAAATTGTGAACGGTACACTTCAAACGCCTTTAATACTCATCTTAGCTCTAATCAACAGCATATATTTTTGGTAAAAGTGAAGGATCTCCATGCTCTACAAAGTTAATAAATGACTTATGCTTATTCAGGAACAAGCAAACAGAAAGATACTATAAGTTACACTCTCAAGACCAGATATTAGTATGCTTCCATGTAACACCCCAACCCGACAAGGGTAAAGGGGTCACATCACGGTGACAAATCAGAGCATACATAATACACAGCGGAAGCCATAAACCAAAGTCAATAAGAAAATCAAGCCAACACGACTTAAACCAAATTACATGAGTTCAAGAGATAAAGATAAACCAATGGAATAAACAAAAGAAACAGAATCCCGAAACAAATGTCATAATATAAAGGTGATCATCTAAGGTAACAGCTCCAATGAAACTCTAACTCTCATCCCAAAGCAAAAGCCCCAGCTCCTAGCTTAGATACCTGCCGCACACGAAAAGAAAAACGTGCGGCTGAGCTTAAAAAGCTCAGTGAACAGATACATATACAAAGCAAAGATAACGAAGTACGAATCATGGCAAAGCTAAATGATAACGAAACAGATATAATATATGGTGCAATGGGAAGTATCATAAGGTACAGTCAATAAAAGGGAAAGAATAAATATAGGATAGTAATCCACCACGAGCCCAGAAACATATCAGATCATATCATATACAGTAACCATAGAGGAGCGACCTCTCAGAAATGTGAAGGGCATGTAATGCACACAGTACCAATCACCAGACAAATCATATCATATCATATACAGTTAAATCCACTAAACAGAACAGATCTAGGATGCATCCATACGCCCCTACCCAATCACATGCAGACCAAATCAAAGGGACGGTGTAACCAAATCACTAGGGCTACACACTAGTCATGCCAGTGGTGCATCACAGACACGGCCATGTTACCTTCATGGCTAGGGTCACAAATTTTGGCTCGGGTATCAAACTAAGAGTCAGGTGTCAAATCAAATCAGAAGGTCATATCCAAAGGTCCAAAATAGATAGTTCATAACAGACAGTTCAGATCAGATGTATCAGATATAATATGCCAAAGGCCAAATCAGAGTCTAACAGATCAAGGTTTACAAAGCAACGAATCATATCAAAGGTTCACAACAAAAAGGGGACATAGCAATGGCTTGGGAAACTTAAACGAATCAGAATCAGAATCATATCAATGAGATAGGACACCCTTATTGAAAAGGGCAGAGTATCTGTACCTTATTCAAATGCAAGCACAAAAGAACAAAAGCAGAAAGTACTGAGACAGATCAGGACCTCTCCCTCTTCACACCTAAAGGAGTAGAAGACAAAATTACTAAGGGGTTCAAGTTCATATTTCCATCTTTAATTATCTTTTCATTTTAAGAACTTTCCAGATTTAGTAACTTTCTATTTTTAGCAGGTTTCCAGAATTAGTAAGTTTCCATTTTTAGCAATATTCAAATGATATGAGTTAAGTGAAGTCCTTAATTAGCTTATTATGGAAATAATATTCATTTTAACAAGTTATACCAATTTAGAGTTAAATATGACAAGTTTTCATAGTTTAGGGTTATTAATGTAAATTTACCAAAGTTCAAGGTCCACATTTGAAATCTTATCATTATACCATTCCAACACTTATACTTTCCAGAATTACATATTTAGCCTTCAAGTTTCATAATTTACAAGTTACACCCCTTTACTTTATTAATTACAAATTAAACCTTATACTTATATAATTTACAATTTAACCTTTACAGTATTCATATTACACATCAAGTCCTTTTATTTCTTCAATGTACAGAAAATAACCTTCAATATAAATATGTTACAAACAGCCCTCAAGGTTTCGGAAATTTACATATTTAGTCCTTGTACTTATTTAAAATCCAATTCGATTTATATAATTTACTATAATTACATATTAAGCCCATAAATACTCAAAATTACACATTTCACCCTTCATAATATTATTTACACCGAGAACCTTCCATTTTCCAAATATTACACTTTTAGTCCTTCATCTTAAATAATTTCCAATTCGATATATACATATTTATCTATTTACATTTTAATTCCAAAACTTCCATATTTTACAAATAGAACCTTCAAGTTATATTTTATTCAAATTACCCTTGATTTATATAGTATTACAAAAATGGTCCACGACTTTTAAAAGTTACAAAACATACCCTTTAATATTATTAACCAATCGGTAAATACAAAATATAATCAAAATCAAACCCTAATAATCCCAATCATTATGTCATCATTATTTGCAACCTTAAACAATCATTAATGACCAGAATCATACACCAAAACCCTAACCCTAATTTCCTTCTCTTTTATTTTATTTCCTTGCTTTTATTTTATAAAATCCGGTTTTAAGTTAAATTAACCATGACTCATATGGACCTCCACAATTCGAATTAACATTTTTCCCAGGTTATTATGATCATATAGAGTCTAAATAAAATAAACATGAAGCCTCAAAAATTTCGGATATAATTATTTAGGTTTTATACACATTTTTATGATTTAATTCACAAATAATTCATTGAGCATGCATGGATCGATCTTATCATTTTATTTGACATTCATAGGTCATAAGAGACTCAGGAAAAATAGCAAACCGAATTTATAACGTAAGGATTGGCTAGGTTGAATTCTTTCTTCTCGGCTATACGCGCGACACACAAAAAATTCCCCACGGCTTCACGATCGATCTACAAACCTTGTAATCATTTTTCGTAGAACATATATGATGTAAGGACCTCAGGAAAAATGAGAAACGAATTCTAGAAGTGTCGGATTAATTATGAACGAAATTACCTTACTATGTGTATACGCGACCAAGAATTTAAGCCACGATCGAACCAGGCCTCAAATAATTCGAAAGGTATTTTTCTTAGCTCCTTTAGATGATGTAGAACACAGGAAAAATAACCAAGAAGGTCCAGAAAATTGTATGGAATTTAGAATGGTTTTTGATGTGTTTTGGTGTTATGCGGCTAGGTTTTGGGTGAAAAGAAAATATATAACTAATTTGTAGGGTTTGGCCGAGTAGGAGGGGGAAGGTGAGGCCAAAAATCTCGGCTATAAGCTGGAACAAATCAACTCAAATAAATTTCTATAGTTTTCCTTATTTAATTTATCCTTATCTACATCTTAATACTTTTAAAAATACAAATACATAATTACTTATGATTTTCGGTTCAAGTGACATGTTTATGTGTTATAAATATTTTTGGTGGCCTGTACAAATATTATTTGGTGCCTCATAATTATTTTATATCATATATGGTTCATTTTCATAAGTTTAGTAATTTATTTGCAAGTTATATAAGCTTTAATTTAATTTCAAAGTTGTAGGGGCATTTTGGTCATTTTACACGTTTTCAGATTTTAGGGTATTACAACTTCTTCCCCCCTAAAAAAAATTTCGTCCTCGAAATTGCAAAGAACCAGGAACGAAACAGAACGGAAAACAAACAAATGCATACCAGATCAGAACACGAAATGCGGATAATTAAAATAGCTCCGATTATGATTTCATAGACGCAGAGATAATGATACGATTAGCTAATGATGTTGGTTTCAGATTAAGCTTCTTGGCAAACGGATTAGATATGATGCAAAGACAAACGATCACAATGAAAAGAAAGCCGGTAATGGTACCTGATGAGTCCTCCACATGATCACGAGTGTAAGCATAAACTCGTCCCAAAGTGGGTGCTGGCCTAGCCGAGTCCGTCGGTACAGTATGGTTCTTCCTGGGACAGTCCTTCACCCGATGATGAGTAGAACCGCATGAGAAACAACCGCCGATAATCTTAAAGCAAGTACCCGGATGCACCTTCCCGCAAGTAGCACATAGGGGTGGAGGAGGCAAAGCCTCGATAGTCCTCCTCTGTCCGCGACGATCACCATCCTGCCTAGAAGCTGACCTCGAATCCCGACCTCGCTGATCACGACCATGGTCCGCCCGATCTCGTTCCTCATAACTCCTATACTCCCGACTCTGGCCCTGACGGCCCTGCTCCCTGGAGTTTACCCGATTACCGTCCCTATCCCGCTTATTAGAACCCCCGTCCGCATGCAACAACTCAATGTTGCGGGCAGCATCCGCAACAGCAGCCACATCCTCGTGCTCAAAGTTCACGATACGGTCTAATACCCATGTCTTTAATGCCCACTTAAAATGACGAGCCTGACGATGAGCATCCCCAGTAACCTCCGGCCCAACAAAGCTGGCCAAGCGCAAGAATCGCTGCATAAACTCACCCGAAGACTCACGATCCCCCTGACGAATCGTCGCATACTCCCTCTCGTATCTCTGCTGCTCCGATAATGGAATATACTGCTTATAGAACGCCTCAATGAAATCCGCCCAAGAACAGGTCTCAGCATAATCATCTCCTTTTGCTTGAACAAGAGCAGTCCACCAATTAAGAGCGTCACCCTCCAGCTTGAATGTAGCCAAACGAGTTTTAAACTCGTCAGCACATCCGAGAACCCTGAACAACTTCTCGACATGGGTAATCCAGTCTTCTGCCTCATAGGGAGTGGCAGCGGACTTGAAAGAGAGAGGCTTAAGCTTGTTGAACCTCTCGATCCACACATGAATGCCAACAGGTAGAGCAGCGGGAGGAGCAGTGGGTGGAGTCTCGGGTGGAGCACCACCACCAGAAGAACTTGCACCGTTCCTGATGTTATTGGTGACCTGAGTCACCACTTGAGGAATGGCAGCAGCCACAGCAGCGGCTATCATAGCCTGAAAATCAGGGGCTTCCCCTCCACCATTCCCATCAGTGTACTGAGTAAAGCGTGTATTCACCATCTGAACGATCACGAAAATGATTAGCAACAATAGGGAAAAATAAGTACGAAAGGAAAGACGAAACCGAAACCTATGTCTACCCAAATCCTCACCAGTCAAGACTCAAATCTTAAGAATCAAATCCTAAGGTCCACATGATCCACAGGTCATGGCTTATGTACTACAGGTCGTAACCTGGCTCTGATACCATAATTGTAACACCCCAACCCGACAAGGGTAAAGGGGTCACATCACGGTGACAAATCAGAGCATACATAATACACAACGGAAGCCATAAACCAAAGTCAATAAGGAAATCAAGCCAACACGGCTTAAACCAAATTACATGAGTTCAAGAGATAAAGATAAACCAATGGAATAAACAAAAGAAACAGAATCCCGAAACAAATGTCATAATATAAAGGTGGTCATCTAAGGTAACAGCTCCAATGAAACTCTAACTCTCATCCCAAAGCAAAAGCCCCAGCTCCTAGCTTAGATAACTGCCGCACACGAAAAGAAAAACGTGCGGCTGAGCTTAAAAAGCTCAGTGAACAGATACATATAAAAGCAAAGATAACGAAGTACGAATCATGGCAAAGCTAAATGATAACGAAACAGATATAATATATGGTGCAATGGGAAGTATCATAAGGTACAGTCAATAAAAGGGAAAGAATAAATATAGGATAGTAATCCACCACGAGCCCAGAAACATATCAGATCATATCATATACAGTAACCATAGAGGAGCGACCTCTCAGAAATGTGAAGGGCATGTAATGCACACAGTACCAATCACCAGACAAATCATATCATATCATATACAGTTAAATCCACTAAACAGAACAGATCTAGGATGCATCCATACGCCCCTACCCAATCACATGCAGACCAAATCAAAGGGACGGTGTAACCAAATCACTAGGGCTACACACTAGTCATGCCAGTGGTGCATCACAGACACGGCCATGTTACCTTCATGGCTAGGGTCACAAATTTTGGCTCGGGTATCAAACTAAGAGTCAGGTGTCAAATCAAATCAGAAGGTCATATCCAAAGGTCCAAAATAGATAGTTCATAACAGACAGTTCAGATCAGATGTATCAGATATAATATGCCAAAGGCCAAATCAGAGTCTAACAGATCAAGGTTTACAAAGCAACGAATCATATCAAAGGTTCACAACAAAAAGGGTACATAGCAATGGCTTGGGAAACTTAAACGAATCAAACAGAATCAGAATCATATCAATGAGATAGGACACCCTTATTGAAAAGGGCAGAGTATCTGTACCTTATTCAAATGCAAGCACAAAAGAACAAAAGCAGAAAGTACTGAGACAGATCAGGACCTCTCCCTCTTCACACCTAAAGGAGTAGAAGACAAAATTACTAAGGGGTTCAAGTTCAGATTTCCATCTTTAATTATCTTTTCATTTTAAGAACTTTTCAGATTTAGTAACTTTCTATTTTTAGCAGGTTTCCAGAATTAGTAAGTTTCCATTTTTAGCAATATTCAAATGATATGAGTTAAGTGAAGTCCTTAATTAGCTTATTATGGAAATAATATTCATTTTAACAAGTTATACCAATTTAGAGTTAAATATGACAAGTTTTCATAGTTTAGGGTTATTAATGTAAATTTACCAAAGTTCAAGGTCCACATTTGAAATCTTATCATTATACCATTCCAACACTTATACTTTCCAGAATTACATATTTAGCCTTCAAGTTTCATAATTTACAAGTTACACCCCCTTACTTTATTAATTACAAATTAAACCTTATACTTATATAATTTACAATTTAACCTTTACAGTATTCATATTACACATCAAGTCCTTTTATTTCTTCAATGTACAGAAAATAACCTTCAATATAAATATGTTACAAACAGCCCTCAAGGTTTCGGAAATTTACATATTTAGTCCTTGTACTTATTTAAAATCCAATTCGATTTATATAATTTACTATAATTACATATTAAGCCCATAAATACTCAAAATTACACATTTCACCCTTCATAATATTATTTACACCGAGAACCTTCCATTTTCCAAATATTACACTTTTAGTCCTTCATCTTAAATAATTTCCAATTCGATATATACATATTTATCTATTTACATTTTAATTCCAAAACTTCCATATTTTACAAATAGTACCTTCAAGTTATATTTTATTCAAATTACCCTTGATTTATATAGTATTACAAAAATGATCCGCGACTTTTAAAAGTTACAAAACATACCCTTTAATATTATTAACCAATCGGTAAATACAAAATATAATCAAAATCAAACCCTAATAATCCCAATCATTATGTCATCATTATTTGCAACCTTAAACAATCATTAATGACCAGAATCATACACCAAAACCCTAACCCTAATTTCCTTCTCTTTTATTTTATTTCCTTGCTTTTATTTTATAAAATCCGGTTTTAAGTTAAATTAACCACGACTCATATGGACCTCCACAATTCGAATTAACATTTTTCCCAGGTTATTATGATCATATAGAGTCTAAATAAAATAAACATGAAGCCTCAAAAATTTCTGATATAATTATTTAGGTTTTATACACATTTTTATGATTTAATTCACAAATAATTCATTGAGCATGCATGGATCGATCTTATCATTTTATTTGACATTCATAGGTCATAAGAGACTCAGGAAAAATAGCAAACCGAATTTATAACGTAAGGATTGGCTAGGTTGAATTCTTTCTTCTCGGCTATACGCGCGACACACAAAAATTCCCCACGGCTTCACGATCGATCTACAAACCTTGTAATCATTTTTCGTAGAACATATATGATGTAAGGACCTCAGGAAAAATGAGAAACGAATTCTAGAAGTGTCGGATTAATTATGAACGAAATTACCTTACTATGTGTATACGCGACCAAGAATTTAAGCCACGATCGAACCAGGCCTCAAATAATTCGAAAGGTATTTTTCTTAGCTCCTTTAGATGATTTAGAACACAGGAAAAATAACCAAGAAGGTCCAGAAAATTGTATGGAATTTAGAATGGTTTTTGATGTGTTTTGGTGTTATGCGGCTAGGTTTTGGGTGAAAAGAAAATATATAACTAATTTGTAGGGTTTGGCCGAGTAGGAGGGGGAAGGTGAGGCCAAAAATCTCGGCTATAAGCTGGAACAAATCAACTCAAATAAATTTCTATAGTTTTCCTTATTTAATTTATCCTTATCTACATCTTAATACTTTTAAAAATACAAATACATAATTACTTATGATTTTCGGTTCAAGTGACATGTTTATGTGTTATAAATATTTTTGGTGGCCTGTACAAATATTATTTGGTGCCTCACAATTATTTTATATCATATATGGTTCATTTTCATAAGTTTAGTAATTTATTTGCAAGTTATATAAGCTTTAATTAAATTTGAAAGTTGTAGGGGCATTTTGGTCTTTTTACACGTTTTCAGATTTTAGGGTATTACATTCCAAGTATGCTATTTCCAATGTTGGTAACCAATATCATGTGTAGTAAAACTGAAAAGTGCATCATTTGGGCTCTGCCCACATGTGTTCTTTTCTCGCATGATCAGTGACGAAATGATCATCCAGTCCCTCCTGATTTCACATGGCCCAAAAATCGAGACGATAACTCATTTTCAAATCTGAACTACCCATCAATTGCAATTTCAAAATACAAAAGGATAGAGATCAGAATAAAAATAAATGGTTAAGGGTTGTTTGGACATATTCGGTCTAAGGAATTGTTTGGACAGATTCAGTCTAAGGGGCTGTTTGGACAAACGTAAAATAATTTGGAGGTAGATGAATTTGTATCTTTAATAATAAGTACATGTTCCATTCGTAGCTTTGACCCGCTGTTCGTAGCTTGATCTGCTATTCCACTCGTGAATGCCACTGCAGCTTGTCCCTTTGTGCAGGGTTTCCCGAGCTAAATCCGTTTCACCTAAACTGATAGACAACATACCAGTAGGTCAGATTACATAATATCTATTTAGCCCCGCCTCTTATCCGTTTATTGGTCTCAACGTTGCCATAATTAGTCGATGATGATGGAAGACATGAACTGTATCATTTAAAAAGCACCTAATATTTCCTAACTTTTTATTTCCTCAATTCTAAAATGCATCTGCTGTCGTCTTCCGCTCTTCAACAACCTTTTGTTGCTCCTTCACATCTTCTTCCCACTCCTAACTTGTCTTTCAAAATGCGCAAGTGTTTGGTCAAGAAAGTAACTGCAAAAGGAATAGTGAGTTATCATGGTTTGCAGAACATTCTGATATTACTAATGATCACAACTTTGAATAGCAAGCATATCCAACCAAAATTTCCAACCACATTTTGTTGCACCTAATTAAAAGAAACTCAAATGTCAAGAGGCATACTTATGCAAAATCAAGCGAAAAAAATCAACTAATATCAATAGCAATACCGGAATACTCAATTCCAATGTACTTAAATAATATACTCAAAGCCAAGTCATATATAACAGTTTAAGAGCTTGCGAAGTAATAAAACTCAAAATGCGAGATCGTATTGGATTTACTTATCAGCTTGTTAATTCAAATAAGCAACAGGTGCTCATTAAAGTTCAAATAGCAAGGCTGGTCCAAATAGCTTATTAAAACAGCTTGTTATACTGATATCTAAACCTGCATTCTAACTCAGTGGCTAGTTTATACTATTAAAAATCAAGGGGGTGTTATGGCCTTACGGGTTAACATCAATCTGTGGATAACATAGGGGCTTATCTCTATACATAATAGCAAAGGACTTCATGTCAGAACTGATACTAAATGATTTAATAATCTCACTTAATTAACACACCAAATCTAATTGAACTGATATTAGTAGTTATAACTGTTATTTTCTTAGGTACACAACCAAACCCAAACCACATTATTCAGATTGACAACTTTTCCAAAACCAAAAACAAACCATATTGTGTGGTGATGGGTGCGCGTGTCGTTGCGGTTTAGCAGTATTAAGGCCTACTCAAGTTTTAAATTTATATTTAGCCGACTTATCAATAACACGCACACTTAACGAGCAGTGTACCCGGTCAGTATGAATATAATGGTAAGTAGAGTGTCGATCACTAAGAGTGGAACGTATTATCTAGTTATTCTAATCAGTATTTTAATATCCTAAGTTAGCTATACAATCTAATCTAACGCAAGGGGGTTCAGCCTGAGAGACTGGCACGGTTTGGTTATGATTAAATAGAGAACTAAACTAATGAGCACGAATCAGCGATTAGCACACACATACACAGATAGATACTTGAGACAATAAGAAGACCTGTCCTGATAATTAAGTAGCTTGTCACTTGTTTTATTGCTAGTTTTATATGAAGTGTATATAATTAACCCTTTCTCGTTGGCTCTAATCTTATCGGCGAGTAAACCCTTAATGATCACTTATGTCTATCCTACTATCCTAGAATATTGAGCATTTGTGATGCCCACGTTTCGTATACGCTAGACGATAACTCATTTTCAAATCTGAACTACCCATCAATTGCAATTTCAAAATACAAAAGGATAGAGATCAGAATAAAAATAAATGGTTAAGGGTTGTTTGGACATATTCGGTCTAAGGAATTGTTTGGACAGATTCAGTCTAAGGGGCTGTTTGGACAAACGTAAAATAATTTGGAGGTAGATGAATTTGTATCTTTAATAATAAGTACATGTTCCATTCGTAGCTTTGACCCGCTGTTCGTAGCTTGATCTGCTATTCCACTCGTGAATGCCACTGCAGCTTGTCCCTTTGTGCAGGGTTTCCCGAGCTAAATCTGTTTCACCTAAACTGATAGACAACATACCAGTAGGTCAGATTACATAATATCTATTTAGCCCCGCCTCTTATCCGTTTATTGGTCTCAACGTTGCCATAATTAGTCGATGATGATGGAAGACATGAACTGTATCATTTAAAAAGCACCTAATATTTCCTAACTTTTTATTTCCTCAATTCTAAAATGCATCTGCTGTCGTCTTCCGCTCTTCAACAACCTTTTGTTGCTCCTTCGCATCTTCTTCCCACTCCTAACTTGTCTTTCAAAATGCGCAAGTGTTTGGTCAAGAAAGTAACTGCAAAAGGAATAGTGAGTTATCATGGTTTGCAGAACATTCTGATATTACTAATGATCACAACTTTGAATAGCAAGCATATCCAACCAAAATTTCCAACCACATTTTGTTGCACCTAATTAAAAGAAACTCAAATGTCAAGAGGCATACTTATGCAAAATCAAGCGAAAAAAATCAACTAATATCAATAGCAATACCGGAATACTCAATTCCAATGTACTTAAATAATATACTCAAAGCCAAGTCATATATAACAGTTTAAGAGCTTGCGAAGTAATAAAACTCAAAATGCGAGATCGTATTGGATTTACTTATCAGCTTGTTAATTCAAATAAGCAACAGGTGCTCATTAAAGTTCAAATAGCAAGGCTGGTCCAAATAGCTTATTAAAACAGCTTGTTATACTGATATCTAAACCTGCATTCTAACTCAGTGGCTAGTTTATACTATTAAAAATCAAGGGGGTGTTATGGCCTTACGGGTTAACATCAATCTGTGGATAACATAGGGGCTTATCTCTATACATAATAGCAAAGGACTTCATGTCAGAACTGATACTAAATGATTTAATAATCTCACTTAATTAACACACCAAATCTAATTGAACTGATATTAGTAGTTATAACTGTTATTTTCTTAGGTACACAACCAAACCCAAACCACATTATTCAGATTGACAACTTTTACAAAACCAAAAACAAACCATATTGTGTGGTGATGGGTGCGCGTGTCGTTGCGGTTTAGCAGTATTAAGGCCTACTCAAGTTTTAAATTTATATTTAGCCGACTTATCAATAACACGCACACTTAACGAGCAGTGTACCCGGTCAGTATGAATATAATGGTAAGTAGAGTGTCGATCACTAAGAGTGGAACGTATTATCTAGTTATTCTAATCAGTATTTTAATATCCTAAGTTAGCTATACAATCTAATCTAACGCAAGGGGGTTCAGCCTGAGAGACTGGCACGGTTTGGTTATGATTAAATAGAGAACTAAACTAATGAGCACGAATCAGCGATTAGCACACACATACACAGATAGATACTTGAGACAATAAGAAGACCTGTCCTGATAATTAAGTAGCTTGTCACTTGTTTTATTGCTAGTTTTATATGAAGTGTATATAATTAACCCTTTCTCGTTGGCTCTAATCTTATCGGCGAGTAAACCCTTAATGATCACTTATGTCTATCCTACTATCCTAGAATATTGAGCATTTGTGATGCCCACGTTTCGTATACGCTAGAATAGATAGGCGAGGAAGGGGCATGGCGACCCAAGCAATGCTCAGCTTGACACAGAGGTTATCAATGCACTAATAAAAGTCGCCAAAGACATCAACATATAAACTTTAATTAATGGGAAAGCAATTTTAAGGGGTGCGCATGATATTCCGTAGTCACATGACATCAGCCCATCAATCCTGATGAATTAAAGTGTACTAATACAATAAAACAAAACTACTTAATGAATTGAATACATGCAGGACCTTCTTACAGCTCTTGTGTCTTCGTTCAGGGTGTGTCTTGTGCTGCTAATACGTTTGAATTCGTCTCTGGTTTGGTACTCGTACGTATGGTATCTTGCACACAAAATTCGTCTGACTTTGGGGTATTTATAGTTTCTGTCTGAGGGTTAGATGCGGCGCATAGGATAAGTAGATGCGGCGCATTGACTTAACTTCGCGTGGGGTCCAAGATTAATATATTCAGGAATATTCGTACACCGCCTTAAGATGCGGCGTAACTCCATTTCTCTATGCGGCGCATGTCCTTTGCTGTCTTGGATTGTAACTTGTGAAATCTTGATAGTGATACGCCGTATGTAAGAAGTATGTTGCGGCGTATCTGGAGCAGAATGATCTTGATCTTGTACATTTCAGTAGACTCTTAACATCTTGCTTGTTTTGCTCCATAATTAGTCTAAAATCGCCAAGTTTCACATAATACTTGTTTTTACCTGAGAATTACAAAAGTAAACATTAACGTATCAATTCTCATATATAATATAATAAAACAAGTCAAATAAATAGGACAAATGATGATAATAAAATGTACTTATTTGATTTCATCAAATATCCCCCCACTTGAACTTTACTTGTCCCCAAGTAAACCTTAGAATAAATCTTATGAAAATGTATCCTAAAAGATATTAGGGTTTATTTTTATATTTAAGCATGTATTCGTTTTGTCAAAATTGCACAACCAAACACTTAACGAATTAGAAATAAAATAAAATATTTCGATAAAAGCAAATCTAATCGTTTAACTGTCCAGTCGTGACGAATATTCTATCATAAGCTTGGCAAGTATACGCATCTCCCCCACTAAAGCCAAGGAATAACAAGTCTAAAGCGGTAAAAAGGGTTTGTTGGTTAAGGGTTCATCATCCTTTTTAATCTCTATCGATCTCAAATTCGAGAAAAGGCGACAAAATCACAAATACATGATTGAATCCACGACCACGATACTTGCAATTGCTCAAATCCTTAACTCGAATAGGCTAAAGATAGGACCAAGTAATCTTTACCAATAATATTATATCAAAAAGGGCGAAAAAATCATAAATACATAGCCGAATCCACGACTACGATACTTAAGATTGCTCAAATCCCTAATCTCAATAAATCAAAGGTTTGGATGAAGAATGATATAGGGTATGGATAATATTTGGGATACAAATTGGTGTAAAATGAAAAATAAACAAAACAGATAAATTAAAATCCTAAGTGTGGTAAATTACTTTCCCAACCATCCCATGAATAAGACTCATATCACTGAATAACTCACGCTTTAACACTTGAAACACACGCTTTAGGTAGACACGAATTATACTCAACAAAATCTCAATCAAAGAATAATCCTAGTTGGCGTTCCCATAACGGCCAACTCCCATTCAATCCATAAATATAATATACAACAAATAGTGGTGATATCTCCCACTTAATACAAAACTTTACATAAGTTGGTTAAAACAAACTTCCAACTTTTCCTTTTCTATTTTTTCGATTTTTTTTTTTTTTTTTTTTTTTTTTTTTTTTTTTTTTTTTTTTGACATCAACATATATGTGTAAAATTTAACAACTTTTCTATCACTATTTTTTCGGATAATTTTTCCATACTCTTCATACTTTCAGAAATAACTGTAATAGTGAAAGTAGTAAACACACGAAAAATAAACTCAAAGTTATACAATATTTACTTTCATACCAATTGCATTGTGCAATTTCCCGACCTAACCAAAGATAATGAATTACGCACGCGAACACAGGTAATGTAAGGAAACACACTTTGCCTAAAGCAATTAACCACGGATTTTAATCTACAGGGTAGGCTAAGGTGTAAGGGTGTATCGAAACATTATAACAAAGGTGTAAGAAACGAAAGGAATGACTCTAAGGGTTTTTCTAGGGGTATCTTACTCTAAAAGCGAGAGTAACAAAAAGGGTTTATACGGGGGTTAACTAACCAGTGTAGTTAGTTAATATCACATAACATATAAAGGCTATTTGGGTGTAATCCTAGAAATTTACCAATTTAGACAAGTCACTCCAACTATATAGATAATACTTATTATGGTGGTCTCGAATAGTATACAAGCCAAGTTCTAAAGTTTACAAGTCACCGGCACACTCATAGATTTGTGAATTTTGATAAGTTCACAATTTTTGGAAATAATGTTATGTGTGCAGCTATGTAATTTAGACTTTAAACAAAAACATGCTAAAAATTTTTAAATTTTGATATATTAAGCGCATTTTAAGCATATTTTGAAAAAGTTTAGGACAAGTAAGTGTTCTAATTCTCCAACCCCCCACTTAAGTTAAACAACGTCCTCGTTGTTTGTGTCAAAGGTTAAAAACTGGAAAATAAAAGAATTAAAACAGAAAAACTCCCCTGAGATTTGCTCGGTATGATCCTCCATTATTCGTATAAGAGCAAAAATCAACTTTCTTGTGGATTAGAACGTTTAAGCTTCATAGATGATGTATCCACAGAAATGCAGGAATCTATAATACCATATAAGCTTTAACACACCTGAGTTAAGAAGGTTCAAACTTGCATAATACATTAGTAGTTAGTAAAAATAAAACTTAAAAAATTAAACTGTAAATCATCAGGTCAGTCGATACGCCGTATCTTATGGAAGAAGATACGCCGTATCGAGCCTGGAATAAATACGAATCAGAATAAAAGATGCGTCGCATCCTTAACCAGGGATGCGCCACATTAAATAAACTGACAAAAAGTTTTAATAGTTCAGAAAAATAAAATGTAGAAAAAATAAAGATAGATATGATCTGTACATTTGATATGCCGCATCTCATGGAAGGAGATGCGCCGCATCGAAGTGCAAGTTTGACAGACTCGATACAAAATCAGAAAATAACACAAAAGATAAGCATGGGTTGCCTCCCACGAAGCGCTTGTTTTTGTTCGAGTCACGAGCCTGACTCCACCCTTATTTACTGTGTATTAAGGTGTTGTTCCCCCCACTTGGGATCAAGTGCGGGTGATAATAGCAATAAACACGAAAAGAGTGTAAATTTGCTAGTAAAGATGGAAGAAATAAATAAAGATCATACCTTGGCAATATATGTACATCTTTCCTATCCTTACCCGGTTTGGTTGATAAATTGGATGACTTGACCATTCCATCTGAAAGAGTAGTGTGTTGAGGAAAAATGAGTCTCCTTTCTTCTTGGTTAGTCTCTTTGGTAGTAAGGCGTCCCTTGACTTCCGCAGAAGATGAGAAAGGGTCTTTGGCAAGTAAAAGTTCGAGTTCCTCTATATCCTTCATAGGGTCGAAATCATCATCTTCATCAATCATAGCAATGTCTAAGAGCTCATCACCAAACTCTTTCTCGAGCTCCACCAAAAACGGGTTGATCACAGGCGCTTCATGTGCTTCAATAGGTAGTTTAATAAATTTCACCTCATCATTTTTTTGTTTTGCAACCTGTTTAGGAAAACTAGCTAGATTATTAGTAACGGGATTAATAATATTAAATAAATTTGTACCACTTTGTGTTGTAAGTGACTCCAATTCATCTTGTGAATCTCCATCTTTAACTAGTGGTCTTGCAATTTCAGCATCGTCCCGAATTTCATTTTTAAACAAGTCATCCCAGATTTCTTCAAAATCCCTCGTTGGGTCAAAATCTGGTTGAGGTATGTCATCATATACAATTGCGTCAAATGGTTCAAAATCAAAATTAGAATACTTTTCATCTTCATCCGATGGATTGTCTAATGGTGGTAATACGATTGCAGAATATTCTTCAACGTAAGGTTCCGTATACACATCATCTTGTGCAATCTCCGGAGAAAAAGTACTATCAATAACAATTGCCGGAATTGGTTTCACGGTATATGAATCTTCTTCATCATCATTTGACATACACCAAGTGTGTTGAAATGGCAATTTGTTTCTTTCTTTCCTTGACTTTTCTTGTCCTAAAATCAAGTATTCTTCCATAGTGATTTCTTTCGTCTCAATGACTTGTGCACCATATCTTGCTCTTTTCCAATCATACACCTGATTATTGCTCAAGGCTCTTTCCTCTTTGAACTTGACATATTCTTCCATTGTAATATCCGGATCGTCCATCTTCCTGAAATAAAACTTACTCGTGCAAAAGAAGAGTGAAACAATCAAAGTAAAATAAAATTTGCTGATATCTGTAGACGATGCGCCGTATCCAGAAAATTGGATACGCCATATCTTATTACATTAAAATTTAATCAGACTTTTATTCAGAAAACAGATACACCGCTTATAATTTAGAATGCGCAGTATCAAGTTTAAATTATCAAAAATCGATTATATTTATTAAAATTAAATGTGTCGTATTAACAAAAGCTAATGCGCCGTATTTTCGTTATGTTTCAAAATACAAGATTTTTTATTTAGAAGATGCGCCGTATCGATAAAAATCGATGCGTCGCTTTTGTTTAAAAATTCAAAAAAACTGTTTTTAATTTAAATAGAAAATACGCCATATCTGTGAAAACAGATGCGTCGTATGGCGTTAGTGTAGACGTATGGTCTGGACTGACCCACGACAAGTGGGCCAGGCCCGGCAGACATCGGCCCACTCTACGCTTAAACCCTAATCCATGCCCTATAAATATAGGGGTGGAATCCCCTTCTTGAGGGAGGACAGGACGGATGATAATATACTCAATAAGTCAATCGACTGACAACACAACAACCCCTACTTCAATTCATATACATCGTACAATATATATATATTCCATGCCATGCATGCCATGATGATTAATATATTATATAATGTATTCAACGTACGTATGGTATATGATGATTAATATACTATATCGCATCGATACTAACTTGACCGTCGGAGGTGGATCCCGGGGCCACGGCCTCGGGTCCACTCTTAACGGGTTCTCTTTGTTGAACAGGTCTAATCAGGGCTCGAGAAGGCGACTAACGGCCCAGGGAGAGTCGTCTAATCAGTCCGCGCTAGATTATGTATCAACAGATTGGCGCCATCCGTGGGACCCGACAAGTTTAGTTGTCTCACATCACCGGAAAGCAACCATCGAGTTCCAAAGCCGGTATTGTGATCTTTTTAAATTAGTAATAAAAAGATATCCCTCGTACTGCTATACTAAAGTCATACTGCTAGATAACAAGGAGCGCTTTTATATCTATAATTGAGGTACCTTGTACTGTTTATCGATTTGATGCCATTATTATATATACGTGGAATAAATTTTGTCATGCGCCATTATTGGTAGAAGTTAATATAAATCGACAAGTTGTTTTCTGCTACTGTATCGATTTGTTGTTTTTCTGCTAGTGTCACGTACACCCTATTGCATGTTTCTTTTAAATCGGTAAAGATTTTATGTAAATCTTTTAAATTGGTAAACACGATTTTATCTATAACGCACTAAGTCCGCACGATCGGACCTACTTTATCTTTTAGCCGCGAACAACGCAGTCACGATAAATCTACCCGCGTTAGGCCATGCGTCCGGACATCTTCGCAGATCGGCGTCATGAGCGCACTGTCACGTACAGGCACCACGATGCTAGTCAATCGCCATGAGCGCACTGGACAAAAGCCGTGGTCATCTGCGATCATCCACAAACGTTAGTCTATGCGGTCACGATACATCCATCTGCGTCTGTGCGTGCAATTGAAACTATTAGTCGCGGTCATGGTACATCCATCCGCGCCATTGTTTTTATTATAATAAAAAAGAAAACGATCATGAGCGTACTGCGTTCGCAGATTAGCTACGTGCTACTTCTTTTATGTAGTTTGTAAAACCTCACGCTAGGTGTAATTCGCACTACTACTTCTCTTATGTGTTAATTTTACATGCTATGTGCTATATATATGCTATGCGCTAATTTTTTATTTCATTATCTTTTATATGTTGCGATTCGCGGCATATACTTCTAATATTTGCATTAAGTATTTTTCAGGATTTGGATAACTAAGTTTAATGCTCCTACATGAGTAGCACCATCAAACTTGGGGGGCTACCAGGGTATACACTGTTTCCGTACGCGTCACGCAGGTATATTTGGAAGCAGATTGTACGAAAGAGGTATTGCAAGCCAGCGCGCACTTCTGTCGCGTACACCGCGCACCTATGTCGGTGGTAAAGACGGATGTAATGTTCGCACCTCGTCTGCGCACAGCGCACATCTTTGTCGCGCACTGCGCGCACCTCTGCCACAGAAGCACGTCTTCTGTTGCACCTCCTTGTCGCGCACAGCGCGCACCTCTGCCACAGAAGCACGTCTTCTGTCGCACCATGCTGCACCGCTACTGGTACAAAAGGTACGCCCTTACCCAGGATGCAGCATACGGAATCCACCTTCACCATTGTGAGACAATCACAATCGCAATGTCAATGTTACTCAATTCGCGCCAACAAGGACGCGCCTACAAATTCGCGCCAACAAGGACGCGCCAACATGGTCATCACGCACTGCACCACAGACCCAGTGCGCACTGTCGCATTTGGGCTGCGCGTTATGGTCATGCCGTCATAGTTGGTTGGGCCTACGCGGCCACGAACAGGACTTAAGTTTAGCATAACATAGCCACGCACTATGTCGTACTAAACTTGGGGGGCTTGTAGACATATGGTCTGGACTGACCCACGACAAGTGGGCCAGGCCCGGCAGACATCGGCCCACTCTACGCTTAAACCCTAATCCATGCCCTATAAATATAGGGGTGGAATCCCCTTCTTGAGGGAGGACAGGACGGATGATAATATACTCAATAAGTCAATCGACTGACAACACAACAACCCCTACTTCAATTCATATACATCGTACAGTATATATATATTCCATGCCATGCATGCCATGATGATTAATATATTATATAATGTATTCAATGTACGTATGGTATATGATGATTAATATACTATATCGCATCGATACTAACTTGACCGTCGGAGGTGGATCCCGGGGCTACGGCCTCGGGTCCACTCCTAACGGGTTCTCTTTGTTGAACAGGTCTACTCAGGGCTCGAGAAGGCGACTAACGGCCCAGGGAGAGTCGTCTAATCAGTCCGCGCCAGATTATGTATCAACAGTTAGGGTTTAGAAAAATTTCTTATTAAAAACACAATACGCCGTATCTTGGGGAAAGATGCGTCGTACTCGAATTTATTCAACGCGTTGTATTTTATAAAAATTAAACGCAATACGCCGTATCTGTGAAAACAGATGCGCCGTATCGTTTGTATTAGCACAGTACAACGATAGCAGAATGCAGAAAAATACAGAAAATAAAAAATAAAAATAAGAACAAACAAAAAGAAACAAAAATTACAGAAAATAAAAACACACAAAAACAGAAAATATGCAAATAATGAATGCAATTTATCTAATATACAACGGGTTAGTGGTTAGAATCTAAAAAAAAAACTAAAAAGAAAAACCTAATTAAAATACTAATCAAATTAACAGATAATAACAATTCACTCCCCGGCAGCGGCGCCAAAAACTTGATGGGTGCGCGTGTTGTTGCGGTTTAGCAGTATTAATGCCTACTCAAGTTTTAAATTTATATTTAGCCGACTTATCAATAACACACACACTTAACGAGCAGTGTACCCGGTCAGTATGAATATAATGGTAAGTAGAGTGTCGATCACTAAGAGTGGAACGTATTATCTAGTTATTCTAATCAGTATTTTAATATCCTAAGTTAGCTATACAACCTAATCTAACGCAAGGGGGTTCAGCCTGAGAGACTGGCACGGTTTGGTTATGATTAAATAGAAAACTAAACTAATGAGCACGAATCAGCGATTAGCACACACGTACACAGATTGATACTTGAGACAATAAGAAGACCTGTCCTGATAATTAAGTAGCTTGTCACTTGTTTTATTGCTAGTTTTATATGAAGTGTATATAATTAACCCTTTCTCGTTGGCTCTAATCTTATCGGCGAGTAAACCCTTAATGATCACTTATGTCTATCCTACTATCCTAGAATATTGAGCATTTGTGATGCCCACGTTTTGTATACGCTAGAATAGATAGGCGAGGAAGGGGCATGACGACCCAAGCAATGCTCAGCTAGACACAGAGGTTATCAATGCACTAATAAAAGTCACCAAAGACATCAACATATAAACTTTAATTAATGGGAAAGCAATTTTAAGGGGTGCGCATGATATTCCGTAGTCACATGACATCAGCCCATCAATCCTGATGAATTAAAGTGTACTAATACAATAAAACAAAACTACTTAATGAATTGAATACATGCAGGACCTTCTTACAGCTCTTGTGTCTTCGTTCAGGGTGTGTCTTGTGCTGCTAATACGTCTGAATTCGTCTCTGGTTTGGTACTCGTACGTATGGTATCTTGCACACAAAATTCGTCTGACTTTGGGGTATTTATAGTTTCTGTCTGAGGGTTAGATGCGGCGCATAGGATAAGTAGATGCGGCGCATTGACTTAACTTCGCGTGGGGTCCAAGATTAATATATTCAGGAATATTCGTACACCGCCTTAAGATGCGGTGTAACTCCATTTCTCTATGCGGCGCATGTCCTTTGTTGTCTTGGATTGTAACTTGTGAAATCTTGATAGTGATACGGCGTATGTAAGAAGTATGTTGCGGCGTATCTGGAGCAGAATGATCTTGATCTTGTACATTTCAGTAGACTCTTAACATCTTGCTTGTTTTGCTCCATAATTAGTCCAAAATCGCCAAGTTTCACATAATACTTGTTTTTACCTGAGAATTACAAAAGTAAACATTAACGTATCAATTCTCATATATAATATAATAAAACAAGTCAAATAAATAGGACAAATGATGATAATAAAATGTACTTATTTGAGTTCATCATGTGGTTTAACTATTATATTGTTTGTTTCTTGGTTCATTTTTGGTTGGGCAATGTTTTTTTTTCAATTATAGTAAAGAGAATTATCACCTTCAACAATGGGCGGTCCATTTGGGATGTTCCAAATCCTCTGAAACAGAAGGATGATCTTCAAGATTCTCCATATTATTTGAATTGCTTTGTTCTTCCGATGAGCAGTCACCACAATTTTCGCAGTCCGGGGTTCAGCTAGACTAATAGCAGAACTTTGCGCAGCAGCATCAATCATTTTACTTGCATCCTGGGTGGTGACCTGCTTTCTTTCATTGACAAACATCTTCAAATTTAAAACTGGTGGTTGTGGCAGTTTAATTGGGTGCAACACTGTCCTTTTTGAAGCATCAAAGTTTAATATTCCTGTTAACAAATCATGACCACCATGATCTGAACCACAAACTCTTTCTTCAACGTCAGATTTATGGCAACTGGCAGCAACAACCTTAACGGCTCATTTCATCTATCATATTAAACGCTTATAACATATCATCATTCTTACAGAACCATGAAATTATAGAGCGGCAAAGGGATGTCAATATTCAACATTGAAGACACATACACACAGTTATGCAGTGGTCAAATGTAAAAGTACTAATGTTTTGCAGCCACAAAAATACTAACATAAAGGTACGAAATAATAATGTGGAGACACAAAAATTACCTTGGACAACAGATGATCTTTAGCAAGCTTATAGTTACTATCAACATGATTCTTTGCAACAACACGTTCATCCGCCCCAAATATATACCATTTAGACCAGTCTACTGTCTTGTTATAAGGCGCTCCACACAAATTCCTGTTTTTAATTTGAAAAATTATTCGCCCAAACATCGCAATTCAAACACATAAGGATTGATCAAACACATTAAAGATTTAGACTTTCACCTCATCAAGTTAATACGCGAACAACCGTATAAAACAATGGCTAA
This sequence comes from Artemisia tridentata subsp. tridentata, assembly GCA_021014915.2. Classification (NCBI taxonomy): domain Eukaryota; kingdom Viridiplantae; phylum Streptophyta; class Magnoliopsida; order Asterales; family Asteraceae; genus Artemisia; species Artemisia tridentata. The sequence goes on along the minus strand of CP139507.1, from coordinate 245,617,821 downwards.
AAAACCTCGTTCTTTAAGCGATGCTTCTATTAATTCCCCTAGATACCCCGTTAAGTCGGTGCTAAGTTCTTCCAACTTCTCAGGAATCCTCACCTCACCCCTGTCCTTTTTTGACTCCAAAAATGCAATCTTTTATAAACCATTTTCGTTCCTGAAGTACGTAAAGTATCTTATGTGGTCATTATAAACATATGAACTTGAAATAACTGATAGTTGTATGATCAATAATAGGACCCAAAAACATACAACAAAATTACCTTTCATCAGAATCTGACTATTTACGAAGAAAGAAACCAACATTAATGTTCTTGAGCAATTGATTACCCTTTAGTTGACCAAAGATTTTATGAGGTCCAGTTTTCTTGCTTCTTTATCTGTTAAAGTTCATCAAACACATTATGAGCATGAATCAACTCATCACAAAATAGTCAATTTAGCATCATCTACATCAAATACACATGAACCTGACAACCCATAAATTGAAAAATCATCAAATGCAATAACTTCATGATACAGTAAAGTAATGTAAAATCTCATAACACATATATAATTAGCACCACTTTAGTCAAATATAATTAAATCAATAAAATAACAAAAAAGGTGAATACTTTTTATACCTATTGAAACTGATATGAAGAGATTTGTCGAAATCTTCACCATGAATGGTTTGCATTCTTTTTTGTTGTGACTGAGGATGGTATTCTCTTTGGTTGTAATGAATGGTTTCTTTTCATCTTCATGTATGGTTCCTATTCATCTTCCTCCATAAATGTCGTGCACAATTATGTGGTATTATGTTTGGAGATGCCTGAAAATCAATATGTGCATATTAATGGAGATGCCTGAGTTGCCTGAAAATCAATGTTGAAGACTGCAAATGATACCATCAATTCGTGAGCCATTTATTATGACCACTTTGCATTTATAAGACTGCTCAATCTTTTAGTATATAAGATGTATTATTTTAATATAATGAGCTTACAAATATATATATATATATATATATATATATATATATATATATATTATATATATATATATATATATATATATATATATATATATATATATATATATATATATGTATATATATATATATATATATATCATATTAATTAAAGCCATGAAAATATGTGGTCATTTAAAAGAGAAGGCCCACTTATGTCAGAATAACACTTGAATCAAACATGACACCCACCATTTTTATATGAAATGAGATTTTTGGGCTGATTTCATTTTCCCAATCAATCAACTTGTACCAAACGTGTAATTATGGATATCATTCAAATCCAACAGTGGGATACCCCCGAACCAAACTGGCCCTTAAATTCAAGGGATTGTTATTATCTTTTATTTATCTCTACTACTTATAATTAGGGGTGGCAATTCTTGACACGACACGATAAACGACACGAACCCGACACGAAGTTAAACAGGTTTGGGTAAAAAATAGGTCAACCTGTCTAACCCGTTTAATAAACGGGTCGTGTTTGGGTTGAGTAAGTATTATACAGGTCAACCCGTGAACCCATTTAAGTATATAAGCCACTAAAATTAAAGTATATAAGCCACTAAAATTAAAGTATGTAACTTAGATTTTATGTTGGATTTGGATTAAATGTATTTTGTTATGTACTTAATATATGAGTGAATTACGATTATATTCAAATATCATTGAAATTGTCGTGTAGTTATTCTATATTATTTTTATCATTTTTTAGATCCTTATATAATATTTTGCATTTTAACTAGTTAAATCGACAAACCAATAACCTTATCCACCGCTTGACCTATTTACTTAAACAGGTTAAACGGGTCACAAATGGGTTACACATGTTATGCAGGTCTAGGTTAGGGTTGAGTTTCTTGACACGATTAATAAATGGGTTGTGTTTGGGTAGAGGTTAAAATAACACACCAACCCGCCAACCCGAATAGGTCAACCTGAACACGACTCGATTGTCACCCCTACTTTTAATGCATGCATACGCATTATTTAAACTTATAATGCTTAAAATTTGAGTAATAATGATTACCTATAATATCCATTAAATTCAAATGCATAGATGACAATTTTACTATTTTACTTTCCATTTCAAAACAACTTTAAGTCACACGATTGCTCTATCATTATCAATCTCTACTAAAATATCAACTTTTTAAATTGCAAGTTTCTAATATTGGTTAATCTCTACGTGTTTATCAATTTAAAAGAAAATACATAGTTTATCTATCAATACAAATTTACACAAGTTGCTCTTATTAAAAGTGAATGATATTTTTTAAAACTTAAAAGCTTAAATTTCAGTAATGTTAATGGACTATTATACTTCTGATTATAAATGGTAACATCATCTACAACTAAATTAATATTTTAAATATTGTTTAATCCTTAAACTGTTATCATTTTTTGTTTCTAACCCACGAACTTCTTTCTCGCAGTGATTACGAATTGAACCCATAAGTTTTGCATCAAGAGTCAAACCATAATCACAATTTCGCAATGTAACACCCCAAATTTTACAAATTTATCAGAATAATATTTTATTGACTTTAGAATAATTAGAAAAGTCTTTCCGTTAGTATTTAGTATAAATAAGAACTTGTCACGCAAATAGTTAATGAAAAAATACTAACTGTGCAAAGGATTTAACGGTACTGACTAACGGTGCAAAGTTAAGTTGTGGGTTGAAATTACAAGTATGCCATTATGGCTTAATATACTCCTTGTGTCCAGATTTCTACTCATAGATATACGTGTTATGCTTAGAGAAAAGAGTGGGAAATTTTAGAAAAGATTTACCAAGAAGAAATCATCATTTTGATAATTTAGCATGGATTTTTGGAGTAACTATGTTAGATACAAGATGTTATGAGCCTCGTTAACTAATCCCCATCAAAGGTATGTGATTATTTTCAATTTGATTTCAATATTTGTTGGGAATTAAATATTCTGAAGTTTAAGTATCGGGAAAATCTCTCAAGTGATTAAGTCTGGTAGCAGTAGAGTTAAGTCTGCTGGTTATCTGCTGGTTAAGTCTGGTCGTTGAAGTTAAGTCTGGTGGTTAAGTCAAGTGTTAAATTCTGGTGACTAACAGAGTTAAGTCTGCTTGATGAAGATATTAAGTCTGGTTGACTGAAAGTCAATAATACACGGTAGATAATATCTTACCCCATGTGCTCAGTCCTTATCTTATATTCTCAGAACAAGTTGTAAACTTAGATACATGTTGTATCTTAGTTACTGAAATACATTAGCTATCAAGTAGCTCGATAAAGTTTGACAAGACTTAACATCATTGTAAAGATCTTCTTGGACTATAAAAGAAGATCTTAGTTTAGTTCTAGTTATCAAGTGACACAAGTAACTTAAAATTGTAATAACTGTTAAGAACAAACACAAACAATATCACAAGATATAGAAACATAAGATTCAAGGTTGTAACCCTAGTGATAACTCAAGATCACTCGTATTATTATCTTAATAATATTGAATCGTTTGGTGATAAGCTTTCATTGTTCATTGTCATATAACAAACATAACTGTTCCATTTCCATAACCATAATAACCTTCTAAGTGTGATTAAGTAGATTCTGCATACTTAATCATATTTACTCAATATATCATATACACAAAGTTGCAAAGGTTTAACCACCTTACAGTGTATCGAATCCTAACAAGTGGTATCAGAGCAGGTTGATATTAGTTGATTTAGAAGAAGAAGCTTAAGAAATGGATGTTCAAGATACTGCTACAAATGTTGCAGCAAAGTTGCCCATGATCAAACATAATGAGTTTGAGTTATGGAGGTTGAGAATTGAGCAATATTTCATGGTTCAAGATTATGCTCTTTGGGATATCATTCTGTATGGTGATTCATTTACACTAGGTTATACAAATATTATTCTTGAAGGCAAAACTGAAAGGAGAAGGAATACTGGACCAGCTAACAATGATGAAAAGATACAATAGAGGAATGATCAAAAGGCAAGAAACTTATTGCTTATAACCATTCCTGGTGAACAAATGCTATCCTTTAGCAAGTATCCAGATGCAAAAACTCTTTTTGAAGAGATTTGTGCATGGTTTGGTGGTAATGAAACTACCAAGAAAACACAGAAGACATTGCTAAAACAACAATTTGAAAACTTTAGTTCAAATAGCAATGAATCACTTGATAAGCTGTTCTCAAGATTACATAAGCTTGTCAGTCAGTTAGCTATGTTGGGTGTTGAGATAGCCAAGGAAGATCTCAACATGAAGTTTTTGAGAAGCCTACCTGATGAGTTCCATACTCATGTGGTTGTCTGGATGAACAAGCCAGACATTGAAACCATGAAACTCAATGATTTGTACAACAACTTCAAAATTGTTGAACAAAGTCTAAAGAAGTGTGGAATCTATAGTACTAGTTCAGGGAATGTGGCACTCTTGCCATCTCCTAGTATTAGTAAGTCAAATGAGGTAGATGAAGAAATAGGTGTTTCTACTGCTATCCATGGTGGTCCTTCTACTAGTTCACAAAAGAATGCTGCTGGACTTGGAGATCCGATGTTCTATGTATTCATGTCTAGTCAAACTAGTGGTTCTCCTCTAACTCATGAAGATCTTGATCAGTTGGAGGATAATGATTTGGAAGAGATAGACATCAAATGGCAGGTTGCTTTACTTAGCATAAGGGCTAAGAAGTTCTGGCAAAGAACTGGTAAGCAGATTACCATTGATGGTAATGAAACTGCTGGATTTGATAAGAAGAAAGTAGAGTGTTTCAACTGTCACAGGTTAGGACACTTTGCTAAAGAATGTAGAAACCCAAGGAAGCAGGATAATAGAAGCACATGGTATAGGAAAGAGAAGAAGAAGGAAGTCACAGTTGAAGAACCAAGGGCTATGCTAGCCATAGATGGTGTTAACTATGATTGGAGCTTCATGGCTGATGAAGTGGAAGCACCAACAAATGCTGCACTGGTGGCCACTGAGACTGCTCTAATGGCCTTTTCTGATTCAGAGGTAAACTCCATAATTAAATGTACTGAATCATGCTCTGCTCTTAAAGCTTATGAAGATCTTAAAAAGAGATTTGATGATCAACTAGAACAGTTATATGATGCATTAGCCAACTTAGGTAATCATAAAAGAGGTATATCTGTTGTTGAAAAACAACTTGTACATTTTCAAGAAAATGAGTCTAAGTTTACTGATGACATGAATGCTCTCCAAAGAAAAATAGATTTTCAAGCTGAAATAATTTGTTCAGAAAGAGCATCATTAGCTAAAGCCCTAAATAACAGTGAAAATGTTAAGATAACAGTAGATGCTTTAACTTATGCCTCAGAGGGAATTAATAAGATTTGGGAAGCTTAAGTAATCAATAAAGCTAAGTCTGGTTTAGGATATAAATATGTTCCTCCACCATACAGAGGTGTTCCTTCACCTCCAGGTATTGACCTAGTACACACAGGTTTTGCTGAGTTTCAAAAACCAATTATAGAATATGGTTCTAAGTCTACTAAGGGTCCTAAGATAGAAAAAGTAAGTGAGAGTTTAAATAAAACTTCACTTCCTGAGGACAAGGTGTCCTTTGTTAAGAAATCAGATGCTATAGTTTTTGAGGATTGTACAACTGATAGTGATGAAGATGAACAGGTTATGTCTAAACCTGAAAAAGTTAAGAAAGCAGGAACAAAGGTTCCTAAAGTGGTCAAAAAGGATACTGTTAGGCCTAAATTAAACATTAAACATGTTAGGCAACCAGTTAAATATTGTGAACAATATAGATCCACTAGCAAGCCCAGAGGTAACCAAAGAAATTGGAATAACCTCAAGTATAACCAATTAGGCGATGACTTTTCTTTTTACAACAAAGCTTGTTATACATGTGGTAGTTTTGACCATCTTGCAGCTTTCTGCAACAAATGGGTATCTGGGTATGCAAACAGTAGAGTGAACTACAAAAGGCAAACACCTAAACCTCACTTTCACTCTAATTCTAATGTTAACAGAACTAAACCCAAAACAGTCTCTGTTAAGTCTGGCTTCAATAAAGTTAATTCTGCTAGACCATATATGACTGTTTACGCAAAATCAACAGCTAAGGGTGCAAAAACATCTTACAAACATGCACCAAAGACTGTTCAAAGGCCCATTCACACAAAAGCAGTGGTCCAAAAACAAGTTTGAAAATAAAATGGGACAACTACAAAGCCAGCAGTTAATTCTGCTAAGCCAATAGTTAATTCTGCTAGGCAAGTAGTTAATTCTGGTAGGCAAGTAGTTAAGTCTGCTGCTTGGGCAAAGAGGGCCAATGTTGTTAAGGCCTCAGCATGTTGGATTCTTAAATCCAATGTTGCATCAACTGTTCTCAAGAGATTAAATTACATTGATGCAAGAGGCAGATCCAAGTCAGTAATGGCTTGGGTCCCCAAAAGAAACTAATACTTCTCATTTCTGTGCAGGAACATTCAATTGATCAACAAGAGGATCAAGGATACTCAGATAGTGGATGTTCAAGGCACATGACAGGCAACAAGTCCTATCTTTCTGATTTTCAAACATTAGATGGTGGCTATGTTACCTTTGGAGGAGGTGTTGGTGGCAAAATTTTCGGTAAAGGTACCATTAAAACTGGAAATTTAGATTTTGAAGATGTTTACTATGTACAAGAGCTAAATTATAATCTTTTTAGTGTCTCACAAATGTGTGACAAAAAGAACAAAGTTCTTTTCTGTGACACTGAATGTCTTGTACTTTCTCCTGATTTTAAGATGCCTGATGAAAGTCAAGTACTTCTTAAAATTCCGAGAAAGGGCAATATGTACAGTGTTGACATGAAGAACATTGTTCCCAAAAAGGATTTAACTTGTCTTGTTGCAAAGGCCACATTGGATGAATCAATGAAATGGCATAGAAGGCTTGGTCATATTAATTTCAAAACCATAAATAAAATTGTTAAGAATGGTTTGGTAAGAGGTTTACCTCACAAAAGATTTGAAAATGATCAAACATGCATTGCTTGTCTTAAAGGCAAACAACACAAAGCCACTTGTAAGCCCAAGATTTTTAACTCTATCAATCAATCATTGTTTATGCTTCATATGGACTTATTTGGACCTGTTTCAGTAAGTAGTATAATGCATAAGAGATATTGTCTTGTTATAACTGATGACTATAGCAGATTTACATGGGTTTTCTTTTTAGGTTCTAAGGATGAAACTTCTAGCATTCTTAAGACATTCATTACACAGATAGAAAACCAAGTAGACAAGAAAGTGAAAGTCATTAGATGTGATAATGGGACAGAGTTTAAGAATAGAGTTATGGATGATTTCTGCAAACAAAAAGGTATTAGGAGAGAATTTAGTGTTGCTAGAACTCCACAACAGAATGGTGTTGTTGAGAGAAAGAATAGAACACTAATAGAAGCTGCTAGAACTATGTTAGCTGATTCTAAGCTACCTATAACTTTTTGGGCTGAAGCAGTTAACACTGCTTGCTATGTCCAGAATAGAGTTTTAGTTGTACAGCCTCACAATAAGACATCATATGAACTTTTTAGAGGTAGAACTCCTGCAATAGGATTTCTTAGACCTATGTCATGTGACAATTTTCAATACCTTAGACCATTTAGGAAAATTCGATGGTAAAGCAGATGAAGGATTCTTTGTTGGATATTCTCTTAATAGCAAAGCATTTAGAGTATACAACACCAGAACTAGGATTATAGAGGAAAACCTACATGTGGAGTTTTTGGAGAATAAATCCAATGTAGAAGGTCAAGGACCAACATGGCTATTTGATCTTGAGACACTAACCAAATCAATGAATTATGTGCATGTTGTTGCAGAAACAAATAATTTTTCAGGTTCACAAGCAACAGATTAGGCAAGGTTAGAAAAGGAGACAAACCAAGATCATGTTTGGATGCCAATATGGTCAAGTACAAGTGTGGAATCAACTTCAACAATTGGTGAATCTTCTTCTGGTAAAGCTAAAGAAGATGTTGAAGATGAAAGCAAAGAAGATGGAGCAAAGGAACAAGAAAATAGTTCTGCTATCAATAATGCTGCTGAAACAGACTTAACTGAAGAAGCAGAATTAACAAAGGAAGCAAAATTAACAGACGATGAGGTGGATTTGAGCAATCTCCCACCAAAATATCATGTTCCACTTACACCACACACCAAAATTCACAAAGTCCACTCCCTAGAAAATGTGATAGGAGATGTACAATCAGGGGTGAACACAAGGCAACAACTGATGTCTTCAGACCAACAAGGGCTTCTTGATGCCCTTTATGCTTCAAAACAGCATGAGTTTTCAAACTCTTGCTTGTTTGTATGTTTTCTCTCACAAGCTGAACCAAAGAACATTCTGAAAGCCTTAGATGATTCAAGCTGGGTAGAAGCTATGCAAGAAGAGCTTCTTCAGTTCAAGATTCAGAAAGTTTGGGTGCTAGTTGATTTACCTAAGGATGCAAAGGTAATTGGCACTAGATGGGTTTTCAAGAATAAAAGGGATAAAAGGGGAATAGTGATTACGAATAAGGCTAGATTAGTAGCCCAAGGGTATACACAACAAGAAGGTATAGACTATGATGAATTTTTTGCTCCAGTAGCAAGAATTGAAGCAATTAGGCTTTTCTTAGCTTATGCTTCATTTTTAGGCTTCAAAGTTTACCAAATGGATGTCAAGAGTGCATTTTTATATGGCACAATTGAAGAAGAAGTGTATGTCTCACAACCTCCAGGGTTCATTAATCCTGACCATCCAGACAAAGTGTACAGAGTTGTTAAGGCTCTTTATGGCATGTATCAGGCACCTAGAGCATGGTATGAAACACAAGCTTTCTATTTAAAAGAAAATGGATTTCAAAGAGGAAAGATTGATCAGACACTTTTCATCAAACAGCACAAGAAGGATCTTCTGTTAGTGCAGGTGTATGTGGATGACATTATCTTTGGATCTACAAGGAAGGAGATGTGTTTGGAGTTTGAGAAACTTATGCATGATAAGTTTCAGATGAGTTCCATGGGGGAACTTACATTCTTTTTGGGTTTGCAAGTTAAACAGTGGTATGAAGGCATATTTATTAGTCAAGATAAATATGTTGCTGAGATACTTAGGAAGTTCAACTTTGCTGATTCAAAAATGGCAAGCACACCAATGGATTCTGAGAAACAACTTCCAAAAGATTTAGATGGAGAAAATGTGTATGTACACACATACAGATCTATGATAGGATCTTTGATGTATCTCACATCATCAAGACCTGACATCATGTTCTCTGTTTGTGCTTGTGCAAGATTTCAAGTAACTCCAAAGGTTTCTCATTTAACAGCAGTCAAGAGAATTTTTAGATATCTCAAGGGTCAACCTAGGTTGGGACTATGGTATTCTAGAGAGTCACCTTTTGACTTGGTAGCATTTTCAAATAGTGATTATGCTGGTGCTAGCTTGGACAGAAAGTCAACAACTTCCTTGGGTGTAGACTTATCTCATGGCAGTGTAAGAAGCAAACCATTGTGGCTACTTCAACAACTGAAGCTGAATATGTAGCTGCTGCAAGTTGCTGTGCTCAAGTCCTATGGCTTCAAAACCAACTTCTTGACTATGGGTACAATTTCATGAACACTGTCATTCATATTGATAATAGTAGTACAATTTGCATTATTAAAAATCCAGTACAACATTCTAAAACAAAACACATTGAAATTAGACATCACTTTATAAGAGACTGCAATGAGAAAAGATTAATTCAAGTTCTTAAAATTGCTTCAGAATATAACTTTGCAGATCTGCTAACAAAAGCTTTTGATGTTGGAAGGTTTCAGTACTTGGTAGCAAGTATTGGAATGCTTAATACTTAAATTTTTCAATCTATGTGTTTTTGTATACCAGTGTGGTTAATTCTGGTGATTACTCAGTTAATTCTGGTGGTTACCCAATTAAGTCTGGTAGTTCAATTTTTGTTTGTACTGTTGTCTTTGTAAATTTGTACTAGCTATTACTTTAAAATTGTGTTATTTCATACAGTTAGTCATATGTTTATTCTAATATAAGACAAGTACTTTGTACATTGTTCTTTTGGTTTTAGACTAACAATTTCAGGTATGAACATTTGAGCACAAAGGAAGTTTTCAAGTGAAATGGAAGCAGCAGAATGTTATATCAGTTGCTTACATAACAGGTTTATGATGGACTGAGTTTGGGAATTCTTAACAAAGGTTCACACCTAGGTTAATTAATTCTTTAAAACATCTTTCTTGAAACCTGGTTATCATATTTCACATTGAATTGATGACTTAGTTGATCAGATAGTAACTGATACAACTCACTTTCTATCATTTTATACTTTTAAGTATAATGAGCAAGTCTAAGGACATCGGATAGAAAGAACAGCTAGTAAAAGTGAATCTAACACTTGTGTTAGAGGCAACAATTGCTATGAGCTGGAAACCCTGTCAAGAAAGCCTTTTGAATAGGTTTATCTTTACACAGGCAGTTATTTATAACTGAAAATATTGGTTCTCACACAACCAGAGGTTGCTTTAAACCGAAATTTTGATTAAGTGTCTGTTATACACTTAATCCCTTCAAAATGGTTGAAAGCAGTATGATTTTTCATAATAAAATCATATGCATACTGCTAAAAGTCAATATTTTTCTTAAAAGGATTTTTAGAATAAAAATGACTCAGAAAACCATCAAATGATGGATTATGAGTTATTGCCCCATGAATCACCTCTCATAGGAGTTAACACACCTAGAAGTGATGAGGGCAGTAAATTAAACTCTTAAGGAATTGATGGCTACATGTACAACATTGTCTGATAACAAGTTCTAAGTGATAGCTTAGATGATGGGGAGAGAAATATTTTGGTAAATTGTGAGAGATCTTCTAAACAGGGGAGGAAATGTTATTTGCATCTCAGGGGAGGAAATAAAGCCCAAGGAAGATTAACCAATGAAATGGATGAAATGACAAGAGCATACAAGATGATGACATGGAAGTTGAAAATGACAAGAATAGAGCTGATTCTGGAGTATTATATATATTCAGAAGGGATGAAGCATTCCAAAGGAGAAAGTTCTATCTAGGTCAAAGGAAGAGAGCTTTCAGTTTTAATTTCAGTTCACTACGTTTGTTCATCACTTGCAAAGGCATGCTGATAGATGATTTCACTTGTTGAAACAATCATCCAAGATACACAGCACCATTGCCTCTCATAATTCATCCATCTAAGGAAATTGCACCATCTTTTTGGTCAATGAATGAAGCCTGAAGATGTGTATTGATATTTTTGAAGTCAAAGATCAGAAAGCAAATGAGTTACTGAGTTAGATATTAACCTTTCAGAATAGAAGAAAGTTCAGTCCAAGGGTCTGACTATGAAGTGTTTGAAAGATCTTCACAATTCCTCATTTAATTCAGAAAACATGTTGAAATGGATTCACATGTTTAGGGGAGGATTGTTGGGAATTAAATATTCTGAAGTTTAAGTATCGGGAAAATCTCTCAAGTGATTAAGTCTGGTAGCAGTAGAGTTAAGTCTGCTGGTTATCTGCTGGTTAAGTCTGGTCGTTGAAGTTAAGTCTGGTGGTTAAGTCAAGTGTTAATTCTGGTGACTAACAGAGTTAAGTCTGCTTGATGAAGATATTAAGTCTGGTTGATTGAAAGTCAATAATACACGGTAGATAATATCTTACCCCATGTGCTCAGTCCTTATCTTATATTCTCAGAACAAGTTGTAAACTTAGATACATGTTGTATCTTAGTTACTGACATACATTAGCTATCAAGTATGGTGGTTAAGTCAAGTGTTAATTCTGGTGACTAAAAGAGTTAAGTCTGCTTGATGAAGATATTAAGTCTGGTTGATTGAAAGTCAATAATACACGGTAGATAATATCTTACCCCATGTGCTCAGTCCTTATCTTATATTCTCAGAACAAGTTGTAAACTTAGATACATGTTGTATCTTAGTTACTGACATACATTAGCTATCAAGTAGCTCGATAAAGTTTAACAAGACTTAACATCATTGTAAAGATCTTTTGGACTATAAAAGAAGATCTTAGTTTAGTTCTAGTTATCAAGTGACACAAGTAACTTAAAATTGTAATAATTGTTAAGAACAAACACAAACAATATCACAAGATATAGAAACATAAGATTCAAGGTTGTAACCCTAGTGATAACTCAAGATCACTTGTATTATTATCTTAATAATATTGAATCGTTTGGTGATAAGCTTTCATTGTTCATTGTCATATAACAAACATAACTGTTCCATTTCCATAACCATAATAACCTTCTAAGTGTGATTAAGTAGATTCCGCATACTTAATCATATTCGCTCAATATATCATATACACAAAGTTGCAAAGGTTTAGCCACCTTATAGTGTATCGAATCCTAACAAGATTTATGGTGCAAATTTAGAGGTTTGCTTATTTAGTATGTTAGTCTTGATATGAGACAAGATTGTCAAGTTTGCACATGTTGATGACCATGGATGTTGTTGGCATGATTTTGAATTAGGTTTAATCATGCTACAGTAGTTATGATGTTTATGGTTAAAAACCTATGGCTAAATCACTTTAAAGGTGATGTTGATGTTTCATTTATACACATAAAGGTATGTTTGGCACAAGGCCAAAATAATGCTTAAATTAGTGAAATTGCTTATAGGCCTAATGAAAAATGATCTTAATAAGTTTAATAAGTTGATGTTAAGTTATAAAAGTGATTAGAATTGGTTTATGCCGATTTTTGGTCATTTTGGTGATGTATGAATTTAGGAGAACAAGTGTTGTAGAAAATTTAGTCAACTTTGAAAGATCCTAGAGAATTAACCGTTTGTTGGATTAAGTTGAGGTCAAAATCAAAATTGTATTCTTCTGAGTCTACTTTCTGATGCAATTGGTTTCAGGTTCTAATTCCAAGTTTAAGTGGGTCAAATCTGCAATTTATAGTTGACTGTCCAGAAAACGCAGATTTTGCTATTTTACATAAATTAGCGAAAATGATGTATGTTATATGTACGGATGTTATAGCAGGTTCTATTTTTAGGTGTGAGATTTCTATCAAGTTTTAATATTTATAATTTCTGACTAACCAATAGACTAACACTTATGGGCAGTGTACCCGATCAATGTAGCTAGTGAATGGTAAGCACGGGTCATTCGCAAGGAGTGAGTGAACTAAATCTAAACTAAAGGTATTCTAATTATTTATTCTAATAACGCAAGGGGGTTCTGAGAGATTGGCATGAGTTTGGTAATTCTAATAAACTAATATTAAACTAAGAAATTAAATGAAATAGTGAAATAGAAAGTAAGGTCGAGGTCTTATGATAAGAGAACGTGCTAGGCATGTTAATCATATTAAGTCATAACGATTCATCTACAAGTGCAATGACTAAAATGCTACTTCCGTTGGTGAGTCAGGGAATGTAAACTGAGACTTGAGGAACAAGGATTCGGCCTTGTGAGTACACTCCCTATCAATGGTAGACTAGGCTAGATGGTCATGGTTACCTAGCCCTATGCGTATCCGCCCTTAACCCGATAGTCACAGTGTTAAAAAGCATCAAACACGCATAAAATGGTTCAACTATCAAATATAATTTATCTTGGAAATCACATACAAGTGTAACTACCTAAACCCTCGCGAATGGTCATCTATAAGAGTCTCACGCTAACTTACTTACCTTAAGCATGCAATGACTAACCTAGGGATATGGTCGGCCTCTAGTCCTAATGGTAACCCCACATGAAGCTATGTTATCACGCAAACCTACCACTATAATACGGATCATAAATCACAGAAATGCATCTATAAAATATAATCTAGACAATAGCTACAACACTTCTAGCAAGTAAATGAACGTAAATAAGCACGATAAACATAAGAGATATCCAACTAAAATGCAATTAATCAAGCAAATGAATCAAAATAGCTAAATAGTCATAAACCTGGCTAACACCCAAGGGTGTTAGCCCATAATCTCAGTAACAATACACAATGATTGAATCAAAGCTATACGAATAGAAATCATAATGAAATCGAAACGATAAAACAATGATTAATAAAGGAAAGGAATACTCGAGATTCCCTCCTGGCGATCCGTGGTGTTTCCTGACCTTCCTTGCCTCCTAAAAACGTCTGATGACTCTGTGGTATGTGGTGGTAGTGTGTTGAAACCGGAGGTGTGAGCCCTCTATTTATAATTTTCTGTCTGCCGCCCGATACGGCGTATCCATTTCCTCAATACGGCGTATTGAGTGACTTGGCGTGGGCTCCACTCTTATAATATTCTAGAATAATCCATTTTAGCCGCCTTTGTATACGGCGTATGGCATAACCATATACGTCGTATCCCTCTCAGTTTCAATGCAGATCCATCTTAGGGGAATCATCATATATACGACGTATCACCAAGGTTAAATACGCCGTATTCTTCTCTTTGACTTTCTTTTCTCAATTGTAGACCAAGTTTAATGTACGGCGTATGTTCAAATGGGAATACGCCGTATTGCTTCAAAGTCAGGCAATGTCCTTTTTCGTCAAAGTATGATGATACGGCGTATGGCATTGTCCTCATACGCCGTATAGAATGCAGTTCATCATGCATTTCTTTAACTTCTTCATTTTTTATCCAAATGATGCTGAAATATGTTCCTTTTTCATAATTGCTCCATAAAACTAAGAATCACAAAAGTAAAAGTTTAAGTAACGATCTTATATAAAATGATAGAATATGAGAAATATATATGGGATAAATGATGCATAAACTCATTTACTCAGTAAGTCATCGGGACTTACCGTACTCAGTTTCCATGTTTTGTAGGTTAGGTCATAAGGACGTTGGGGCTTGTAGATTAAGAAGATGACATAATAGATCGGTAATACTCGGGTATATAGGTGACGAGTATCTCAATCATTCTTTGTTATTCATCTTGTTAACGCTCCAAAACTTTATGATTAAGTGTCAGATTTGTAACAGTGAAGTTTGATATCAATGTGTATATTTAGAACAAGTATTTGAAAATGGGTCAAAATAGGGGTGTTTGGGTTAACACCCGCACCCGTAGTATTTTTGCTTCCGCGCATCCAGTTTATGTAACTTATGTATAGGATTTACATGTATGCTAATAAAATGTATTTTCGAAGTTAGCATGCTTACATAAATTGTTTTGGTTCAGATTCTAGTTTGCGAATTTACATTTTATGCAGAAACTGCAGAATTTCTGCAGCACCAGCAGTGGTTACGGCATAAGGCCCCCATAGCCGTTAAGACGTAATACCCCAAAACAGTTTTTGTTTTTATTTTTTATAAAATAAATAAATAAAATCAGCCGAGTCGAGGGCGTTTCAAGTTGGTATCAGAGCGTTGGTTTGAGGGATTTAAGTATCCACCGTTAGTGAGGGGTACTTAGACTTGAACCATAGTTCTATATTGACCTTAGTGTTTTATGCTTTATGTACGGAAATGAATTTTGATTATGTTTAGCATGTTAGAATGCCTTAAGAGTGGAAATGCATGATTAGATATGCCCTTAGTAACAGAATAATATATGTAGTCAGAATTAATCAGAACTAATTATAGTGTATATTATGTCATGACCAGTAGTGATATAGTCGCTTAGTAACTGAAACAGGGTTAGAATACATGGAGTTAAGTGCAATGTTAGACCATGTTTAGTATCTTAGTACATGATAAGGATCAGAAATCATGAGTAAAGATGTATCTACAGTTAGACGATAGAAACAGAGCAGTGTAGCCCATAATTTGTGTTAGAATTTCAGACATATATAATGCCTTGTTAGTAGTGCAGAATGTCAGAATTAGACATAGCATGCATAGTATGCTATGATTAGCAGTCATGTTATTGCACCAGTATGCAATTAGTAGCAGAATGCACGAATAGAAGTGCATTAACAACAACAGATTAGTATGATAGCAGTATAAGGTGTTAGATAGATTATTTTAGTTATGACTCGAGGTAGATTATGATACAATAAAGGCATGTTTATGTGATGCAAGTATTATGACGTCTGGCCAACGTGATAATACTTACATCGTATAACATGGAGAGAGTATAGAGAGAGAGATAGACACCACGATATAGAGAGAGTATAGACTTGATATGACTCAACTAATTTGAAGTTTAACAACTTCTAGTCTCAAAGAGCAAAAGAGTGGATATGCACAACAGCAATCACAACCACAATATAGAGAGAGTATAGAGAGAGAGATAGACACCATGATATATATGGTTCAGAATGGGGAATTTATACCATCCATACGTCCAGTTACGAATCCATGACGCCGATACTATTCACTAAGTATAATCCTTATGGTGGATTACAAACCGTTACAACTTCACTCCACTGATATACACAAAGATCAACGCTCACTAAGAAGAGTTACTCCCAATGGTATTCCACCCGCGGAAACCACCCACAAGAATCTCGTGATTTGACTTAACCACAAAGAACTTCCCCCTGGAAGTATCAACCCCAAACTAGACCTTCCTCGGTCTAAGCTTGATCACTAAGATACAAGACTTGATTACACCCTTGCTTATCCACAACCCGGATAAGACTTCAAATAATTATAAGTGTTTGTTTGTTTGAGAATACCTAACCTATCCTAGAGACTCGATTCTAATAGAAAGGGTATAGAGAAGAAGACCCTCAACACAATTAACAATAGTGGATTAAGTTCTTGTGAATCTCACTTGTGGAATTAAGTGTTCTTTCAATAGATAATAAAAAGAGAAGTTAGAGCACAATAAGATAGTATACATAGAGGGATTAGAGAGAAAGAATGTTTGGCAACATGTGATAATGAGCTAGACAAGAGGTGGGTATTTATAAACAAACGAAGAAAAACAACAAAATCCAAACCAACCCGGTGCGCTGGCACGCCACCCAGCGCGTCAGCCGCGTTTGGATTTTCACAAGTTTTCTTTTGATTTGTCAATTGACCCCAACTCTTGTTAAACCCCCAAGTGCACTTTACCTTTAACCTTTCCAAGTACATTCCAACACTCAAAAGTGTGATAAGGTCAACCAACTCATTTAGCCAAGGTTTTGAGGTTTTGAATGTCGAGTGAAGTGGTAACAAGATAGTTAGGGGTTTAGTCCAATTCAAAGAGAAAGAGAAGAACCATTAGACATTGGATGTTGGGTAATATCTTTCTTCTCAAATTTGAAATTCAATTTTTAAATTCAAAAACTAGTTATTGGAAGAGAATGGTGTGGAGGAAGCTAAGCCATACAATGAGTTGTGTGATTCATCATTCAAATTTCAAATTCAAATATGAGTTGGTGATTGTGAGAGAGTTGAGTGTGTAGGAAGGAAATGTCATAGAGTGTGTAAGAAGGTGTGTGAGAAAGTGAGTTGTAGAAAGGGACACCACACATTGGAATGAGTTGTATATTTCAAGATCACATACAAAGGAAGAAGAGGGTGTCTTGTAAGAATGATCACCACACATTTCAAATTAAAATGTGTTTGTGAGAGGATGCGTGATAGAAGAGTGTTGAGAAAGCTTCATTCAAAAGAGACACAAGGCTATAATCAACAAGAAGGAATAGACTACGATGAAACATTTGCTCCTGTAGCTAAATTAGAGTCTATTAGAATACTTCTAGCTTACGCTTGTGCACACGATTTTAAACTATATTAAATGGACGTGAAAAGTGAATTATTAAATGGTTTTATTAATGAGGATGTATACGTAGCACAACCTTCGGGATTCATTGATTTTGAAAAGCCAAATCATGTTTATAAACTCAATAAATCACTCTATGGTCTTAAACAAGCTCTAAAAGCTTGGTATGATAGATTAAAAGCTTTCTTACCTAAACATTAGTATACCATGGGGATGGTAGATAATGCAATTTTCACGAAGAAAAAAAATTCACATCTCATCATTGTTCAAATATATGTCGACAACATTATATTCGGTTCAACTTGTCAAGAGTTATGTAACGATTTTGCGAAAATCATGCATGACGAGTTTGAATGAGCATGATGGGTGAATTAAATTTCTTCCTTGGTCTACAAATAAAACAAATGGGAGATGGGATCTTCTTTAATCAATCTAAATATATTAAAGAAACGCTTAAGAAATTTGGCTTAGAAGAGTCTAAACCAATTAAAACGCCCATGTCCTCGAAAACGAAACTCACGAAGGATGAAGAAGGTGAGTCCATGGATAGTAATAAATATAGGGACATGATAGGTAGTTTATTATACATAATGACAAGTAGGCCCAATATCATGTGTGGAAAATTAGAGGGGGGGGGTTGAATAGTTTTACTGTTTTAAAATTCTTTTGCTTTGAATACTTAACGTGATTTCAAGTTATGCACACAATAAAAAATATATAACAAGTAAGTAGAGAAAGAAACAATCAAATCATAACAAGGATGTTTATAGTGGTTCCGTCTACAAGGACTCTCTTCCTTGCCCTACTCCACTCCTCGAGCCTCTAACTCGAGAGTTTTTCTTCACTAAGAAACAAGCTCCCTTCTAGGCAGAGAAAACCTTTACACATGTCGCTTACACTTTTTCTGGTACAAAGCTAGATACCGAGTTCTTTTGCAAGGGCACAACCACTCTCGATACTCTATGTATTTTAAGCACTAAAATACTAACCGATCACAACAGAGGTATATGATAGTTTAGTACAACTATGATGTGTGAAAAACAACTAATTCACACTATGACTAATCTAACAAGTCTTGCAATGCTTTGTTGAAGCTTGTGATACTTTGATCTCTTTGCTACAAAAGAAAGATCACTAAGAATGTAATATGCAATATGAATGGGTTAGTAATGAATGAAAGAATGAATGAAGTTATTTATTCTTAAGAGTGATGAGAAAACATGAAGATGTGGCTTGCTATTTATAGGCAGAAGCAAATCCAAACCACGGATTGGGCGGATCCAATTTTAGGGATCCGTCCGTTATGTGATTTGGATCCGCGGGTCTCTGACAGTAAATCTCCAAGATCTTTCCCAAATCTAACCAAGATATTACCATATCCAATTCCTTGTGTGAAGATCTAACCATGATATTTTTAAGATCTTCAAGATATCCTAAAGATATCAATGTGATGTATGCAATGATGTCATTATACATATTCTATTTTAAGAATTAAAATGTAAACTATGTAAATGTATATATGAATGTAATATGTATATCCTAGTGATCATGAATGTTGCATGTAGATGATGTTATGAGTTTTAAAAGCTTGTAACTATAAATGTAAAAGACTTAACTTATATTTATGCTTTGCTAAAGATAAAATTTATAATTTTCATTAACAGAATATAGCAAAGATCGTAAAATATAAATAACATTTTTAGACGATATTTGTATTAACATCATGTCTAGTGTCTGCCTTTGTGCTTGCTTCCAAGAGGATCCCAAAACCTTCATCTTGAAGCGGTTAAGTGTATCTTTTGATACATTAATGACACTATGCACTTGGAAATGTGGTATCCCAAGGGGACCGGTATAGAAACTATTGTTTATACATTAAAGTTAACTTAGTACGGGTTGAAAATTGGAGTGTTTGGCAAACTCCCTACTTTTGTAGTAGTAAGCTTCTGTTGCCATGATATGTACAGAAACGCTGTCAGGTTATATATGTTATGTTAATGATATGATTGCACAAGAATACATAACCTTTTTTTCTCCATCTGTTTGCTATTTATAGGCAAACATGTTCAGAGTACTGAAAGACTAAAAATACATAAAATAATGGGAAGGCGTGTCTGACAACTACAACAGTAGTTGTCATTTCCAAGAACCAATAGGATTGAGCTAAAAAGTCTTCGAGTGTCAGACCTGACACTTCTTCGACTTTTAGCCACTTGAGGGATGGTTTGTTCTGACCCCGATAAGACTTGTTCTTATCTTTTTCAAACCTTCCCGCTCAATCCAGCCTTTCTTTCAGGCTTCATGGTTCTTCAGTCATTCGCCTTCAGTCTTTAGTCTTCAGTTATTGTTGTTGAGGAAACTTGGGTTCAGTGAGCTCTTGTCTAACGCTCACCGATCCATTACCTTCTTCTTCGTCTCAAGTAACACTTCAGTGAGTACCGCCTCACTGTGTGGTGAATCTTTCTTCTTAGACTCGTCCTGAGCATCTTGAAGGTAACTTACTGAGTGACTGTTCACTCAGTGACTTAAAATGTTTTCGGTTTAATTTACACTTAGCTTAATTTGTATTCAAATCTTGTTTTAACGACTCTTGGGTACTGAAGGACCCAACAATCTCCCCCTATTTGGATATAAATTATGCTTAAGTGTTTTTGATCAGTTATGAGTGAGCTAATGACTTCTGCTCATACTGAATGTACTAGAAAGTAAATAAGGACACTGAAATAATAAAAACATCATCTTATTAATATCATTACAAGTCCTAACAAACTAAGTACAAAGGATAGTGGTATTGCAAATTCATCACTTGAACTTATACCCAAGGGCTTCAAGCTTTGGCTTCTTTGACTCTAGCTCATGCTGGTCAGGATGCTCTTGAATCTTTCTTCTCAGGTCTTGGCAGAACCTCACATTTTTAGGAGTCTTGATTGGTGAGGCCATCATGAGGAAACCCAGCATTGCCTTGATTCCTGACTGGTCAATATCACTCCATCTTTGGAAGGCTGGATCTCCAAACTCATCAGTGAAGAACAAACCTCTTTCAGGTTGTTCGATGACCATGTTGCTCCTGAATGGAACTCCTTCAGGGAGGGCTCTGTTGCAATCCAGACCAGGGACCTTGATCTCAGGCTCAGCTTCAATCTTCTTTCTCTTTCTTGAGAAAGACTGAGAGGGAGCAGGTTATTCTGCTGAAGCAGGAAGAAGAGATGGAATACCAAGTTCCTGAGGTGTTGCTGCCAATTTTTCATACCTTAGACTCAGGGACTTCATTAGACCAGGGACCACAACATTTGACTTTTTCGCTATCATTGGACCCAATTCATCCAATTCAGTGATACCGAAGTCTCCGAATCTGAAGGGGTTATGAACCTCAAAGATTCTTTTGTCAGCACTCCTATAGATAGTTACAATGGCAGGCTTGGTGTTTCGGTGAATCTTGACATCAAGGATGGGTTCTGGCTTCAACCTGCTTGTCATGACCTACTGATATCTCTCAATCCTGTTCTGCCTAATCTCTTCAGTCCTCTTTAACCTTTCTTCCCTTTTCTCCCTGAGAGCAATCATCTCAGCAGTCTGAGCTTTCACAAAGGTCTCCCCACCTTTTCTTCCTGAAACAGCTTTTGGAGGCAACCCAATCTTTTTGGCCTCTTCGTTTACCACCTGAATAAGAGCAGCCTTGCTCGCCCTTTCTTCTTCAGCTGCCTTCTTCATTGCCTCCTCTTTCTCCATATGAGCCTGAATTTCCTCATTTGTGAGAAGTTATATTTTTCCATTTACCTCATAAGGGACCCTGACTGGCTCATCAGGGTCTTGCCTTCTTTCAGAGAAAGCAGGCACCAAGATTGTAGACTCAGGCTCAGTGGTTGTGAGAATGCCCTTGCCTTTGTCTTGGCTGAATGAAGATGGGTTTGTCTCAAGAATCTCCCCCTCAGTGTGAGAAGGAGGTTGTTCAAGTTGTTCTTCAGTGAAATTCTCCCCCTCAACTGTTGCTTGACCCATGGTGAGAGCAAGAGTTGGTGCGCTCACTGAAGTTGAGGGAGCATCCTGACCTTTGAAAGCCTGATAAATCTCAGTCATCATTGACTTGATGTCTGAGGTGTCCTTCTGAAGAGTTGAGACCTTAGCCTCAAGAGAAGCCTGAGAAGCCTCTATTGCTGTCATCCTTGGCCCAAGGTTCCAAGCCAAGGAAGAAGAAGATGTAGCCCAAGATGCCAAGTGTGACTCCATAAGACCCAGGGAAGACTTGATGGAGTCCACTATAGAGCTGAGTCCCTGAAGATTGGAGGATTTCAGCATGTTTATCAGCTCAGTCAACTGAGTAGAGTGTTGATGGTAGTCCTCAGAAGCCTGAAGAATTTTCTTGTTAAGCTCAGGGTCATCTATCACTGACTCTTGAATAGTTGCAACGCTCTTGTGTATGTTGGTGAGAGCTTCGTTGAACAGTTTAAGATTCTCATCAAGATTTGTCAGGGAGAAGGAGATAGATGACTTGTGCTCATTAACATCATCATGATAGGATTCCACTGATTCCTTCAGGTTGACATAATGAACAGCAGCTTCACAGTGTTGGTCAAAAATTTCTTCAGTTATCCCAGTAAAGAGAGCATTGTTGGCCTTTTGTTGGAACTTGACCAATTGCCTTTCAGTAAGAGGAAGAATGTTGTCATACCTCCTGAGTTCGGGAGGGCAGGATGATTCAGAATCTGAAGAATGATCAGCCTAAGATTCAGATTCTTCACCATGTGGAGAAGACTGATGCGATTGTTTAGTAGGTTGTGCATCAGTGTCCATATCGTCACCTGCCTCAAAAACTTCCTCCTCACTCTCTTCTTTGAGCTCATCGTCATAATCAAGAAGAGCCTGAATATCCACCATTGACTGAATCTCTAAAAGGTTATCCGGCTCCTCTTCATAAGAAGACTTGCCTTGGTTTTGGCCAGGTCCTGACCCCGCCATAAAAACTGAGTGGGTTTGCTCATCCTAGCTAGCCATAATAACTGAGGGGGTTTTCTCAGCCTGGCTTTTGGGGTCAGTTCCCAAGAGAAGGGATCCGCCTGAGGGGGTTATGGGTTCTGTATCAGCGGGTGATTTTAATCCCTCTGAGTCTTTGTCCCCCTTAGCGCCTTCAAGTCCTGATGGGTGTTTTTCAGAACTATCATGAGGCACTGTTTGTGATGATTGATGGACCCCCTTCCCATCAGGGTTGTACTGCCCTTTTGGGGATTCAGGGTCCTTGACTCCCTGAGACCCTGAGTGTGATTTCTCAGGGACGTTAACGGGATGTGATTGGGTGTGGGTCCCCTTCCCAGTTGAGTAGTGCTGTCCAACCGAGGATTCAGGACCCTTTTGTCCCTCAGGCCCTGATTGTGATTTGTCAGTGCCTTCATCGGGATGTGATTGGGTGGAGGTTTCTGACTCTAGTGACTTGTTTATGTCAGTAGAGCCTTGAGGAAGAGGGGGTTTGCCTGATGATTTCTCATTGCCCTCCGTTGGCATTTATTTTTGGGTCAAGAGGGTCTCAGTGACGGGTGTCTCAGAGGTCTCGGCCATATTTAACCCTTGTTTAGGGTTGTTTGAGGCATCAGTCTCAGTGGTGAGTGGTTTGGGTCTAACCACCTTACTGGACTGACCCTTCTTTGTCTTCTTCACCTTCTTTGAAGGTGAAGGTACTGGAAAAACAGCGTTCTCCCCCTGATTAACCACTAGCATGTAGTTGGTCAGGGCAATGGGCTGTACCTCAGGAATGCCACTCGTATAATTGGTCTTATGTAGGACGTCAGGTTTTGTACCTTCAACGTCAGACCTAACATAGTCAGGGCGTAATAGGTCTTGAAGCACGCAGGAAATAAACCTAGGATAAGACATAAGTCTTTGCCTAGATTTCCCTGAGAGCTTGGCAACGAGGTCACGAAAGATTATTCCTCCGATATCTATTTTTCTACCCTCCAGGAGACTGAACAACATCAATTGTTGTGATGAGTTCAACTGCTCCGTAGAGGATTTATTCCCTCCAAGGACCTGAATGATGAAGGTCATCAGGATCCTCCAGATAGGGTGGAACCAGGTTTTAACTATTGGATCCTTCTCCAATAAGGCTCCTGCGGCCATTTCAGGACGCTTAGGGTCATGTGGTCCTAGAAAAAGCAATTCTGCTTTAACCTCTTGGTCAGTAGGGTTGGGCTCAAAGTCCTCAGCGAAATCAAGACCAGTGGCCTTGATGAAGGTTTTGTAATCCAGGGAGAGGATCCTTCTCCCATTCATCACTGTGAATGTGATGATGGATTCTTTGGTATCCTCAGGGCTAGTTGCCACTGCAGTACACCAGAATTCCCTCAAATAGTCATGGTAGATGACTGAGGGGGTCTTGGTGAATGCCGTAGCAAGAAAGCAGTTTTGAAGATACTTCACTACATTCTTGTACGCACAGAACTTTTGAGGATAGGCAAAGTTTCCTACCACATTATTCTTGGTGAGGTCTACTCCCTCCAATGTGAATTCTAAATTAGGGGCGTATTTGATAGCTTTAGAAGAAGCCATTTGTGTTGGTAAGTCTGGTTTAACAAATGATCTGGGTTTCTAAAGGCTAAGAACACACACACAATGCTTTTTTGAGAGAGAAAAAAAAGGGGGGGGGGAAGAGTTTGCTTAAGTTTTTCTAAAAGAGTGTGTATGTCTTTTTGTTTGGGGGTATTTATAGGGAAGTGAAGTGGAGGGTAATTTGGGTATTAAGCAGATTTTATTTATTCAAAAAGAATTTTTGAAAATCGTTTTGAATAAAATGTTTTGGGATCCGCATTTAATGCCACCACTCCACTTTCCCTGGTTTGGCGCAACAGTCGAGGTGAACAGTTGAGCAGTTCTGCAAAAGTGTAATTTGCAGAGTTGAGTCATCACATATCTGTAATGTGATTGGAGAGGCATTTAATGCCAAGTGAGAATGTGGGGGCCCAGAGGTGGAAGCCAGAAAGGCAAAAGAACAAATATTCTTATATTAAATAAGAATTCAGTTACCAACCTCGGACATTTACTAACTAGATACTTAGAGCATTTAAGTTAGTATTGAATGTCTCTTGAGGGCCCTGAATGAATTTACATTCAGTGAACCTGTTTGTCAGGACTTGGGTTTAGTCACTGATGGTTCTAGTGTTCAGGAATTTGGGTTTAATTCCTGAGGTTCAAGGGTTCAGGAACTTGGGTTTAGTTCATGAGGTTCAAGGGTTCAGGAACTTGGGTTTAGTTCCTGAAGTCCAACATTTCAGGAACTTGGGTTTAGTTCCTGAGGTTTCAGTGATTCTTTTCACTGAAGTATACATTGAGTCAGGGACCTGGGTTTTCAAAATTTACACTTATTTGGATGGAATCAATCAGTGGACTGATTCTCAATATCCAACATTCCAAGTTCAGCTTTCAGTCTAGTGAAAGTTGGTTCATCCAACGGCTTGGTGAATATATCAGCTAGCTGATATTCAGTAGGAATGAAGTGTAATTCTATGTCACCATTCATGATATGGTCCCTGATGAAATGATATCTTATATCAATGTGTTTTGTTCTCTGATGAAGAACAGGGTTGTTTGAGATGGCAATTGCACTTGAGTTATTACAAAAGATGGGAACCATCTTGTACTGAATTCCATAGTCACTGAGTTGACTTTTCATCCAGAGTACATTTGCACAACAACTCGCTGTTGCAACATATTCAGCTTTAGCTGAGGACATGGCAACTGATTGTTGCTTCTTAGCACTCCAACAGACTAGTTTTCCACCAAAAATTTGGTAGGAGCCTGAGGTGCTTTTCCTGTCCATGTTGCATCCAGCATAGTCAGAGTCTGAGTATCCTTTAAGATCAAGCCCTAAACATT
Source organism: Artemisia tridentata subsp. tridentata (assembly GCA_021014915.2). Lineage (NCBI taxonomy): Eukaryota > Viridiplantae > Streptophyta > Magnoliopsida > Asterales > Asteraceae > Artemisia > Artemisia tridentata. The sequence continues at coordinate 245,592,275 of CP139507.1, read as the reverse complement.
TTGGATAGTATAATCCAAGGTTTGGAGTACCTTTCAGGTACCTGAATATCCTTTTCACATTAGTGATATGAGATTCTCTTGGGTCAGATTGATATCTGGCACACAAACAGACTGAGAATTAGATATCAGGCCTTGATGCAAGTAGATACATCAGTGATCCTATCATTCCTCTAAAAAGAGTTTGATTTATTGGTTTTCCAGTGAGATCCGGACAAAGGTTGTTTGGGGGTACCATGGGAGTTTTGACTGAGGCACAGTCACTGAGCTCATACTTCTTTAGTAGGCTTCTGACATACTTCTCTTGACTGATAGAGGTTCCTCTATCAGTCTGCTTGATTTGCAGACCAAGGAAGTAAGTCAGTTATCCCATCATGCTCATTTCAAATTTCTTTGCCATTAGTTTTTCAAATTGTTTGCAAAGTTTAAAACTTGTTGAGCCAAAGATGATGTCATCAACATACACTTGTACTAGTATGACATCATTATTTGTCTTGTAGATAAACAATGTGTTGTCTATCTTGCCTCTGACAAATTTGTTTTGGATCAGGAAGGCTGAAAGAGTTTCATACCATGCCCTGGGAGCTTGTTTCAGTCCATAAAAGGCTTTGTTAAGCTTGCAGACATAGTCAGGAAACTCATGGCTTTCAAATCCAGGAGGTTGCTGAACATAAACTTCTTCTTTCAGTGCACCATTTAAGAATGCACTTTTAACATCCATTTGGTACACCTTGAAGTTCATGTATGTAGCAAAAGCAAGGAAGATCCTGATGGCTTCCATCCTTGCTACTGGTGCAAATGTTTCTTCATAGTCAATGCCTTCTTGTTGATTATAGCCTTTGGCTACAAGTCTGGCTTTGTTTTAATGACTATGCCATTTTCATCAGATTTGTTTTTGAATACCCATTTCATGCCAATGACTGAAACATCTTCAGGACACTTGACTAAGGTCATTACCTTGTTTCCGTCAAATTGTTCCAGTTCATCATGCATGGCCTGAACCCAACTTGGATGATTAAGTGCTTCCTTAACACTTTTGGGTTCAATTATGGAAATGAAATCCACAAAGAGGCATTCATTGGATGAGGCTGCTCTCAGTTGTGCAGCCATGCTTCTTGTAAGCATGCCTTCAATAGGCTCACCAATTATATTGACAAGTTCTATATCCTGAGACCTAGTCCAACTGTCCTGAGGTCTTGGAAACTGATTAGAACTTGTAGAAGCCTGATGGATAGGATCAGGATCAGACACATGATGATTTTCAGCATCTTGAGTGTCTGAGTGGATTGACTCATCACTATGATTGTTTGGTTCCTGAGTATTTTGTTCAGTCTGAATGATTTCATCAGTACTTCTTTGTGCTTCAACAAACTCAGTGATGGTTGGGTAAGGAAGGTTGTGGGGAATGATGTAATAGGAGATGTCAGCATTTGCTTGGTACTGAGTGGAAGGATCATTTTCAGGATGATGTTCATCAGGAGGATATCTTGATGATTCATCAATACCTATCTCTTCCACTGAGTTGTTAGAAACACTGATAGCATCAGTGCTCTCATCAAAGGTAACATGAAATGTTTCCTCAGTATGCTGTCTCCTAGTGTTGAACACCCTGAAGGCCTTTGAGACAAGGGAGTATCCAAGGAAGTATCCATCATCAGCTTTGGCATCAAATTTTCTTAAGTGATCCTTGTGATTATGAATAAACACAGGACACCCAAAGACATGAAAGTAACTGATGTCAGGGATCCTTCCCTTGAATAACTCATAAGGAGTTTTGCTATGTCTCTCAACAATGATGGATCTGTTTTGTGTGTAACAGGCAATTTTTACTGCTTCAGTCCAGAAGTGTTTGGAAAGGACTGATCCATTTAGCATTGTCCTGGCTGCTTCAATGAGGGTTCTATTCTTCCTTTCAGCCACACCATTTTGTTCAGGTGTGTAAGGTGAGGAAAAATTTTAGGAAATTCCTTTCTCATCACAGAAACATTCAAGTTCATAATTTTTGAACTCTGTTCCATTGTCAGTTCTAATCTGTTTGACTTTGATGTCATTTTGATTTTCAATATTCCTGACAAAGGACATAATTGTTTCAGCTGCCTGACTCTTTTTGATCAGGAAGTATACCCAAGTGTATCTTGAGTATTCATCCACAATGACCAGAGTATATTTCTCATGGTTAATGGATCTAGGACTTATTGGTCCAAATAGATCCATATAAAGAAGATGTAGGCAGTTCCTGATGGAAAAGTTGGTTTTAGTTTTAAAGGATGCTCTGTGATGTTTACCTTTTTCACAAGCTAAGCATGGTTTATCCTTTGAAAACACAAGAGATGGTAAGCCAAGGACCTTGTTTTGTTTCACAAGGTTGTTTATGTTTTTGAAGTTCAGGTGGGAGAGTCTCTTATGCCAAAGCCAGTTGAGAGTATCAGTGGCCTTGGTAAAGAGACAAGTTCCATTCTGAGTCAGACTGGACATGTCCAACACATAAACATCATGTCTTCTTGGTACAATAAGGACAACTTCCTTATTAGCATTGAAGATGATTCCTTGTTTATCATCAAACTGAACTATGTATTTAGCATCACATAGTTGACTGACACTAATCAAATTGTATTTCAGACCATTTACATAAGCTATCCTAGTAAAGACTATACCATTGCAGTTTACTGAACCATAACCTTCAGTGAGACATGATGAGTTATCAACAAATATCACTTTGGGTCCTGATTCATCAACATACTTGTGCAGATACTTCTTCACACCAGTCATGCTCCTTGAACATCCACTATCTAGATGCCAAACAGGATCCCTGGCATGTTTCTGCACAAATAGTAAACTGGGTTAGTTCTTTCTAGGACTCCACTTCTTGGAGGGCTTAGCTTTGGGGGTCTTTTTAACATTTACAATTGATTTATGGTCAATGGAGGAGTGGACTGAGCTACCACAAATTATGCACTTGATTGCAGATGTAGACTCAGTAGACTGAGAGGCTGACTTTGTCATACCTCTTCTGGCCTGAATGACCATTTCCCGTCCTAAGGTGTCATGAGTAGGACCTCCACTATTTTCACAACAATTGTCAATTTGACAATCCTTAGGATGGTGGTCATTGAACCCACAATAGGGACAAGGTGCAAAATGCTTGGCCTTTTTCTATTTCTGTTTAGAATCAGAAGGGTAGTTTAAAGACTGAGCTTTAAAGCCTGACATTTTGATGTGACTGAGTGTGTTTTGTGATCAGAGGTCCTGTGATTATCCTTTTTTGCAAATCATGCAGTAAAGGATTCTATAGCAATTATCAGTGAAATGATTGGTATAGTTACACAGCTCACATCTTTTCAGGGGTTTTGAGGGTTTGGGTTTGGTGCTTGAGGAAGCTGGTGTTTGTTCCTTCTTCTTGGATTGAGAAAGTTTCTCAGAAGATGCAATCTTCTCACCCAGATTCCTGACCATTTCAGCCAACTGATCAAATTTTGAGTCAGGGCTTTGGGTTATTACTTCAGAAGGGACTGAAGTTGATGAGTCATCAGTACTTACTGAGACTTCAAGGGTTGGTCTTTTCAGGATTGTTTTTCCCATTCTGGAGAGTGTTGGGAGTAGACCATTGGTGGGAGGCCTAAGTTTGGTGCAGCACCCTGAAGGGTATTTAGTGGTGGGAGTGGTTGATATGATTCTGATTCAGACTCATTCACTGACTCAGTATTACTGAGTTGTTCAGTAAGTCCAAGCATATTTTTCAAAGCCTGACTTTCAGGAAGCAAGATCTTTCCAGTCTCAAAGTTTGGTAACTTACTGACTGGGTTGTCCTTGACAATCCAGTCATTTGACTTGGGAAGCATTTCTTGCTCAAATGATATGCCAGCTGGAACAAAGATCAATTCACTGGGACTCACATAGGGGTTAACCATGTGATGGTCAATTCCTATTGTTTTCCTAGGGATTAAACCCACAGTATCAAATACCTTGGGGTTCTTTTTGGTCCAGCCTTGGATGACAGCCTTTTCTTTGTTAAGATCAGTTTGTAGGGCTTGGTTTTGTTTCAAAATTTCAGTGTTCTGAATTTGTAGAGTAATTGTTTCTAATTTGGCTTGCTTCAGTACAAGTAATTCATCTCTACATTTATTCAATTCTAACACTATGTTGCTTTATTTTGAAAACATGTTAAGCCTTTGTTCCTCAACAAATTTAAGATCTACACAAATATAATTCATGTAAGACTGCCAATCGATCAGAATCATCATCCATAGAAAGTAAAGTGTTTACCTTCTTCATGGTGATGTTTACCCACTCTCCATTCCTTGCATGGCTTTTCCCAACAGCCACCTGATCACCTTCAGAGAGTGCCATCAGTGCACTCACTCTAATTTCCTCATCTGAGGAGACCTCTTCTTCATCCCAGTCATAAGCTTCAGCTATTAAAACCTTGTTATTTGCCTGAACAGGTTTGGATGTTTGAGCAGCCTGAGACATAGAGAGATTAGGTTCAAGAATTGCAAGTTTAGCCTTAGCTTTCCTATATTTTGCTTCAAAGTCTTTTTTACCCTTGTTTTGAAATTGTTGGGTCGACTGAAACATTCTAGGTTGAAACTTGCTAGTTCCTGAGGAACTATTTCCTGAAAATTTGTAAGAGGGTTCTGAGATGGTTTTAGAATAACAGTCCCTAGCAAAATGACCCTTTTTACCACAATTAAAGCATTCAGTGGCTTTATTTGCTTTTCCTTTTGAAAAGTTGGACTGGTTTCTTTTGATGAAGCGTTTTGAACTAGCAAGGAGTGCCCTCTCTTGGAATTCCAAGTTTAAATCTTTTAGGTACTCATCACTAGTCCTTTCATCAATTTCATCCTCAGAATCCTCTTGAAAGTCCTGCACAACACCATTAGTATAAAAAGCAGTTGATATGGGTGTGGAGGTCAAGGCCTTTTTGGACTCAAGAGCCTTTGAGTCAGGGTATCTCCTTGAGATTAAGTTGTCTTCATAGACAAACTTCCCATAGATCTCAGGGAGCTCAAGAGTCTGAATGTGATTAGCATTCCTCAGGCCTTGTGAGAAGTTCCACTTCTCAGGGAGACTGTTGACAAAGCCAACATTTGTCTCATGCTTAGACAAAACTACACCATCATTTGATAGTTCGTTTATCAAAGTCTTGTATCTGGTATAAGTCTGAGAGAGACTTTCAGAGTCTTTTGCCCTGAAAGTATTATACTCAAGTTTCAGGTCCATGACCCTGTTTTCCTTGGTATCTGAGGGACCCTCAAAGCTATTGACCAAGTCATCCCAAGTTTGCTTGGCTGTTGAACAGTTGATGACTGATTCCATTATATCGTCAGGAAGACATGATATAATGATGCTTTTCAGGCGTTGGTCTTGATTGACCACCCTCCTCTCATCAATGGTCCATTGAGCCTCAGGCTTGTTTAGACCTTCAGAAGTCTTTGGGACATAGGGACCATCTTTGACACAAGAGATGTAGTAAGGTTCCATACCAGTCAAGTAGCAAAGCATTCGCTTCTTCCACTTGCTAAATTTACCAGCTTCAAGTCGTGGGGCAACAGCTGAAAAGCTTCCACCCTTTTTGTCGACTAGTTGGGGCACATTTGCATCAGTCATAGTAGGATCTTGGTTTTAAAAACCTTGAGCACTCTTGGTTAATTTTGAAAGATTTTATAAACCAGAGGCTCTGATACCACTTGTTGTTCCCTTAATACGCTTAGAGTTAACTATAAAGTTAATCTATTTGTGTTTATGAATAATACAATGTATTGATTAATTCTAACAGTTAATGAAACGTTAATATAAAAACACACAGTATTTTCAAAGTTTAAATTCTTATTAGAAATGAATCAAAGAATCTATTACCCAAGTGCTTTGCGGAACAAACACTTGGGATTGAATAGACAAGGTATGGTGTCTCCTATCTAAACTTAAGCTATGCTTAAGTGGTAACAATTCGACCCACTGGGCTATCTCAGGGATACGTTACTCTTGTAGGAGAAAAGGGGTATTTGTGAAAGTCTAAGCTTTAATTGCACAAGAATACCTAACCCTCTTTTCTCCATCTGTTTGTTATTTATAGGCAAACATGTTAAGAGTACTGAAAGACTAAAAATACATAAAACAATGGGAAGGCGTGTCTGACAACTACAACAGTAGTTTTCATTTCCAAGAACCAATAGGATTGAGCCAAAAAGTCTTCGAGTGTCATACCTGACACTTCTTCGACTTTTAGCCACTTGAGGGATGGTTTGTTCTTACCTCGATAAGACTTGTTCTTATCTTCTTCAAACCTTCCCGCTCAATCCAGCCTTTCTTTCAGGCTTCATGGTTCTTCAGTCATTCGCCTTCAGTCTTTAGTCTTCAGTTATTGTTGTTGAGGAAACTTGGGTTCATTGAGCTCTTGTCTAACGCTCACCGATCCATTACCTTCTTCTTCGTCTCAAGTAACACTTCAGTAAGTACCGCCTCACTGTGTGGTGAATCTTTCTTCTTAGACTCGTCCTGAGCATCTTGAAGGTAACTCACTGAGTGACTATTCACTCAGTGACTTAGAATGTTTTCGGTTTAATTTACACTTAGCTTAATTTGTATTCAAATCTTGTTTTAACGACTCTTGGGTACTGAAGGACCCAACACTTTGGAAGCATGGGCTGATCTATCTTATACACAGGGTATGCTCGTGCATACCATGTGCAAATTTTTATAGTGTAAAGCGTATTTGTTTTTATTCAGAAGTCAGAACAAAATACACCATAAACTCATGAGTCCACACCCTCTAAAATACTATAAATTTATTAGTGCATACCCATAGATTCCAAAAGAAAGAAGAGATGAAGAAAAAGAAGAAAAAAAAGTACAGTTTATATGTCGGATGTATATTGAAGAAGAAGAAGGTCAAAGGTCAATGAGTTTAATGTATTACTTGCCCAATTGTAATGTAAGATCAATTAGCTATAAGAGTACAATTCTGAGCCCAGAGTTTTAAAAATTGCGCCTAGGCGCTAAGTCGCATGAGGCTCTAGCCTTTGAGATGTAACGAGTTTTTGGGCTTTTTTTTCTAAATATTAAGATAAGATACATGGGCCTTATAAGTTATATGCATGGGTCTTTTAAGTCATAGGGTGAGTATTTGTATGATTTGTAAATTTGAATTGATTTTATGTTTATTTTATTGATTAAAATTTTCTTTAAAAAGTTACTTTGTTTCATTAGGTATTTTCTTTACGACATATTATCATGAAAATGTGGCATTGTGCCTTAAATATTAATACGTTGCTTGCTTGATATTTAGGGTTAAATTATGAGCTTTGTTAGATGTAAGTCAACAAGTGTAGGACACAAGCATATTTAGTCTGATATGGATTTTAATATCTATATAGGTCATCGAGCCAAATAGTTGATCCGTTTTAGAAGTGACAACTGATCCATTTTAATCTTTATAATGGTAATATATGTCATGTATTAAGTATTTTAATGTTATTTTGTGTTATTTAAGCTACATAAATGGTCACATATGTTATAAAAAACTTCATGTATTTAGTGCGCCTCGCATTCATGAATCCCGCGACTTGGAATGCGCCTCGACTCGAGGCTCTTTGCCCCCCTTTGCGCCTTAGTGCGCCTTGAGCCTTTCAAAACATTGTTTGAGCCCACCTATTTTTGTTCCACAAGCCCAACCCACTTAATACTATTTTACACATATTAAATCTATCATTTTATTAGCTATGGTAAGTATTTTAGTTTTACAGTTTCGATTGGATTATATATTTTTTTTGCTTTAGTAGGTTTTTAGTATTTATGTTGTCTTTTATGTGTAAATTGTGATATTAATCAATGTGAAAATCGGTCTTTTACATGTTTTTAATATTTGTTTCTTTTAGAAATTGTAGATGTGAAATTATGAGCTTTTTGTTCATTTAATACCAAATTACTACCTAGGATGATCACAGTTATTTAAACATAAGAATTTAACATTATACATTCATTACTACAAAAATATCAGATAAGATATACTTTTGATCATATCCGATTAACAATAAAGCTAGTTTTAATTAAAATAGTTGAATTCGAATAACCCATACAATATCGTATAACCCGAACTTGATAAACTAAATTAACTCTTATTATTTGGATTAAAAAGACAAAAAAATCGTCTAAAAATTTGGATCCCGAAAACCCGACCTGAGAAACTCGATTGAAAAAATCGGTTTTATTAAAACTCTACAAAAAGTGCATACCCTAATATAAATTTCTAGATCCGCCCTTGTTTGGAAACAATATTAGAATTGTTCATGTTCTTATAACCATATCTCATTCACGGTAAATTCATGTTAAGATGCTTATTAATGTTTTTTAAGGGTTTTGTGTTATTTGGTGATTACATGTAAAGCTAGTTTTGATTTATGGTGAATTATGAAGAATCATGATATTAGAAATTATGTTATGTTATGATTGGGCTAAGAATCATGGTTTTGATTATGGTAAAGAGTAATAAATTTATGTTGTGAATTAGATGTTGAAACTAGTTTTACCTTATAAAGGGGTTAAGAATGAATTTAGTTATGTCATGAGATTGAATACATGTTTGATGATTAAGAACCATGCTTGTTTATTTTGTAAATTAGAACTTGATGGAAATTCAGAATATAGGAGGGTTATGTTAAGAAAAGTGATGTGGTTCATGTTAATGATGTTGATTAGGCTTAAGTATGTTAAATTAAGGGGTGTTTGGTACAAGCTTAAGGTGGTGCTTAAACTAGTGAAATTGCTTATAAACTTGTTGGAAAATGATCTTAACGTGTTTAATAAGCTGGGATATGAGTTTGCTAAAGATTAGAATAGTTTATGTTGGGGTTTGGGTCATTTTGGACATGTTTAAAAGTAAGACAACATGCTGCGTATAATTTTGTGTTGTCTTTGAACGACCGTAGAGAATAAACCATTTATCGGATTAAGTTGAGGTAAAAACCAAACTTTTAGCCCCCTGAGTCTACTTTCCAATTCAATTGGCTTCAAGTTCTAACTCCAAGTTAAGTGGGTCAAATTTGTTGATTTCAGAAGACTATCAGAAATTCTGCACAAAAACCTTTTTGTAAAATTGTGTTTAATGATTAAATAACACCTTATGTGATAATGTTTAAGTTGTTTAGGCCCAATACATGTTAGATAAATGAACTAGTAAGTTTTAATAGCATTAGAAATTTAGAATGGTTATCATGTGATTAGGTGCTCTTAAAAAGCTTACGGAAGACTAAACAAGACTTAGTGGTGAGTGACGGATTTTTAGCTTCATGTTGTAATATTTAACATGAGGTTAGAACGTGTGTATATATTGGATATAGCCGAAAACAAATCATGTTTAGGATGCTCACAAGAAGCATCGTTTGTTAAGTCAAAGGTGCCCAAGAAACGCACCAAAAGTTATATCATGTGCCTAAGAAGTGCACGATATAGAACTACCGTAGAAGCATCCTTTGTGGATGACCCATGCTTATTATAGTGTTTACATCCGATGCGGATGATTTATGTTTAGAATTAGCATGTCAAGTATATGTGATCAAGCATCCTTCGTGGATGACCCGAGTATAGATAAGCACGATGACAAGTTAGAACCCCAAGAAGAGTCTCGTTGGTTAGGGAAGTTCTCAATCATAGCAGGACGAATTAGCATTCGTCTAGTCACGAAGCACGTGCTCGGATATTATGTAATGATTGTGAAATCAGAACCAAAATCATATTTATACCACACACAAGTAGCAAGAGGACTACAAGTCGTACCTTTCATAACATGTTGTAGACTATTATGTTTATATTAGAATTGCAGGTATTATCTCATATTTGCTCTGTATACTATATTTGCTCTGTATACTTACTAAGTCGCAAAGACTTACCATTCTCAGTTCATGTCTTATGTAGGTAAACGAAGATAGGCGTTGGGGGCTTGTAGATTGTAGGTAGAAATGCATTTTGGAAGAAACGGCTACGCTCGGGTTAGGGACAAGCAACTCTTACTAGCATTTTGATATTGCTTGTAATGCCCCCGTATGTTTTTAAAAGTCAATGTTAGCGTCAAAACATGTTTATGTCCAGTTTTGAGTCATTTTAATAGTTTATGAACATGTTAACTTAGTACGGGTTGAAAATGGGAGTCTTTGGCAACCTCCCTACTTTTGTAGTAGTAAACTTATGTTGCCGTGATATGTACAGAAATGCTTTCAGGTTATATATGTTATGTTAATGCTTTCAGGTTTTATTTATGTAATTAATACCGAGTAAATAAGACAAATTTATTAATAATCACAAAAATAAAAATAATTATTGAGTTAAATTAAAGAATGGAAACCCTAGCAAGATGAAGGGCAAAAAGGGAAAACCAAAACCAAAACAGAAAACCTACACCAACAATAACCAATTAACCATAAATTCCCCTTCATCCAAGGACTCACTCCCCATTCATTCTACGACTTTACAGCCTTGTTATTTTCTCTCCTAACTATCACAAACACACCGCAACCAAAATCAAACATCAATAACAATGGATGAGATTACTGAAGCTGTTCAAAACATTAACATTAGCAACAACAACAACAACAACAACAACAACAACGATGCTCATAAGAAGAACCGTATTCAAGTCTCCAATACCAAAAAACCCCTTTTCTTCTATGTTAATCTCGCTAAGGTAACTAATATTAATTTGTATATATATTATTTGTTTTTAATTATATGAATGTTATGTAACTAATATTAATTTGCTGTTTAATTAATTTGCAGAGATATATGCAGCAGCATAATGAGGTCGAGCTTTCTGCCCTTGGCATGGGTAATTTTCTTTTATTTATTTTTACTATTGATTAATTTGTGTATATTTATTATTTGTTTAATGTAATTGCTAATTTGTGTGTGTGTGTGTGTGTGAGTCTATGTCTATATTGTAATTATCGATCTGTGTGGACACATGAAATTATTATATATGTAATATGTGTGTCGATAATTGTTTTGTACTTTTGTTGTGCAAATTTAACTGTTTAATATGTTATTGGTTGTGGGAAAGTTTCTGTATATAAATATGGTATTGTGGACGACTAATTAACGAGTGTTGTACTAATTGTGCGTGTGTCTCGTGATGCTGCAATTAAATAAATAGGTTATATTGTGTTGTTGTTGGGGTAAAGTGGATGCATGTAACCTAATCATTGTTGGTTAAACTCGTATATTCTGATTATACTATGGAAAATATAAATTTGGTGATAAGTTTCTTTTGATAGCTGACTTATGGCTTTTAGAATGTGACATTATTTTGTTATGTACTTACACATCTATGTCTATATAGAACATTTGATTTTGACGTTACTGTTACGTGGCATGCTTTAGCAGATGAAACAAAAGAATACCCTGTCAATATGACAGTTTTGTGTCGTTGTTTGGTATAATGTGAAGTAACCATTCGGTGAAAATATGGTCGTTCTTTTGCTAGCTAGCTTCTGTTTATACGAGTTCTGCTATTGTTTTTGTAAACTTCTTCCATTTGTTGCCTGATAAGATAATCTCTATGGCTTAAGTAAGTGATAACAAAAAGTCTTGGTTTTTGGTTAGAATAAGAAAAAATCTTTCATAATATATGGGATCCTGATTTACCGAAGCAAAATTTATACATTAGTACTGTGTCCTTTTGTAATTGTGTAACTACTATAGATAAGCAAAGAAAAATTTCGGGTGACACATACTTCATGGATGTAAATATGTGTATAGCCCCACGTGCTTTTAGTTCGTACTTGGCAAAATATGATTATGCTGATATATATTGAGAATCATAGATGGTGCTTGAGAACGTATATAGATTTTAGTGAATGTGGCTCTTTTGGTCTCCGTTCGTGGTGCTTTTATACATATCCATTAGCCGCAGAAAGAATAGGAAGAACAGTATGTATTAATGTGGATAGTGATTGCAATTTTACTTGCCTGGGAAATTGGAATAGGGACTTCAGATCTTACCTGCATATTCAAAGTTTTCTTGGACTACAAGTATACCTGTAACTGTAGCGACTTTCCTACTAACAGAATAACAAAGCTTTAAGTAATAGCCAATTAAGTCACCCAAATCATATAAGCAAAGACTAAATAATATTCTTCAAGTTCTGGAGCCTTTAATTTCTTCCCATTGAAATTCTGGTCACCGACTAGTTAGATAAAAAACTTGTTGATTTGAATATTTGTTACTTCTGGATTATCAGTGGGATACTTGGATAGTGCATTCTGAGTTGGTTTTCTATTCGAATACTTAATTAACTATCGAAATCAGTTATATTGGAATTTGTAATTAGTTAGATGAAAAATGTACACTGTTATTAATTAGATTGCGGTTCCTGCATTTTGTATTTTTTGTACATATATGTGAACTTTTAATGACATGAACTTTGTTAACAAGTTACTTTAATCATTCATGCAGCCATTGCCACAGTTGTCACAATAGCAGAAATTCTCAAGAACAACGGATTTGCTGTGGAGAAGAGTAAGTATTCTTATGGATTGTTATTCTTAGGCTGTGCAAAAAAGTGAATATATTCTTCATATTAATTATGATTAAAAACCATGCAGAGATCATGACTTCAACCGTTGACATGAAAGATGAATCTAGAGGGCGTCCCATCCAAAAAGCCAAGGTAAAGTTTATAAAAAAGTTATCTCTTATGTTAAAGCCTGTCTTGAACCTTTTTTTTTTTGAGATTGATTGTCGTTTTTTATGAACACATCATCATGAAATAGTCTTGACATCAATTTTGAACCTTCAAATTCCAATTGGAATGATGTTTATAAATTACAACCATAGTCATGTGACACTTCTATACTTTTTGGTCACTTCTATACACTTAACCACAATATTAGTGACATTTATACGGTTTATGTTTTTAGATTGAGATATTGCTTGAGAAGACAGATAAATTTGATGAGCTGATGGCTGCCGCTGCTGAGGAAAGGGGGGAGCTTGCCGATGGTGAAGAGCAAAGTTAACGATTTAAAAGCATTTCTTGAATCATTGTCGTCTTTTTTGTTTTGAATCGTTGGTACTTTGCTAGAAATAGTAGACATTGGCATAATCTGTATGCTAATTCAATTTTGTGTTGTTTGAATGGTATTCTTAAGATAGCAACTTGGCTATATGCATATACAGATGATTTACTTTTCTTCTTTTAACTTCTCAAATGAGTGATTGTTTGTTGGAATTTGATGAAGTCTAGAATTGAGGATCTTGAGATCTTCATACGACTAATGGTTGGAAAACCAAATTTTGTCGAGTTCTGTATTGTTTGGGTTTGAGCGTTTATTATACGAAATTTACAAACCAGGTTCTGTAGTTCCATGTCGGGTATTTGAATGTTTGACAATGGTATCAAGGGTATACTTTTCTGTCAAAACTTAGCATTGTTTTATTTGGTAGAGGTCTAATCTATTTGTTCGATTAATATACGTCATGTGGATACATCTGTTCGATTAATATGTCATATGTATACATGTAGTTCTTCAAAGCCAGTTGAACTGTCTTGAGTCTCTGAAGTATGTTAAAAGGAGTATACTTCATGTTCATTAGTGAACATCTACTTTAGGCCTGTTTTATCTAACATTTCTATCTGTTGTATGCTCTGCTGTGTCATTACTCACAAACACCTTCCTCATAAACACAAAGCTACTCATAAATACAAAACCATTAGCATATTCTTACTCATGAATAAATTAAAGTCTCATTCAGTAGCAGTGCATTCTTCACATTGAAACCGTCTTGGCCAACTTAAAATTAGTTGAGGAGTCAGAGCCAGTAGGAGCAGTTATCAAGCTTCCAGTACCAGACATGTAAAAATTGTTGTAATTAATTCTGGTTACTAAATCTGCCAAATGTGGAAATTGACTCGCATTCAGCTTGAAAGATAGAATCCTGAGGAGGAAGGCCATGCAATCGTCAAACTGTTTCTCAATGCGATCTACTTCCTTCTCACATCTGGCTTTGATTGCAGAAACTGTTCCACTACTGGATAATGTCTGCTGGACCGAATAGAAGTCTAGTGCTAGTCCAAGTATACTGTTAATCCGGCTTGCAATTAATGCCCACAGCTTATCTGGGACTACAAAGCATTGACGCTGAATTGACAGTAAGTAGGCCTCGTGCACTTCAATCACTTCATCAAGAGATCCAGCTGCTGCCATGCCTTTACATAACTCGTGCCATGCGCTGTGGTAGACTCTGTCCATAACATATTGATGAAACGCATCAACGAAATGAAGTAGTTTTTGCTCCACCAACAATCTATGCTTCCGGTTAACTGTCGTTGGGCCTCGTTCCTTCCACATCCATCTTCGAGTTTTATCAAGGACAAATTTTGCACGCTTGACCCTCAATAAGAAATTCATCACCTTGTTGTACTTGTTTAACGCTTCAACATTTGCAATAAGTTCAAGCGGCCAAGGGACCTTGTATGTGAACTTAAGTGAGTCTAGGTCATTGATACCAGCACAACTTTTACGGGGACTTGGCGCAAGAAGTGGTGTAGTCTGTTGAGCATCCCTATTTGTTAAAGACACAACTAAGGAATCCGGCGAGCTAAGTACTGTCCTGTCAGCAGAGTTTCTAATGGATTCCTGTAACACCGTGTTCAACTCAAAATCATCATCCCATGATTCTCCTTTGTCCAGCTTATTATAAACTACTATCAAGAAATGCTGTAGTAGATCACCAGAGCCTAACAAATATACATCACGCAGAACTCTTAACTCATCCATCAATTTCCAGTCATGTAGCAACTTTGACAGTATCTGATCGCCAATATGATCGACCTGCTTCTTGATGTAAAAACTAAGGCATTCCTGCAGAATTACAACAGGAAGTGGAGTAGATTTTGGTTCAACAATTTGAATCCAGCTGAGGACTTTGGACACAAGGGTGCTATTTTTCTGAAACGGTAAAAGCTCGGACGTAATAAGGTCCTCCTTAAAAGACGGGAGAATAGTCGGAAATGGAAATAATGATTCCACCACTTTGATGTCATGTTGAGAGCGAACGTTTTCAGTATCACCAAACGGAAAACCAGAGGCATAATTTGTTCCTTTAGCTGTAGTACCACCGTATATAGCCTTTCGCAATTCCTCGTCATTCAAAGGAGGGAGAACATAGTTGTTAGACAAGTTTAATGAATTCCAATCACTGGTGTTTGCTTGAAGGAGCTTTTGGCATACAGTGATTGCAGGATTTTGAGGACAGAAGGGGTTAACACCAGATTCCACACTATCTCCTTTCGTATTAGCACCCTCCCTAGTTGCAGGCAGTGCATCAACCAAAAACCTGTACCAAATCTTCTCTGAGCAGTCATTGCTTGTATCATTACCTTGTAACTTCTCTGTCCCCACATATGATTCATTTGCAGAAACAATCTTATCATTTTTCCAAAAGAACTGAGACATGTGATCTCCGTGACCCATAAGAGCTGTTAATGACAAACAAAATATCTCTGATAAGCTTAGCTGCATCATGCACCTTTGGTTCTCATGTTGCCTACCAATTAGTGCAGACGATGATGATGATGATGTGATAGGAACATGTTGGATCAACTGCAAAGACTTTCCCGCCGAAATAATTTCTTTAGCAATGTCCTTAAAGAAGAAAGGACAGACCACAAGATCCCTTCCGTTTTGGCCCTTTGTTGATCTTATGAGGTAACTCTTGTCCCAGAATTCAGCCGCATCTATTGCAATCGCTTTATTAGCATAAAAGAACATCTCCAGAAAGGGGTCATCTAATATCCCCTCAAAGATCCAGGAATCAAGAAGCTCAATATACGGCAATAAGCATCCAACAAACAGATAGAGCAGCATCCTGTATGAATCTTCCTCGCCACCTTGGACAAGGCAAGCATGATTAAGCTTGTCATAAAGATAGTCGAGGATGTGAACCGCCATTTCAGATGATGAGAAACGAGAGTGTTTGGGGATGGCACCATGCACTATCTCCAACAAGTATTCAGCTCCGGCACAAAGGCTAGTTAACGAACTTGCTAAACCCAAAAGGGTAGGAACAGTGGGAGTGTTATGAATTTGAACTTCCTCTTTCAAAGCTATATCCCGTAACTTTTTAAGCCAAGCAGAAGCTGTCAAAGCAAAAGCTGATAAAGTAGGCGAAGATGTTGTTTTAATAATCTCCTTAGAAGAGAGGGTTATTTCAACCAATTTCAAGCAAGTAGCTGAATAAATGAATTGATCCAAAACCATACGAAGACTGGTCTGAGAGAGATGGGCTAGATGTACATTATCATCTTTAGTTCGATAACACCGTCCAACCGAATCCCAACAAAACAAACAACTTGAAAACCCTTGAAGTATCTGCAACACACCTCTAACCTATACATAAACATATGATATCTTCAGTAAGAGGGTGTTTGTTTTAGTTTATTTACAAGGCTTATGAACTTAAGTAACTTTGGAAAAGTTCACAAGCTCACATTTTTCGGCTTATGAGCTGATAAAGTTGAGCATGTGACCTTAAATACGTCACAAACTCAATGTTAGTTGATACGCTCATAAGTAAATAAAAGGGCCTATGAGCTTTTATCAAATTTACATATGTTTGGCAACGATATTTTTGAAGCGTGTAGAAGTGTTTAGCTTTTATCGTTTAGAATATAAAGCTTGTTTGGCAACAAGCGGTTAGCTTTTGTCCAAGCGCTTCTATTTAGAACACTAATGCTTTGTTTGGGAAAAGTACTAGTATCCTTAGGTTAGGAGTAGCAGTTTGTTTTATAAAAGTGTTCAATAACGTAGTTGTATGTGTAATTATAAAGTGTAAAACGATGTAAAAGCTGAGAAAGCATTTCAACTAACAACGTTTAAACAAAATGAAAAAGCTAAACGCTCGATGCCAAACAAGCATAATATTCTAAGCGCTCCAAAAAGCTTGCATAGCTTTTAGTCATTTTACAATTTATAATTACAGTTATACGGTCGGGTGTGTTTGTTAAAGTAGCAGTGAGAGTAGTAGCGGTGAGCAGCAATGAGCAGTAGCGGCGAGCTGTGATCAGTAGCCACAGCTCACCACTTCTTAAAGAAGCATTGGGAAATTAGCCTTCCTAAAATTTAGCCAAAGCTCACCGCTCTTTTGCCAAACAACCAATAAAATTCAAAATGCTCATTGCTCACTGCCCTGAAAAGCTCCACACCGCTCCACGCCAAACATACCCGGTATCTACGTTACCAAACACTTTTATAAAACAAATAGCTACTACCGTTAACGGCGGCTACTGCTAACTGATACATACTAGTTTCTTCAAAGGTAGCAGTAACACAAAGAGCTCTAAAAACAATTAAATGAAACAAATAAAAATAGAAAAAGGGAATACCAATTGAAATTCATTAGTACGAGAAGAGGGCAAAGGAGATGCGAAATGTAAGCCACCAGCAGCAGCAGTATTATTGATTTTCTCAATCAAACTTTCATTTCTACTATCAACTTCCATTTTAATAATTGACGAGAATGAATTAATTCTGAGATCGCCCCCGAAAACTATCCTCTGGCTACCGAATGTTGTTGTCGAATTAATTTTAATTTCATTTGCGCATCTTAATTTGCTTCTAGTTTAAAGATGTTATTGTTTTGCTTTTTGAAAAGGGAATCAAAAATTATTATTTTTTCTTTCTTTTATGTTTTAATCTAAAAAGTGGCTCAAATTAAAATTTTCTCTTTCAAAATATATATGTACGCTACATTTGACCAAAAAAAAAATGTTTTTCTTTAATCTATTAAAGAATTTAAAAATTAGTAACGTTTAATACTCAAAATATTCTTTTAAAACTTAAATTTCATTTTTTATTTTCCTTCTCACATAAAAACGTTTTTTCAAAATAGTAGTCTTAAAATAATTTTTTTTTCAAAAATTAGCAAATCGTTAAAATGTTTTTTTTGGGGTAACCATGGTTTCTACTTTTTGGCCTATTGATCCACGAGGTTTGAATCCACCGCTCAAACAAGGTAAAACCTTCTTTTTTCAGGAGGTTGGCGTGGCCACTTCAAGGCTATTTGGCGTGGTCACTTCAAGGCTATTTGCACAAAGCAGGAATTGAACTTGAAACCTCACACATTTTAGAGTGATAGTCACAAGCCCTTTTGCCACTAGACCACCCTTGATTCCTTGAGTGGTTGTTTTTATCTTTTGTTTTACAGATTCATTCTAATCTCGTTCTTAATCCCGATACATATTTCAATCCAAATTTATTTAAATGGAACTTGTATGATATTGTACTCTCGGATGATGATAAAGACTTGTCAACCTCAATTGCTAACCGTTATACAAAACACTTAACCAAAATATTTTAACTATAACCTTTGCCGCTATGCATGTCACTATGCACAGGTCTTCACCTAGTAGTTTAATCGTATCAAATGATATATCAATCTTAATTAAGTAGTTTTTTCCATTAACCAATGAGAGAAATCAATTTTGAAATTGAGTTTTTTAATTAAACAACAAAAGTCAAAATTGGCTTTAATTTTGTCAAAACTTTCTAAATTTCATCCAGCAATAAATAAATAAATAAATGCATTATGTGTCGATTTTATAAAGAAAAAAACTATAAAAAGGAATGGGGTAATCTATAAAACTTTAGTTGTTCAATTTTAAATAAGTTATAAGGACTTAAGTAAATTTAGTAAATACCCCCATATTTTATATTAAAAAAAAAAAAAAAAAAAAAAAAAAAAAAAAAAAAGTTGTTGTTATCAATATTACTCTATATATAATGGAGCGTCGAGTTTTGCTACAGTTGTTGTAGCAGTACTGGACTTACGCTACAGTACTGGACTCCCCCTTTTTGTCTCAGCCCACTTGCGTTATCCACCACATTCCGTTTGATATTAATTATGCGATCTTCTGGATAAATCCATAGTTATCTTCTCTGTCTCGATCAATCCACCGCCTCAACTATCGCCTTTTCCATAAGATCGATTGGATTTATCCAGTTGAGGCGGTGGAATCGATCGACTGTTATTGGTGCCTTTTTTGTTGGATTAAACGGATCTAATATCCTGAATCCTCTACAAGCGATCTAACTTCAATCCTCTAGAACTTTGGTGTCATCTTGCATACGATGGTGAACGGATTCGAGAGTATCTAATTCGATTATACCAGGTAAAACTTTTAAGGTGTTTGGTTTAATTTTGTTGTATTTAGTTTTGCCTGATTTGGGATTTAGGGTTTCGGTCAATAGTGTTAAATCGAAATAATTGAAACTTATTTCTTTGGGTTTTTTGATGATTTGTGTATCAATTAGTTTTGGCTGATTTGGGTTTTTGATGATTTGTGGTGCGAGAGTCATGGAGTTTTTGGTGCCCACGTTGGAATGGAACCCGGAGAAAGATTTGTTACCAATGGTTACCTAGGATTCTAAGATACTGTTGCATCGCTTTAACTGGCAGAGGCTATGGACTATCTCTCCAGGTTCTTTTTTTTTTTTTTTTTTTTTTTTTTTTTTTTTTTTTTAATTACTTTGCGATTTTATTATGCTTTAAAAAAACTAAAACTTTAATTTTACAGAAGGAAGGTGCATAACATCTCTATGTTGGCGTCCTGATGGTAAAGCTATTGTTGTTGGCCTTCAAGATGGGACTATTTCTTTACATGATGTTGAAGTTAGTTACTTCCTTCTTTTTTCTTTTTTTTTCTATTATTAGTTTCTAATTTGCTTCGCAATTGTTTTATTTCAAATCCCATTCCGTTGCTGTTGTATGCCTCAACTGGGAGGACGATGATAATGTGCCGGTATCATTTCTACAAACATCTTACAAATTCAGTTTTTTTTTTTAAAATAGTATCTACATCTACGTGTGTTTGTTTTTCTGGAGCATTTTTCAAAATATGAAAGGCCTATTTAAAAGAATTAGCCTTAATTTGTGATTTTTGGTGCCCACGTTTGTACCCGATCCGAGCCTTAATTTGTTATAATTGTTATTTGATTTCAAGGTATACTTTTTTCTTTGATGTTTGAATTAATTTTTTGGGGGTTTTGCTGAATTATGTTGTTGGTGGTGTGACAGAGTTTTTGGTGGCCGCGCCTGTGTTGTTGGTTAATTTAGCCGATGAAGAACCATGGCGATGGGGTCATGGTGCCGTGGATCCGTATAGTTTGTTAGAAGTAAAGGTAATCTTTAAGGGTTGCTTATGCTTATAGAGGACAACTGATAAACTGCGTAAGGGTGTGTTTGTATTACCTTATTTGGTTTTTAACTTATTTCTCTTCGTCTCAATATTTTACAGGCCTTCTTCATGATCAGCTTTGTCATTTTCAGAAATCAGATTAGCGTAATTTGCAGGTTAGTTCAGGTATATTCTTTTTCATTGTATTGAGGTTAACGGATTGTAAAAAATTTTCAACCGCATTTTGTAAAAAAAGGAAAATGAAATATGCTTATTGATCTTCTGAATTTGGATGCTAGAGACTTTGTAAATAAAAGATGGAAACGTTGCTGATCTTCGTGGTGAAGTGGGAGTGTAGCGACGTATAAAGGTCATAGATCTAGCCTTCGTAGTATAAAGGTACCTTCAGTGTTCATGATTTTCATACCATTGATAGCTTAAGTATGATACTCAATTTAATTTTCGTACTCAATTTTTTGTTATGTTGGTGAATGTCTTGCTGCTTATGCAGGACCTATCATTAACAGACAAGCATTGGCTTTTGCTGAACGTATGAGAGCCGGATCTTCAACAGGTAAAAAAAAGCTTTGTCGGTATCCAGTACAGTTTGTCTGAAATGTTTTTGCAATTAGGTAATGTACGATAACGTTATAAATTGTTATTGATTACTTTGTTGTTTATGTAGCTAATATTCCTAATGCGTCTGCATCCTATTCTGAAGGTTGTTTGTACTACATGTTCTTTTTACTGTGTTGATTTGCAAGCCGTTTTGTTACGTTTCAGATAATGTTGCGGGAAGACTTTCTGGTCCAGTAGTGTTGGATTAAAAAAATTGGGTTAAGAACTTAACACATATTAGATTGACCAAAAGGTAAATTATGTGATATGGAATGAAAAAAATAATAGAAGCATGTTAGATTTTTATGCGGTTACTATTGGGATTGTTGATGATATGATGAAATTGCAGGTGTAGATATTTGTCGCAAGTGCCCACAAATTTTAAAAACATGGCTGCTGGACTTATTAAAAGGTCTACAAAGCTTTCCGTTCCTGAATTGGTATGTAATCTATGGCACCACTACATTGACTGTAAATTATCGTACATATACATCATAGGAGGTTTGAACTGACTGACAATAAGGACAGATGTGTGTGTTGCTTTAATTCATTGCAGGTATGTCAAGAGAAGTTCCGTCCACTTTCTAAGGATGTGGCTGCGTATCGTGAAGGTAAAAACATATTTTCACTAAACCTGTTCTGTAGAAAAAAACGTAGATATGACCATTTGAGTTACATGGAAATAAGTAGTTCAAATAACTTAAATAGTAGGTCAAAATCAGAAAAATGTTATTTCTCATGCGATAAAATTTGCAGCAAATCACAAACCTTTTTATTATGTTGTTTAATGTTCAGAACGGGGTCTGCAACAGGTAAACAAAAAATTGTTTACTATGTTGTTTAATGTTCAGAACGGGGTCTGCAACCGGCTGTTCTTGAATACTTTGTTTCTGATACGTTACCATGTTTTTCGTGTACCTGTAGTGCCGTTTTCAAAACCGACTGTTCTTGACTTTGAGTCCGGAACGATGCTTCCAGCTGGACACATTGACGTATGTCGGTCAGTTGTTAACGCACATTCAGCACCGGTTATGGAAGATGTTGTTGGATCTGTTTTACAATGAGGTGGTCATGCAGGTATGTTATTGTTCCCGTTTTCCGTTTCACAGTTGCTTTAAAAAAAAAGTCACATTTCATAATCTTTTTTAACCTACTGCCATGCGATTTGCAGAACCGGTTGTTCTTGATTTTCGGCCTCGGTTGCTCCGTTCCGATGAAGATGTCGGCACCTATGCTCAAACACCTAAAGGTACTGCTGATACCTGTTACTCTTCGACTCGCGAAACAGATTTTTAGGAATGTGTTCCTGAGGCTGTTGCTCACACATTGTCTTCTTTAGGTAAATTTTTTTTTATAAAATTCTCATGGTGTTCGTGCTTTTGTTCTTGCGTCTTCGTTCCGCTTCTGTTACTTTTTCAGAGACTGTTGCTCATCCAATTCGAGAACCAGTTACTTTGGATTTTAGTCATGGAAGAGCTTATAACGCTTGCGAAGGTAGTGTGTTGTAGATGCTGTTATTCTTTCATATATTTTAGAAAACGATCTCATCGTTTGGTGAACCCGTTATTATTCATGTAGGTGATACATTTGAGGGGCGAGAACCACCTTTTCGTAACCATACAATGCCAACGTCTGCGCGAGGTATATGGTATTATTGTAATCTGATATTAGATTCTATTGGATGTCTTTCTCATGACATATCTTTTAAAACGATCTCATCGTTTGTTGAACCCGTTATTATTCATGTACGTGATACATTTGAGGGGCGAGAACCACCTTTTCGTAACCATACAATGCCAGCGTCTGCGCGCGGTATATGGTGTTATTGTAATCTGATATTAGATTCTATTGGATGTCTTTTTTTTCGTTTGCAAGCTTTTTTTTTTACTGGAGACTACCGTTTCTCATGACATATCTTTTGCAGCCTCAAGTTCAACCGCGTATGTGTCTGCTGCTCTTGCTTCGAGGTGATCTCATCGTCAGCAGTTAACGCACATTCAGCACCGGTTATGGAAGATCTTTTTGGATATGTTTTACAACGAGGTGGTCATGCAGGTATGTTATTCTTCCGGTTTCCCGTTTCACAGTTGCTTTAAAAAAAAGTCACATTTCATAATCTTTTTTTAAGCTACTGCGATTCGATTTGCAGAACCGGTTGTTCTTGATTTTCGGCCTCGGGTGCTCTGTTCCAATGAAGATGTCGGCACCTATGCTCAAACAGCTAAAGGTACTGCTGATACCTGTGACTCTTCGACTCGCGAAACTGATTTTCAGGAATGTGTTCCTGAGGCTGTTGCTCACACATTGTCTTCTTTAGGTAATTTTTTTTTTATATAAAATTCTCATGGTCTTCGCGCTTTTGTTCTTACGTCTTTGTTCCGCTTCTGTGAAAAGGAACATACTAATGGTCTTGCTTCTGAGCATGGTCCTTATCTTCTTCAACATGCTCATAATCCTGTATGATTAGTATTTTGCTTCTTTTCAGATTGTTTATGTTGGTTTTTCCTATGATTAGACTATGATACAATATATACTTTTTGATTGTGACCAGTTGACAATACCTGCTGATGCCAGTGGTGAGTCTCATTCGTGTGAAATGCAGTCGTTATGGGGTTTTTGTCAACCTATAGGTGTTAGATCGTCTAACTTTGCTTTTGACACATTTCATAAACTTTGCATAAAATTTTGTGGAAACACTTCGTGCTCCGATGATGATAGACTTCGAATCGCAGACCGTATTCTCTTCTTTTAGATGTACTTTATACCATGTGTTCTCTTTGTTGTCTACATTTAGACTATGTTGATTGTTATCACAGAACATGTTATTTGTTCTACAGGTCGTCGCTGTCAGTTGTACAAATACGTCGTCTTCAACAGCTAGCAAACGTTTGTGTTTTTTGTTAATAAAATTTGAATATATGTTGTTTTTCCGCCTTCAACAGGTAGCGAACGTTCACTGATTTGATCTTTTAGAATGGTGATCTAAATGGGTGGAGCAAGTAGTAATTCTGGTCCACGAACAACCTAAGAATAACAATTTTGGCAATTGTTTGAAAGCTAATGAATTGGTATCTGATTCTGATATAATGGTTGAGAGCTTGCCAAGAGACGATGTTGTGAAGCCCTTAAGTCTTTATTGTTGTCCAACTCTCATCCAAGATATCAGGCATGAATCTGCGACGACTGACGAGGTAGACAAGCAAAAACAACAAGGAGAAAATTCTGAACCTATAACTCACGTAGAGACTGCTATGGAAGAAAAATATCAAGGTATATATGAATCCTTTTCATATGATTACACATTTACACTACTTGGGTTGTTGTTTTATAATTTATTCCATTCAATGGAAACAATGATATGTTTTCAGTTTCTTTTCTTTTTACAAGAATAAATATCACCTTGAGAAAAAAGTAAATAAGTTGATCTTACAATGTTAAATACTTAATTATGATATAATGATCTTATAACAGGTGACGTGAGCAGGATTGATGTCAATCAAGACCCTAATCTCTTTCAAACAAATTAGGAAATTGCAGGTAACAAATTTGTTTCTAGATTTAATGTTTTATGTGTTGAATTTCACACAAGGGGGTTGACATGAGCTTTTGCTGTCAATTTTGTAATGTTTCATCAACAATATGAATAAAGGATTGCATATCATCGTTGTTGTCTTGAAGGAAGGGTCAAGCTGTTTGTGCCGCTGGAATATCCTCCGGTCATTCAATAACTGTTTTTTGAAATCATTTCATGGAAAATACATGACAAATGTACGAATCATGACCGATTTCTTTTTTGTATTCACGGGTTTTCACGTATACATGATTCTGATTCTTTTTGGTATGCTCGAACGTGCAGAAAATTGATAGGTTCCTTGCTGTTCTAAACATTAATGGAGGAATTTTTCCACCACATCCTCAGAAACTTCCGTTTGCAGTAACAAATGTTGGTGGGGATAACTTTCCATTGTATTATTCGTTTGCTGGTCACTGATCGTCAAGCAACCATAAAAGACGCAAGTCGCTTGCAGGTACCAATGAAAGGTCACATATAACTGGTATGTTTACTATATATAATAGAGCGTCAGAAACGACAAATTCCGGTTTTTCTATAATTATGTTTAAACTTGCTTTTCCAATGTCAATGTATTTGGTTATGAAATGACACAGGTTTTCTACCAAAAATTAAGGCGTCGTGTTTGAAAACCTTTGAGGCGAAAAAGTTTGATAAGGTATGGTTGAATTAGGTGAATGTGTTTGCTGTAATGTAGGTGAAAAGTGTTAGGGAGACTATGATTCAGATGATTGAAGCGTGGAAGGCGATTCCTGATGTCTCCGAGGAGGAGGTGTTGACTCGGCCAGAATTGCAGTCGTCTTCTAAAGCAAGTAAGATTATTATTTATTTTTATTTTTTATCCGTTAGTGTTATTCGTTTATTTTTTACTGTTGGATGATATAAAGCTGCATGCTCGCATGGTATTTTTTAATTATGCTCTGATCTAATGTTGGCTTTTTGGGATTAAAGGAGTATACACATGCTTTTGTTCCAGACTTTAGTTATTTTAATGTTGGATTACAGATCTTCTTTTAAGTTCTTAAGAAGTTGGTTTTGATTTATAAAGCGGTTAATATGCTAACCAAAAGTTATTGTCTTCTTTTAAGAACTGTAAATAGTTAATGCGATAAATGCATGTAAATACACTTTGGGTCACTTCTGACTATTTGACATGCTTCACATTTGAACGACCCATACGGATAAGTGCTTTTGAATGTTCTTCAAAATGATGCAAACATGTTACTAACACAAATAACATGCACCCTGCAGGTAAGTGTCCGAGTGAAGGACAAGGATGAACATTCCGTGAAGTCAATTCCAGAACAGATGCTTTTCATTAGTAAGGCCGTAACCGGGTTTAACATGTTAACTTTCTTTTGCTTTAGAACAACATATAAACCACTATCGCCTGTAATGTAACACTATACTACTGATAGTTTTTAATGCAATGTTTTGTGTATGTATATTGCTATCTATTGCTGCCCCGTCGCAACGCGGCGGTTCGTAGCACTTCTCGTTAATATACATTATTGTCATTATATATTAGATTAATGTGTATGCATCGAATTATAAACATTAAAATGAAAGCGCGAGTTACTTGGATATGTAAATAAATACACGAGATTTTACATATACGAAAGACTCATGTTATTTCTTTTTAGAGTAAATTACACTATTCGTCCTTGTGGTTTGCGTTGACCGCAGCCGTTAGTCTTTTG
Source organism: Artemisia tridentata subsp. tridentata (assembly GCA_021014915.2). NCBI lineage: Eukaryota > Viridiplantae > Streptophyta > Magnoliopsida > Asterales > Asteraceae > Artemisia > Artemisia tridentata. The sequence continues at coordinate 245,566,227 of CP139507.1, read as the reverse complement.
ACCGAAAAAATTGCACCGTTCGACCTTAAGTGACAAACGTTATGCGCCGTTTGTCCCTCCCTCTAACGGAGCCCACTAACGCTCGTTAAAATGTTTTCTCATGAGGGTATACTCGTCATTTCGCAACCATAAGTACGAATGGTTTAAGGACGAACGGTGTAATTTACTCTTTTTGCCAATTTTTATACGTTTCCATCCATTTTTTACGCTTTTGTCCATTTTTCTTACGTTTTCATACATTTTTATCCGTTCTCATCCGTTTTTGTACGTTTTTATACGTTTTCATCCGTTTTTATACGTTTTAATCCATTTTTATACGTTTTCGTCCGTTTTTATAGGTTTTCGTCCGTTTTTATACGTTTTACTTATAGTTTCTTCGGTTTTTAAGCATATTTGTACGTTTCTGTTCGTTTTTATACGTTTTCATCCGTTTTAATACGCTTTCATTCGTTTTTATACGTTTTCATATGTTTTTAAATGTTTTCGTCTGTTTTTATACGTTTTTATCTGTTTTAATACGTTTTCATCCGTTTTTATACTTTTTCATCCGTTTTTATACGTTTTCTTCTGTTTTTACAGGTTTTCGTCCGTTTTCATACATCTTCATCCGTTTTTACAGGTTTTCGTTCGTTTTATACGTTTATATTACATTTTTATCCATTCTTATCTGTTTTAATATGTTTTCTTTCGTTTTCATACGTTTTTAACCTTATTTATACGGTTTTTTTCCGTTTTTATACATTTTCATCCTTTTTTATACGCTTTCGTCCATTTTTATACGTGTTCATCTTTTTTTTATACGCTTTCGTCCGTTTTTATACGTCTTTCTTACGTTTTATCTGCTTTAATACGTTTTCATACGTTTTTATACCTTTACATCCATTTTTATACGTTTTTGTCCGTTTTAATACGTTTTCGTCTGTTTTTCCTTGCGTTTTTATACGTTCTTAATCGTTTTTTATGCGTCTTTGTCTGTTTTATACTTTTTTTTCCATTTTTATACGTTTTCATATGTTTATCCGGTTTTACCTGCTTTCATCCATTTTTATCCGTATAAAAATAGATGAAAACATATAAAAACGGATGAAAAAAGATAAAGACGTATAAAATGGATGAAAGCGTATAAAACGGATGGAAACATATAAAAAGGACAAAAACGTATAAAAGTGGTTAAAAACGTATGAAAGCGGAAGAAAACGTATTAAAATAGATAAAAACGTAAGAAGACATATAAAAACGGACGAACTCCTATAAAAATGGACAAAAACGTATAAGAAACGGATGAAAACGTATTAAAACGGACGAAAACATATAAAAACGAACGAAAGCGTATAAAAACGGTTAAAAACATATGAAACGTATTAAAACAGATAAAAACGTATAAATACGGACAAAAACTTATAAAAACAGAAAAAAACGTATAAAATCGGATGAAAAATTTTAAAAATGGACGAAGGCGTATAAGAACGTATAAAAATGGACAAAAACATATAAAAACAGTTTAAAACGTATGAAAACATAAGAAAACGTATTAAACAGATAAAAACGTAAGAAAAACGTATAAAAACGGACAAAAACATATAAAAACGGATGAAAACATATAAAAATGGACGAAAGCGTATAAAAACGGATGAAAACGTATAAAAACGGACAAAGACGTATAAACATGGTTAAAAACGTATGAAAACGTATTAAAACAGATAAAAACATAATAAAACATATAAAAATAGACGAAAATGTATAAAATGGATGAAAACATATAAAAACGGATGAAAACGTATAAAAACGTATTAAAATAGATAAAATGTAAGAAATACTTATAAAAACGTAAGAAAAACGTATAAAAACGGATGAAAATATATAAAAACGGACGAAAGGGCGTAAAAACAGATGAAAACGTATAAAAACGTATAAATATGGTTAAAAACGTATGAAAACGGAAGAAAACGTATTAAAACAGATACAAACGTTAACGGAGTATAAAACGGATGAGAACGGATAAAAATGTATGAAAATGTAAGAAAAACGGACGAAAGCGTAAAAAATTGATGAAAACGAATAAAAATTGACAAAAAGAGTAAATTACACCGTTCATCCTTATGGTTGCAAAATGACGAGTATACCCTCATGGGAAAAAAAGTTAACGAGCGTTAGTGGGCTTTGTTAGAGGGAGGGACAAACGGCGCGTAATGTTTGCCACTTAAGGTCGAATGGTGCAATTTTTTTGATCAAAGGACTAACGGCTGGGGTCAACGCAAACTAGAAGGACGAACAGTGTAATTTACTCTTCTTTTTATGAGATTAAGTAAGGGGAATTGTAAAGGTATTTTATTTGTTACTAATGAAGTTCAATAAAAACTCATGATATTCCACTTTATAAGTTTAACCCGCGTGTATACGAATTTAAAAATCAAAGACGCCTAAAATTATTATTAGAAATAATATAAATACCAAAATGAAGGCACAACCCCATGGTTTACTGTAAGATAAAAATAAATACACGAGAATGTACATATATCAACGATTTATGTAATTCCTCTTTAAAGTTTATATAAGGATATATGGAAAAGTAAATTTCAAGGGTCATTTTATTTTTTTATTTTTTTTGGGTAAAGGGTTTCTGATGCGGCGGTTGTAAGATCTCCTAAAAAGTTTTACAATCCTCTTTGGCAGTGTACCTAACCGTTGTAGTGTAGTATAGGAAAGACACGGGGGATTGATCGTTCTCTAGGGGAATAGTGTATGTGAAGGCCGAAGTGTATGTCAAGATAGGTCTAAAGGTGAGGGATGAGTCTTTTTGTATTTTTATGTTTTATGAAAAGCAATTTAAAATCTGAGGGTTTGAAGAGTGGGCGGTTTAGCCACTAATTAACTAAACCAAAACTAAATTAAACTAATAAACAAGAAAATAAAGTGGTAACTCTTATAATGAGGAAAACATGTTTACTTAGATTTCCTTACTCTCTAGTTATCTCCTATTGATTTGTCGAATTGTCACGTCCTTGTATTAATTGAAGAGTTGTATTCCTTAATATTGGTTGTGGGGAGGTGCCGAAGTCCCCAACTCTATGAACGTATAAGTCTCCCCTAAAAACCTTAAAGTCTATTAAGTTTTCCAAGATTTACAAACCGCAATTCATGCAATAAATACAACGAGAAAAACCAATAGTGCACTCTATGGTTGCGTTTAGTAAGATTTTCAAGCTAGCACATATAAGAGAGAAGCCAGTTTTCTTACTCCTAACGCGAGGCAATCAATTAAACAAGAGACGACAATTCAATGATCAATAACTAAGTTTCATTAGATCTAAGAAAACACAAGTAAATCTAGCCCAACATCAGGACTATTTGATGTCATCATGCACGTGTACCTTACTTCTAGTTTGCTTCTAGTTAAGTTATCACCATTCTCTTGTAACTACTAACAATGTCTCTCCCTAGTATATAAAGGGAGGTTAATAGTAGTGATAAGTAATCGATTCCACCACTAGAAACTTCCTCTTCTAAGTGGGATCTTCCTCTTCATAACATGAAGAGTAACATTTTTCATTACCAGGGATAGTATTCCGCAACTATCCCTCGTAAAGCCTTCATCTTAACAACTAAGTGAGACTGATACAGTCGTAATGTACAAATGGCTATTATTAGTTGACTCAGATCAAGATTGTGTAAACATGCTCAAATTTCTAATGAACATTAGTTATTTTCATTTGCTCAAGCTTTTATTCATACAATTCATGGTGTTACACAAATATATCGGACCAACAATGGTGCTCATGACTGTTTAGTAGCCGCCTATTTTAGCGAGAACCCGACGTACGATGCACGTACATTCCGGAAGAGTTTCCGAATGAGTCGACCCCTTTTCAAATAGATAGTTCAGGAGGTAACTATTCATTGTCCATTCTATAGAAATAATATTGATTGTACCAGAAGAGAAGACACTTTCCCGTTGATGAAGTGCACTGCCGCAATTTGACAATTGGTGTACGACACAGTTCCTGATGCTTTAAACGAATATCTGTAAATGAGTGAGAAAACTTCTTATCTATCTCTTGATTATTTTTTGTAATTCTATTATGGAAATTTTTGGACCAGAGTATTTGAGGAAACCCACTATGACTGATGTTGTTAAGCTTTATCGGCATCACGAAGAAACACACGGGCTTCCGGGGATGTTTGAAAGCCTTGATTGTACAAATTGGGAATGGTTTCATTGTCCGAACGCATATAAAGCGTCATATGTTAGACGTGATCATGGTCCGAATCCATTCATTATGTTGGAATCTATTGCGTCACAAGACTTATGGATATGGCATGCTTTCTTTGGTGTTTCTGGGTCGAACAACGACATCAACGTTCTACAACAATCTCCTTTATTTAAAAGCACCAATGATTCCGTTTGTGGCTAACTGTGTAACATACCCATGGGGATACTATCTTGTTTACGAGATATACCTGGAATTGGCGACACTTGTTAAGACAATTCCAGAGCCATCTCATGATGACCATAAGCGAATAAAGTATAAGAAAATGCAGGAATCGGAAAGGAAAGATGTGGAACGAACGTTTGGTGTTCTGAAGAAGAAAGGGCTATATTAGCCTATCACGCACGACCGATGATAAAAGAAAGAATAATGAATATGATGTATACATGCATCATATGACATAATATGGTTCGAAAAGACAAAAAAAAAAAAATTGACATCTCCCAATTGGTACTCGGAGGAAGCACATCAACCGGAAGACCTCATATGATCCGTTGAACAAATGCAACGAGTTATGAGGCAAATCAAATCGGCACAAGCGCATCAAAACCTTCGTGCCGATTTGGTCGAACACTTGTCTCGTAATATTTAATTTTAGTTTACGTTTTTTATTTATCTATGTATTGTTTAAAATTTTGTACTTTTACGATTTTAATCTATGTAATGTTTTTAATTTTTGAATAAAAGTTTTTAATTTCATATGTTTACGTTTTTAGTTTATAAATATAAAGTATTTAAATAAATAAATAAAAAAATAGGTACAAAAGGTTAGGGGAAGTGTGTGACAAATGGTAATTTTCACATTTTAAATTAATAATAAATGGTTATTTATTATTTTTAAGCTGACCATTTCTATGCGTGTTTGCATATTTCTGAGTATTTTTGAGCATTTTTGGGAGCTGTCCCGCATACTGTAGCTTACAGTCACTGCAGAAAAAGTTTATTTTTGTCAGTAAGCATAAATTATTTCATTTCTAATAGTTACTGACAAGTTTTGTAATTTACTGAGAGCTTTCTCGTAATTACTGAAAAAACAACTTTAAACGCGTACCGACAACACAGTATATATGGTAGCAGTCAAATAAATGTATTTTTGAGCTAATAATAATATTTTATTATTTTTCTGACAGAAACGTCAATAAAAACTTTATTTTGCGTATACGTGTCCAAAAAGGTCAAACCGGGACTTTACGGTAACTATTTAAGCTTAAACCGACACACGATACACCAACAAGGATCAAAAATACCCTCCATTTCCCCCTCCTATGAACCGTGTACAGCAATGACAAGATGACAAAAACATATTATAAGTATTATATTTGTTAGTGGAGGATTACTAATGGTTTTTGTATTTATACTCTAATTAGCATGCAACAATTTCACAACTCCATTTCACTTCAAAACATTACTTAGATCAAACTTTCCTCCCTTCTTCACCATAACACACGGCTACAACAAAAAAATCTAGATCCACAAATTTTTGTTCAAGTTATAAACAATCGGGGTGTACTTTCAAGTGTTTCGGGTTAATTAGAACGTGTTTTGGGTAAAATTGGTGCAATTTGGGTGTGTTCTTGAGCTTACCACAACTCGACATTCTTCATGCATTGTAAGAATATTTGGAAACTTGTTCAAATCTTGTTCATATCATGTTGTGTTAATGTTTAAAAGGGTTAAAAAATGTTAAATGTATATGATTTGCTAATATGAACAAGTTAGGGTTTGATGAGTATATATATACATAATCGACTTTCTTGAGTTTTTCATACAAATTATGATATTTTTTGCTTGTGTGGTAAATCTTGTTGCTTGTGGTACTAATTTGGTGGTACGAAAGTGATTAATACTAATTACGCGTAATTAAGTCAAAATATACACTTTTAATTATATAAGTATAGATCGGCTAAGGTATTAAATATATAATTATTAGGGTTTTGAAAAACATAAAATTTTGGCTCTAGTGTTGAATTGGTGAAGGTTTTGCTTATTAGCTTATTATGAATAGCTTATTGTAATAAACACTAACTTATTGATTTTTACTACAAAAATTGGACTAAACATTAAATTGGTGCACATGGGCCAAGCGCATCATGTTGTCGGCCCCATGGGCTGTTTTGAAACAAATGGCTTAATTGAAGTGCTTATTGGCTTATTTTAGATATAACGTAAAATATAACGTAACTAAAAAGGGCTAATTAGTTATCGGACTAAAAATGTGATTTTGGGCTAAAAGTGGCCTATTCAGCCCAATAAACATTCCGGGAGATAAAAATAAATTTTTGAACATTTTTAGACTCGCCATGATTATTTTTGTAAAATAGGACGGTTTATATCGATAAAAACCATTTTAGGCTCGTTTTGGCAATTTAAGCCCAATAAGCCAAATAAAAGGAATTTTGGCCCATAAATTATGAATATTGACTTTGTTGACTTTTGAAAGAATTTTGACTAAACTTTGACTTTTGTATCGAAAACTATAATAACGAAGTAATTATAACGATAAGTATAGTTATATCGATAAATATACACTTTGGACTATTTTTGCAATTATAGTGATAAAAAGGGAATATTTGAGGAAATTTGCGACACTTGAGAAAAATGGGAAAGCTTGAATAAACGAATGGGTCATGCCCGATTTTTCTAAAATTTCAACACTTAGAATATTTTTGGACAAAAACCGACTAAAAGACGAAACAGACTATTTTCATTATTAAAGATATTAATTTTCCTAAATTAATATTTTTATGCCTTATGAGATTTATAAACATATTTTTAGCACTAATGCACTCGCACTTAATAAATTTCTCAAAAATTAAATACTTATAATTTTCTTTATAATTACTATTATATTATAAATGAATATAACAATTTATAATATAATAATGCCCCACTAGCAACATTATTAAAACAATTATTCAATGATCATTTAATTAGTTATAAGTCTTAATTAATTAAATATGTAATTATTATATATATATATATATATATATATATTATATATATATATATATATATATATATATATATATATATATATATATATATATATATATATATATATATATATATATATATTACTTACGCAATTGCTACAAGCAGAGCACGGAAGTTCCGTCACACGTACATTCACCATATATCTTCACCATGAGCCATCACCAAAGAGTTTAAACGATAAATCATTTTGAAATATACTTTACCACACAGCAAGCAAGAAATACACGAGCACTGGTCACACGTAAACTTTTCAATTGAGTTAAGGCATATAAGAAACGAATATTTCGCTAAGACTTACCATACTGATCTAGGTCGCGTGTCGGAGCGGTTGCACTATTTTGTTGATTGATTTGCAGATTGCTATTACTTTTAAGGTGAGTTTATAGCCCCATATTTTTATACGTTTTGTTTATTAAACCTTGGGGTGAGAAACATGCAAAATTGTTTTCATGGACCAAAAATGGATTTTGTTTGTATACACACTTGTATGCAGAAACCTAAGTTTAGCTGAATCCCATTGCGCCCACTATCATCAACCGTCAATTCCTTCTGGGAAACCGTGTGATATAAATAGATCTATTGGGGGTGACTCCCTCGTTCAGTTGGCTCGACATAGTCAATGCGAACGTATACCATATGAAATCGGCCGAGTGTCTGGGGATTAACACTCGCGGGCACCCTTTATTTACTAATGCCAGCTTGGCATGCTGTTTGTCTAGTTCGGTTAGATGAGGCTTAGTGTTTGCATAGCGGGATAGTGTGTGTTTGCTGAATATTGCTATGGTCCATATGTGCTTATTTACCTTAAACCTATGAACTCACCAGCGTTAGCTGACTTTTAGCATATTTTTCTCAGGAAACTGAGGTGTGTTTACTGAAGGCAGGGCATAGCAATGGTCATAAAATTTGTTGGAAATGTTTTTATTGTTGCGTTATGTCTGAAATTTGGGGCCGATTTGTTAAATGGGCTACATTTTATCTGAAATGAATTTTATGTAAGACAACATGACTTTGAATATGTAATGTATTTTAAAACGGATTTTTAATCCGTTCTCTATATCTTGTGTTGTGATTATCGATTTAGTAGCACCCAAAGTGAATGCTTCCGCAATATCTTGATTTTGGAGGTGTTACAGATTGGTATTCAGAGCCTAGGTTATAGAGAACTAGGTTTATAAAAACCTTAAACTATAACCGATTTATGAAAAACTTTTCCTTATGACCGCCAGATGCCTGCCAGCTTAGCTTGCTATGATTTGAGCGTTATTTGCTTTATTTGATTAAGTGTTATGCTATGCTATTTGAGTATTTTATTAAGCATATATGAGATAAGTATTTTCTATATACTTACACATGTCGCACCATATTTGTCACAGACTATGTCTCTCCCTTCCGATGCACATGATGAGGTAGCTGCTGCTGGACACACTTCTCCGTTGCGAAGACCAGTTCCATTTGCGGATGACCCGTTGATGGAGGTTGTTAGGGCCGCTGCTCAGCCACCCATTCCAGCTCAGCATACACACACCACTCCAGTGTCTACCTCACCATATTTACCCCGCTACACCACAGCTCACCGCTCATCCCCAGCCCAGCTTTACACTTTCACCCAGCATGTTCAGGATACCCCACCCATCAGCCGGCGCACTGCTCGTATGTCGGTATATTCTGGATATTGTCTGCGACTCTCAGATTTTCCAGTTTTATCACCTAGGAGGAGGACCCGATCAGATTATGTGGGTACCCTTACTTTATCACCATCTCAGTCACCCATGTCATCTCCAGACCATTCCCCTCCTAGCCAGAGACTTAGGAGATCTGTTGAGACTTATTTAGATGAGGATAAGGATCCAGTGGAGGATCCAGAGCAGGTTCAGGTAGAGCCTACCCCAGCAGTGACAACACCTATTGAGCACACTCCTATTTGTGCAGATGATGACAAGGACAGAGATGCACCTATGGATTTGGATCAGGTGATGATGCCACGGGATGGCAAGGGCATCATGGAGGATGTGCAGGGTATATTTGAGATAGGGTAGAGCTCTAGGGCTGCCCAGATACAGGATGTGAGTGACATTCAGTGGATGGATATTGCTTGTGATATCAGCACGGGTGTACGTGCAGCTAGCCCGGAGTACACTCCATCATCTCCTTCGTTCATACCACCTCCATCTCCGATGCCTACTCCACTTCCATCACCAGTGGTTTCTCCACTTGCAGAGCTCAAGGAACCCACTGAGATGGAGCAGATATGGATTCATCTGGCGAATCAGGCCAGTTTACTTGATGTGCACTCAGACCAAATCGAGAGGTTATAGCAGTCTGACCATATTCAGAGTGTGGAGAGGAGGATTGGGACTGTTGACAGGGCTGCTTATGTGTTGTTTGAGGAGATGTATTCTGACCGACGTGTGATGATCAGACAGAGAGCTAGATTGGATGCCTTGGAGAGATTGCATGGTAGAGAGCTTAGGAAATTGGACTTTAGGGCTATTGGTTTGGGCAGAGGCCAGACCAGGATGCAGGGAATGTTGAGGAGAGCTAGAGGTGTTGATCGTACTCAGTGGCAGAGGATTATGACTGCAGAGTATACGATTGGAGCATTGATGAGAGAGAATCAGGAGTTGAGAGACCGTGTTGGGCAGTTGGAGACTACCATTGGAGGAATGACTTTAGCATTTGAGCAGTTACGCTTAGATAGTGACCGAGCCTAGAGTAGTTGTAGTTGATGATGTATTTCGTTAGGTTGATTAGTTATCATCTAGTATTCCAGCACTAACTTTTAACCATGCTTGCAATTTTGTAAACCTCTATCCTTTCGATATATATAATATATATATATATATATATATATATATTATATATATATATATATATATAACAAGCTTGGTTTTCTATCCGATTATTCATTTTTCCGCTGTGGTTGACTTTATTCTTGCATTCTGTTTGCACTATCCATATATTCATATGACACTTTCCTTCCATAATCGAGATCTCATTTATCGTCATCTTTTTGTGATGCAGATAAATGGCACCTAAACGAAAGTCAACCAGAGTCACACGAGGACAAACTGCTAACACACCTACCCCAACAAGGACAGTAATGGGAAGGACTGTTGAGAATGCCGCCCCAGCTAGAGCCGCACAGGGCCAAGTTGCTGAGAACGCCGCCCCAACCAGGGCCGCGGCAAATCCACCAGTGGTGAATCAAGCAACTCTGGATCAGCTCGTTACTGATCGTGTGGCCACCGCTCTCGCGGCCGCAAATAATTCAACCACCAACACCGAAAAGTCAAGGCCAGTGACCAACAGCCGTGGTTGCACATATTCTGAATTCTGAAAGATTATGGTTGGAGGTTTCGGAGGAACAGAGGGAGCCATTGGCCTGACTAGATGGATTGAGAAGCTAGAAACCGTGTTTTGCATCAGTGGTTGTAACGATGACGACAGGGTCAAGTATGCGTCTTTCACTTTCATGGATGCCGCTTTGACCTGGTGGAACAACTACATGAAGTCTGCTAACATGGATGTTGCCTATGCTATGTCGTGGGAAGACTTTAAGGAATTAGTGCTTAGGAAATATTGCCTACGAAATGAGGTCAAGAAGTTGGAGATAGAATTTTGGAATTTAAAGGTGCAGAACAACAACATGGCTGCTTACAACCAGAGATTTCAGGATCTGGCTTTGCTATGTCCTGAAATGGTTCAAACTGAGACAAGGTTGATTGAAAGGTATATCGATGGTTTACCGAAGTCCATAATAGGTGATGTGACTACCTCGAGAGCTACAGATCTTCATGAAACCATGGAGACAGCAAACAAGTTGATGGATCAAGAACTGGAGGATGCCCCAGAAAAGAGTGCTGACCACAAGAGGAAGTAGGAAGATCACTCGAAGGGTAGTAACAGCAACTCTCAGAAAAAAAGGCAGGATGTAGCAAAAGCTTACGCAGCTGGTTCAGGTGATAAGAGGGGGTATGACAGGAATGCACCTCTTTGTAACCGCTGTAAGCTACATCACAAGGGACAGTGTACAGTGAAATGTCACAACTGCCAGAAAGTAGGACACTTGCCAAAGAACTGTAGGGCAAGAACCCTAGGCACCACTCAAGCAACACCACCCCACAACCGTAGGGCGGAAGTCACCTGCTTTGGGTGCGGTGAAAAGGGTCATTACCGAAATGAGTGCAACAAGCCCCGAAATCAAGGAAATGGTGGTGGACCAGGTAACCAGGTAGCAGTGGTCAACAATGGAAACCAGGGCAATGGAGGAGGGGCCCGTGGAAGAGTTTATGTTGTGGGCAGAAGGGAAGCCCAGGACGACCCGAATGTGGATACGGGTACGTTTCTTTTAAATAATCGTTATGCTTCAGTACTATTCGATACGGGAGCAGATAGAAGTTTTGTGTCACCTGCTTTTAGTCCTTTAATTGATATAGCTCCAACCACCTTAGACAATGTCTTCGATGTAGAATTAGCTAACAGGAACTTAGAAAGAGTAGATACCGTTATAAGGGGTTACACTCTAAATTTATTAAACCACCCATTCAACATTGACCTTATGGCAGTAGAGTTGGGTAGTTTTGACGTCATCATAGGAATGGATTGGCTATCGAAATATCATGCCGTCATCATCTGTGATGAAAAGATCGTCAGAGTACCCTATGGGAACGAGTTTCTGATAATTGAAGGAGATCGGAGCGATCGTGGACGCTCGTCAAGATTGAGCATCATCTCGTGTACGAAGGTGCAGAAGTGCATTGAGAAAGGATGCCACCTGTTTCTAGCTCACGTTACTAAGAAGAGGGAAGAGGAGCCCAGAGAGAAACGATTGGAAGATGTGCCAATCGCAAGGGATTTCCTGGAAGTTTTTCCAGAAGACCTACCTAGACTCCCACCTGCCAGACATATTGAATTTCAAATCGATTTGGTGCCAGCAGCCGCGCTACCCTATCGGCTAGCACCGACGGAGTTACAGGAGATGTCTGATCAGTTAGCTGAACTGTCCGGAAAAGGTTTTATCAGACCGAGTTCTTCGCCGTGGGGAGCTCCGGTCTTGTTTGTTAAAAAGAATGATGGATCCTTCAGGATGTGTATTGACTATCGGGAGCTGAATAAGCTAACCATCAAGAATAGTTACCCACTCCTAAAAATTGATGATTTATTTGATCAATTACAAGGTTCATCAGTTTACTCCAAGATAGACTTGAGATCAGGTTATCACCAACTTCGAGTCCGGGAAGAGGATATCCCGAAGACGGCATTTCGAACCCGATATGGCCATTATGAATTCCAAGTTATGCCATTCGGCTTGACTAATGCACCAACTGTATTCATGGACCTCATGAATCGGGTGTTTAAGCCGTATTTGGATAAATTCATAATAGTACTCATTGATGATATCCTAATATATTCCAAGAATGAGAAAGAGCATGAGGAACATCTCAAGCTAATTCTGGAATTATTGAAAAAGGAGGAGTTATATGCCAAGTTTTCGAAGTGTGAGTTCTGGATATCGACTGTGTAGTTTCTGGGTCACGTGATAGATAGTCAGGGCACACACGTAGATCCTGCCAAGATTGAGGCAATAAAGGATTGGGCAACACCCACAACGCCCACTGAAATACGCCAATTCTTAGGACTTACCAGCTATTACTGAAGGTTTATTGAAGGTTTTTCCTAAGATAGCTAATCCATTGACAAAACTGACACAAAAGAATGTGAAATACGACTGGGGAGATAAGGAGGAAGAAGCTTTTCAACTCCTAAAGGAAAGATTGTGTAGTGTACCTATTTTGGCCTTACCTGAGGGTAGCGAAGATTTTGCTGATGCAGAGAGAGAAGGTGATAGCATACGCTTCTCGACAGCTGAAAACCCATGAGAAAAACTACACAACCCATGACCTAGAGTTAGGATCAGTCGTGTTTGCACTGAGAATTTGGAGGCACTATCTTTATGGCACAAAGTGTGTGGTGTATACCGACCACAAAAGTCTACAACACATCTTGAACCAGAAGGAGCTGAACATGAGGCAGCGCCGATGGTTAGAATTGTTTAGCGACTACGATTGTGAAATCCGTTACCACCTAGGCAAGGCAAATGTGGTTGCTGATGCCCTCAGCAGAAAAGAAAGGATCAAACCCCTCAGAGTCAGATCGTTAGGGATGACGATCAGTTCGCCGCTTCCAGAAAAAATTCTTGAGGCTCAGGGTGAGGCACTTAAGGATGAAAACCGATCACATGAGAAAATTTACGGAATGTTAGAGAGTGAGAATGGCTTCGTAAAAAGATCCGATGGAGTTTTGTGTTATAGGGAGAGGAGTTGGATCCCGCTGTATGGAGGAATTCGTGATTTGATCATGCACGAATCCCACAAATCCAAATACTCCATCCATCCAGGATCCGACAAGATGTACTTAGATTTGAAGAAGTTGTATTGGTGGCCAAACATGAAGGCCGATATAGCTAAGTACGTCAGTAAGTGTTTAACGTGCTCGAAGGTCAAGGCTGAACACCAGAGACCATCCAGTCTGCTTGTTCAACCTGAAATCCCAGAATGGAAATGGGAGCGCATCAATATGGATTTTATCACCAAGCTGCCTAAGACGTCGAGCGGTTACGACACGATCTGGGTGATCGTTGACCGTCTCACTAAATCAGCTCATTTCCTTCCCATAAAGGAAAATGATAGCATGGACAAACTTGCGCGACTATATGTGAAGGAAATTGTCGCAAGGCATGGTGTGCCTGTCTCTATTATCACTGATCGAGACAGCCGGTTTACGTCTAACTTTTGGAGATCGCTTCAGGACGCATTGGGAACCGACCTTGACATGAGGACAGCTTATCATCCTCAGACTGATGGTCAGAGTGAAAGGACCATCCAGAGCTAGAGGACATGCTGAGAGCCTGTGTGATTGACTTCGGGAACGGCTGGGATATGCATTTTCCTTTAGCCGAGTTTTCCTACAATAACAGCTATCACACCAGCATTAAGGCTGCACCGTATGAGGCACTTTATGGTCGAAAGTGCAGATCGCCAATATGTTGGGCTGAGGTCGGAGAGAGTCAACTTACCGGACCAGACCTAGTCCACGAGACTACTAAAAAGATCGTGCAGATCCAGAGCCGAATGCAAGCGGCTCGTGACCGTCAAAAGAGCTATGCCAACAAGAGGTGAAAACCTCTTGAGTTCCAAGTGGGTGACAAAGTGATGTTAAAGGTCTCGCCATGGAAAGGCGTGATAAGATTTGGCAAGCGTGGTAAGCTGAACCCTCGCTATATTGGACCTTTCGAAATTCTTGCCAGGATCGGGCCGGTGGCCTACCGACTCGAACTGCCATCCGAGCTCAGCGCTGTGCATGACGTTTTTCATGTCAGCAACTTGAAAAAGTGCTTATCTGATGATAACGCCGTCATTCCTTTGGATGAGATTCAGCTTGACGAGAAACTCATCGAGGAGCCTATTGAAATCATGGACCAGGAAGTTAAACGGCTAAAGCAGAGTCGTATCCCAATTGTGAAGGTCCGTTGGAACTCTTGCAGAGGCCCCGAGTACACATGGGAGCGAGAGGATGAAATCAAGCAAAAATATCCTCATCTCTTTTCGAACCCAACGAGTAACGTAATTTGAAATCCGGGACGAATTTCCCGATTAGCTGGGGAGACTGTGACAAATGGTAATTTTCACATTTTAAATTAATAATAAATGGTTATTTATTATTTTTAAGCTGAGCATTTCTGTGCGCGTTTGCATGTTTCTGAGTATTTTTGAGCATTTTTGGGAGCTGTCCCGCATACTGTAGCTTACAGTCACTGCAGAAAGTTTATTTTTTTCAGTAAGCATAAATTATTCCATTTCTGATAGTTACTGACAAGTTTTGTAATTTACTGAGAGCTTTCTCGTAATTACTGAAAAACAACCTCACACGCGTACCGACAGCACAATATATATGGAAGTAGTCAAATAAATGCATTTTTGAGCTAATAATAATATTTTATTATTTTTCTGACGAAAACGTCAATAAAAACTTTATTTTGCGTATACGTGTCCAAAAACGTCAAACCGGGACTTTACGGTAACTATTTAAGCTTAAACCGACACACGATACACCAACAAGGATAAAAAAATACCCTCCATTTCCCCCTCCTATGAACCGTGTACAGCAATGACAAGATGACAAAAACATATTATAAGTATTATATTTGTTAGTAGAGGATTACTAATGGTTTTTGTATTTATACTCTAATTAGCATGCAACAATTTCACACCTCCATTTCACTTCAAAACATTACTTAGATCAAACTTTCCTCCCTTCTTCACCATAACACATGGCTGCAACAAAAAAATCAAGATCGACAAATTTTTGTTAAAGTTATAAACAATCGGGGTGTACTTTCAAGTGTTTCGGGTTAATTAGAACGTGTTTTGGGTAAAATTGGTGCAATTTGGGTGTGTTATTGAGCATACCACAACTCGACATTCTTCAACCATTGTAAGAATCTTTGAAAACATGTTCAAATCTTGTTCATATCATGTTGTGTTAATGTTTAAAAGTGTTAAAAAGTGTTAAATGTATATGATTTGCTAATATGAACAAGTTAAGGTTTGATGAGTATATATATACATAGTCGACTTTCTTGAGTTTTTCATACAAATTATGATATTTCTTGCTTGTGTGGTAAATCTTGTTGCTTGTGGTACTAATTTGGTGGTACGAAAGTGATTAATGCTAATCACGCGTAATTAAGTCGAAATATACACTTTTAATTATATAAGTATAGATCGGCTAAGGTATAAAATATATAATTACTGGGGTTTTGAAAAACATAAAATTTTGGCTCTAGTGGTGAAATGGTGAAGGTTTTGCTTATTAGCTTATTATGAATAGCTTATTGCAATAAGCACTAACTTATTGATTTTTACTTCAAAAATTGGACTAAACAATAAATTGGTGCACATGGGCCAAGCCCATCATGTTGTCGGCCCCATGTGCTGTTTTGAAACAAATGGCTTAATTGAAGTGCTTATTGGCTTATTTTAGATATAACGTAAAGTATAACGTAACTAAAAAGGGCTAATTAGTTATCGGACTAAAAATGTGATTATGGGCTAAAAGTGGCCTATTCGGCCCAATAAACATTCCGGGAGATAAAAATAAATTTTTGAACATTTTTAGACTCACCATGATTATTTTTGTAAAATAGGACGGTTTATATCGATAAAAACCATTTTGGGCTCGTTTTGGCAATTTAAGCCCAATAAGCCAAATAAAAGGAATTTTGGCCCATAAATTATGAATATTGACTTTGTTGACTTTTGAAAGAATTTTGACTAAACGTTGACTTTTGTATCGAAAACTATAATAACGAAGTAATTATAACGATAAGTATAGTTATATCGATAAATATACACTTTGGACTATTTCCATTATTAAAGATATTAATTTTCCTAAATTAATAGTTTTAGGCCTTATGAGATTTATAAACATATTTTTAGCACTAATGCACTCGCACTTATTAAATTTCTCAAAGATTAAATACTTATAATTTCTTTATAATTACTATTATATTATAAATGAATATAACAATTTATAATATAATAATGCCCCACTAGCAACATTATTAAAACAATTATTCAATGATCATTTAATTAGTTATAAGTCTTAATTAATTAAATATGTATATATATATATATATATTATATATATATATATATATATATATATATATATATATATATATATATATATATATATTACTTACGCAATTGCTACAAGCAGAGAACGGAAGTTCCGTCGCACGTACATTCACCATATATCTTCACCATGAGCCTTCACCAAAGAGTTTAAACGATAAATCATTTTGAAATATACTTTACCATACAGCAAGCAATAAATACACGAGCACTGGTCACACGTAAACTTTTCAATTGAGTTAAGGCATATAAGACACGAATATTTTGCTAAGACTTACCATATTGATCTAGGTCGCGTGTCGGAGCGGTTGCACTATTTTGTTGATTGATTTGCAGATTGCTATTGCTTTTAAGGTGAGTTTATAGCCCCATATTTTTATACGTTTTGTTTATTAAACCTTGGGGTAAGAAACATGCAAAATTGTTTTCATGGACCAAAAATGGATTTTGTTTTTATACACACTTGTATGCAGAAACCTAAGTTTTGCTGAATCCCATTGCGCCCACTATCATCAACCGTCAATTCCTTCTGGAAAACTGTGTGATATAAATAGATCTATTGGGGGTGACTCCCCGTTCGGTTGGCTCAGCATAGTCAATGCGAACGTATACCATATGAAATCGGCCGAGTGTCTGGGGATTAACACTTACGGGCACCCTTTATTTACTAATGCCAGCTTGGCATGCTGTTTGTCTAGTTCGGTTAGATGAGGCTTAGTGTTTGCATAGCGGGATAGTGTGTGTTTGCTGAATTGTTTGCTCAATATTGCTATGGTCCATATGTGCTTATACCTTAAACCTATGAACTCACCAGCATTAGCTGACTTTTAGCATATTTTTCTCAGGAAACTGAGGTGTGTTTACTGAAGGCAGGGCATGGCGATGGTCATAAAATTTGTTGGAAATGTTTTTATTGTTGCGTTAACTCTGAAATTTAGGACCGCTTTGTTAAATGGGCTACATTTTATCTAAAATGAATTTTATGTAAGACAACATGACTTTGAATATGTAATGTATTTTAAAACGGATTTTTAATTCGTTCTCTATATCTTGTGTTGTGATTATCGATTTAGTAGCACCCAAAGTGAATGCTTCCGCAATATCTTGATTTTGGGGGTGTTACAAAGTGAGAGGAGAGAGAAAATTGAGGTTGCGCTTATGTGGATGGTGAGGGAGTGGTGAAAACTCCTTTTGTCTAATGTAACCTCGTATTGAATTGCGCCATATTATCCATAACGTGGATTGGACGGCTGCATGAAAAACCTTAGAAATATGCATAGTTCACGAGGTTGATAACATCCGTGATGTTGTCAACACTTAACATATAAATGCCCTTCAGTTTCAAGATCAACGTGATCACAAATTAGACATCTAATCAAGTGTAAATCAATCCTTCTTGTATCCACGGTTGCTCGAGTTAAAATTCTCTAGTTTTTTATTCACCAGGAGACTATATTAACCTTACTCGACACTAGGTTATTCTCAACTTGTAAATGAGTTTTCCATCCAGTTTTTGATAGCCAATGATGTTATCAATAGCAGGGTCATCATCACTGACTCTAAAGTTGAGCACAATTTTGGGTTCTATAGGAACAGAGGTGGGTTTGAAACCAAGCATACCAAGCTCATGCAATAATCCAATGCAATATTTTCTTTGGATGAGACAAATATCATTACAAGATTCAAGAACTTCAATGACTAAGAAGTATCTAAGTTTTCCCGGATCCTTGATTTGAAATTTAGAGCTCAGAAAACTTTAAACATGTTAATTTCGTTTAAGTCATTTCAAGAGTGATGATATCATCAACATAAACCAAGAGAGCAATGAACATGTTACTGGAAGATATAACAAATAATGAGTGATCATTTAAACTCCGAGTGAATCCACACTTAAAAAGCACACCAACCAGTTTCTCATTCCATTTCTAGGAATAAGCCATAAAGAGATTTTTTAAACTTGCAGACTTTCTATTCATTAGACTTAGAGGCATAGCCTTCTGGAATTTTCATGTAGGGTTTTTCTAACTTGTGCCATGATGGCACAAGTTTTAATCATTAAATTAACACATTTGTTTCTTTAAATAACTTAACTTCTATATAAAACAATGATATATTTGGTAAACATTACAAATTTTGGAAACTAATAATATCAATTAACATATAATTATAATAATTAAATTTTTTTTAATGCTTCAAAGCTTGTGCCACCATTGCATAAGTTAGAAAATCTCTTTCATGTATACATATTCTTCCAACTCACCGCACAAAAAATAATTGTTAACATCTAATTGAAAGAGAGGCCATTTATTTTTCACAACAACAACAATTAAACATCTAAGAGTAGATATTTTAACCACACGAGAGAATGTTTCTTCATAATTTATTCCTTCTCTTAGGAAAGGAAAAAAAAAAAAAAACTTTTAGCAACAAGTATAGCTTTGTACCTTTTAATTTCCCCATTAGATTTATATTTTATTTTGTAGATCCACTTACACCCAATGGATCTTGTTCCTTTAGGAAAGGTCAGTGATTCCCTAAGTTTGGTTTCTATTAAGGGCCACTATTTCATTGTTCATAGCTTCCACCCAATTATTGTCATTACTGGCCTCTTTATAGTTACTAGGTTCAAAGCTTTTGTTGAGAGTGCTAGTGAGTTTTAAATTTTCACCACCTAGTTTGGAGTAATTAACAACCTGTTTAAACCAATTTAACTTTACTATCAACAATATTCTTTAAGGTTTAGAGGGAGTTTGGTCTATCTAGATGACCTTAGGCTCAGCCACATCATCATAGTCATTATGATAAGTAATGTCAACCCCTTCCTCATTTTCAAAGACACCCTGACTTTCATCAGACTGATTGATACTTTAAGTATTGCCTTCAGGGTGTGCATTATCCTATATGAATATTGCATCAGAGTCATCAATACCCTCCTTTGTAGGATTAGACTGTGCCATCATTATTAGAAGGCATTCTCCATTCATTATTGGGTCTTTTAGGGTTAGGCATCTCATCATACAATTGACCAAAATTAAAGAAATTTATATGGTTTAAGGCTTTAAACACACCAGTTTTAATGGAAACTTTCCTTTTGTTTTATTTTTAAGGGAAAAATAGCTTTATAAAATTTGACATCTCTTGAAAATAAAATAGATTTTGACTCAAGACTAAAAAATTTGTACCCTTTTTTGGAGTTTGAATAACTAATAAGGACACATTTTGCCTACTGTTAAATTTATTATGATTATTTAAAGTGATAGCAAAACATAAGCCAACCATAAACCCTAAGGTGAGAGAATGTGGAATTTCCCCATACAAATAGGAGTAAGGAGACGAGGGAAACCTATTACATAAATGTTAGGAATATAAATATTCATGTGAAGACTCGGTCACCCCGAGTATCTGTTTAGCATTTATGTAGCTCGTAGGCTTATTAGTATTAGTTTTGTTAACGTAATATTAGTTTAGTTATATTAGTATTTGTGGAGTGGTTCGGGTCTTTACCCACTGTCAGCTCACTCCACAGCCCACTCGGGGCACTTAAGTATGTAAGTATAAATACCCCTCTCCACCTAGGGAGAGGGTTGGAGCTCTTAATCATTCAACCATATTTTCTTTCATTCTCTCTCTAGAACTCCCACTCTTTTATCTCTCTCTCTCTCTAGAATTCATCTAACTCAAATCCAAGTATGCATATCTTACAATTGGTATCAAGAGCCATGGTTAGGTTCAATTGATTGTGTGTGCTTGGATTTGTGGTCTCTATTTTCTCATGTTCTATTTTTTCTGTTCGAACACTAATTCATGAAAGCTTGTCACTTATTTTTGGTTCGAACATCATGTTTGTTTACATGTCAATTAGTGTTTTGGGCTGTAACTGTTTAAGTAGCTATTGGTTTACATGTCAATTGGTGGGTTAAGTGGTCTAGGTCTTTAACTGTTTAAGTAGTCCAGGTCTTTAAGTGAACATCATTTTGATTTACATGTCAATTTGTGAGTTAAGTAGTCTAGATCTTTAACTGAACATCATTTTGGTTTACTTGCTTATTTTTTATTATTGGTTCACTTCTTGATCTGAATATTGGTCTACTTTTTGCTCATAATAATCTGTAGCATTATATACGAGTCCTTTTTGGTTTAACAGTTTTGGTCGCGTTGTGGGGAAAATCTTGGTCTTCATCTCTTAGTTATCTCAAGATTTTAAAAGATTGTTTTTAGTTGAGATTTGTCAATGTTTCTTGGCTGCGATTTGATGAAAGAGATAACTCAGATCTAACTTTTCTTGGAAAGCGTGTTTTGACTGCGATTTGTACTTAAAAGGAAAGTTATTGTTGCGATTTGCCTGGTTTGTTATCTAAGTTTTGGACAGTAGGCAATAAATGGGTATAGAGACAAAACGGGTAAAATGACATTGGTACTTTCTTGAAAGTGGTTTTTGTGCTTTGCCAAAAGTGACAAAGTCAGTTCTCTTGCGATTTGTTTGTTAGGTGTTGCGATTTGCTAAAAAATGCGATTTGATGTTATCTCATCACAGTTATGTCACTAAGAGAGAACAAGAAGAAGCAAAGAGATTAAGATAAATTAAACCCAATCAACAACATCAAGTAACCAAAGCTGAGCCAACATCAACACAACGTCAACAGCAAATCCCTATTCGATCCGAAAACAAAATCCAATCCCGAAAAACAACGAATTTACAACAACAGATTCATAACGAAATCATTTTTTTTCTTTCCACAAAACCAAGTCCATTTACATTCATTGTTTACAAACGACTATCCCATAACCCATCACCAATACACGCTATCCTACAATCTACAACATCAATACTTGATCTAAATTCGTATCTATACATGAATAAACAAGATCTCAGTTCTATTTTTTTGAGTCATTCAAAGTAATTGCAAACCTCATGAAGGTCAAACATACGAAAGACATAACTCCTCATCGATTTAGGTTTGACATAAACTGAACTCAACAAGAACCTTACTCGAGACCCATCCTAGGATCTTGAAGCCTAAAAGTTAAGAAAAAAAATATTCCAAGGGCTCGTCGTTGTTGGTGTTCATATTATTGCTGAAAGAAACCAACAAATAGGTTTTGTGAGATTCATTTTGTAACCACGAGGAGATAGATTTGATTTGTTTGTGTGGCATCATTACACAAAGAAGAAGAAGGAATCTATAACGTGTATTTTTCTTCTTCTGGGAATCGATTGTGGTGAGAAAATATGGTGGCTGCGTTTTTGTGTGTGGTGAATTAGGGTTTGAGGTTAAGAGATATTAGGTTTTAACAGTGGTTATTTAGGTGTGTTAAATACCTAAGAATTAGGGTTAATAGGAATTGGGATTGGGCCGACTTATATTTTTCCCTTGGGCTGTGTTAAACTGAACTGCTAGTGGGAATTCGAATTTGGTCATTGGGTTTAGTTTCTTTTTGGACAAATAGCACAAGGACAATTTGTTTTGGTTTAAGTTTTTCTGTTGTTGAATATTATTGGTTATTATCACAAGGACGAATTCATCGGTTGGTAAAGAATTTTTATTTTGGTCAACGATTTCGATTGAGCTTCAATTATCCGAGATCAAATTTTAATTTTGGGTGATATTTTTCGGGTTCGTTGATATAACTACCGTGCTAGTTATTAGATATCTTCGGGTTTTAACTACGGTGGGTATTTGGATTCACTTAAACCCTTTCAAACCGATCCAAATTTTGATCATAACACCTTCATTATCATTATCATTTCACGGTTCATTCTTTATTTTTTGTAAAATCCCGCGAAAGAATCTATTTCTCGGTTTAAATCATAGAATTGTAAAATCCCGTGCACGTTTACATCATGTCCACTACTTCAGATTCTTTCATATCTGAGGTACTCAAGTTGTACGACACGTATGATAAACAAAAGACTTCCAATCTTGTACAACAAATAAACGTGTGTGATTCTGATAATGATAATATGGAATTGTTGTGCTCGAATTCTCAAGAGAAAGAGCTTCATCAGTCACTAAAGTTGCCTAATGCAAAGGAAAGTTGCATTGAATGTTTTCGATTACTTCACTCACATCTCAAGGTTCTCTTTGAAAAACCTGGACACTTGGGAGGATACACACGGGCTTTCGCAACACTCTTTGGTCAAGATGTTCAGGATTTCACTGTCAAAATGATTCTGTATTTAGATCAACTTGACAAAGGAGAATTTTCTGAAGGTAGATCCATGGCTGCCTTCTGTGTGATCAACAACCAACTCCAAGTGTTCATTGATTCACAATTCACTGAGGATTATGATTATGACAGTGAAATGACAAAAAAGTGTTTTGCTAATTACACTGGAACCGAGGTTGACGTGTTCAGAATTACATTACTCTAGCTTATGAGTAATGTTAAGGGGTTCATTAATGAAAGAGCACAACACATGGGGAACGGGACAGAGTCAAATAAGCATGATGATAGCAACAGCTCAGGGACTGATATCACACATGGTGTGGATGCAGATCTCAGTCTAGTAAATCACCAAGTATCATCTGCTGAGGTACATCTGTCTGATCAACATAAGGTTCTTTCTATTGAACAACAACATACTGATCAAAGTAAACCTACTTATGACACATATCTGTTGGAAAAGACTGATAGCAATATCACCTCTGATTCAACAAATATGAGTCATAAGGGGGGAGAAATTGATCAGGATGATGAACATGATGATGCGTTAAGTACTTCGCTTACGGCTGAGTTTTTCAAATCAAATGATATGGTTGAAAAAGAAGTTTATAATGAACTTTCAAACAGACTTTTACGAGTTGAAAAATATTGTATTGATCTTGAAATCTCAATGCAACAAAAGGAAGAACGTTTTCAAACTAATCAACCTTGTAGGAATCCGGAATTTCCTGAATTCCGTGAATTTTTTATGATAAATGATTTGAAAGCTCAGCTACACGCCAAAAACTTAACGATCAACAACCTGAAAAAACGTATTGCTGAGATGTGTAATGAAGTTAAGGCTAAACATGACAATGATGTTATTGCAACAAAAAATGCTGAATTAGAACATAAAGTGGCTGAATTACTTTATAAAAATGAGACTTTGAATATTCATTGCAAAGAACTATGTGACTCAATCAAAGAAGTGAAAACTAAGACTGTAGAGCAGACAACCTCTTTGATTACCAAAAATGATGAATTCAAAGCTCAACTTCAGGAAAAGGGTTTTGCAATTGCAGCGTTGAAAAACGAGTTAAGAAAATTAACAGGAAATGGTGTGAACACTAAGTTTGCAAAACCATCAATCTTGGGGAAACCACCACTTAGAAACCAATCAGTTGTTAGACAACCGACTGCGTTTAGATCTGAATATGGCCAAAATTTTCAAAAACACGGTTAGCCTCCCAAGTTGATGCGAAACAAGTTTTGTCAAAACCAGTGACTTCACAGTCTAGACCTAATGAAAAGGAATATGCTCCTGCAAAACCTCATCATATGAGTGCTTCTAGCTCTTCTAGGGTTAGTTCAAAGCATGTGTCATTTGTGACACCAAAAGAACGTGTTAGACATAAAGACATTGTTCAGAATCAAAACCTAGCAGATGCTAAGAAAAACACACATGAAAAGACTAGGAGTTTGCCTGTTTCTAAGAGTAGTTGCGTGTCAATTAAGGCAATTCCCGTAGCAGATCACTCTAAGAATCCTAGATCTTTTTATGATTCCAAACACTTTGTTTGCTCGACTTGTCAGAAATGTGTTTTTAATGCAACCCATGATGATTGTATAACAAAATTCCTGAAGGAGGTGAATGCTCGTGCTAAGGTTCAATCCTCTAAGACTAGAAACAACAATAAGCCCGTAGAACCAAAGAAGTATATTCAGAAACCTGGTAGGCAGATTGCTATAGGACAAAGGTTTCCTCCCAACAAGTCTTTCACTGTGCATGAGAAACCAAACACTCCTAGATCTTGTCTTAGGTGGATATCGACGGGTAGAATTTTTAAGATTGTGGGTCTTAGATGGATACCTAGTAGAAAGATGTTCACTGAGTGCAGAACCAAGGTTGAAAGTGAAACCCCAAATGGTTTAAATGCTGATATCACTAACCCATATAAATGCAGACAAACTCTTAATGTCAATGCAGGAAGTCTTTACTTAAGTGCAGGTACATCGTTCCCTCCTATTAAGGAAAGACTCTGGGTTTGGGTGCCGAAAAGATTGATATCTCATGAAGTAGGGGTTCAAGCAATTCAACTTTGATGAACATCAATGACGATGACGTCTGTTCACATCAGTTCAGGCCTCGTTCTTCATCGACTATGACGTTTGAACACTGCAGTTTAAGCCTCGGGCCTCAATGTCAACATAATGGCGTCTGCTGACATCTCTTCAGGCCCTGTTCATCAAAGAAAAGAGAAGTGTACACTTGAGTGTGCTTTATCTTCAAAAGAAGAGAAATCTTCTTGTTTCTGACTATTCTCATCAACAAGCTTCATACTTGCTCCATGCTTGTTCAGTCATCAAGTAGATCTACTTTCATCAGATTGGACGTTTATTCACTCAATCAAAAATGGAAACTTCAAATACAATTTTTGAGGGGGAGAAGTGTGAACAGTTGATCAACCTCATATGCACTTGTTCAATCAAAAATGGCATCCTCATATGCAATTTTTGAGGGGGAGAAGTGTGAACAAGTGGATCGACGTACATTTGATTGTTTGTTCACTCACTTGTTGGGCATTTAATTATGACTATGGAGTTGATCGGGTATCACTTATTTGAGATTGAAGTTGACTTTCACATAGGCGTGATCTTATCTTATCTTGAAGTCGGGGTTGGTTGGATGCATGACTTTCAATGATAACTTGCTCGTGCTTAAGATTTAAGTTGAAGACTTAGTTTATCTAGTTACCAGCAGTCGGGGTAAATGTTTGAAGACCTGGTTAACTATCACTTAAAGGAGTTACGTTGTAGTACTCAGTGTCACACGCCAATGACGTTGTGGATAATCGCAAGAGGTGTTAATGTCTCATACTTTGGTTGGGTATTGAGTACTTAGAGATTTGCTTGGAGCATAAATTCTCTACACCGTTCTTCCAACATTAGTGCAAGCTTAAGTCACGAGAACGGGGAATTCTACTTCAGTGTCAAGTTTGGTATATCAGGTTTGCTCCATCAGTTATCACATCAAATAGCCTACTTAAGGGTTGGTAAAGATAGTCAGAGAGCGTTTCAGTAGCTGTTGATTCTCACAGGATACATTTGAGCCAAGTTTGTTCTTCTCACAAGATTTCAAGTATTTGTGCGTAAAATGTGTTGCTGATTCTGAGGTATCAAAACCAGCAAGGGGGAAAGAGACATACATCTGAACGCACAACGAGTACACGTGATGAACTTTATACCTTTTCTGAGTTGGGGTTATTCCGGGAAGACAAATGTCATAACCGCAGAGAAAATGAGTGTTTTAACTCGTTCCTTATGGTGTATCATTCCAACTATGTAGGGGAAGAGATGTATGAAACAGTTTCTGATGATTAAAGAGGTACACAATTGTATGATGATTCCTATGGTTAGTCGGTATCCAACAGAAGGAAATGTGTTCATCCGGGACTTACTTGATTTCGGTGCTTCTGTGGTACTGTCTTGGTGTTATCATTTAGAATACATACGGGATAAGTTGCTTACACTCGAGACTTAGGTGACTTTGGTGTAACAATTCTCATCTGCAATTTCCTGAAGGGAGAAAAGGGGATTTCCGGGTCTTAATTGATCTTGATGTTACTTTTTTGACTTCATTAATGGGATTGAGTATGTACTTCGGGTTTTTGGGCTTCATACAATGAGACTGATTGCATCAATTCAACTACTTGGGGGAAGTGGTCTCTGGATACTTTCGGTATGCATTCCTTCAGTCTTCAGCAGGAAGTAATGTGAGAAGAATTATTCAAGTGTGAGATGATTCACTGCTGATCTATTTGATGATCCCCCGAATGGAGAATCACGATGATTATTCTTAAAAGTAGCAGCAATATTTGATGTGGTTTGCTACGGTTTCCGCTGTACACTTACCTTTCGTAAGCTTGAAAGAGAGCTTTGAAACTGCTCAAAGGAAGATTGTCGGTTTAGGGGGAAGCTGTCAAAGCTTCAAATTGAGAAGGCTCGAGTTCAGTCTATTATTCAGGACCCTTGAAAGCTTTGGTGGTGAAAGTTTAAGAAATGTTGACTTCAGACTTCCACAACGTACAAGAACGATATCCTTATTTTGGTATTCATGTCATCATCTTCTTAAACTGAATAATATAGTTTGTACATATCTTAAACCAAATTGTAAATAGAAAATATAAAACCAAAATGTAAATAGAAAAATATAAAACCAAGAAAAATCATAAAAATCAGAAAAATAGAAAATACCAAAAATAGTTTTTCAAGGCATGCCTTCTGGTATCGATAACATTTACAGTCCTAGAAATGTCATTCAATAATGACACGGGTCTTTAAATGAAGTTCGAGCAGAAGTTCAAAAAGTTTTTCAAAACATGCCTAAATGGTTTGCTATTACTTCAGATATGCAAGCCGTTTTTCAAAATGAGGAAAGCACGTCGGCAAAAAGACGGCTGTTCCTAACAACGGGTGAAGTTCACCCGGGCATGGATTACTTCATATCCGTGCATCCCTGATTTAATGTACGCTTTAGTGCATTATTTCTTGTAAAAGAAGAGAATCTTTGTTTGCAAATAATTTTCCTTCTATGATTCTTTTAAAAATTATTTGTGAGACACAAGGTGGTAACGTGTTGTTTGAAATTCTTTCAAACATGGATTGTTCATAAAATTTGTCACTCAATCAATGATTATAGCTCGTTAACTCGAATACGGGTCATTGATTGAGGGAGAGAGTGATTTCAAATTTTATATCATTAAACGGGTTTCTTGGTTATCTCATAATTGTTAGAAAAGGTTTCGTAGTTAATGGGGTATTTGTTGAAGAGGATCATACTAAGCTTTATCTCAAATGGCCAAATGTGTTAGTTGTTAGAAAGATTAGGGCATTATGTGCAATAGGCTTATAGTTTCCTAACTTTATGTAACTAGAAGGTTCATTTGTATCAGTTTGGAATCCTCGTTTAATCCCCTAAATACTTTAAAATTCAAAATATAAAAGAAGTTAGAAAACCTAATGTGCTTGATATCCTTGAATACTCCACTGGCATTTGTATGATCTGAATGAATGAGTTTTAAATGTTGATTGATTGTTGTTAGTCGATAGCTGCTTAATTGTTGTTGATTCAGTGCATGTGCATTCAGGATATGCTTAGGTATGTAGCTATCATGTTAGAATCTTGTCCCTAAGCTCCTGAGTCTGAATGTTGAAATATGAGTGAATTGCCATGTTCATGATTGCTGATTGCTCTTCATGCTAGATAGCGGTTTGATGTATTTCCTTACTGTGGTTTGATTATGAGATGAATTTGGTATTATGAGTTGGCAAGCTGCTATGTGGTAGCTATTAATGAAAAGTGAATCTGTATGTATGTATATCTGTGTTGATATTCTTATGCAGATTCCATGGCCAATATGAATGTGCCAGCTCCCGCTCTAACCATTTGATCAGATGTTCAAACTCTATTGACTGGCTCTGAATTCACCATAACAACAACATCGGCAGCAACAACAACAACACTGTCTTCACCTCCACCATCTTCATTTCAACAGAGCAGTACTTATTTTGGTCTCGCCAAGTGGGAATCTACAACATTTGGGAAATTTTTTGTTGGTGGATGGATAATTGATGTTGACTACTGACTTCCTCTGAGAAGCGGATAATCACATCATCTGCGCAAAAAGGTCAATATAATTTGTTTCATAACGATTATCTTTGTACATGATAAGTAGTGAATCTCCCTCTTAAATTGAGGGGGAGCAGTTGCATGTTCCATTATCAGCACATATTAAAACTGACCACATTTTCTCCCATAATTTCTAACTTATTTAAATCAATTGGGATCACAAATCTCAAATGGTTTGAAATTTTTGATCGGGGGAGAGAATGTGATTTAAATATGAAATCTGATAAAATGTGATTCTTTGGACTTAAGTGTAAGCTCTTCCATATGTGCTAAACTCTTTTGTATATCGATGCACATATTGAGGGGGAGCAAATGGTTTGTGGTGACAAAAAGGATATGGCATTTCATGTGAGCGTGACTCAGACTTCACCAAAGAATTGACCAAACAAAACTATCATTAATCTAAAGGACTTGTCCTGGTCGGGTAATAATTTCAAGCTGGTCTAACCAGTGATGTAAGCGTGTCTCGAAGAGGACTTGTCTTAGTAGAGTGTACCGTTTCGAGAAACTTTCTGTGGACTTGACCAGGCCGGGTAATAATTTCAAGCTAGTCTAACTAGTGATGTAAGCGTGTCTCGAATCGGTCATGTTCACTGAAAGTGGATCAATTCAAAAAGTGCAAGCTCTACCCAACATGTGCAAATTTATAATATAATCATCCGAGCACATGTTAAGGGGGAGCATTTGAAAAGCATAAAACTATCAAAGTGTTAGCAAAATGTGTTTAATAATCATGAACACTTTGAGAGATTTTTCAAGGATTTGGTAAATGGCAACATAGGATAGTCATGAAGTTATAAGGTGACTAAGGTTAGGAAAACCGTCCTATGATCCGCCAGAACCGGAGGGATCTACCCAGGGACAATACCGAATAATTAGTATTAGAAAGTTCTTAGGTATGATCATGAAAAAAAGGAGTAATATGAGAAAGGAGAAAGAAGGGGTTGAAGAATTAAAAAGAAATGAAATGAGAAAGGGTGAAAAGAAATAGCCCTCCACTTATTCAACCTTAGGGCAGAAAATGGGTTCAATTCATATGCTACTGGTGGTTACTAAGGTAACACCGGTATTGAAGACAAGACGTGATGGACCTAGTGACGCACTGCACTAAACCTTCTAAACCACTCAAGTTCTCTTAAAAGGACTTGTTTCATTCTCACGGGGAACCCTACATAATCTATCGACCGCTCATTACGAGTTATGTTGATATTGAAACAGGAGACACCGCTCCAGTCTCCGACTACTAAAATTGCACTTATCGAGTCTAGAGCCAAGAGATGGATCATAAGATCTCATAGGAACACGTGTTACTTCTACACTGGTTGTTCAACATTAAGGACACCAGTTGTAAACTTATGAGTCCTAAGCAGATCTTAGCAATCTACCAGAACATTTACGAGGGAATTTACATACGTAATTCTCAGTGATTGAATGGAAATTCCTGCCAGGGTCAACATCAAACCGCCCTGAAAGCAGGTCACTTTGGTAATTCCTTGTGGATTACGCTTAGTGGTCGCGGCGGTTTCAAACGGTCTACAGTCGTGGAGTGAACTCCAGCGACTCACCTAATCGTTGATTTACTACGGTAGATCTTGTAAGCCCTCTGTGGGTTTTCGATTTAGGAACGGCCTTGGTAAGGATTAGAGAGAGTTTTCACACTATGCTGTTAACAATCTCGAAGTCCGAACCTGTAAGTACCGGACGTTTTATTGCTAACTGTCGTATGCAGGAATTCCTGGCGGTTGCAGCTGATTGCCGAGAAGATACCAATCCATTACCACATGCTCATACCACACCATCATCGTATTCAAAGAAGTCATGATAAACTAAAAGACCTTCAACACTGCTTCTGCAAACTCTGATGCTGAAAATCATGACCCAGAATAGTGTGAGCATGTCGGCTCAAAGAGTACCACATCACATGGAGACATACTGCTAAAAAATGACCTGGAAACATACGTTGGATGATGACATCAAAGAATCACCAAAGATCATCCAAGACAGAAGAACGGTCGTCAAAAGATCACTGCTGAATGTACAAAGAGTAATGAATTTGAAGAATCAAAGACTACGAGCTATGAAGTTACAGTCATGTAATAGAATGCTAGAATTCAAAATATTATTTCCGAGGTAACCTCCCTTAGGGGGAGATTGTTAGGAATATAAATATTCATGTGAAGACTCGGTCACCCCGAGTATCTGTTTAGCATTTATGTAGCTCTTAGGCTTATTAGTATTAGTTTTGTTAACGTAATATTAGTTTAGTTATATTAGTATTTGTGGAGTGGGTCGGGTCTTTACCCACTGTCAGCTCACTCCACAGCCCACTCGGGGCACTTAAGTATGTAAGTATAAATACCCCTCTCCACCTAGGGAGAGGGTTGGAGCTCTTAATCATTCAACCATATTTTCTTTCATTCTCTCTCTAGAACTCCCACTCTCTTATCTCTCTCTCTCTCTAGAATTCATCTAACTCAAATCCAAGTATGCATATCTTACAATAAATACATAGCAGTTATAATGCAATCAGACAAAAGGTAAAGAGGTAATCCCCCTAAAACGAAGTGACCTTGCCACGAAGGAGGTGTCTATGTTTTCATTCTGTAATCCTATTTTGTTAGGGGGTGTAAGTCATGGATGTTTGATGAATCATTCCTTTGCTAAGAAAAAAATTTGCATTATGTTATTGACAAACTCAATCACATTATCACTTCTAATTTTTTTTTACTTTGACATCAAATTGATTTAGAAGAAGGTTAACAAAATGTCCAATACTGACAAAGGCTTCATCTTTACTTTTAAGCATATATACCATATAGCCCTGGAATAATCATCAACAATGGTAAGAAATGACTTGTAACCTTCTTTGTTGGTGACCTTATAGGGTCTCCAGACATTCAAATGAACCAATTGGCCTATCTAGGTAGATTTATGGTCACTTAAGAGAAAGAGTTCTCTAGTTTGTTTGGCCTTATGACACACATCACATGGAGTTGCAGACTGGTTGTAATGATCAAACTTAAGGTCATCCTTGAACTGATGAAGAACTTGTTCAGCTGGGTGGCCAAGTCTATTATGCCATAGGGATTTAGACACATAATAGTTAACAGATAATTTAGACACAAATTGTTTACATGTAGGATCAAACAAGTACATACCACCATTCATGTCACCAATCCTGATAAAGTCGTTTAACGTCACCAAAAATATTTATAAAAATGGAAGGATTATATGAACCTAAATACAAAAGTATCTTGGCAACTATTGATCTCCTGAGTATTGTTTCGAAGGAGTGGTGAATTGAAATACGTTGGTTAAGTTTTGCTTGATGCTTAGTCATCGAAATATTTTTGGTTTTTATAAAAGATTTTAAAAGCTAAATTGATTAATAAAAGAAAACTACAAGCAAAACAATAATATAAGATCTAAAATATGATAATAAAGGATATGCTTGTCAAGTGAGGCGAAAAAATCATTAAGTGTGAATTAGAGTTTAAAATGATGAATTAATACCCGTTAAAAGAAACTATTTTCTCACAACGTTGGTTTATTTTAAAAATAATCCTTTCTCTTTGTAATAATCACTAGATTTAATTAATTGATTATCCTAACGGCTTTTGCCCGTTAAAACAACCAACTACATAAATAAAAAATAATCCAAAAATTATTAATTATCAATCTTCAATACCCGTTTAAAGAAACCATTTTCTCACAACGTTGGTTTATTTTGAAAACAATTCTTTATCTTGGTAAAAATTACTAGATTTAATTAATTACACTAACGGCTTTTGCCCGTCAAAATAACCAAAATCAATCCAACTATCCAATTAACCCAAATATTATTAATCAATAATTTTTAGGTTTTCACATTTAAATATAAATTCATATCTCACTTAACAAGCATATAAAAATCTACTCCATAATGCAAAATAAAACTAGACTAATCCTTAAATTAACAAACATGACAATAACAATTAAAATACTAAAGATAAAGAGATAAAAATGAGTTAGAGATGACCAAATGAGATGGAGAATATAAAGATAGCAAGATGAGACTCGCTCCATAAGCTTGAAAACCTCATCCATAAGCTTTATATATAACAGACGTATTCCCATTTATTAGCGCTAATCCCCTTTTTCTAATTACCACTTGCTAATTTTTTGTGATTTACGGATAAGAAAAAAATAATATAAAAGACTAGTGAAATAAAGTTATAAGAAAATGATGATTGACTAAAAATTGATAAAAAGACGTTCGAAAATTTAGAGGTTCAATACAAGATTTTAAAACTTAACAACTCTTTAAAGATTCTGACAAAGAAGTTATAAATCTATTAAAGTAAGCTAAGATTTCAATTTAATAAACAATTCTTCATACTAGAAAAACTAGAATTTAAATAAAACAAAAGTGCAAGACTTGTAACAAAAAAAACATGTTGATAAACGTAAAGATAAGGAACAAAAGGAAATAATTAATCTATTGTAATGACAAGAAAATTAGTTGCATTAATAAAAGCTAGTGGTAAATACTATTGAACTTGAATGATTATGTTTCTTGGTCCGAAGACCAAGATGGTACATGAAGGCTCTTCAAACTAAAGTACGAGTAGAATATATAAGCAATTTCTCTCACACACAACGTCAACCTTTTTTTTTCACTAATCTGCTCAGATGGGTCGGGTATGATTTTTTTTACTGGGCCACGTTGAGCCTGTTTGGACTAGTGGCTGGACTAGAGTGCATGTTAATAAGCTTCGGAATTGGGCTTGGTTGGGCTATTTCTTCGGGCTTCTTTCGAGCTTCAATAATCTTCAATAAATGCTCAAAAATCTCGTACTTTTGCTCCAGTGTCCGTGTCTCGTGCCTACAATAATAAATTACATATTTAAACAATATATGCACTTAAAATACACATTTTTGCTATTTATTATGCCATAAATATGAGGATTTCGATAAAAAAAATATATGAATAATTTAATAGATATCAACACCCCCAAACTTAGGCTGTTGCGTGCCCTCACACAACGATTATTACATACGTTAAGTCAAAAACGATTTTCATCCCCTAAACAAATAACATATCACATCAATCAAGAACAGATAAATAATCATTTAGGGGATACAAATAAAAACCATTAAAGTCGATAACACCCCATTTTGACCCTTATTCATACATATAGCTAAAGATAAAATTTTAAGGTGACCCGCCATACTTGACTTTATTATCACGATATGTACAAAGCTTAAGAATAGGGAGCACACAAACTGGGTGCCTACAGGAGATAAGAATTATCATCCTCGATTTTCACCTTCCCCAAACCAAGCTTGAAACGAAATCATTGTTAAGTACAAGTATAGATGCTAACACTACCCATAAATGCTAATTGTGTACGCGCA
This sequence comes from Artemisia tridentata subsp. tridentata, assembly GCA_021014915.2. NCBI lineage: Eukaryota > Viridiplantae > Streptophyta > Magnoliopsida > Asterales > Asteraceae > Artemisia > Artemisia tridentata. The sequence goes on along the minus strand of CP139507.1, from coordinate 245,532,037 downwards.
GCTACTGCTTGCTCCCTTATTCCTAGTTCCTCTAAGGATTTTATTTCGAAAAAAGAGTTTTTCTTATTTTGATAGATTATAGTCCTATAAAGGCACCCGGTTTAGACAATAATTAATTTAAATCCTTCGCTAGAGAACTGTTGCATACAGAAATGAGGTCCACATCAAGGTCCTAATTCAACACGATTTAGGGAATATCCTTTTTATTTCATCCGAAACAACTCATCTACGAGTCCAGAGATAGAAGCTTTATTTAGATATCCCCGGAGTCGAAATTTGGCATTATTAACATTATTATTAAAGCAGTATTAGCCCTCGGCCCTTTAAACTGAGACAACGGTAGCGAACCGTCAGAAAACAGTAGTCTTATTTTGACCTTGGGAATTTCCTCCACCTTTTTGAAGTCTGAGTCAACGGGAGCGAACCGTCAGGAAACAAAAAACTTCAAACCCTTGTACCTGCAAGACATAAAAACACATTCCAAACATATTTGCAATATAATTTAACATATTTCATGGATATTAGTCTATTTTAGCATATTTTCTGGTATAAAAATAATGTGTGTATACGCACACACCAAATCCCTATTATCATATTTCTTTTCAAGTCTTGACTATAGCAGTTATTTTCATCAAAACCAACAAAGAAATTATTTTCTTTAATTTGGCAAGTCTATGAACTGATAAGAGATTCGCAATGTATTTGTAGCACCCCCCAAATTTAATAATCGCAGAAGCATACGGGTCATGGGGGTGCTACTGAAATTGGAAATCACAACAAAAGGTTGTAAAGAACGGAATACATACTCCATTTAAATAAGTTCATTCAAACAAATTGAGTTTATGTTGGGAATTAAATGTTCTGAAGATTAAGTATCAAGAATTACAAGTGTTGAAGGTTAGTACTGCTGAGAAGAATACTCTAACAGTTCCAACTGCTAGTGTATATCTAAGGACTGTTAAAGTTATAACTAACCGTACTAACTGAAGTTAGTACTGGTAGTACAAAGAAGGTACTGCTAGTCGATACTACTGAGTGGATAAGTGTCACATATACCACTGCTGGTTGGATAAGTATTGAAAAGATATTTGTGTACTAAAGTCAAGTATATACGGTAGATAATATCTTTGGACAAAGTGATCAGTAACAAGTTGTGTACACAGATACATGTTGTATCTTATGTACTGACACACTCAAGATAAGTTAACAAGTAGTTTGATAAGACTTAACAATATTGTAAAGATCTTTCTTGATGTATAAAAGAAAGATCTTAGACTAGATAAAAGTGTGACTAATTAAGTGCTTAGATATATCTCTTAAGAACATAGAACAAACACATATATCACAAGTCATAGAAACATAAGATTCAAGGTTTTGTAACCCTAGTGATAGTGAAGATCACTCGTATTATCTTGAATAATATTGAATCGTTTGGTAATAACATTGCATGTTCTTTGTTCAATATACACAAGCATAACTGTTCCATTTCCATAACACAAATAACCTTCTAAGTGTGATTAAGTAAATTCCGCGTACTTGATCATATTAACTCAACTTATCACATACACAAAGAACAAAGGTTTAACCACCTTACCAGTGTTTCGAATCCTCTCAATTGGTATCAGAGCCAGGCTGATATAGTTGATTTAGAAGAAGAAGAAGAAGAAATGGACGTTGAATCTATTCAGACCAATGTTGCTGCAAAACTACCCATGCTCAAACAGAATGAATTTGAGATGTGGAGGCTGAGGATAGAGCAATATTTCCAAGTGCAAGACTATGCACTTTGGGAAATCATTGAAGATGGAAACTCTTACCAGCCTACTACAATTACATCAACAGTGGACGGCAAAGTGGTGACAACTCTGCAGATACACCCAACATCTACAGAAGAAAGAATAAAGAAGAAAAATGACTTAAAGGCAAGAAGCATGCGGATGATGACCATTCCCAATGATCAACTTCTAAACTTCAGCAAGTTCAAAGATGCCAAGTCATTATTTGAAGCTATTGTTGCCAGATATGGTGGAAATGAAGTCACCAAGAAAACCCACAAGACACTGCTCAAGCAGCAGTTTAAAAACTTCTCCTCTACAAACAATGTATCTCTTGACCATATGTTTTATAGGCTTCAGAATATTGTGAGCCAACTTGCTATTCTTGGGGTTGAAATACCTCAAGAAGATTTGAACTCAAAATTTCTGAGAAGCATACCAGAAGAGTGGGCTATGCATGTTGTAGCCTGGAAGAATAAGCCAGACCTTGATACAATGGAGCTGATAGATTTGTATAACAACTTTAAGATTGTGGAGCAAGATTTGAAGAAGAATGGAGGTACTTGATTTGTCGTTTTTAGTATATTATTTTTCCAAGGGAAGAGGCAACGTATGCGTTTTCCCCGGGTCGTTCTCCCAACGAAGGTCGAATATCGAGTTGTCGTAACGTGTCGAATACGTGTGGTGAATGTGTGTGAAAAAGAGTGGTGATTTGTGATTTTACACTACGAGCAATGAAATATAAAAACTACTAATTATGCTAATGTAACAATTAAACTAAGCACACAAACTTAAAAACGAAAATTTGAATTTAAAAATGTTACACGACGAATTATAAAACGCAAATAAAAGTGATTTTGTGAAATTTAAAACCTAAAAATATAAAAATGATTTTTCTATATTAAATCTGATAAAAGAAAATTTTTGGAAAAAGAAAAATATTTTTTTTTTAACTTTTTAATAATTTTTTTATGAATTAAAAACTAATTAAAACAATTTAAATGATTTAAAAATAGTAAAACTAATTAATAAAATCTGAAAATTTTTGAGTAATTTTAATTTTTAATAAAAAAAATTTAAGAAAAATAATTTCAAAAGCTGATTATGTCTAAATAAGCTAAAACAGTGAAATAAGCACTTGGTAAAAAGCTAAAAATAAGCAATCATAAGCCAAAAATTATCAAAAGCTAAAAACTGATTATTCTACCTACTGGAAGCTCAAAAGGACTGAAAATGGCAGAAAAGCACAAGCAAATAGCTAGAAAATAAGCTGAACAGCTTACTACCAAATCAGTTTTAACATTGTTTTCTACTCAACTTGCAGCCATCAAATAAGCAGTCTAATAAGCTCTTAAGTGAAACCTAAAGGGGGCAAAAGCTAGACAGCACTACTGACTATTCAGAAATACCAAAAGCCTCAAAAATTAAGCTCCTATGCTACCTAATTAAGCCACAGATCAGCAGGCATAAACACAAAGTCTGCTGCAGGACAAGATTTGGAGCAGATTTGCAGACCAAGAATTAGCAGTTAAATAAGCACTTAACTAGAATACCAGATATTAAACTTGAAGCCAACTATATGAACTACCTACAACCCAAAAATTAAGCCAACAACTTAAGTTAATAAGCCAGAAACTACGCTAGATCAGCAGTCCCAAAACCTGGTTCTGCACAAAAAGAAACTAAGACAGCAGGATGGGGAATTGGCGCAAACTTGATGCAATCTTTTACCACAGCTATTGTAAACAGATTTAAACTCCTACTAACTTCTCAAAAATCCAAAATGGGACTTTAAAATAAGCTCAACTTCTTACTAATCAGCTTAATGAAATTCTAAACTAAACTATTCTAAAACCAAACAACCCTTTCAATATCAGAATTTGCAATCCAACTCTATACTAAACCTTTTTGTCCTAAAATCTATACTACTCTCTTATAATCTAGGCTAATTCTTATCTAAAAACAGAATACAAAAAAAATAGATAAGCTAATAAGAGATTCTGATTAATAAGCTAATAAACAAGCTAAAATTTGAAATGAAACTTACACCATATCTAGCTGAAACAAAATTTACTCAGGGCCATCTTAACCCCAGGCTCATATAATAAGCCAAAAATAACACCCAGAACAGTCAAATACCCTCAGCTTAATCAAACAGCTGAATCAGTTGACTTTGTTGACCAAAATTTGACTTTAAGCAATATGAGAACAAATTGTTAAAAATGTAAACATTAATCACTTTCTTATTATCAAATATCAAAAACAATATCAGAAAAATTAAAATAAGCACTTATAAGAAAGATAAGCTGATGCACAGTAACCTTGACCGAACTTTGACTTTCATTAAAATGAAGAACTGAGTACAAAAGATGACTGAAATGTAAATTACAATTTGAAATTAAAATTTAGACTACAAAAAACAGTAAATGACACGAAATTAAATCGGTAACAATTTTTTAAAGACATAAAAATTGGACGATTATCTCTGTAGAGGAAGGCTCTATTTATAGGAATCCAGGGAAGGATCTAGGCTGTCCAGCTTGGCAATCCTCGTGTTCTTGAGCTCCTAATCACCCTTAGATCATTCCTTTGCATCATTCCTTCAATCACAGCCGTATGATCAAAAGTATGAGGTGGCTTGACCAATAAACGACACCCACGTGTCCCTGGCAGCTGTCAGATGCTTCTAGAAAGACCAATGATTGGTAATTATTTTGAGTACGAAGTTAATTAGGCGGCAGTCATTTTTTAGGGTTCATGGCAGTAATTGGGGATAAAAGCTTTTGGGCGCGTTTTTGTGGGAGGGAGTAAAATATTATTTTTTTGACTGGACTAATAGAGAGGGTTTGACTGGGGTAAAGGGGTAATGGTTTTGACTGGGTTTTGTGGGGATGGATCGGGTAAGGGTCTTTGGACTGGGCTCGGGTCTAGTGGTTTTGTGGGCTGGGTAATTAAATTGTGGGCTGTGTTGTGTGTAGAGTGGGTTTAGGATTTAAAGGTGAAATGGATCCGGGTTTCATTAGTGAAAGGGTTTAAGGGATTAAGGTTTAAAAATACTAGGGACCTTTTGTGTAATTTTTGGATTCTTCAAGGACTCTTCTTTCCATTTTCTCATAAATGATCTAAGGGTGATTCTTGACTATTTGACCAAGCATGTCTCTCCCGGTTCCGGTTCTGAGCCTTTTCCGTATCTCGTGCTCGTTTTCTTGATTTTCTTGTCTTTTTTTCGGTTTTTCGTGATATCCGTCCCTGCACAAACAAAACACAAAAACACACTTTCTATTGGCATTATGGTCGGGTTTTTGGTCGTTTTGGTCCGGTTTTTGGTCGAGAAAAGGTATGTGTTTAAGCACATACCAAATTCCCCCAGACTAAGCTATTGCAATGTCCTCATGCAATGTTATAAAAACTCCCCGATTTTCCTTTTCATTCTATTTTTGTATTTTCTTATTTTTCACGTGACGGCTTTGTCGACAATCGTTATCTAACGATAACTTTTAGGATCACGGAGCAGGAAACACGACTCATAAAGAAGTGACCATACGGATAAAATTCGTCGTCCTCGATTTTTCACTAGTCCCCAAACTAAGCTTAAAAACGAAATCATTGTCATTTACAAGTTAGATTGCCAACACTACTCAGAAAGTTAATTGTGGACTCCTTGTTCCCAAATTCCTAATTTCCTCTATTTATTTTATTTTTGGTGAGAAATGAATTTCTTCAAATCCTCGTTTTGATAATTTTTAGTCCGATAAAGATACCTAGTTTAGACGCTAAGTAGTTTCTAAACCTTCCCTCGAAAACCGTTGCATACAAAAATGAGGTCCACATCAAGGTCTCTGATTTAACACGATTTTGAGGATATCCCTTTTATTTGCGACTGAAACAACTCATCTACGAGTCTAGAGACGGAAGCTTTTATTAGGACACCCCCAGAGTCGAAGTTTGGCATTTTTAGACATCATTAAGCACATATTATTATTGATCCTTGGCCCTTTATAACAATCACAACATCGGCTGCGAACCGGCAAGATGTGATAGTCTATTATGACCTTGGAATTTTTCCTCTGCCTTTATTAGAAGTCTACAACATCGGATGCGAACCGGCAAGATGCAGAAAACTTTTTATGGCTTAGGATTATTATTATTATTATTTATTCATTATATATTTTGCCAAATCCCGAGTCCTACGGCTTTTATAACAATCCCAACATCGGTTGCGAGCCGGCAAGATGGAATAGTCTATTACACCGTAACACTGGCAGTACCTTGATGTGTACCCAACTTTCATAAGCAAGGATTTTCTAAGGAAGAGATAAAAACTAATTATCGCCAAAACCAAAATAGCTTTAATTATTCCTAAATTACTATTTTTGAGTGAAACAAGCTTATGGGAACAAAAAGCCACAAATAACTTCGATGAGCTCTAAAGAGATCCAACTACTCCACGTTTAGCAATCTAACTTATAAACAACTCTATCATTTCTCGTTCTTCGCAAATTTAAAATCTTAAATAATAAGATCCGCGAATGCTTAGCCAAATAATCATGCCATGCATATATAAAGTCAAATACGGGAACTTGCAAACTCTTAAAAAGAATTCGCGTTTTCTAGCTCCTTGTGTAAAAGACTAGCACGAGCTTATAGATTATAAATGGTTAAGGGAACAAGCTAGGGCTCAACACGCCCGATCAAGTCAGAATTTTATTCCTACTCTCTCCAGCGGAAAGTCAACAAAAATGTCAAAATTTATTATATTTTTGCAAAATTTTTTAAAATTTTCTCATTTTTTTGGATTTTTTCCACTTTTGGAGGAAAAACGGGGTTGCATGAGAAAACGGCAAAAAATGCAAGGCAAAATCAAATCGACAGATTACCCCCCCAGACTAAAACAAGACATTGTCCTCAATGTCTTAAAGGTAAGGGTTCTCCTACATAAATCTAAGGCCGTTTATTAATTATGCCAAAAGATAGATGTAAACGATAAGATTGAGGATATCGGATGGAGCAACGAATGATGAAACTCGAGTAGCGCGAAGGAGACTACGAGCACGAGAGTCTTCATCATCGGGCATTCCTGGACACATCACAGAAAAACACGAAACACAAGATATGGAAGAGGAGACCTCTTCATGTTTTATTAGAAAAGAGATAAGAAGATAGAAGGATATGCATGGGGTGCCTCCCACGAAGCGCTTGTTTTTGGTAACCGAGTCACATGAGCTTGACTCGACCCCGAATTTATTTGTCCTTGGGGGAGCATGTGGAAGAAATAATCTCAATCGGACTTTCGTTCAAAATGTTTGGATAAACACTGAAGCATACGAAAGTTCCACTCCGATGAGATACCCGCGGTATTTTTTAGAAAGAATAACTAGAAGTGGTAATACCGGGGTCAAAGGTGATATCCTCACTCCCGAAGGAGTGAAGGATGGGAGAAGGCACAACATATGTGATGAAGAGCATAAAGATGTTGAGGATGATCATAATAAGCTCTTCATCGTCATCAGAAATTTTGTCAATAGTCTCGGGTGGGAGGGTTGGGATGAAATCTTCATGAGACGGTATGCCTCCCCCCAGACTAGAATCCTCCTCCAGATCAAAATAGAATTGATCGTATTCCGGAGGAGATATGCAATGAGTGAGTTCATCGGAGAACTCCTCATGAAGAGAATCAATCATATGATGATTTGTGAGCTCAAGTTCCGTCACAGACTCATCACTTTCCTCCATCTGATTATCAAAGATTAGATTATCCGAAATCAAAGTAAACCCCGATTCGAACTCAAACAGAGGGTTGGTGATAGTTGTTTTGAAAGTTTCGGGAACAAGGTCATCAAATTTCTTTGGTAGATTGATTTCAACTTCCTTCGGAGGGAGAGAAAGAGATGGCTCTTGGTCTAATAATTTTTCAAAAAGAATATCTCCCTCCGGATTAAGACAAGAATCATTAATTTCCGGTGAAATTGATTCATCTTTGGAGAACACCTCGAGCTCTTCCCGCAAGATCACACTTCCCTCAATCGGAGGAGAAGTATGGGAAGAGTCGGAATTAAGAATCTCGATGTGATAAACTTGTTCTGGAGGTGGGACAAGTGGTGTGCTCTTAGAGCTAGCAATTTTCACCGCTTCCGTTGTAGTCTCCGATTCATCTTCATCATCGTCGTCAAGAACGCTCTTAGCATTTGTAGCACAACACTCAAACCATTTGTTCGATCCAGGATTGATTTTCATAGCCTTGAGCTCAGCACGTTTTTCTGACATGCTCTTGACCGTGAATCTTGAGAGGTTTGGATCAACTCTTTTAGGAGCAATTACGGGATCGGACTTTTGATCAACCGTAGCGACATTGCATTTGTCGGTTTGAGGTTTCGAGTTCGGATTAATATTGAACGTGACTTTTTCTTTATCGACCCGCAAAGTAATTTCTTCACCATAAACATCGATCAAAGCCCGCCCGGTCCTCAAGAATGATCTTCCTAGAATGAGAGGAACCCGGGGGTCGGCGTCAAAATCAACTACCACAAAATCTGCTGGAAAATGGAACTGCCCCACCTTTACAAAGACATCCTCGGCTACACCTTTAGGAAGGGTGATGGACCGATCCGCAAGCTCGAGGGTCATGCAAGTGGGGGTGAGATCGGGTAGAGACAATTTCTTCCAGATGGATAACGGCATTAGGTTGATGCTCGCACCAAGATCGGCCAAGGCGTGGCATTCAACCTTTCCCGGAAATTCACATGGGATGAGAAATTTTCCGGGATCTCCAAGCTTTTCCGGAAGCTTTTTGAGAATTGCCGCGGAGCAGTTTTCGTTCACTGGAGTTTTTGTCATTTCAAATAATATTTCTTTATTGCTCAACAAACTTTTGAGTGTGGAAGTGAATTTAGGCATCAAGAGCAAAGCATCCGCGAAGCTTATATCAAAATGTAATTCTTGGAATATTTGAAAGAATTTTTCCATTTGACTCGAAGCTTTGTCACGGAGCTTTTGATCACTCAATCTCGAAGGATACGGAAGATTTGCTTTGACGGGAATTTCTTCAGGAGCTTTTTCTTTTGGTTCAACATTTTTCGGTTCAGATGGATGGACGACCGGAGGTTGGACGTCTTTGGTTCCTCCGTTGTTAGTAGGAGGTTCCGTGTCCTTGGTCACCTCGGTCTCACGGACGACTACCTTGGGAGGTAGAGAAGAAGCGGTAGCCGGAGCCGTGGGTCCATCATATGAAACACCGCTCCTAGTCGTGATCGCCTTAGCATCGCCCCTCGGGTTGGCGATCGTGTTACTTGGAAGAGTAGTAGTACCCGAACCCGAGGGTCGATCATTTAAACGTTTGTTCAATTCGGTTATTTGATTAATCATCATTCTATTCATTTCCTCTTGTTTCTTTTGCTGTTGTTGGTTTTGAAGAATGAATTGCTTTAATAACTCATCCGAGGGCGATGGGTTTGGCACAAATCCTTGATTTTGATTGTTTGGAAGATTTAGCCCTCGGTTGTTTTGAACAAAACCTTGGTTATTTTGAAAATTTCCTTGATTCGGGGCTTGGTTATAATTCCCTTGGTTTTGATAACCTTGATTGCCTCGATTTTGATTTTGATTATTTGGAACATTACGGTTTTGCACTTGCTGATTTTGATTTGGTGGGAAACCGGGTGGTCCGAGAAAATTGTTAGAACGGTAGCTGAGGAGATTACGGTCTCCTTGAGGTTGGTAACCGTTACCACCTTGATTGAAATTTCCAGAAGCAGCATACACATTCTCTTGAGTGTAGCCACCGGAGGCTGGGCACTCGAAATATTGGTGAGGACCACCACAAGTTTCACAACTATGGTGAACAGCATTGACTTGATTGTTGTTGTTTTGAGTTGAAATCTGATTTTGATGAATTCTCAAGATAGCCGTAGACAAATCATTCATTTGTTTAGAAAGAGCGGCTATCTCGAAAGTAGAAGAATCAGTGCTAGATCTTGTTGACTCATTCCTCTCGGCAGAGGAATCCCAAAAATTATGGTGGGCGGTCGTGTTTTCAATAAGATCATAGCACTCTTCGGGTCGACGTTTCATAAACGTACCACCGGCAGCAGCATTAATCGTATCTCGGTGTCGTAATGTCAAACCGTTATAGAAGGTATCTATAATAGTGACCAATAACATATTGTGGTTCGGACACCGATCAATCGATAACTTGTAGCGTTCCCATGCCTCAAACAATGATTCATCGGGAAGCTGACGGAAATTGCTAATCTCATTCCTTAATTTCGTCACCATCGACGGTGGGAAATATTTCGCCAAGAACTTCGTAACCATTTCATCGAAACTACGAATGGAGTTTTTGGGAAGACGATCAAACCAAGCGGTGGCATGATGCGTCAAGGAGTAAGGAAAGAGATATAGACGGAGGGCGTCATCGGAGACCCCATGTTGTTTCATACTTTGGGTGACGGTTATGAATTTATCAAGATGCTTGTTCGTATCATCACCCGGCAAGCCATGGAATTGGCACGAATTTTGGACTTGTTGAATCATATGATGCTTAAGTCCAAACTCGGCGGGTTGAATATTGACGGGGGCAATCGGGCCACCACGTCCGTGCATTGTGGGTTGGCACAGCTCCTCCATCGTTCGGAGATCGGGAGCTGGCATGTGATTATCACCACCCACCGGCGGGTGTTGATTATTTTGGTCGTCGGCCATTTCTTCAACGGTTGAGAAATGAACACGGTGATTGTGACGAATAATCCTCTCGGGATTCGATAGTGGTGAAAGAAGAGGGTGAGAAGTAGAAGATCGGGTGTGCATACACCAAAAACGAAATTAAAATTAAAAAGGAAAACCAAATTTGAAAATAAAATATTTTTGGTTTTTTTTTATTTTTATAAGAAAAATTAGATTTATTTTCTTTTTGGTGATCGTTAATCAACCGTACTTGTTTCTTTCAAAACTACGCGCAGCGTGGCGGGAGAGAAGAATGGATCTCTCTTCGGTCTGCAATTTAATGTCAAGACCTCCTTAAACCCCGTAATTAGGTTGTAGTAAAGAAATAATCCAAGAAACGTTTAATTTTCCGATCTCTTTTGTTGTTTATTCGGAATGGTTTACAACCGCCCTCCTTCAACGGAAGACCGAGGATGTTTATTAATGGTGAAAACACTTTAGGAAAAGTGTTTTTTAATTATTATATTTTTGTATTTTTTTATTTTTATGAAAACGAAAACTTCCGAGGAAGGGTCTTCAAAACACGATTCTTATGGCGAAACTCCAACTCTTTTCAAGCCTTCCCCGGCAACGGCGCCATTTTTTGATTTGTCGTTTTTAGTATATTATTTTTCCAAGGGAAGAGGCAACGTATGCGTTTTCCCCGGGTCGTTCTCCCAACGAAGGTCGAATATCGAGTTGTCGTAACGTGTCGAATACGTGTGGTGAATGTGTGTGAAAAAGAGTGGTGATTTGTGATTTTACACTACGAGCAATGAAATATAAAAACTACTAATTATGCTAATGTAACAATTAAACTAAGCACGCAAACTTAAAAACGAAAATTTGAATTTAAAAATGTTACACGACGAATTATAAAACGCAAATAAAAGTGATTTTGTGAAATTTAAAACCTAAAAATATAAAAATGATTTTTCTATATTAAATCTGATAAAAGAAAATTTTTGGAAAAAGAAAAATATTTTTTTTTTAACTTTTTAATAATTTTTTTATGAATTAAAAACTAATTAAAACAATTTAAATGATTTAAAAATAGTAAAACTAATTAATAAAATCTGAAAATTTTTGAGTAATTTTAATTTTTAATAAAAAAAATTTAAGAAAAATAATTTCAAAAGCTGATTATGTCTAAATAAGCTAAAACAGTGAAATAAGCACTTGGTAAAAAGCTAAAAATAAGCAATCATAAGCAAAAAATTATCAAAAGCTAAAAACTGATTATTCTACCTACTGGAAGCTCAAAAGGACTGAAAATGGCAGAAAAGCACAAGCAAATAGCTAGAAAATAAGCTGAACAGCTTACTACCAAATCAGTTTTAACATTGTTTTCTACTCAACTTGCAGCCATCAAATAAGCAGTCTAATAAGCTCTTAAGTGAAACCTAAAGGGGGCAAAAGCTAGACAGCACTACTGACTATTCAGAAATACCAAAATCCTCAAAAATTAAGCTCCTATGCTACCTAATTAAGCCACAGATCAGCAGGCATAAACACAAAGTCTGCTGCAGGACAAGATTTGGAGCAGATTTGCAGACCAAGAATTAGCAGTTAAATAAGCACTTAACTAGAATACCAGATATTAAACTTGAAGCCAACTATATGAACTACCTACAACCCAAAAATTAAGCCAACAACTTAAGTTAATAAGCCAGAAACTACGCTAGATCAGCAGTCCCAAAACCTGGTTCTGCACAAAAAGAAACTAAGACAGCAGGATGGGGAATTGGCGCAAACTTGATGCAATCTTTTACCACAGCTATTGTAAACAGATTTAAACTCCTACTAACTTCTCAAAAATCCAAAATGGGACTTTAAAATAAGCTCAACTTCTTACTAATCAGCTTAATGAAATTCTAAACTAAACTATTCTAAAACCAAACAACCCTTTCAATATCAGAATTTGCAATCCAACTCTATACTAAACCTTTTTGTCCTAAAATCTATACTACTCTCTTATAATCTAGGCTAATTCTTATCTAAAAACAGAATACAAAAAAAACAGATAAGCTAATAAGAGATTCTGATTAATAAGCTAATAAACAAGCTAAAATTTGAAATGAAACTTACACCATATCTAGCTGAAACAAAATTTACTCAGGGCCATCTTATACCCCAGGCTCATATAATAAGCCAAAAATAACACCCAGAACAGTCAAATACCCTCAGCTTAATCAAACAGCTGAATCAGTTGACTTTGTTGACCAAAATTTGACTTTAAGCAATATGAGAACAAATTGTTAAAAATGTAAACATTAATCACTTTCTTATTATCAAATATCAAAAACAATATCAGAAAAATTAAAATAAGCACTTATAAGAAAGATAAGCTGATGCACAGTAACCTTGACCGAACTTTGACTTTCATTAAAATGAAGAACTGAGTACAAAAGATGACTGAAATGTAAATTACAATTTGAAATTAAAATTTAGACTACAAAAAACAGTAAATGACACGAAATTAAATCGGTAACAATTTTTTAAAGACATAAAAATTGGACGATTATCTCTGTAGAGGAAGGCTCTATTTATAGGAATCCAGGGAAGGATCTAGGCTGTCCAGCTTGGCAATCCTCGTGTTCTTGAGCTCCTAATCACCCTTAGATCATTCCTTTGCATCATTCCTTCAATCACAGCCGTATGATCAAAAGTATGAGGTGGCTTGACCAATAAACGACACCCACGTGTCCCTGGCAGCTGTCAGATGCTTCTAGAAAGACCAATGATTGGTAATTATTTTGAGTACGAAGTTAATTAGGCGGCAGTCATTTTTTAGGGTTCATGGCAGTAATTGGGGATAAAAGCTTTTGGGCGCGTTTTTGTGGGAGGGAGTAAAATATTATTTTTTTGACTGGACTAATAGAGAGGGTTTGACTGGGGTAAAGGGGTAATGGTTTTGACTGGGTTTTGTGGGGATGGATCGGGTAAGGGTCTTTGGACTGGGCTCGGGTCTAGTGGTTTTGTGGGCTGGGTAATTAAATTGTGGGCTGTGTTGTGTGTAGAGTGGGTTTAGGATTTAAAGGTGAAATGGATCCGGGTTTCATTAGTGAAAGGGTTTAAGGGATTAAGGTTTAAAAATACTAGGGACCTTTTGTGTAATTTTTGGATTCTTCAAGGACTCTTCTTTCCATTTTCTCATAAATGATCTAAGGGTGATTCTTGACTATTTGACCAAGCATGTCTCTCCCGGTTCCGGTTCTGAGCCTTTTCCGTATCTCGTGCTCGTTTTCTTGATTTTCTTGTCTTTTTTGTCGGTTTTTCGTGATATCCGTCCCTGCACAAACAAAACACAAAAACACACTATCTATTGGCATTATGGTCGGGTTTTTGGTCGTTTTGGTCCGGTTTTTGGTCGAGAAAAGGTATGTGTTTAAGCACATACCAGTACTAGTTTTAATACTTGGAACATAACATTTATGTCAACTCCTAGTATCTCAAAATCAAGTGAAGAGGTGAAAGTTGTTGATGGTGTTGGTGCTGCTAGTTCATCAAGCAGTACCATGGGTATTTTGGATGAAAAGACTTGTTGTGCATTTCTTACAAGTCAAAATAATGGGTCCATGCTCACCTATGAAGACCTCCAAGAGATCAATGATGATGATCTGGAGGAAATGGACCTAAAATGGCAAATTTCTCTTCTTAGCATGAGAGCCAAGAAGTTCTATCAAAGGATGGGGAAGAAGCTCTTAATCAGCAATACTGATACTGCTGGTTTTGACAAGTCAAAGATAGAGTGCTATAACTGCCACATGATGGGTCACTTCTCAAGAGAATGTAGAAGGCCAAGGCAGCAGGATAGCAAGAACAAAGGTTTTGGAAGCACATCCAAAACAAGGGAGGTTTCTGAGCCAAACTCAAAAGCTATGGTAGCTATTGATGGGCTAGGTTTTGATTGGAGTTTCATGGCTGATGAAGAAGAAGATTCTTCACAGATGGCACTCATGGCTTTTTCTACTACTGAGGTACAATCTCATAAAGCTTGTTCAAATGCTTGTACTGCTCTTAAAGAATTACAAACTTTAATCAAACATTATGATGAACAAAAGAAAGAGCTAAGCAAAACTCATCAAAACTACATTAATTATAAGTGTGGTTTAGAATCAACAGAAAAGCAGATCTTATACTACAAAGAAAATGAACTTGCTTTTTCTGATGACAAAGCTCTACTTAGACAAGACATATTCTTTAGAGATGCTGAAATTAAGCTTTTAAGAGAAGCTTTTGATAGGGTCAAAAAGGAAAATGGAAACATTCACTTGACTACACAAACACTAGAACATGCTTCTAGAGGTGTGACCAACATGATAGAATGTCAAGTGATTAATAGAGCTAAGTCAGGAGTAGGATATAAGAGTGTCCCACCTCCATACAGAGGTATCCCTAAACCCCCAGGGATTGACCTAGAAAATTCAGGTGTCCCTGAATTTCAACAACCTGAGCTACAATATGGTGTACAGCCAAAATCAAAGCTAGTTGTTGATGAACCTAAGAAAGTTAGTGAAAGCTTAAGTAAAACTTCACTTTCTGAGGACAAGGTGTCCTCTGATAGAAGATAAGATAATGTAGTCATTGAAGACTGGATATCTGATGATGATGAAGATGAACAGGTTATGTCTAAACCTGAAGTAGTTAAGAAATCAGGAACAAGGGTTCCTAAAGTGATCAAAAGGGATACTGTTAAGCCTAAATCAAACATTAAACATGTTAGGCAACCAGTTAAATATTGTGAACAATATAGATCCACTAGCAAGCCCAGAGGTAACCAAAGAAATTGGAATGGCCTCAAGTCTAACCAATTAGGTGATGATTTTTTCTTTTATAATAAAGCTTGTTACACATGTGGTAGTTTTGATCATCTTGTAGCTTTCTGTAACAAATGGGTATCTGGGTATGAAAACAATAGGGTGAATTTCAAAAGGCAAACTCCTCAAACTCATTTTCACTCTAGTTCTAATTTTAATAGAATAAAACCCAGAGCAGTTTCAAAAGCAGTTTCTACTGCTAGACCATTCATGACTGTTAACCCAAGACCAACAGTTAAAAATGCAAAAACAACTTTAAAAAATGCATCAAAAACTGTTACAAGGCCCATTCAATCAAAAGCAGTGGTCCAAAAACAAGTTTGGAAACCAAAGGGTAAAACTGCAAAGCCAGTAGTTAATACTGCTAGGCAAGTAGTTAATACTGCTGTTTGGAAAAACAGGGCAAATGCTATTAAGGCCTCAGCATGTTGGATTCTTAAATCCAATGTTGCATCAACTGTTCTTATGAGATTAAATTTCATTGATGCAAGAGGCAGATCCAAGTTAGTAATGGCTTGGGTCCCCATAAGAAACTAATACTTCTCATTTCTGTGCAGGAACATTCAATTGATAAACAAGAGGATCAAGGATACTCAGATAGTGGATGTTCAAGGCACATGACAGGCAACAAGTCTTATCTCTCAGATTTTGAATCAATAGATGGAGGCTATGTTACCTTTGGAGGAGGTGTTGGTGGCAAAATTTTCGGTAAAGGTACAATTAAAACTGGAAATTTAGATTTTGAAGATGTGTACTATGTACAAGAGCTAAATTATAATCTTTTTAGTGTCTTACAAATGTGTGATAGAAAGAACAAAGTTCTTTTCTGTGACACTGAATGTCTTTTACTTTCTCCTGATTTTAAGATGCCTGATGAAAGTCAAGTACTTCTTAAAATTCCTAGAAAAGGCAATATGTACAGTGTAGACATGAAGAACATTGTTCCTAAAAAGGCTTTAACTTGTCTTGTTGCAAAGGCCACATTGGATGAATCAATGTTATGGCATAGGAGGCTTGGTCATATTAATTTCAAAACCATAAATTAGATTGTTAAGAATGGTTTGGTAAGAGGTTTACCTCAAAAACGATTTGAAAATGATCAAACATGCATTGCTTGTCTTAAAGGCAAACAACACAAAGACACTTGTAAGCCCAAGATTTTTAACTCTATTAATCAATCATTGTTTATGCTTCATATGGACTTATTTGGTCCTACAAATGTTAGAAGTATGCAACATAAGAGATATTGTCTAGTTATTACTGATGACTATAGTAGATTTACATGGGTTTTCTTTTTAGCTACTAAGGATGAGACACCTAGCATCCTTAAGACTTTCATTACAGAGATAGAAAACCTAGTAGACAAGAAAGTAAAAGTCATTAGATGTGATAATGGGACATAGTTCAAAAATAGAGTTATGGATGAATTCTGCAAAGAAAAAGGTATTAGGAGAGAATTTAGTGTTGCTAGAACTCCACAACAGAATGGAGTTGCTGAAAGGAAAAATATAACACTAATAGAAGCTGCTAGAACTACGTTAGCTGACTCTAAGCTACCTATCACTTTTTGGGCTGAAGCAGTTAACACTGCTTGCTATGTCCAGAATAGAGTTTTAGTTGTTAAGCCTCACAATAAGACATCATATGAGCTTTTTAGAGGTAGAACTCCTGCAATAGGATTTCTTAGACCTTTTGGATGTCATGTGACAATTCTCAATACCTTAGACCATTTAGGAAAATTTGATGGTAAAGCAGATGAAGGATTCTTAGTTGGATATTCCCTCAATAGTAAAGTATTTAGAGTATACAACTTAAGAACCAAGAAAGTAGAGGAAAACCTACATGTGGAATTTTTAGAGAATAAATCCAATGTAGTAGGTGAAGGTCCTAATTGGCTATTTGATCTAGAGTCATTAACCCATTCTATGAATTATGTGCCTGTTGTTGTAGAAACTAATGATTTTTCAGGTTCACAAACAACAAATAAGGCAGGGTTAGACAATGAGACAAATCAAGATCATGTATGGATGCCAATAAGTACCAGTGTGGCTTCAACTTCAACCAATGATGAATCTTCTTCTGATAAATCAAAAGAAGGTGTTGATGATGAAATCAAGGAAAATGGAACTGAGAAACAAGACAGTCAAGTTAGCAGTACAAAAGAAGTTTCTACTGCTGAGACAGAGCATTCTACTGCTAGGCTTAATTTTTCTGTTGCTAGGCCAAATGATTCTACTGCTGGTCCTTCAGACTCAAATGAAGCAGATTTCTCAGATAATGAGGTATATTTGAGCAATATCACACCTAACTATCAAGTTCCTTCAACCCCCCACACAAGGATTCACAAAGTCCACTCCCTAGAAAATGTGATAGGAGATGTACAATCAGGGGTGAAGAAAAGGCAACAACTGATGTCTTTAGACCAACAAGGGCTTCTTGATGCCCTTTATGGTTCAAAACAGCATGAGTTTTCAAACTCTTGCTTGTTTGTATGTTTTCTCTCATAAGATGAACCAAAGAACATTCTGAAAGCCTTAGATGATTCAAGCTGGGTATAGGCTATGCAAGAGGAGCTTCTTCAGTTTAAGATTCAGAAGGTATGGGTGCTAGTTGATTTACCTAAGGATGCAAAGGTAATTGGCACTCGATGGGTTTTCAAGAATAAAAGGGATGAAAGGGGAATAGTGATTAGGAATAAGGCTAGATTAGTAGCCCAAGGGTACACACAACAAGAAGGTATAGACTATGATGAGGTTTTTGCTCCAGTAGCAAGACTTGAGGCAATTAGGCTTTTCTTAGCTTATGCTTCATTTTTAGGCTTCACTGTTTATCAAATGGATGTCAAGAGTGCATTTTTATATGGTACTATTGAAGAAGAGGTTTATGTCTCACAACCTCCAGTTTTCATTGATCCTGACCATCCAGACAAAGTGTACAG
Source organism: Artemisia tridentata subsp. tridentata (assembly GCA_021014915.2). NCBI lineage: Eukaryota > Viridiplantae > Streptophyta > Magnoliopsida > Asterales > Asteraceae > Artemisia > Artemisia tridentata. The sequence goes on along the minus strand of CP139507.1, from coordinate 245,513,807 downwards.
AGTAGTGAAAGCTCTATATGGCCTTCATCAGGCACCTAGAGCATGGTATGAAACACTGGCTTCCTACTTAATAGAGAATGGATTTCAAAGAGGAAAGATTGATCGGACACTATTCATCAAACAACACAAGAAGGATATTTTGTTAGTACAGGTGTATGTGGATGACATTATCTTTGGATCTACAAGGAAGGAGATGTGTTTGGAGTTTAAGAAGCTTATGCATCATAAGTTTCAGATTAGTTCCATGGGGGAACTTACATTCTTTTTGGGTTTGCAAGTTAAACAGTCATATGAAGGCATATTTATTAGTCAAGATAAATATGTTGCTGAGATTCTAAGAAAGTTCAACTTTGCTGATTCAAAAATGGCAAGCACACCAATGGACTCTGAGAAGCCTCTTCCTAAAGACTTAGATGGAGAAAATGTGGATGTACACACATACAGATCTATGATAGGATCTTTGATGTATCTTACATCATCAAGACCTGATATCATGTTCTCTGTTTGTGCTTGTGCAAGATTTCAAGTAACTCCAAAGGTTTCTCATTTAACAGCAGTCAAGAGGATTTTTAGATATCTCAAGGGTCAACCTAGGTTGGGACTATGGTATTCTAGAGAGTCACCTTTTGACTTGGTAGCATTTTCGGATAGTGATTATGCTGGTGCTAGCTTGGACAGAAAGTCAACAACTGGAGGATGTCAATTCCTTGGGTGTAGACTTATCTCATGGCAGTGTAAGAAGCAAACTATTGTGGCTACTTCAACAACTGAAGCTGAATATGTAGCTGCTGCAAGTTGCTGTGCTCAAGTCCTATGGCTTCAAAACCAACTTCTTGACTATGGGTACAATTTCATGAACACTGTCATTCATATTGATAATAGTAGTACAATTTGCATAATTAAAAATCCAGTACAACATTCTAAAACAAAACACATTGAAATTAGACATCACTTTATACGAGACTGCAATGAGAAAAGATTAATTCAAGTTCCTAAAATTGCTTCAGAATACAACTTTGCAGATCTGCTAACAAAAGCTTTTGATGTTGGAAGGTTTCAATACTTGGTAGCAAGTATTGGCATGCTTAATCCTTAAGATTTCTAATCTGTGTGGTTTTTATATATATCTTATGTTTGTACTGATATCTTTGTAAATTGATACTGTTAATAGAACAGTTTATACTGCTAGTTCATATTTTGTTTAAACAGTTCATACTGTTGGTCATATTTAAATACTGCTATAAGACAAATGCTATGCATTTTGTTTCTTGGTTTTGGACTAACAATTTCAGGTATGAACTTTGAGCAAAAAGGAAATTTCAAGTGAAATGGAAGCAGCAGAATGATAATATCAGTTGCTGACATAATAGGTTTATGATGGACTGAGTTTGGGAATTCTTAAAAAAGATTAACATCTAAGTTAACTAATTCTTTAAAACTGCTTTCTTGAAACCTAGTTATCATATTTCACATTGAATTGATGACTTAGTTGATCAGATAGTAACTGATACAACTCACTTTCTATCATTTTATACTTTTAAGTATAATGAGCAAGTCTAAGGACATCTGATAGAAAGAACAGCTAGTAAAAGTGAATCTAACACTTGTGTTAGAGGTAACAATTGCTATGAGCTGGAAACCCTGTCAAGAAAGCCTTTTGAATAGGTTTATCTTTACACAGGCAGTTATTTATAACTGAAAACATTGGTTTTCACACAACCAGAGGTTGCTTTAAACCGAAATTTTGATTAAGTGTCTGTTATACACTTAATCCCTTCAAAATGGTTGAAAGCAGTATGATTTTTCATAATAAAATCATGTACATACTGCTAATGGCAATAGTTTCTTATAAAGGATTTTAAAAGAGACTCACAAAAACCATCAAATGATGGACCATGTGTCAAATGCCCCATGAATCACCTCTCATAGGAGTTAACACACCTAGAAGTGATGAGGGCAGCAAATTAAACTCTTAAGGAATTGATAGCTTCATGTACAACATTGTCTGATAACAAGTTCACATTGGTAGATCAGATGATGGGTAGAGAAATATTTTTTGGTACATTGTGAGAGATCTTCCAAACAGGGGAGGAAATGTTATTTGCATCTCAGGGGAGGAAATAAAAACCCAAAGAAGGAAGATTAACCAATGAAAGGGAGGAAAAGACAAGAGCATACAAGATGATGACATGGAGGTTGAAAATGACAAGAATAGAGCTGATAATCTCTTCTTCATGAACAAGATTCTGGAGTATTATGTATATTCAGAAGGGATGAAGCATTCCAAAGGAGAAAGTTCTATCTAGGTCAAACGAAGGAAAGTTTCAATTTCAGTTCACTACGTTTGTTCATCACTTGCAAAGGCATGCTGATAGATGATTTCACTTGTTGAAACAAGCATCCAAGATACACAGCACCATTGCCTCTTATAATTCCTCCATCCAAGGAAATTGCATCATCTTTTAGGTCATGTTTGAAGCCTGAAGATGTGTATTGATATTGTTAAAGTCAAAGTAAATGGCAGATGAGCTACTGAGAAAGATATTCAATCTCACAGAACAGAAGAAAGTTCAGTCCAATGGTCTGACTATGAAGTATTTGCAAGATCCTCACAATCATGATTTAATTCAGAAGAAACATGATGATTAGAGAATCCACATGTTTAGGGGAGGATTGTTGGGAATTAAATGTTCTGAAGATTAAGTATCAAGAATTACAAGTGTTGAAGATTAGTACTGCTGAGAAGAATACTTTAACAGTTCCAACTGCTAGTGTATATCTAAGGACTGTTCAAGTTATAACTAACCGTACTAACTGAAGTTAGTACTGGTAGTACAAAGAAGGTACTGCTAGTCGATACTGCTGAGTGGATAAGTGTCACATATACCACTGCTGGTTGGATAAGTATTGAAAAGATATTTGTGTACTAAAGTCAAGTATATACGGTAGATAATATCTTTGGACAAAGTGATCAGTAACAAGTTGTGTACACAGATACATGTTGTATCTTATGTACTGACACACTCAAGATAAGTTAACAAGTAGTTTGATAAGACTTAACAATATTGTAAAGATCTTTCTTGATGTATAAAAGAAAGATCTTAGACTAGATAAAAGTGTGACTAATTAAGTGCTTAGATATATCTCTTAAGAACATAGAACAAACACATATATCACAAGTCATAGAAACATAAGATTCAAGGTTTTGTAACCCTAGTGATAGTGAAGATCACTCGTATTATCTTGAATAATATTGAATCGTTTGGTAATAACATTGCATGTTCTTTGTTCAATATACACAAGCATAACTGTTCCATTTCCATAACACAAATAACCTTCTAAGTGTGATTAAGTAAATTCCGCGTACTTGATCATATTAACTCAACTTATCACATACACAAAGAACAAAGGTTTAACCACCTTACCAGTGTTTAGAATCCTCTCAGTTTACAATAGAGTTTCATGTTCAGAAAAATAAGGCCCATTAGTTTTAGTGGTCCCATACAAAACAAGTCATAGTTATGGGCGCCAACACTTCGGGAAATAGGCTATGACCCTTGCCTTTCCAAAACCTTGCTACAATCAGTCAAATTAAGCACATGATAAAAACATGCTAAAATTCAGCAAAAAGCTGGTGAGTTCATAGGTTTAAATTTAAGCAGTAAACAATAAGTTTGGACCAATAGTTTTGTGTACGATCATTACAACGCATATAATGTCATAAAAAATAGTCTATCGCGCTAGCACTAAGTTCATGAAACCGAGGCTCGACATTTCAGTGTGCTACTATATAGCACATAAATAATAATCAGGGGCCCATAGCGAGTGTTTAACCCAATACACTCGTAGTCCGACTTGGTATACGCTCGCATTGACCCTTCTGGCCAACCGAATGGGGGAGTCACCCCAATAGATCTATTTATAACAATCGCGCTTCCCAAAGGGAACTAACGGCTCATGAAGGTGGGCATAACAGTGGGTTCAAGGGCTTAGGCTAACTACGCAATAGTTTTGCGAAAATAAACAGTAATGTGGTCTAGAAAATATTTTGCATGTTTCTCACCCCATAGTCGTAAAACAAGTATAAGTAAAGTGGGGCTATAAAATCACCTCTATAGGGTAAACAGTGAATGCAGTGAATCAACGAGTGTACGGCACCAACATGCGACCTAGATTAGTAAGACATATTTTAGTTCACCGACTAAGTTAAGTCTCAACGAAATTTAATTCAAATGTTTTAAAGTGTTTATGTTGTTGTTGCTTGTGTGGCAGCATTTAAGTTTAAAACAGTTTTCTAAGTATTTGTGGGTATTGGCTCTTGAAAGTGCATAAGTGTATGACAAAAAAATATCAAAGAAGAATAAGATTCTGATTTGACAATAACCGAAGACGATGAACGAAAAGTGGTTACGAATGCTACTAGACGTTGTCGGGATATGGGAACATTGTCGTTATAAAAATATGTAAAAATAGTCGTTATAAAAATATGTGTAATTATGTGTTAGTAGTGGTTTTATTTAAGTGATTTGTAATTTGAAAAATAGCGTATAAAGGTTGTATATCAAATGTTTTATTTGTCTAGTTTTAATAAAAATATAATAAGTACATTTATTTGATAGAAGTCGGGCATGACCCGTGCATGTGTATTGATTTCTCGAGGTAGTTATATGTTACAAAAATATATGTTCATGTAAAAGTCGTTTCATAATTGTTATAAAACTTGAGTGGATTTTCTTAAATACCGTTTTAGTGTTTACAAATTTAATAAGCGATATAAGTATATCAAATATTTACAATTTCTGTTTTGACTAAAGTTTACGTGTTGCAATTGTATAAAAAACTTATAATAGTAGGTATATATATATATAGTGTTTGTGTCGTAAAATATGTTTTCACAACTTGTTGTGATTTATGACGAGATTTGTAATTATGTGAAAAGAAATAAGCCGGAATTGAGTTGTGAAGCAAATTGAATACGAGGCTATGTCGGTACACATTATTATACAACGGTTACGAGATTGATTTTATTTAGTCATTTATATATATATACTCGGCCGATTAATATAAACGCACCCCTATTATCCTTTGCTGGGCTGTGGCCCAATTAAAGCCAGGGGGTTTCGAGTGGACTGGACTGCTCCTAAATAACCCACGCACCCACATTGGGCCTGATGGGCTGTGAGCAACAAACGCCACCTATATGCTTGATGGACTGGACAATTTCGAGTGGGCCTGGAATTTACTTATACACGAACATACACACAAGCCCATTGAAGACTTGTGTTAACTAGGGAAATTTTTGAAACCATATTTTGACACAGACGAGTATATAGCACCAGGTTTGATGTCGAGCTCGAATACACTCGACAACTCAACTTAATGACCTCAAGACTAACGCGAGAGCTATTGGTTGGGTTCGACACCGACACCTCACCACACAAAACACTACTTTAACCAAGTTTGATCTAAGACTCTAGAGGTTGAAACGACTCGGATTGCAACTCAACACCACCTGGTGTTTTGAGTTTAAACGTGCACAAACAATACACCCCTTTGGGGTCCTTGTGAGTATCGAACTAAGGCAACCCTTTATGGGTTGTCCTTGAGCCAAATGTGACTCGAATAACTCGCACAACGCAACCAAGGGAGGACTCTTACCTCGGCTGCTAGGTGAGCAAGATTTGGGGTAGTTTTGCTAACACAACAAGACTCCAACCAAGGCACGCACACCCTATATGGGTGGATGCCTTGTGGGGATTGAATCGAATTAAGACCAAACCATAACACACCCTTTGTGGGTGTGGTTTAGCTTGACTGCAAACAACCATAGCACACCTTAACCTAAACCAACTATAACCCACCCTATATGGGTGTGGCTTTTCTCGAAATGAAGACAACTCGACTCAACATAGGTTTTTAAGTTTCCAAAGACACACATATGCTTTACTGGGGTGTTCAATCACCATCAAAAACACTTTACGACATGACCAGTTCCATGGTCTTATGATTGTGGTCGAACTTGTGGGTCACAAAGACTAAGGTCTCACCACTGTGGTTCGACCCAAGGGTTATACATGACTTAAAAAGACTTAAACAGGTTCTACGACAAATCCTTAAGCCAAGATCCTAAAGACTTCCAACCATACAGCAGCAATTCGAATTTGAGCATAAATCGGACAAACATAAAATAGCCATAGAACACTTCCAATTTACGAGCCAATGCTTAGGTTTTGTTTAAGGTTTGTAAGCAACAATAACAACAACAACAACATAACATCATGACAGGTTTTTAGTTCGACAACTAAAACCACAAACACACCGCGAGTTCATGATAACAACGAATCAATATCATATTCAAATAACAATGAATTAAATGAAAGTGTTTATAACGAAAAGAGGTTTATACCCTTACAACAACGACGGATACAAGAAGGCAAATCAAGAACTTAGAACCTGAACACAAATCGAACATATCAAAATCCAAATCAAGCAATCCAATCCGAACCCCAGTCAATCCACACCTCTAAATGCAATTAGTCCTCCTTTCAAACCCTTGAATCTCGATAAGACTTTGAGTGAGTGAGTTAGATTGTGTGGATCAACTGGACTTCGATTAGCCATTAAAAAGATGCATCTATGGAAAGCCTTCGGCATCCTTTCGAATCTGGGGGTTGAGGAGCTTCCGTTTGAAGCCTAAATCACTTTCCATCCGCGTCATCTTATCCCTCTTCTGCCATTGACTCTTTTGGGAATAGGTATGTGAGAGTGACGGTAAGTTTTGGGAGGGGAGAAAGTACATAAGTCCATGGATGACGATGGTGATGGTTCGATTTCTTTCTGGGAAGATGGGGTTGAATGCCAAGGAGAGGAAGACGATAAAATATGTGGGGATATGTGTGAGAGGGGGCGGCAGTATAGAGAAAAAAGAAAGGATAAGAAAATATTATAGGGTTTGCATTATTATAATTATGTGTAATGTGTGTACCCCGTGTCCTGCTGAGCTGGGGTGAAATCGTGTTTCCCCGGTTTGATATAAAAGTGGAAAATAAAATTTCGGAGACGTTTTTTTTATAAAACTGGCATAAAAGTAAAATTTACTGACTCTAAAATAAATCCTTAGATTCAAACCGTTAATAGTGAGGTGTCGGTACGCGTGCGGTATCTTTTTTCAGGAAAAGTGAGATAACCTCTCACTTTCATTATGTTATAGTCTGTAAATGTGAGAAAATGGAAAATTCACTGTTTCTGGTGAGATTAAATAGTTTTGGTGAGTTACTGTGTGTTACAGCGTGCGGGTTTGCTTCCCGTAATAGTTATGTAAGAACATAAATGCTCAGTTTAACAGTTAAGTAATAATAAATTGATATTTATTATTAAAATATTAGTGGGAAAATTACCGTTTGTCACATCCTTCCCGCCTTAGAAAGAAAACCGTCACCGGTTTTCACTTAGAGTTACCAGATGGATTTGAGAAAAGGTTCTGGTATTTACGCTTGATCTCGTCCTCACGCTCCCACGTGTATTCAGGACCTCTTTGAGAGTTCCAACGAACTTTTACAATAGGAATACGGCTTTGCTTAAGCTGTTTGATTTCTCGATCCATTATCTCGACAGGTTCTTCAATGAAATTCAGTCTCCCGTCAATCTGGATTTCTTCCAGAGGAATAGCAAGTGTTTCGTCTGAGAGACATTTTTTCAGGTTGCTTACGTGAAACACATTGTGCACAGAGCTGAGTTCTGGTGGTAACTCGAGTCGGTAGGCTACCGGCCCGATTTTGGTAAGAATTTTGAAAGGTCCAATGTATCGGGGATTTAGTTTCCCACGCTATCCAAAGTGAATCTTGCTTTTCCATGGCGATACTTTCAACATAACACGAGCCCCTACTTGGAACTCAAGTGGTTTTCGTCTCTTGTCGGCGTAGCTTTTCTGACGGTCTCGAGCCGCTTGCATTCGGCTCTTGATTTGCACAATCTTTTCAGTAGTTTCTTATACAGTTCGGGACCTGTGAGCTCAGTTTCTCCGACTTCAGCCCAGCATATTGGTGATCTGCACTTTCTACCATTGAGAGCCTCATAAGGTGCAACTTTGATGCTTATGTGATAGCTGTTATTGTAAGAAAACTTGGCTAACGGTAGATGCCTATCCCAACCGTTTCCAAAGTCTATCACATACGCTCGCAGCATGTCTTCTAAGGTTTGAATGGTCCTCTCACTTTGACTATCTATTTGAGGATGCTACGCGGTGCTCATATAAAGATCAGTTCCCAAAGCATCTTGTAGTGATCTCCAGAAGTTCGATGTGAAACGACTGTATCTGTCGGAGATGATAGAAATCGGGCCTCCATGTCGTGCAACTATCTCCTTTACGTATAATCGTGCAAGTTTATCCATGTTGTCGTTCTCTTTGAACGGTAGAAAGTGGGCGGACTTGGTGAGACGATCAACGATTACCCAAATGGTGTCGTAACTTCTTGATGTCCTTGGTAATGAAGTCCATCGTTATTTGTTCCCACTTCCACTCTGGAATTTTGGGTTGCGCAAGTAAACCTGATGGCCTTTGATGTTCAGCTTTGACCTTTGAACACGTTAAGCATTGATTGACATACGTTGCAATGTCAGCCTTCATATTGGGCCACCAATATAGCTTCTTCAGATCGAGATACATTTTGTCGGCTCCTGGGTGGATAGAGTATTTAGACTTATGGGATTCGTGCATGATGAGGTCACGCATCCCTCCATAGAGTGGGACCCAACTCCTGTTCTTGAAACACAATTTTCCATTTGTTCTTTTTACGAACTCGTTCTCACTCTCGAGCATTCCATAAATCTTCTCGTTGGGTCTGTTTTCTTCCTTGAGTGCCTCAGCCTGAGCCTCAAGGATTTTCGTTGAGAGAGGTGAGACAATTTTCATACCCAACGATCGTACCCTCAACAGTTTTGGTCGTTCTTTTTGGCTAAGAGCATCTGCTACCACGTTTAATTGTCATATTCGAATTTCGCAGTCATAATCGCTGAGCAATTCTAACCAACGGCGTTGTCTCATGTTGAGTTCCTTTTGGTCAAGGATATGTTTCAAACTTTTGTGGTCGGTGTAAACTACACACTTGGTGCCATAGAGATAATGTCTCCAGATTCTGAGTGAGAACACTACTGATCCCAGTTCCAAGTCATGTGTAGTATAATTCTTTTCGTGGGTCTTTAGTTGTCGAGAGGCATAGGCTATCACCTTCTCTCGTTGCATCAAGACAGCTCCTAAACCTTTGTGTGAGGCATCGCAGTAAACTACAAAGTCTTCACTGCCTTCAGGTAGGGTTAAGATAGGTGCACTGCATAACTTTTCCTTAAGGAGTTGGAAGGCTTCCTTCGCTTTATCTCCCCAGTCAAATCTTACGTTCTTCTGGGTTAGCTTAGTCAAAGGCTTTGCTATCTTTGAGAACCCCTCAATAAACCTCCTGTAGTAACCTGCAAGTTCTATGAATTGGCTTATTTCGGTGGGTGTTGTGGGTGTCGCCCAATCCTTTATCGACTTGATCTTTGTAGGATCCACATGAATGCCTTGACTATCAATCACATGACCTAAAAATTGAACAGTTGGTATCCAAAACTCGCACTTGGAAAACTTAGCATACAACTCCTCTTTCTTTAGTAGTTCTAGGATTAGCCTAAGGTGTTCCTCGTGCTCCTTCTCGCTCTTAGAGTATATCAGGATGTCGTCGATAAAAACGATCACGAATTTGTCTAAGTACGGCTTGCACACCCGATTCATAAGATCCATGAATACTGCCAATGCGTTGGTTAAACCAAAAGGCATAACCTGGAACTCGTAATGAGTGTAACGAGTTCTGAATGCCATTTTTGGGATATCCTCTTCCTAAACTCTAAGTTGGTGGTATCCAGATCTCAAGTTGATTTTTGAGTAAACGCACGAACCTTGGAGTTGATCGAATAGGTTATCGATTCTCGGGAGTGGGTATCGGTTTTTTATGGTTAGTTTGTTTAATTCTCGGTAGTCGATGCACATTCTGAAAGATCCATCTTTCTTTTTGACAAATAGAACTGGAGCTCCCCAAGGTGAGGAACTCGGTCTGATGAATCCTTTCTCGGAGAGTTCCGACAATTGGTCTGATAGCTCCTGTAGTTCCGTCGGAGCTAATCGGTAAGGTGCTCGTTCCACAGGTGCGGCACCAGGCACTAGGTCGATTCAAAGTTCGACCTGTCGGGTTGGTGGGAGTCCAGGTAAGCCTTCAGGGAAGACCTCCGGAAAGTCTCTCACGATTGGTACATCTTCCAAACGTTTTCCCTCTGGCTCCTTCTCTTTCTTTTCGATGACTTGTGCTAGAAAGAGATAGCATACTTTCTCAAGGTATTTTTGGACCTTTATGCAAGAGATGACGTTTAGTCTTGACGCGTTTCTTCTGTCTCTTCTGTCGCCTTCTACAAGTAGGACTTCGTTCCCATAAGGTAGCCGAACGATTTTCTCGTCGCAAATGATGGTGGCATGATATTTCGACAACCAATCCATGCCGATAACAACGTCAAAACTACCCAATTCTACCAGCATGAGATCGATGTTGAATGAGTGATTTAACAGATTTAAAGTGCAGCCTCTTACGATAGTGTTTACCCTTTCTATTTTCCCATTAGCTAACTCCACATTATATACGTTGTCTAGAGTTGTCGGGGCAACACCAAGTAGTGGGTTAAATGTAGTTGAAACAAAACTCCTATCTGCTCCTGTATCAAACAATATGGATGCATAGCGGTTATTTAAAAGAAACGTACCCGTCACGAAGTTCGGGTCTTCTTGGGCTTCCACTTTGCCCACTACATAGACCCTCCTGCGGGCTCCTCCATCATTTTCTCCATTTCCTTGCGGCACAACAGCTCCTGGGTTTTCGCCGGTTCCTTGATTCCTTTGGTTACCCTGATTACCCTAGTAACCTCTGTTTCCACCATTACCCTGTTTCTTTGGCTTTCGACATTCACTTCGGTAGTGCCCTTTTTCACCATAACCAAAACATGTTATCTCAGCCTTTGGGTTGTTTGTTGGTGTAAGTTGTGCAGTTGCAAGGGGTCTTGCCTTACAATCAAGGGTCTATGTCCTATCTTTTGACATTTGTGGCATCTGACCGTGCACTGACCCTTATGATGCAACTTGCAACGATTACACAATGGTAAGTTTCTTGCGTACACCTTCTTCTCTGTTGGTCCTGCAGCATACACTTTAGCAACCTCCTGTCTTTTATTTGGGTGGTGGTTGTTGTTGTTTCGGGAGTGATCATCCCATCTCCTCTTGTTACCCGTCTCAGCCAAATCCTCGATCACTTGGTCCATTAATTTGTTGGCCACTTCCATGGTCTCATGGAGATCAGCAGCCTTGTAGGTAGTAACATTACCCTTGATGGATGGGGGTAATCCGCCAATGTACCTTTCCAGTAGAAGGGTTTTAGTCTGGACCATATCGGGGCATAGTAAAGCAAGCTCTTGGAAATGTTGATTATACACAGCCATGTTGGTACCCTGCACTTTGAGGTTCCAAAACTCAACCTCCAACTTCTTCACTTCATTGCGAGGGAAATACTTCTTGAGTACCATCTCCTTGAAGTTTTCCCATGACATTGCGTAAGCAGTGTCATAGCCAGCCGATTTCAAATAATTGTTCCACCAGGTTAAGGCAGCATCCAGGAAAGTGAATGATGCGAACTTAACCCTGTCTTCTTCCGAACAACTACATATTCGGAATACAGTCTCCAACCTTTCAATCCATCGGACTAAAACAACTGCCCCCTCGGTTCCTCCAAAACCTCTAGTCATGATCTTCCGGAAGTCTTGGTAAGTGCAACCACAAGTGTTGTTGTTTGTTGGTCTCAAATTCCCAACATCAGTAGTTGAGTTGTTTGCTGCAGCTAGCGCTGCTGCCACCCGTTCCTCTACTAATTGATCAAGCATTGTTCGGTTCACAGGTGGAGCTGATGCAGTAGCCCTGGCTGGGCCTGGGTTAGCTGGTTGCGCACGAGTAGTTCTGTTTGTTTTTCTCTTAGGAGGCATTTTGCTGCAACACAACAAAAATATAGAGACAATTGAGATTCGGAGAGTTTGTTATCGCACAAGTGTATAATCACCATAGGTAAAGTATATGAATAAGATCAACCATAGAGAAAATGACACAATAGAGTAATCAACCAAGCTTGTTATAGATTATAAGTTAATACGTGTTTACAAAATTACAAGCTTAAAATACATCAGAGAAAAGTACAAGTCTCGAATACATAACGGAAGAGTACAACTGCCACTGACTGATGACTACTCAGTTTAGTGGAAAATACATCACACCTACTAAAAGCTAAAATCAATCACACCCAAGGCGTAGCTGCTCCAACTCGGCTGCCATCCGTGCTACAATAGACTTCAACCATCCTACCGTAGTCTCCAACTGTGCAATGCATCTCCTCGACGCCAAAACCTCCCTACGGTCCTCCTGCTATGACCTCATTACTCCGGCAATCACTGACTCCAACTCATGCATCCTGTGCCAATTGGTCCGCTCTGCATCCTAAGCTCTCGCCTTATCCCTCCCGATGTCATCTATCCTCTGATGTACACCTGCAAGCTCTCTACCAACTCGCTCATCACATCTCCCAAGTCTCTCCAGCTGGTCTGAATGAACATCTAGCAGGCTCACTTGTGCTCCCAACTGGATCAAAAACCTCGTAACATCATCCTCTTCCTCCCCTGCCATTGGTGAGACAGTAGGTGGAGGGGAAGCTGGTATCAATGGAGATGGTGGCACAAAATATGGTGAGGATGGCTCATACATGGGACTATCAGCACGAGGTTGGGTGCTATGAATGCACTCGATGTCTCTCCATATTTCACCATTAATCTCACAAGTAGTAGGAACATCCAAAGCCTCTTCTCTAGCTCGTAACATAGCAGCTCTCTGTCCCAATCCAAGAGGTGTATCCATATCTCCTCCTATCATCTGAGCAGCCCTAGAACTCTGCCCTATCTCAAAAGTACTCGGTACCTCCTCTAGAATCCTCTTCCCATGTCGCGGCTCAGCTGGTATAGTCTCTTCAGGTGTAGGATCTGCAACTGGCTCCTCTCCTGGATCCTCCTCCGGCTCTTCCTCTGGGTCCTTGTTATGAACAAGAATCGCTTTTTGGAGGTCGAGGTTGATCAAAATATATCATCGTTCTAGAGAGAGAAAGTAGAGAGATAAAGGTGAAGAAACACACAATGTATATTAGATTAAAGAAAGAATGAATACAATGATTTTCCACACCCCTCATAGAGAGTCATGAGGGGTATTTATAGGACTATTACATTACAAGTTTTCCACTTAAACAATAGTAGTCCCTGCGGGTACTACTTACTACGAATCTAGTCCAATTCACGTGTAAGATGTTATCTTTATAAAAAAGCAAGGCTAACAATCTCCCTCCAAGATAACGTCACACGTGAATGGTTACAATGAGACCTATAAACAAAGTAAATTACAATAAAAATAAACTTATGTTGACGTTGTTGAAGCGCAGAGTCTCTGTAGTCTAGACACTGAGGCAGACTTGAAGTTCTCTCTTCCGAAGATCTTGGCATTTGATCCTTGTAGCTCTGAACTTCAACTGTAATGGTCTAGTTAGGTTATTACTCCCTCTTAATGAGTGAGCCTTTTTCTTTTATCTGCTCCCTCCTTAATCGACAACTCTCTTTCACGTAGCGGAGAAAGTAAACATTAAAGTGTAGCACCATGGTTGTCGTTCGGGGAGCATCATAACAACATACCTCACAAAGTATTGCATCCAAGTTGGTAATAAGCCTCGATATACCCTCAACCAAATTACTGAAGATGAAACACTACTTCTTTCTTCGTGTACTTCTCCCTCATGACGGTTGCGAGTCATCGGAATCATCATAATGTTGTGTACATGCCGTAGATTACCTTTTACTTGATGCAATATTAAAGCCATAACAGCTCGTGTAAGCATAATTTCGTGAGATTATGTTGAAAAAATATGACTCTCTTTTTCTACAATCTCATCTTTTCTCTTCAACCTATAAGCGACATCTTCAAAATCCAACCAGCTAGTAAATGACCACTGAATGGAGACAATCCAATATAACCGATCTGAGAATGAAATAAACACCCCTTGGATATGTGACTTAAGCTTGTACGAAAGTGTGACTAAGAACCTATATTGAGCACTACAACGTAACTCCTTAAAGCATAGGTAGTGTCATATACCCAAACCAATCAAACAGTATATGAAATATCCACCTCCTGGACTATCCACAACATCATGTGACACTGAGTACTACAACGTAACTCCTTAAAGTGATAGCCAATGTGAGCATTAAGAACTGACTTATGCGTTTATAGATCACACATTTAGCTAGATGTCCAAGTCTTAATCATTACCAGTGTATGCCCAAACAAGTATCTCTGAAAGTCATGCATCCATCCAACCTCTAGAATTTGAGATAAATAAGTACACATGCCCGTGAAATGAACTTTAAACCCAAATAAGCAATATCATACAAAAACTCGGTAGTCACAAAAAACTCCGATACTAGCCATTGTCATTTGATTGTGATTCTTGATCAGGATCTTTTAAGCTATACGTGGTTTGTGTTGAAAGTGTAGACCAATGATATCATATGTGATTTTGGTATGATGGGTGAGTTTGTTATATGCCCTAAATTAGGGTTCGAAAACTAGGGTTTTGTATATTAGATATTCTGCGAATCCTTAAGAAACATAGAAGATTTTCACTCCTTGATGCTCGGTAAATACCCTAGAAATTTGGAAACATAACTCCTTACTCAAAGTTTTCCTTGCTCGGAACTCCTTATTCGGAAGTCTTACTCGGAAGTTGCTTACTCGGAAGTTCCTTACTCGGAAGTTACTTACTTGGAAGTCCCTTACTCAGAAAGGCAATAGTTCCTGACTCGGAAGTCTCTTACTCGGAAAGGCAATAATTCCTTACTCGGAAATTTCTTACTAGGAAAGGCAATAATTCCTTACTCGGAAGTTTCTTACTCGGAAAGTTCAAAAGTTCCATACTCGAAAATTTTCAAGACTAACTCGGAAGATAACTATCCTTACTCGGAAGTTTCTTACTCGAAAAGTTCAAAAGTTCCTTACTCGAAAATTTTCATGTCTAACTCGAAAGATAACTATCCTTACTCGGAAATCTTCAAGTCTTACTCGAAAATATTCAACTTCTTACTCGAAGAACTTCATCCTAACTCGGAGAAGTTCATCCTTACTCGAAGAAATACACACTTTTTCTGAGAAAAAACACCAAAAATCACATTTTTTCACCACAAACACCACGATTCGCCCCTGGTTAGCTCTGATGCCACTTGTTATGAACAAGAATCGCTCTGTGGAGGTCGAGGTTGATCAAAATACATCATCGTTCTAGAGGGAGAAAGTAGAGAGAGAAAGGTGAAGAAACACACAATGTATATTAGATTAAAGAATGAATGGATACAATGATTTTCGACACCCCTCATGGAGAGTCATGCGGGGTATTTATAGGCCTATTACATTACAAGTTTGCCACTTAAACAATTGTAGTCCCTGCAGGTACTACTTACTACGAATCTAGTCCAATTCACGTGTAAGACGTTATCTTTATAAAAAAGCAAGGCTAACAGTCCTCCTCCGACTCTTCCTCATCCCCAGCTGAATATGAGTCATCGGCCCTCCTAAGCCTCTGACAGAGTGGTGACTGATCAGGAGATGTAGCAGGTGAAAGGGATAGGGGAGTGGTAGAGGTACCCATGTAAATGGCTCGGGTCCTCTTATGCGGTGAGGATGGTAGGTCTGAGTACCGCAGTCGACGTCCTGGGACGCGCATGCGAGTGGTGCGACGAACAGGGAGAGTATGAACATATGGGGTTGGCTGTATGGTAGGATCGGTAATAGAGGTAAGCTGGGCAGGAATATGATCAATAATGGGTGTGGATGTAGGTAGTGCTGAGGTAGGTGTGGGCTCAATAAGATCTGGGTCTGGTGCATGGTAAGCCTGTAGCACCTACATGTAAGGGTCATTTGAGCCCGGTGAGATCGGAGAGATGTTGTGGGAAGACATAGTCTGTGACAAAAATGGTATATGTGTGTAAGTATATCGAAAATACTCGTAGTAAATAGTGTAAGTTAAGTATGTATAAGTATACATATAATATTTATAGTACATGTAGTTATGTAGCATGAACGAATAATAAGGCGTAACATATAGTTAAGACAAGTAAACAACAAGTAAAGTGGCAAGCAAGGCAATTGGTGGTCATAGGGACTCATTTTTGTAAAAAGCAGTTATAGTTTAGGGTTTATATGTACCTAGTTCTTGTTGGAGTATGCTCGTATCATAATAAATAATTATATGACTAGACATATGTGAGCCTATGGGATCACACACTTATACACAGAGACATCATTTTATAGATTGTGTTTATCGTATTTACAATATATAAATGACTACGTAACTCGGGATCTATAACGGGCCATTAAATACTAAGTTAGACTTAGCATTTTTGGAGTGGACCAACAATGGGAAAGCCCATTGTGGGCCCATTATATGGCCGGCCTAAGGGGAGGGATTGGAAGGGATTATGGAGCTTTTCCAAGGTGCTAAGTGTAAGATGTAAATGATAAGATCAATCACATTTAATCATATTGTGGAAAACTAGAAGGGGGTTGAATAGTTTTACCGTTTAAAATTAATTCGCTTTGTGACTTATCGTGATTTCAAAGTAAAGTAAACAATCAAGCACACAAACAAGTAATATAAGTAAATAAGTAAAGAGAGGAAAGATCAAACCACACAACACAGTTGTTTATAGTGGTTCGGCTACAAGGACTCTCTTCCTTGCCCTACTCCACTCCTCGAGCCTCTAACTCGAGAGTTTTTTTTCACTAAGAAAAAAGCTCCCTTCTAGTTGGAGAAAACCTTTACACGTCGCTTACTTCTTTTTCCGGTACTAAGCTAAACGCCGAGTTCTTTACAAGGGTACAACCACTTCCGTTGGTTCTTTCACAAGGGTACAACCACTCCCGTTTGGTTCTTTACAAGGGTACAACCACTCCCAACACTCTTTGTGTTTTAAGGACTAAAACACCAACCTCACACTACTGATATAAATGATACAAACAATGATATGCAAACTAGTACAAGATCACACAGTGGCTAAGCTAAACGGATAATGACAGAACGTTGATCCTTGTATGCTTGATCCCTTTGCTACAAAAGGAAAGATCAAATGAATAAATGAATGATATGGGTTGGTAAATGAATGAGTATGTATTTAAGCTATATGAGTGATGAAATGGCCAAATGATCAGCTTGCTATTTATAGGCAAAGCTGAGCAACAGGCGGCGGATCCGGCGGATCCCTAAATTTGGATCCGTCTTTGTATCCATTTGGATTCGCCGTGTCAGGCCAGCTAAGAGATCTTCAAATCTTTCCAAATCTTGCCATATCTTTCCATATCTTCAAATGTCAACTCTTTGGCTTGAAGATCTAAACAAAATATCACAAAATCTTACCAAGATTATGTACATGATGCATGTCATGATGTCATCCTAACTTTTGAAAAATAAAGTTTTCATTTTAGGAAATAAACATGTAAATGTAGAAAATGTAAATTCTAGTGACCTTGTGAAATGTAAATGTGTTCTAAAAAGACTTTAGCTTGTATTTATGATTTGCTAAAAGATATACCTTGTATTTGTCATTAACAAAACTAACTAAAGATCGTAAAATATAAATAATGTTTTTGGGACGATATTTGTATTAACAATCTCCCCCTTTTTGTTGATGATAAAACATAAGGTGTATTTTTAAGCAAAGGAATAAATAAAGTATAAGTCTTTTTAAAAAATATAGATTAAGTTTATTTTATGAAATTTTTGAAATCAATTTCAAGTATAAATGTATGTACTGTGATGTTTCATAGTAATGCAAACTTAATCCTCTCTCCCCCTTTTGCCGAAACAAAAAGAAGATATGCGTAGCGGAATGCGATTTTGAGAACTTTAAAGCTCCCCCTTGATTTATACTCCCCCTAAATGGAGTAACAAGGATATGAGGTATGATGATGTATGATCCTACAAAACAAATGGTTAGACTATGATATGCTCCCCTTTGATGTATACTCTCCATTTTTAGAGTACCAACGTATACATTTCAAGAGTGAAGAATAGTATAAAATGATGAGTTAGTGTATGATATACTCCTCATCGATCTATACTCCCCATTGCTAGGGTACCAATGTATATGATTCAACGTTAAGAAAAGCTACAAGATAAAGGTTAGTAATACGTCAAAAAAGAAGAAAAATTCATATGTAATAGTCAACCAAACAAGTAAGGTCAACCCATTTGACTTTAAAAAGTCAAAATGAAGTGTCTGATCAAAATTTAGTACCTAATGTACATTTGATCAAAGCAATATGTGAAGTTAAAACAACCATACTATGATGTTAGTAGTATAAGATGAGATAATATGCTTAATGTTGATCACCCACAAGCATAAAAATATAAAATTCATTACTTTGAAAAAATGATGTTACATTCAAACAAGGAAAATAAATCCTAAAAAGACAACTTCTAAAACAACATCCTAAAAGTTCCTATAAGAGGAAACGAACAAAGCTCCTATTGAGGAGGATGAGAGATTGCATTGAGACGCTCTAGAATATGGTTCAAGATGAACCTCATTTCATTTTGGAGCTCATTGACCAAAATGTTGGTCCTTTGGGTCAAATGAGCGGTTCTCTCGCAATGCGAGCAATCATGGCTTGAAAAACCGGAAGGAAGAGTACTCTCATGGTTTTGTGGTGGTGGTGGTGGTTGGTTGTTTGTTGATGGTGGTGGTGGATTATTGGATGTAGGTGGTGGTGGATTGTTTGTTTGATCCGTAATGGAGGCTAACAAGGTGGATTGTAAGTCAATAGCCTCGTGGAGATGGGAGTCAACCATGTTTGAGAATGCATAAAGGCGGTTTAGTTCCTCGTTGATCTCGGCTTGGGTGTTGGGTTGATTAATCCAAAACTCTTCATCAATGGAATGGAGAGTGGATCTTGGTGAGAGTTGTTGTAGTTGCAGTTGTGGTGGTGCTGCATCATGGTATAAAGGACCATTGATATCCGGGAAAACCGGATGAAAAAGCATGGGTTGTTGACCTTCAAAGGTCATGGGTGGAGGATTGGTTGACCTTGGTGGAAGGCCTTCCAAGTCATCAAGGTATGGGTGTGGTGATGAAGGTGGAGCCCTGAATAGCTCCATTGGTTGGAGTTTGGGTGATTTTGGGGGTGATGGTGATCTAACAGGTTGTGATGGAGCGGGTGGTGGAGTGGTAGCTATTGGAGTAATTGTTGGTGGTGGAGTATGAATGACTACATTTGGTGGTGTTGGAGTAGAGAGTGTGAGAAAATTCTCACTTGCAATAGGTGATGAGATATTTAGAGGAGATGATTCCTCTGATGATGAGTTTGCTAAGTTTATGAAGCAACATGGTTTAACACTAATGCGGGTAGTTCGTTTTGGAGGTCTAGAGGTGGAAGAGTTGTTTGATTTAGTCATGGTGAAGTAATCTAGCTAAGATGTACAGGAGAGAAAGTAGAGGAAATGGTAAGTGAGTGAGTTTAGTGATGTTCCTAAGGTACTAATTTATAGACAGAAGGTTTGTTGGTCTGTGAGTTTGGATTGGATGTAAATCCAATGGAGAATGTTGGTTCCTAATGATTTGGAACAAAAATTTAATCTTGTCACATCCTAAGGTCAATCCATTGAAATGGAGTTGAGTGATATGAGGGGGATTTGCAGTAAATGCAAGGAGATAGTGGAAAATCTGTTGATAAGATGTTTCCACGGATTTGACGGATCCCTCAAAAGGGTTCCTTGCTTGTATTAGAAAGGTAACTCACATGTAAAATTTGAAAATTCAAATTTTGGTGGGAAATTGAGTTCTTAGGATTCTAAGAGTTCCTAAATCATTCTAGAGAGTTTAATGATCAGTGAATATAATCTAAAGAAGTTACAAACCAAAATCTAAGTGTCGGGATGAGTCGAGAATTTTTGAAAAAAGTTACTGTTGGTACCCGCGGATCCAATCGACAACAAAGGCAGAGCCAAAGTTTGGGAGCCGTGGAATCCATGGGTTCTAGAATGGCGGAACCAAGAGATACACTAGGCGGATCCAAAAATTGGGATCCGCCATATCCGTCGTCCGAATGTGCTAAAACAAACAGAGAGATATGCAAATTTCGCGTTTTTCGACCAAAACCCGAAAATTCTCCTATAACGTATGTAATAGCTAATATGTACTACAAATATACTAAATATATATATTCTAACACACGTTTGCACATAGATAAATCCGATCATCATAACTTACCTTAAATGGAGTTAAGCCAAACAGTGGCTTATTCTCGGAAAATTGATAACACTAAGTGTTATCGACCTGCAAATCGGAGTTAGTTCACATACACATCAAGTACTAATATCTCAAGATACACATACGTTTAACACATCATTGTTTGAAAACGTCTAGACCCAAACACTCCTCTCACTTGAACTTCTTGCTCAATTTCTTCATACCCTTGTGAAGTTTCATGATCCAACGCCCTAAATTCTTCACCATTCCTTTGGTTTGCTTGAACTCCAGTGATTCATTCGTAATCGGTGGAAGTTGACGCAAGTATTCTGGTGGAGTGATTCTAGAGTTTGGCAAGCCGTCATCGTCACTCATTGATGATGATGATGATGATGATGTTTGAGGACGAGGGCGTTTGCCTTTGTCAACGGCTACCCTAAAATCGCTTAAGGGAACAAAGGTGTGTGGAATCTCATCTAATTGGGAACAAATCCTAAGGCATTTCTAGGAATGGGTGCAAAGGCTCTATAGAGACGAGTCAAGAGCATCCCATAGGGCATAGCGGTGGTACCTTGTACCGGAATATCGACCATTTGTTTGGCGATATAGTATGCAAGGTTGAAGGGTTGATGAGTTGAGACACAATACATCATATAGCAAAACAAGCGTTGATGTGATCCTGATTTCCAACGGTGCATATGACATTAGCCCTCAAAACATCTACTAACTTCCTAAATTAGGGCCTAAGTTCATTTAGTTCCATGGAAAAAGGATCTCTAGGTACATGACGACCTCGATGCAACCTAGTTGGGTTGTTCCTAGGTAAGAAGAGATGCTCCCTAATGGTTTCTTTGGCGGTCAAAAGTGTGGCATATGGTGCCGTTCTCTCAAGGTTGGACTCTATGATTGTTAATGACCACTTATCGGAGTAGACACATGTTCCATAATTTGGAATTCCTAAGACATCACCAAATTGATCTAAGGGAATATTGAACAAGGTTCCATTGACACTAAAGTGAATGCTCATAAGACCATTGTCGATTGAACTAAGACCTATGGTTGCATAGAACTCAAGAATGAACCTAGGAATGATAGGCTCATCAATGTCTAAAAGACAACCGAAATGAATCGCTGCCAATTGCTCGCGAAGATTGGTATTTTCATAGAATAAGGAGTCTACAACCCTACCCTCATGGACGTATCATTTTTATAAAGCTTTGAATATATTGACTTGGGCTTCGGTGAGACCCTTGGTTTTGTGGTGTTTGGGAAGGTAATCGATGGTCTTTTTGTGATCGTAGTTGGTTACGGGAGGCATAGTTATCCTAGACACGAAAAATATATAGTTTAGTTGAAATTATCGAAAATACGTATATATGTCTAGTGTGTGCCTACATGGGGACAATGTCGAGGTGCGGTTATCTCGACTCCTTTTGATGCATGAAAATTATGTTTATGCAAGTTTTATGATAAAACGAGAGATAACCCAAACGCTCCTACTTCAATGTAGCTACTATTGAATGTACCCAAAAATACATATTAGTTATGTATTCCCTTTAGCATTCAAGAGACATTATGCAAGTGATGTTTAAAACATAATGTTTTTGTATTTGTATGAACAACGTTCAAAAACCATTTTTCCTAGTCGTGAGAAGATTTTAGCAAAAATTTCTCATGGGGTTTTTGATGAATAATGACAATGTACTACAAGATGCAATTCCTAACTATGAAAAACATGATTTGTTATGTAATTTAGTAAATATGCTTCATGATTTTTCAAGAATTATGCATAACCCCAAGTTTTGGTTTAGTGCATGAAATAGAAATCCTAGATGCAGATTAGGAGTGTAAACATGTTAAGAATACTTACAGTGATGATTTGAGCACAAATTGGTTGAAGAAGATAGCCTAAATTATGATTTTGGTGAATTATGGGTCGAATACAGTAGGTGATAAGTTTTAGGGAGAGTGATGAATAGTACAGGGTATTTGTTTAATATATATAAAAACTGCCTCAGCAGATGACGAATCCGGCGGATCCAAACAAGGGTTCCGCCCTTGTTGTCGTTTGGATCCGCAGGATCAAAACTCAGGTTGGGTTTTTGCCGTGTTTGGTTAATCTAAGGTTTGAGCTAACGTTTAGTCTATTCACTAGGTTCCATTAATCCTAAACCAAGTCTAAGATAGTTGAAAGGTTATTTCTTGAGAGGTTTTGTGACGATATCGACAATGTTGTCCTCTGAGAAAACTTTCTCAATTGAGATGTTTCCCTTCTGAACATTGTCACGAAGGAAGTGGTGACGTATTTCTATGTGTTTGGTTCTAGCATGTTGGACTGGGTTTTTACTAAGATCGATAGCTCCTTTGTTGTCGCAAAGAACGGGAATGTCGTTTAGTTCAATTCCATAGTCGACGAGAGCTTGTTTCATCCACAGTGCTTATTGGCAAGCTTTTCCTGCTGACACGTACTCGGATTCAGTTGTTGAAATGGCGAGGGCTTTTTGTTTCTTAGCAAACCATGCGGTGAGACAATGTCCTACAAAAGTAAAAATACCACTAGTACTTTTCCTATCAACATAGTCACCAGCATGGTCTGAGTCGGCATACACTATGGATTTTACACCTGTCCCTTTGGGATACCATAATCCTAAATGTGTAGTGCCTTTAATGTATCTAAATATCCGTTTAACGGCTTCAAGATGAGATATTTTGGGATCTTCTTGAAAACGTGCACATAGACAGACACTAAACATAATATCCGGCCTACTAGCCGTAAGATAGAGCAAACTACCAATCATTCCTCTATATTTAGTGCTATCTACGGATTCGTTTTCTTCATCCTTTGTGAGTTTGGTTTCTGAGGACATGGGTGTTTTCATAGGTTTTGAGTCTTCAAGACCAAACTTCTTAAGCATATCTTTGATATACTTTGATTGGTTGAAGAATATCCCATCTTCTAATTGTTTTATTTGGAGACCTAAGAAAAATTTTAGTTCCTCCATCATACTCATTTCAAACTCGTCATGCATGATTTTTGAGAAATCGTCGCATAACTCTTGACAAGTTGAGCCGAATATAATGTCATCCACATATATCTGGACGATGATAATATGTGATCCCTTTTTCTTGGTGAAGAGAGTATTGTCTACTAGGCCCATGGTATACTTATGGTCAACTAGGAAGGTCTTAAGTCGATCATACCAAGCTTTTGGTGCTTGCTTAAGTCCGTATAAAGCTTTCTTAAGTTTGTAAACATGATTTGGTTTTTCAAAATCGGTTGTGCAACATATACTTCTTCATTTATAAATCCGTTCAAAAATGCACTTTTGACATCCATTTAAAATAATTTAAAATCATGTGCACATGCATATGCAAGTAGTATCCTAATAGACTCAAGTCTAGCTACGGGTGCAAATGTTTCATCGTAATCTATACCTTCTTGTTGATTGTAGCCTTGTGCTACTAGCCTAGCTTTGTTTCTAGATACTATGCCATTTTCATCCATTTTATTTCTAAACACCCATTTTGTACCGATTATGGTTTGATTTTTAGGTTGTGGAACTAGTGTCCAAACGTCATTTCTAACAAATTGATTTAATTCCTCTTGTATAGCAATAACCCATGATTCATCTTTTATAGCCTCATTTATATTTTTAGGCTCAATTGTTGAAACAAAACAAAAGAAATTACTTTCATTTTGAGCTTTAGATCTCAATGTTCTTTCATTAAGTTTTCCTATTACATTTTCTAATGGATGACTTTTTGTTTCTTTCATTTTGACTAAATCACTTTTTACTGGTTTATCTTCTTTATCATTTTCAACATTTTCTATATTTTCAACCATTTGACTTTCAACTAAGTCATCATCTACCAAAGGTGATGCCTTAGAGGGAGGTAGACTTTCATCGAATGTTACATTCAATGATTCCTCAACTCTTGAGGTTTCTTTGTTCAAAACTATATATGCTTTACTAGTTTGTGAATATCCTAGAAATACACCTTCATATGACTTTGGGTCGAACTTGGTGAGATAATCCTTTGTGTTTAAAATGAAGCACTTGCTTCCAAACACTCTAAAATATCCTAAAGTAGGCTTTTTGCCTCTGTATAACTCATATGGAGTCTTTGTCAAGAATGGTCTAATTAGAACTCGATTTAGAATATATGTAGATGTATCTACAGCGTGACACCAAAACTTTTGAGGTATGTTTTGTTCATTTAGCATGGTTCGACTCATTTCTTGAATTGTCCTATTTTAGCGTTCTACCACACCGTTAGATTGAGGGGTTCGAGGAGCCGAGAAATTATGAGTTATGCCATTGGCATCACAAAAAGCTCTGAATTGGATTTCGTTATCGAATTCACGACCATGGTCAGTTCTAATTGATACTATGTTACTTCCTGTTTGATTTTGAATTTTCTTACTTAAGATTTCAAATTTATCAAATGCTTCGTTTTTAGTTTTTAGAAACTGTTGGGAATAAAATGTTCAAATCAAAGAGCCTGCTGGATGAAGTATTGAGCCTGCTGGTTGATTTTGAAAGAGTTGAAGATGTACTAACAGTACATTCTGGGTAAGAAGGTACTGCTAGTTTATAAAGGTCCTGCCAAGTTAATGATCAAGTTGATAGATATTTATTTGTAGATATTTGTTGTATTATTAGTCTTTGTACAATGTAATACGTTATGTAGAAGTAGTTCAGTCTTCCATGTTTGTGTAGAAGAATATACAGAGTAGTTACATTGGTAGTTGTATTTAATTGTAGGCTAGAAAAGTCCAAGTATCTTATTATATTCACAACTTGACAACTTGTAATAAGGGGTCCTTATCCTATAAAAGGATCCCTTAGTCACCACCTTTGTAGTAAGCTTTTTCCAACTCATAACCTAAGCATAACCAAAACAGAACATCTCTCTAGTAACTTAGTTACTAAATTCACAAATCCTTAACAAACCAAAGATTCAAGGTTACTTTGTAATCCTGGTGATAGTTAGATCATCCGTATTATTTCATCAATAATATTGAATCGTTTTGTGTTACTAAAGTTGTGTTCATTGTTCATTATAACTCACGTTTACATACTCACCACCTTTGTTTTTCTTTTAAGTGTGTTATAGTAGATTCCGCATACTAAAACACATTCATTCATAAATATCTCAAACACATTATTAAGATTCACATCCCAAGTGTTTGTATAATCCTTCACAAGTGGTATCAGAGCTAGGCTGATATTTACGATTTTAAAGAACAATGGATGTTGAACACATTCAAACCAATGTTGCTGCAAAACTTCCATTACTCAAACAAAATGAGTTTGATATGTGGAGACTGAGGGTAGAACAATATTTCCAAGTGCAAGACTATGCACTTTGGGAGATTATTGAAGAAGGAAACTCATTCAAACCCACAATCACCACCTCCACAGTAAACGATGCACTAGTAACACATGTGCAAGTAAACCCAACAAGCACAGGAGAAAGAATTCAAAAGCGAAATGATCTTAAAGCCAGGAGTATGCTTCTCATGACTATTCCAAATGATCAGCTTTTGATCTTTAACAAGTACAAATGTGCTAAAACCCCTTTTCAAGCTATTGTGGCTAGATTTGGTGGAATTGATGCCACCAAGAAAACTAAAAAAACTCTCTTCAAACATCAGTTTGAAAACTTTGCAGCCACAACAAATGAGTCTTTGGACAGCATGTTCAATAGACTTCGAAAGCTCTCAAGTCAGTTAGCCATTCATGAAGTAATGGTATCTCAAGAAGACGTAAACTCCAAATTCCTTAGGAGTTTACCCTCTGAATGGTCCATGCATGTCATTGTCTGGAAAAACAAACCAGATATTGATCAGATGAGTCTTAATGATCTCTACAACAACTTCAAAATAGTAGAGCATGAAGTAAAGAAGACTACTGGTTCAAGCTCAGGAAATATGGCTTTTGTATCATCTCCAAGCACCTCAAGAGTTATAGATGAAGAAAAAGATGGTGGAGAAGAAGGTACTGCCAACACAAATTTTGGTACTGCCAGTACTTCTAGCAGTACCAAAACAATTCTAGATGAAACAATTGGTTGTGCTTTCCTGACATCACAACACAATGGGTCCATATTAACTTTTGAAGATCTTCAAGAGATCAATGATGATGATCTTGAAGAAATGGACATAAAGTGGCAACTTTCACTTCTGAGCATAAGGGCTAAGAAGTTAGTGATGAGGACTGGAAAGAAGATTATCATAGATGGTAATGAGCCTGCTGGGTATGACAAGTCCAAAGTGGAGTGTTACAACTGCCACATGAAAGGTCACTACTCAAGAGAGTGTAGAAGACCAAAGAAGCAGGATGATAAGGGAAGAGGGTTTGAGAACAAGAACAAGGGAAGCTTTGAGAAGAAAGGAAGCTTTGAGAACAAAAGTAAGGCTGTGGAAATCACTGAGCCTAAAGCAATGGTTGCTATTGATGGGATGGGTTTTGATTGGAGTTTTATGGGTGAAGAGGAGTCAACTTCAGATGAATTAGCTTTGATGGCTTTCTCCACTCTGAGGTACAAATTACTAAATGTTCTAATACTTGTAAAGTTTTTGAAGAATTACAAACTTTTATAAAACTTTATGATGAACTGAAAGTAGAAGAAAGAAAAACTCATCAAGACCTAGTTAACCATAAGTGTGGTATGGCCAAACTTGAAAAGCAAATAATACATTTTAGGGAAAATGAACTCACTTTTTCTGACACTAAAGCCATTCTTAATAGGGAAATATTTTTGAAAGATGCAGAAATAAAAATGTTAAGAACTGAGTGTGCTAAAATGACATTGGCAAGGGATAATATTCAACTAACAGTTACCACTTTGGAAACTGCTTCTGACTGTACAAGAAGCATAGTTGAAAATCAAATGAGCAAGAGAATCAAATCTGGGATAGGATACAAGACATGTCCACCTCCATATAGAGGAATTCCTTGTCCCCGGGGATTAGATCTTGCAGAATCAGGTTTACATGAATTCATCAACAAACCATTAGCTAAACCTGTAGAGAAAAGTGAACCTGTTGAGAGTGCTAAGGTTGCTTCACTCTCCAAGGTGCTCACTGATAAGAAATCAGATGTTCTAATTATTGAAGATTGGATATCTGATGATGATGAAGAAGAGACTGTTTCAACCATAGGAAACAAAGTAGGACCAGTCAGTCCTAAAAGAGTAGAGATTAAGACTAAGGCTAAAGCTGTTTTGAAAACAGTTGAATGTTGTGCTAAATGTAATAGCAAACCTAGAGGTAGCCAAAGAAATTGGAACAATCGTAAGTCACACCAACTTGGTGATGATTTTGTTATGTACAATAAGGCTTGCTATTACTGTGGTAGTTTTAATCATACTCATGCTTATTGTAACAATTGGGTTTCTGGGAGTAAATCAAGGTCTAAAACAAATGGAACAAACCCTAGAAAAAGTTTTATTAAGTCTAACACACCAAAAGTTAATCATACTGTTAGACCAAATAAGCCTGTTAATTCAAAACCAACTGATAAGGGTGCAAGAAACACTTTCAAATATGCACCAAAAGTTGTGAAAAGTCCCGTTGAAAAGAAATCTGTGGTCAAAACACAAATTTGGAGACCAAAACCAAAAGGTCCTGCTAGACCAAATGGTACTGCCAAGATTGGTACTGATAGACCAAAGACCACAAAATGGAATAAAAGGGAAAATGCTGTTAAATCATCAGCATGTTGGATATGGAGACCACTCCAATCAAAAGGTGCATCAACAATCCTAAAGAGGTTTGATTTCATTGATGCAAGAGGAAAACCCAAGTCAGTCATGGCTTGGGTACCCCAAGGAAACTAATATGTCTATATATGTGCAGGAACATTCAAATGATATTGCTGATCAAGGATATGTAGATAGTGGATGTTCAAGGAACATGACAGGCAACATGTCTTACCTCACAGACTTCAAATCAATTGATGGAGGATATGTTACCTTTGGGGGAGGAATCAAAGGAAAGATTACTGGTAAAGGTACTATCAAAACCAGTAAATTAGATTTTGAAAATGTGTACTTTGTGAAAGAGCTTCAGTTTAATCTCCTTAGTGTCTCACAAATGTGTGACAAAAAGAACAATGTTCTATTTACTGACAATGAATGTATGGTTCTTTCTTCTGATTTTAAAATGCCTGATGAAAGTCAGATTCTTCTTAAAATCCCAAAAAGAAACAATATGTACAGTGTTGATTTAAAGAACATTGATCCTAAGGAGAGTTTAACTTGTTTAGTAGCAAAAGCCTCATTGGATGAATCTATGCTTTGGCATAGAAGGCTTGATCATGTAAACTTTAAAACAATCAATACAATTGCAAAATATGATTTGGTTAGAGGTTTACCCAAAAAGATTTTTCAAAATGACCAAACCTGTGTTGATTGTCAAAAAGGCAAACAACATAGAGCTTCTTGTAAGCCCAAGAACCATAACTCAATTTCTCAAGCTTTGTATATGCTTCATATGGATCTTTTTGGTCCTACTAATGTGAGTAGCTTGAATGGTAAAAAGTATTGTCTTGTGGTTACTGATGATTACAGCAGATTTTCTTGGGTTTTCTTTTTAAGATCTAAGCATGAAACTAGTGAGATTCTTAAATCTTATATAACTGAGGTAGAAAACCAAGCTGATAAGAAAGTGAAAGTAATCAGATGTGACAATGGAACAGAATTCAAGAACAGAGTTATGGATGAATTTTGCAAAGAAAAAGGAATAAAAAGAGAATTTAGTGTACCTAGAACCCCACAGCAAAATGGAGTAGCAGAAAGGAAAAATAGAACACTTATAGAGGCTGCTAGAACAATGTTAGTAGACTCTAAGTTTCCTATTTCATTTTGGGCTAAAGCAGTAGGTACTGCTTGTTATGTGCAGAACAGGGTTCTTGTGATTAAACCACATAGAAAGACTCCTTATGAACTTTTATTTGGTAGAACACCATCTTTAAGTTTTATGAGACCTTTTGGATGTCATGTCACTATTCTCAATACCAAAGATCATTTAGGAAAGTTTGAAGGAAAAGCTGATGAAGGCTATTTGATAGGGTATTCTTTGCAAAGTAAGGCCTATAGAGTGTATAATAGTTGCACTAGGCTAGTGGAAGAAAATATTCACATAGAGTTTCAAGAGAAACTAACAAATGTGAAAGGCATTGGGCCAGATTGGATGTTTGACATTGATAGGCTTTCAGAATCTATGAATTATGTGCCTATTTTAGGTACAAATACTAATGATAATGCAGATTTTGAAGACAATGTTGAAACACCTAAAGATCAAGATTACATCTGGATGCCAATTTGGAAAGGATTGGATTTATCTTCAAGTCAAGAAGAACCTTCAAATACAACAAACGAAGGTACTGAAGATGATCATGGAACTCAGGGTCAAGAGAATCAAGAAAGTAGTGCAAATGACAATGGTACTGCTAGTTCACCAGATGGTACTGCCAGTTCACAAATTGGTACTGCTGAGCCATTAAATGTTCAAACAGATGATTCTTTACCAGAAGAAGTGGGTGTTGGGCTAAAAAGTTAAAGTACTGCTGGAAGTCAAAGTACTACTAAATCAAGTCAAAGTACTGCTGCTCATTGAAGGACTGCTATGCAAATTGTTTAAGGTCTAATGTGTAATTCTAAAATGTTCGTATTAGATTAGAGTTATAATTAGAATTACTTGTCGTTCAAGTATTGTAAACCAACTAGGGTTTTCCTTGTGCCTATAAAAGGATCCCTAGGTTGGCATTAGAGATATACGATTAGATGAGATTTTAGAGAGACAAAGTTTACACGAAGAAGCTTGTTAGAAGTATTAGTGATTAGAGTTTGTTAGTGAATCTGTCTAAGAAAGCAGGTTCAAGGTTTTAATAATATTCGAAGTTGATTATTAATTCTTCTTAGCTTTGTTGAAGTAGATTCCGCATACTTAGCAAAGTATATCAGTGTTTCATTATTAATAGTTTTGAATTTATTCAAAGTTGTTAAACCGTAGACAAGCTACAAGTTAGTTTGGTCAGAGTATATCGATCCAACAAGTGGTATCAAAGCTTGTGTGGAGACTCTGATTAAGAAGAAACCCTTAAAAATGATTTATCAACAAACCCTAAACGATGTCGACTGAAGCTGCACCTATCCCATCCATCACCTCACTCAGAATTCCTATCATCAAGAAGGGAGAATATGATCTCTGGAGCATGAAGATGAGGCAGTACCTTGCTATTACTGACTGTGCTCTATGGGATGTGATTGTCAATGGTAATGTTGTTCTTGACGAACCTTTACAAGTTGAAAGACAACCCAAACCACCTCAACCAACCTTGCCAGCAGCTACAAAGAGAAATCAAGATAAGGCTCTCAACATACTGTTGTCTGCTATTCCTGATGGTCACCTACTGAAGTTCCATGATGCTAAGGATGAAAAGCAATTGTGGGCTGCGATCAAGACAAGATTTGGAGGTAATGATGCTTCAAAGAAGATGCATAGAAACTTATTGAAGCAGCAGTTTGAAACTTTCACTGTTGGTGAAAGAGAAGGTCTTGATGCTGCCTATGACAGATTCCAAAATCTACTTAGTATGCTAGAACTGTATGGAGCAGAGGTATCTGTTGAAGATGCAAATTTGAAGTTCTTAAGGAGTTTGCCATCTGTCTGGCATGTGGTTGCTACTATGATTAGAGGACAACCTGGATTGGAGTCTATGGACTTTGATGATCTCTACAACAATTTGAAAGTGTATGAGCAAGAGATGAATGGTCACAGTTCTCAAAAAACTCACAACATAGCTTTTGTGTCTTCTGAAAACAGAAGCAGTACTTCCACTAAAAGTACTGCTTATCCTTCTCAAAGTATTGTTGGTGATTCACAGCATGTTTGCACAACCACAACTACTCCCAACCCATCACCAACAAACAACACCAATTCTGATGATGTTGTATGTTCCTTCTTTGCACAACAAGCCACTTTACCTGTTACCTATCAAGAAGACTTGTTGCAGATTGAAGAAGATGCTTTAGAGGAGATTGACATAAGATGGCAAGTAGCCATGATCACTGCAAGGATCAAGAAGTTCATGAACAAGATAGGAAGGGGAATTGATTTCAAAGCCAAACAAGGTATAACTTTTGACAAATCCAAGATTGAATGTTTCAATTGTCAAAAGCTTGGACACTTTGCAAGGGAATGCAAGTTTGCAAAATATCAGGCAAACAGGATGGTTGAACAACCCAAGGTTGAAAGAAAGGAGGTTCCTATTACTGAATCACAACCAAAAGCTTTGGTGGCTCAAGAAAATCTAGCAGAGATTGATTGGAGTGCTGAATTTGATGATGAACCAGTAACCTATTCTATGGTTGCCATGGAAGAGTTTGATTGGAGCACAACTTTTGATGAGGAACCAGGATATGCTGCTTTGGAATCAAGAGATGGTCTTGGAAGCTTTGACTGGAGCATGGAGGATGAAGATGAACCTGCTCAGATTGCTATGGTAGCTACTTCACCAAGTTCATCCAACGTTAATGAGGTATGCTCTAAGTGTAATGATGTGTATCAAAAGTTGCTTAAAGAATATGTGACTGAAAGAGATAATTGTAGAACAGCTAGGTCTGAGGTAGCTGGTTATCAATTAACTTTAGAGTCAATGGAAGCCAAAATATTAGCACATGAAAATAATGAAATGGCTTGGGCAGAAAAATATGAGCAACAAGATTACCAATTGAAATTAAGTGAATGGAAGTTAGGATGTAAGGTGTCTGAATTAGAAAAGATTACTTAGGAAAGAGATGCTTTGTTAGAAAAACTTGGTAGTATTAAACAGGTTGGTCTATCACATGTTCAATTTGTTGAAAAACAAAGAGTTATAAACAGTAAAGCTGGACTAGGTTATGGTGAAGATAGTAGTTCAGATGAGACCCCACCTAGTGATAAGGAAGAGACCCCACCTAGTGATAAGGGAGAGATTCCACCTAGTGATGATGACCTTACAAGCTCAGAAGAAAACACATCTAGGAATGAGGAACCAATTAGTGAAACACCTCCTGAGTTTAAGAAAGATAAGGAGTACCACTCAGTTCCTCCACCCACTGGTAAGTTTCAACCACTTAGGATAGATGTTTCTCGTTATGGTGTAGACAACCTAGAGTTTAGGAAGAAGCTTACTGGTCAATCTAGTTCTGAGAAACCTAAGGATGATTTTCAAAGGGGTAATGATCAAAAGTTTCCTACAGCCTTTCAAAAACAAGCAGTACCTCCAAAAACTTTTCAAAGTATTGCTGGACATTCAGCAGTACCTCCAAGAGAAACTTTTCAAAATACTGCTCACTATAGGAAACCTTTTAATCATAGAAGAGGATTTGGGAATATGGAGAGAAAATTATGTTATGTATGCTATAGTCCTGAACATTTGATTAAGCATTGTGACTTACACTCAGAATATTTAAGTCAGTTCCCAAAGAATAGACCTCCCACCCATAAGCCAAGAGAGTCTAGACCAATTTGGAATCACTCAAATAGGGTCAACCATAGTAATTTCTCTAAAGACTATAGGTACCCTCACCAGAAAATACTGTTTTCCAAACCACCAGTACCTTCACATACTGATAAGTCTCCAGAAGTACCTTCTCAAAGGACTGATAAGTTTTCACCCAATCATGGTACTGCTAACACTTTTTCACATAGAAGACCTAAGAGATTCAATTCATATAAAAGGTCTTACACCTCAAGCAGAGTACCTAGATCAGAGAAACCTAAGGTCAAACAAAATTGGGTTAAGAAAGATAGTACTGATGGGGAACAAGCAGTACTTTCATCAGATAAGGGTGAAACAGGGAGTGTTGTTGATAATACAACACAGGACATGGGACCAACTCAAATAATTATTGACCATGCCTTTAAAACCTGTGGAGATTACATACTGAAGGAATTCAAGTATGTCACTCAACAAGGGGAACACAAGTCAGTAATGGCTTGGGTTCCTAAAAGAAACTAACCCTTTTCTTTACTGTGCAGGGCAACCCAGAGGAGGAGCTTAAAGATCATATTATTGTTGATAGTGGTTGCTCTGGCAGCATGACAGGGGACAAGGAGATCCTGTCAGATTTTAAGGCATCTTATGGAGGAAGAGTTGCATTTGGTAATGATCCTGATGGAGGGAGAATCACTGGCAAAGGAACAATCAAGGCTGGATGTATTGATTTTGAGAATGTTAGATATGTGAAGGAGCTCAAGTTCAACCTTTTGTCAGTATCTCAGATTTGTGACAAGAAATACCCAATTCTGTTCACTAATACAGAATGTCTCATTCTCTCTCCTGAGTTTAAGTTTGTTGATGATCACTTGGTAACATTGAGAGTACCAAGAACCAATGATGTGTACAATTTAGACTTAAAGAGTCTCAATTCTGCTGGAAGAGCAACATGTTTAATAGCAAAAGCATCATTGGAAGAAGCACATTTGTGGCACAGACGACTAAGTCATGTTAATTTTAAGAACATCAACAAGCTAGTCAATGGAAATTTAGTTAGAGGTTTACCTTCCAAAACATTCAAGACTGATCATTCATCTTTGGCTTGCAAGAAGGGTAAACAACATAAAGCTTCATGTAAGAAGCTTGGGGAAAGAGATATTAGAGAACCTTTGGAGTTGCTACACATGGATCTGTTTGGACCAGTTTCAGTAGAGAGTTTAAACAAAAAGAAGTACTGCTTGGTTGTGACAGATGATTGTAGCAGATTTAGTTGGGTCTTTTTCTTGGGATTCAAAGATGAAACCTTTGATGCTATCCATGACCTGATAGTAGCCCTTGAAAATCAATTGAGACTCAAAGTAAGAGGTATTAGATGTGATAATGGAACATAATTCAAGAACAAGCATATGGATGAATTATGTGCCAAGAAAGGGATCAAGAGAGAGTTTAGCATTGCTAGAACACCCCAGCAGAATGGTGTTGCAGAAAGAAAGAACAGGACTTTGATAGAAGCAGCTAGAACAATGCTTGCAGATTCCCAATTACCTATTCTCTTTTGGGCTGAAGCCATAAGTACTGCTTGCTATGTGTTAAATAGAGTTTCAGTAACTAAACCTCAGATGAAGACACCTTATGAGTTACTAATGGGAAAGAAACCAAACATTCGTTTTCTAAAACCTTTTGGCTGCTCTCTGACTATTCTAAATACCATTGATTCTCTAGGAAAATTTGATGGTAAGTCAGATGAAGGATATCTATTGGGTTATTGTACAAATAGCAAAGGTTTTAGAGTTTATAACAGGAGTACCAAAAAGGTACAAGTTTGTCTTCATGTTGAATTTTTGGAAGATAAGGAAACTCAGAAAGGTAAAGGTCCTGATTTGATGTTTGATCTTGATCTCAAGTTCACTCCATCTATGAATTATGTGCCTGTTAGAGAAGAGAATCAGGCTAATCACAAAGAAGATGATTCACAGTACATTGTTCATGGAGTCAATGTTAGACCAGAAGATGTTCCTGACAAAGAACCTGAAGTTACTGATGAGGAACAAAGTACTGCTCAACCAACCAATACAGTATCTGATGAAGATCAAGCCATAAAAGATGAACTTAATAGGATGCTTTTTCAAGAAACTATAGCACAATCCTATGAAGATGAACAAAGGAGGGCTTATGAAGCTGCAAAGAAAAAGAGTAAATTTCAAGATACTGTCCACAGTACTTTTGATCAAAGTACTGATGATCCTTTTGACAGTACTTCTGGTGTGTTAGAACAATCAAATTGGAACAATGCTGATGATTCCAATGTTGATGATGATGATTTGGATAATGCTAACATTCCTGGATTAGAAGAAATTGATGATGAGCTTACTCAAGAAGGTATTTTCTCCAATGAAGAGATTGATTTTACTAATTTGGAGTCTGATCTTCCAGTACCACCTACTCCTACATTGAGAGTTCATAAAGCTCATCC
This sequence comes from Artemisia tridentata subsp. tridentata, assembly GCA_021014915.2. Taxonomy (NCBI): domain Eukaryota; kingdom Viridiplantae; phylum Streptophyta; class Magnoliopsida; order Asterales; family Asteraceae; genus Artemisia; species Artemisia tridentata. The sequence continues at coordinate 245,478,458 of CP139507.1, read as the reverse complement.
TCAAAGTAACATTATTGGATCACCCTCTTCAGGAGTGGTTACAAGAAACAAAGTTAAAGGTCTTTCTAAGCAACATACTGCTTTACTTAGCTTTGTTTACAAACAAAACAGGATGAATAACAAGGATCAACAAACATGCCTGTTTGCTTGCTTTCTATCTCAAGAAGAACCCAAGAAGGTAGCTCAAGCTTTAGCTGATGAAAGTTTGGTTGAAGCCATGCAAGAGGAGCTTCTACAATTCAAGCTTCAAGAAGTCTGGGTATTATGTGATTTACCAGATGGCAAAAGAGTCATTGGTACAAGATGGGTTTTCAGAATCAAAAGAGATGAAAGAGGGAATGTTATCAAAAATAAAGCTAGATTGGTTGCACAAGGATATCGCCAAGAAGAATGAGTGGATTATGATGAAGTGTTTGCTCCTGTTGCAAGGATAGAGGCAATAAGGTTATTTCTTGCCTTTGCATCATATATGGGATTTCCTGTCTATCAAATGGATGTAAAAAGTGCTTTCCTTTATGGCACAATTTCTGAGGAAGTTTATGTTAAACAACCTCCTGGATTTGAAGATCCTGCACATCCAAACAAAGTCTACAAGGTGATCAAGGCACTGTATGGCCTTCATCAAGCTCCCAGAGCCTGGTATGAGAGACTCTCAAATTTTCTATTACAACATGGTTATAGGAGAGGAGCAATTGATAAGACTTTGTTTATCAAAAGGGATAAGAAAGATATTATGTTAGTCCAAGTCTATGTGGATGATATTATCTTTGGAGCCACAAAGAAGTCTATGGTGAAAGAATTTGAAGATCTTATGCAGAAGGAGTTTCAAATGAGTTATATGGGAGAATTAACTTTCTTTTTGGGGCTTCAAGTTAGACAAACAAAAAATGGAATCTTCATTAACCAAGAAAAGTATGTTGCAGACATACTTAAAAGATTTGACCTTCCAAATCTCAGGCCTGCCACCACACCCATTGATAACAATAAAACCTTAGGCAAGGATGAAGATGGACAAGCTGTGGATGTCAAGCTTTATAGATCTATGATTGGTTGTCTTATGTACTTAACTGCATCAAGACCTGACATCATGTTTGCTGTTTGCTTGTGTGCAAGATATCAGGTTACACCCAAGGTTTCCCATATGTATGCAGTCAAGAAGATTTTTCGATATCTCAAGCATCAACCAAAGTTAGGATTATGGTATCCTAAGGAGTCACCTTTTCACTTGGAAGCTTTTTCAGATAGTGACTATGCAGGAGATAACTATGATAGAAGATCAACCTCAGGAGGATGTCAATATCTTGGAAGAAGATTAGTCTCCTGGCAATGTAAGAAGCAAAAAATTGCTGCAACCTCCTCTACTGAAGCAGAATATGTTGCTGCTGCAAGCTGTTTTGGACAAGTTTTATGGATGCAAAATCAACTCTTGGATTATGGATTCAACTTCAAAAACACTCCCATCAACATTGATAATGAGAGTACCATATGTATTGTGAAGAATCCAGTTTATCACTCCAAGACCAAACATATTCAGATTAGGCATCACTTCATTCGGGATTGTTATGAGCACAGGCTTATAAATGTGGTCAAGGTTCACACAGATGATAATGTAGCTGATCTACTCACAAAGGGATTTGATGTTTCAAGATTCAACCACTTAGTTGTGAGCATTGGGATGATTAACTACTAGGCTACATTTGAGGGGAGGCTTTAGTATTAGTTAGTATACTTTCTTTCAGTTCTTAATGAAAGTATTGGTTTTTAGTAGTTTAGTTTAGACTATATGTTGTATTTGAGGGGAGGCAACATAATTATTAGTTAGAACTTAAGCATGAGCCATTTACAAGTTCTTGGTTTAAGTTTGAAGTGTTGATTGTGGATAAGAAGATGGAACGTACTGCTTTGTTGCTTAACGTACTGACTCAGCAACGTACTGCTTACGTGGACGTACTGTTCCAATGGTAAAAAAAAAATGTGGGGCTACGGTTAATTAATTCCTTACGGCGGAGATAATAAGTTAATCAAAACGGTAACTTTATTATTTTGAGTTTGATTTGTTTCCATCCTATTTAAAGAAACTCTCACCTTTTCCCCGCCTTTTAACTTAATTCAAGATCCCTCATTCACTCTTCCACCACAATTTTTTTTAACGAAACACAAACTCAAAGCGAATCCTTCTATACGACTCATCATGGCTAATCGACTCACAGTTAGCAAACACAACATGATCGCTAATTTGGACAAGACAGGGGATAATGTTGATTTTCATGCGATCATTGATTTCTTAACTGGGTCTTCCATCAACTACTCTATTTTAGTTTATCCTGATATTATTGGTCCATGGATACAAGAATTTTGGGCTACTGCAACGATTGAAGATGACTCGTTGATTAGGTCTACGGTTGCTGGACGAACTATTCGGATTTTTGAAGCCACAGTTAGGGATGTTTTGATGTTTAATGATGAAGGGGGGGGGCTGTTCGTTTTGACAAACAAGTGCTTTGGGACACTTTAAGCGATATAGGCTATGAAGGAGATCTTATAAAACTTACTTTTTAGAAGCCTTTGTTTTGTTCTCATTGGAAGTACCTAATTCATGTCTTACTTCACTGCTTAAGTCCCAAGAGTACTTCTTTTGATCAATTTGGTCAAAATATTGCATCTGCATTAGTAGGTTTGGCTACCGATCAAAGATTCAACTTTTCAAGACTAATTCTTGATGGTATACTTTCACACACTGCTAATGGTTCACCATTCTTAATGTATCCAAGGTTTGTTCAGTTATTCTTGAACAATCAACTTGAGGATGTCCCTAAACCTCAAAGTTTTTTACCCACTGTCAAACTTCCACCAAAGGTGTTTACTTTTCTATCTAAAAAGAGTATCAAGTTTTCTGGAACAAACACACCTTTGACTGCTCATATATTGGGAGTTGCACAAGTTGTTAGAGATGCAGAGCAAGCGCAAGAGCAAGAAGCAAACTCTGAATCAGCAAGCCAAGAGTCTCCAGTTTCAAGAGAAGTTAGTGTTCCTCAACCTACTGCTTCTCCACATACTGCTTCTCCACTTTCTGCTACTCGGGAAGATACTGCTCCTATGGACATTCCTACTCATGAGGAGTCAGACCACGGTATGAATCAACCACCATCTCCTAATGATTATAATTCAACCAATATGTCTCAGCAATTTGAAGAAGAAGAGGCAGAGATGGATAATTATGCTTTAACAAGGGAGTTAAGGAGGCTGAAAAAGGAGAGTGAGGCTCAAGCTGCTAAGATAGTGAAATTAAAGACTAAGTTTCAAAGTTTGAAGAAGTTTGTTTGGCCACTAGTTCAACACCATCGATTATGGGTAAAGTCTCAGAAGCAGAATGGTCAGAAACCTAAGAAGTCTTCTCAGTCAAAGAAGAAAAAGTCAAAGAAGCACTCTTCATTCCAATTGGGGAGGAATTTAGAGAATTTGAATGAAGATGCTGGTTTTGAACAAGATGCTGGATTTATGGATGATAATCAGATGACACCACCTGAAAATATTCCTCAAGAAACTGCTGAGAGGAAGAGTGATGAAACAGAGCAAATCAATTTGGAAGAAGCTGCTGTTGAAGTAAGAAGTGGTGATACTGAGGAAGTAAACTTGGAAGGAGCTGAGGCTGTAAGTACTGCTCAACAAGGTACTGAGAGGCAATTTACTATTACACCTAGAACTTTGGATTTTGAAGAAGATATTGGTCCTTCAAGTCAAGTTCAAGAGGAAGTTGGCCCTTCTAAACCAGCTCAGGAAGAAGATGTTATAGCTCATACTAACAGTGATGATGAAACAATTGCTGACATTATGATTAATATGTCAAGTCAAAGAGGCATCAGTATTCATGAGGTTGAACAACAACATCATACTTCTTCTCAACCTACTCAGGAGATAGATCCAAAAGATAAAGGTAAAAGGATCTTGGTAGAAAAGAAGAAGAAGAAGTTGACATTGGCACAGTTAAGAGAAATTCAGATTGCCAAAGGTGAGGAAGCAGCTAGACTATTGCAAGCTGAGATAGATGCTGAAGAATCTAGGAAGATTGGTGTTCAATCACAAAGGCCAATTAGTAAAGCTAGAGAAAGGAATGATATGATGGCTTATCTGAAAGGTCAAGGATATACATGTTTAGTCAGATTGACATATACAGAGATGAAGGATCTGTATGATGCTGTTAGAGAAGCTATAGAAAAGGATCTTGCAAGCATTATTTCTTTTGAAGATAAGGAGCTTGAAGATAGAAGAAAGGAAAGAGCTGTTACTAGAAGCTCAAAGAGGAAAAGAACAACTGATGAACAGCCATCAAAGAAGTTCAAGGAAGCATTTGAATTAAGAACAGACACAGTTGATGAGCTAAGGAATTATGTTAGAGTTGTTGACTTTGAACATCCAAAATTGAAAGAAGATACTGATAAGAAGTCCAAGATATCTACTTTTTCAGTTGTAGAATCACAAGAAGGAAATTATCTGATCTTTCATAGACAAGATGGAAGTTTTAGAGTATTCAATTCATTATGGGATATACTACATCTGATTGAAAGAGATGATATGCTTCAGTTATATCTTCAAGTGCAAACTTATTTTGAGCATATTCCACCACAAGGAGTAGGTTTGATATTGTTAGGAGATCTCACAACAATCTGGGAGACAGAGGAAACAAAGGACAGTACTTTGTGGGAAAATCAAGACAATTGGGAGATTAACAGATGGAGATTCTTTGAATCAGTTGGAATACATGTTTTGGAGTTAGAAGATGGCACTATGATTCATATGCTAGCAGAACAGAGATATCCACTCACAAGAGATCTGATGATCAGGATGCTAGAGCATGGCATGGAAGTGGAATAAGAGAATGAGGTAGCATTGATGGTCATAAAATTATTCATCAAGTGGACAACTGAATCTGAAGATTAATGCATAACTACTGGTATGGTTTAATTATTATATAAATCTTTTGAAAAATAAGTACTTTCTTCAAAGTACTGCTAGTCAAACAGTACTTTCTCAAAGTACTGCTTGCAGCATGAAACCAGTAAAGTCTTTTTGATAAAATCAGTAATTTTTGATAAGTGCAAAAACATTTTGAAGCACAAAGATTAAACAGCAACAAATGGTTTAGAAAGCAACAGCATGGTGTTAGTATTTGTACTACACAACAAATGGTAATCAACTCACCATGTTTAATAAACAAGAAAGAGTTTGACTCATCATGAGGGTACGACTCTGATGTGATTATCAAATCCATTTTTAGTTGACAATTTACTAAAAATTGTATGGTTTTCAACTCACCATATCTATGTTAGTGAAGAGTTGGCTAGCCTACAAGATAATGGCTTTGTGGTAAAGGCTGTGGAAAACCATTGTATGGTAATTAGTTCACTATGGTAGTGATTGTACTAAAAAGAACTAGCTAGTCCAAAAGCAAACGGCTATTTGGTAAAGACTACTCAAATCCGTTGATAGCTGATGATTTGCTAAAAATCATATGGTTATCAATGTACCATGGTTTTCCTAAACCTAAACATTGGCTACTCCAGAGTTAATGGCTTTGGTAAAGAGACATCAAAATCCATTAAGTTTTCAATGATTCACCTCTCACAGGAGTTAACACACCTGGAAGTGATGAGAATAGTATGAAACTTTTTAGATCTGATGTACCTATTGCCAATATGATGCTGAGTTGCTGAAAAGATAAGTAGCTGAAAAGAAGTGTTGCTGATAAAGATTGAAGATACTGATTGCATTGATGATGACAAAACAACAACGAGACAGATTCCAAAGATACAACCTTTCCTTGAAGATTAAGTGTTGAAGTTAAAGAAATACAAAAGAACTTGAAATCAAGCAAGTAGAATTCAAGTTAGGGGAGGATTGTTGGGCTATAAAGTTAAAGTACTGCTGGAAGTCAAAGTACTGCTAAATCAAGTCAAAGTACTGCTGCTCGTTGAAGGACTGCTATGCAAATTGTTTAAGGTCTAATGTGTAATTCTAGAATGTTCGTATTAGATTAGAGTTATAATTAGAATTACTTGTCGTTCAAGTATTGTAAACCGACTAGGGTTTTCCTTGTGCCTATAAAAGGATCCCTAGGTTGGCATTAGAGATATACGATTAGATGAGATTTTAGAGAGACAAAGTTTACATGAAGAAGCTTGTTAGAAGTATTAGTGATTAGAGTTTGTTAGTGAATCTGTGTAAGAAAGCAGGTTCAAGGTTTTAATAATATTCGAAGTTGATTATTAATTCTTCTTAGCTTTGTTGAAGTAGATTCCGCATACTTAGCAAAGTATATCAGTGTTTCATTATTAATAGTTTTGAATTTATTCAAAGTTGTTAAACCGTAGACAAGTTACAAGTTAGTTTGGTCAGAGTATATCGATCGAACAGTGGGGATTGGCAATCTTCCATTTACCTATGAAGTTCCTACAACACACAACACAAGAATTCTCAAAGATCACTTCACTGATGATGTGATTGGTAGCATTGATTCTGGTGTTAGAACAAGATCTCAAGTCTTGACTTCAGACCAAGAAGGGTTTATCTCATCTATCTATGAAGAAAAGAATCATGAAGTTGCCAACATATGCATGTTTTCATGTTTTCTTTCACAGGTTGAACCCAAAAACATTAACAAAGCCTTAGATGATGCAAGTTGGGTTGAAGCAATGCAAGAAGAACTTCTTCAATTCAAGCTTCAGAAGGTTTGGAAATTGGTTGATTTGCCAAAAGGTCACTGGGCAATTGGAACCAAATGGGTATTCAGAAACAAGAAAGATGAAAGAGGAATAGTGATTAGAAACAAAGCAAGATTGGTGACCCAAGGGTATACTCAAGAAGAAGGGGTAGATTATGAAGAGGTTTTTGCTCCAGTTGCAAGACTTGAAGCAATTAGGCTATTCTTGGCCTATGCTTCTTTCATAGGCTTCACTGTTTACCAAATGGATGTTAAAAGTGCCTTCTTATATGGTACTATTGAAGAAGAGGTTTATGTTTCTCAACCTCCAGGCTTCATTGATGCAGAGTATCTAGACAAGGTGTATAGGGTTACCAAGGCTCTTTATGGTCTACACCAAGCTCCTAAGGCATGGTATGAGACATTGGCTTTCTATCTATTAGAAAATGGATTCCAAAGAGGCAAGATTGATCCAACTTTGTTCATCAAAAGAACCAAGAAAGATATCTTGCTGGTGCAAATTTATGTTGATGACATTATCTTTGGATCCACAAACCAAGACTTGTGTGTAGAATTTGAAAAACTTATGCATAGTAAGTTTGAAATGAGTTCCATGGGGGAACTTACTTTCTTTCTGGGTCTCCAAGTAAAACAATCAAAAGAAGGCATATTTATCAGCCAAGATAAGTATGTAGCAGAGATCCTAAGGAAATTTCAGTTTGCTGATTCTAAGGTTGCAAGTACACCAATGGATTCAGAAAAGGGGTTACTAAAAGATGCTGAGGGTGAAGATGTGGATTTTCACAATTATAGATCAATGATTGGGTCCTTGATGTACCTTAGATCATCAAGACCAGATATCATGTTCTCAGTGTGTGTATGTGCAAGGTTTCAAGTACATTCCAAAGTCTCTCATCTCACAGCAGTCAAAAGAATCTTTAGATATCTCAAGGGTCAACCTAGGTTGGGTCTTTGGTATCCAAGGGAATCATCTTTTGATTTGGTGGCTTATTCTGATAGTGACTATGCTGGTGCAACTCTAGACAGAAAATCCACAACTCGTGGATGTCAATTTCTTAGTTGCAGACTCATATCTTGGCAATGCAAGAAACAAACTATGGTGGCCAACTCTACAACTGAAGCAGAATATGTTGCTGGTGCAAGTTGTTGTGGGCAAGTTCTTTGGATCCAAAATCAAATGCTTGACTATGGGTACAATTTTCTTAACACCATTATTTACATTGACAATAGCAGTACTGTTTGTATTATTAAAAATCCAGTTCAACATTCAAAAACAAAACACATTGAAATCAGACACCATTTCATAAGGGATTGCAATGAGAAAAGGTTAATTCAAGTTGTCAAAATTGATTCTGAAAAGAATTATGCAGACCTTCTCACCAAAGCTTTTGATTTAGGTAGATTCAAATACCTAGTAGGAGGTATTGGAATGATTAATCTTTGAAAAACATGTGTTTTTGTACATAAAAATAACTGGTATTGGCTTTTAAACATGGTACTGCTAGTTAGTCAAAAGGTACTGTCAGTTCATAATTGGTCCTGCTAGTATAAAATTTGCTCTGTTTTGTTCATATTGATGCTTAAATATTTACAATTCTATAGATAAAGTGTTTTGCACTTTGTTCTTTTGGTTTGCAACTAACAAATTTCAGGTTAATAACAAAACAAGAGATCTTCCAAACAAAAAGGGGAAATAAAAGTTATTTACATCTCAGGGGAGGTAACAATCTCAGGGGAGGAAATAATAGCCCAGAATGAAAGAAAAACCAATTTATGAAAGAAAAAGACAAGAGCATACAAGATGATGCAGAGGTTGAAAATAATAAGAATAGATCAAATATTCAGAAGGGATGAAGCATTCCTAAAGGAGAAAGTTCTATCTAGATCAAACTAAGGAAAGTTTCAATGCAATGGCATGCTAATAGATGATTTCCCTTGTTGAACCAAGCATCCAAGATACACAGCATCATTGTGTTTGGATCTCTGAGAAATAAGGAATTTCTCATTGCTGCCGATAGTGAAGCTGGTTCCTGCCGATAGTTATTCATTGCTGCTGCGGTTGGTTCCTGCCGATAGTTTAAGTTTGTTTCTGCCGATAGTGGTTATTGCTGCGGATATTATTGTTTGTTATCCGTATGTTTAGTAAGATTGTTAGATTTATTTTTAGAAGAGATCATGTTTATCTCTTCACACGTTTTCTTGTAAGACGGGTTAGGGTTAGGGTTTCTTATCATTATAAAAGAAACATCCCGTCTATGAGTTTAATGTACCTTTGACGATTACAATATTCAATAACACAATTCTTAGTTCATAGTCTGATCCATAGAGGATCATTGTCTTTTCTTTTTTAATATTCTTGTTGTTTAGTTTCCGCATAAACACAAGTCTTACACCTAGAGGTTCTCGTTTAACCAAGCTCAATCAAGCTTGAAGTACTCGATCCTACAAGTGGTATCAGAGCCAGGTTAGGATCTCTGATAAAGAAGAAAAAGTTCTCTTTCATATCTCTTAACCCTCTTTCAATGGAAGACGAAATCCCTCAAAACAATGTCATTAACCAAGAAGATCACCAACCCAAACCTGAAACATCACAAGTCCAAACACAAATCGTCACCACTATGTCTAAGAACAATGCTAAATTCCCATACCTGAAGAAAGATAAGTATGAAGTCTAGGCCATGAGAATGAAATATTGGATCACGAACAGTGATTACAATCTGTGGAATGTCATTCTTAAAGGAAATAGCAAGAAGAATACTGGAAGGGATAATGATGGCAATATCTATATAGAGCCACCTGTTACAGCAGAAGAATACCTTGCTGTACAAAGGGAAACCAAGGCAAGAACCCTTTTACTTCAAGCTATTCCAGAGGATCATATGAGTGATTTCCATCACCTTGATGATGCTAGAAAGATCTGGCATGCTGTAAAAGCCAGATTTGGAGGGAATGATGAATCCAGAAAAATGAGAAAGTCTATGCTCAAGCAAGAGTTCCAGGAATTTAAGATCTCTGAGGCTGAGGGGATCCACAAAGGGTATGACAGGTTTCACAAGATCCTGAGCCAACTCAACCAGTTGAAAGCTAGGCCAGACGATGAGGACTGCAACACCAAGTTTCTGAGGGCCTTGCCTCCATCCTGGTCTCAGGTTTCCATAACACTCAAGGCCAAAGGTGGACTGGACTATATGAGTTTTGATGATCTGTACAACAAGCTGAAAACCCTTGAAATTGATATCAAAGGGTATTCCACCTATTCACCTCAAACTTCCACCCATACTGCTTTTGTTAGTACTTCTAGTGCTAATAAAGCATCATATGGAAAAAGTCTGACACCATCATCTTCATCACTTTCCTACTCACCTGCCACACCAAAAGTTCAGACAAGATCTGATAACATTCTGGAGGAGGTGCTTCATTCATTTGTTGCTGAGAGTACTCCACAGCAGAAGATTGTTTATGAAGATTTCAATCAGGTTGATGAATTGGATCTGGAAGAGATGGATATTAGATGGCAGGTGGCTATGATATCTTTGAAGATGGATAGGTTTGAAAAGAAGGCAGGAAGAAGGGTCAATTTTGATGGACAGGAGCCTGCCAGGTTTGACAGAAGGAAGGTGAGGTGCTATAAATGTTCTCAAACAGGACATTTTGCCAGGGAATGTACATATAAGAAGGTAGATGATAAAGCACGGTATTCTGCTTTCAAAATTCAAGAGTTGGAATCAGAAGACCCCAAGGCTTTGGTATCTGTGGATTCAATGGTGGACTGGGAGCATCATGAGAAGGCTGTTGCAAGTGGAGCAGATAAGGTCTATGGGATGATAGCTGGATATGGTGAGAAGAAACAAGTGGCTGGTCAGTTTGGAATGATTGGTCATCCATCTCAGGTACAAAACTGCCCATTTGGTTGTGAACCTATATATGCTAAACTTAAACAGGAATTTGATGATAAAGAAAGTGAATATAAGGATAACTTTATACAACTTAAGGCTCATAAAAAGGCTGTTAAAACATTAGAACAACAAAAGGTTTAGTATCAACAACAACAGTCTGCTTATGAAGTGAAATAAAGGTTTTGGAAAGAGATTTAAAAAATGCTACTAATGAGTTTAAACATTCTGAAAGGGAAAAAGCTAAGGTAGTGTTAGAAAATCAGGATTTGCAGTCTAAACTAGATAATTCCTTGGCTAGATTTGATAAATGGAAAGACTCATCCAAAAACCTTCACAAGCTTATTAATAGTTCTATGTCTACAAAAACTAAAAGAGGTTTAGGGTACGGTGACCTGATAGGGCCAAATCAATTTTATGACCCTAATGAGTATAGTGTTTTTGACCCTGAACCTGTAGATTATAGAAAACCTGTAAAGTATGTAAAGGAAGGAGGAATGAATGCTGTTCCTCCACCCATAACTGGAACATTTAAACCTGCTAATCCTTTTGTTGACTTTGATGATTCACAAATGATCTATGGCAAAAAGGCAAAGAACTTGCCTGATCTTGATTGTGACTCTAATGAATTTGTCTCTTGTTCTTACAGTGACAAATCTTCAGAAATCAAGACTAATGACTATGCCACATGTGGCAAGTGACAAGTCAGCATCAATAAAGTCAGGAGATCTCTCCTCAGAAGTAGCTACTGATGAATCTCAATCAAAGACAGCTGCATTTGAAGATATTTCTTTTGATAGTGTTAAAAACAATAATGTTTCTAGTTGTGGTTCTGTTTCAAACAATTTTGGTTGTGGTTTTTATTCTGTTAAGGATAATTTTGTTTCATGTGGTGGTTTGAATTATTCTGTTTGCAATGTGAAAAATATTGTTAAGAAAAAGTTCCCTAGAAAGAAATCTTGCTTTGTGTGTCGTAGTTATGATCATCTTATTAAAGATTGTGACTATTATGAAAAACAGATGGGTTTATATGCTTGTCAAAATAGGTCTGTATGGAAAAATGTCAATGATATTCCCCCTTATATTCCTCAAGCAGCAAGGAGAACTTCAGTTGCTACTGGCAAGCCAGTTTCTGCTGGTAAGCCTGTTGCTGCTGATAAGTTCATTCCTGCTGATAAGCCTGTTGCTGCTGCTTATTCAGTTCCTGCCGGTAGGATCAATCCTGCTGGTTGGAGAAGCAATACTGCTAGACCTTTCAGCAGACCTACTAGCACTTACTTTCAAAATGATATGAGACCTGTTTGTTTTGACACCATGCACAAGGGAGGGGCAAGATGGAAAACTGCTGTTAAGTCCTCAGCAGGTTGTTCTTGGAGAATCAATAACCAACATATGAAAATGGGGTCCAAGATCAATGGTGGATCTCATCAATCTCTAGGGTTTAATTCTTATTGATCCACTAGGCAGGCTTAAGTCAGCAATGGCTTGGGTCTCTCTTGTATCTAATGTTGTGTATGTATTCTTTGTATCAGGATTTTCCTTTTAGAAGTAAAGATGTTGGCATTGTTGATAGTGGATGTTCCAGGAGTATGACATGGAATTTAGAAAGACTGCATGACTTTGTGCCTTTGAATGGAGGTACTGTGACATTTGGAGGAGGAGATGGCATAATTACTGGGAAGGGAACTATCAAAACTGCCAAGCTGGACTTTGAAGATGTGCTTTATGTGAAGGAACTCCAAAACTTCAATTTGTTCTCTGTCTCTCAAATCTGTGACAAGAAGAACAGTGTTCTCTTCACTGAGACTGATTGCTTTGTGTTGTCCAAAGACTTCAAGTTGCCTGATGAAAGTCAGGTTGAACTCAAAGTTCCAAGGACTTACAACCTTTACAGTTTCAATCTAAGTGATGTTCAGCCTGAGGGTTCTCTTGCTTGTCTGGTGGCAAAAGCTTCTGTGGATGAATCTAATAAATGGCACAGAAGAATGGCTCATGTGAATTTCAAGACCATTAACAAGCTGGCTAAGAATGGTTTGGTTCAAGGGCTTCCTTTCAAGATCTTCTCTAATGAACACAATTGTGTTGCCTGCAACAAAGGAAAGCAACACAAAGCTTCATACAAGGCAATCACAGCTGTGAGCACCATCAGTGAGCCTCTGCAACTTCTCCATATGGATCTCTTTGGTCCTACTTCTATCAGAAGTAGTGACCATAAGTACTACTGCCTGGTGATTACAGATGATTTTAGCAGGTTTTCTTGGACTTTCTTTTTGGGTACTAAAGATGAAACTTATCCAGTTATTAGGGATTTTATTGCCTTAATAGAAAATCAGCTAAGTAAAAAGGTTAAGTCTATAAGGTGTGATAATGGCACAGAGTTTAAGAATTCTAATCTTATAGAACTCTGTGGGAGTAAGGGGATAAAAAGGGACTATAGTAATGCTAGAACTCCACAACAAAATGGGGTTGCAGAAAGGAAAAATAGGACCCTGATAGAAGCAGCTAGGACTATGTTAGCTGAATCTAAGATGCCCACTATGTTTTTGACTGAAGCAGTATGCACTGCTTGTTATGTGTTGAATAGGGTATCTATTACTAGTCCTCATAATAAAACACCTTATGAACTTTTGTCTGGGAAGGTTCCAAACATTAGTTACCTTAAGCCTTTTGGATGTCATGTCACTATTTTGAACACTAGTGATTACCTAGGCAAGTTTGATGGGAAGGCTGATGAAGGATTTATTGTTGGATATTCTGCTCATATTAAAGCTTATAGGGTTTATAATCTGTCTTCTAAGAGAATAGAAGAGACTCTCAACTTAAGATATCTTGAGGATAAACCTAATTTGAAGGGTGCTGGTCCAGAGTGGTACTTTGATCTGGACTATCTGACTAACTCTTTAGGTTATAATAGATTCAAATCAAATCTATCTGTTGGTACACATGTTTCTCAAACTAACAATGCAGGTACCTCAGATGATGATTCTGATGCAGAGAGTGATGAACGACTTATAGTTGTTCCTTCTTTTCCCTCTAACAACATTTCAGGTACAAAGCTCAAAGATTCTTCTGATATGGATGGAGGTGATTCTAGTTTTGTAGAAGATCTTGCTAGGCTTCAAAGACAAGAGTATAATGCCAAGAAAGCTGCTGAAATGTTTGGTTCTGGGTTTTCTAAAGAAACAGAGGAGATTCTGAGAAATGCTGAAGCTGAAGTTAGAAGGGAACTGAATTTAACTGGTGGTATTCCTGTTCCTGCTGCTACCATTTCTGCTGGTAGTGGATCTGTTCCTGCCGATCCTTCTAAAGTTTCTGCTGATGTCTCCATTCCTGCTGATGTTCCTGTATCTTCTCCACCTGTTGACTCTTTGGGTATTGATAACTCCCCTGAAAGATTTCCAATCCCTTCTGATCTTCGAAATTCAGTCTCTTCAAGAGATAAGCTGGAAGATCCTCATCATCAATCCAGAACAGGCATTTTCACTTCTTCCTCTTATGATGATGACTTCAACCCCTCAATTACTAATCAGGCATCCTTCATTGATGTCAATCCCATTGTTACCAAGAGGATCAATACAGTTCATCCTCAGTCCTTGATCCTTGGAGATTTAAATTCCCCTGTTCAGACAAGAAGTAAATTACATCAACCTAAGTTTGGAGAATCTGCTTTTCTCAGTTATATACAGGATCAGTTAAGGAGCAATCATACTGATTACTTACATTGTCTCTATGCTTGTTTCTTATCTCAAGTTGAACCAAGTAGTATTGCTCAAGCTCTTGCTAATGATGATTGGGTTGAAGCTATGTGATTGTACAAATATTTGTCAACCAAGCCTTCGATGGTGATCAAAGGAATAATGGGGTGCTGAGATTGCGCCAAGCTTGTTCTTAACCTGAGAATAAGAAATACAAAGACACTACGTTAAGTGATTGCGCAGGGGTTGGACCCTGCGAACCACCTCCGGCGTGCGAGTAAGTATGTGTGATGGTAATGTAGGTCGTAAATTTAGAGAGTGAAGTTAACTTGTGAATTAACTCGAAATTACTTACATTGTTCTTGGCCCGACTATGCTATTTATAGGGGAGAAATAGGACATAGTGGGCGGTTGCACATAGTTCGGAGATCATGGGGGTGTCCCATGGAAAGTGGTAACCGCTAGGGCTTTGTAGCCCACGATCTCTGTTTTGGCGGGAAGCCAAAGGATAGAGGAGACGTGGGTTTGACCAGGTCTGGATGATCCTTCGTGTTAGTCCCTTCGTCGGGAATACCCCGAAGGGCTTAGGGCTTCGATTGGCGGATTCCCACATGGTAACCATTCGCAGGCGAATGGTTTTACGCCAATGAAACGTGTTAAGGAGATTAACCTGGGCCTCCGAAGAGAGGGCTTTCTACAGGCTCGAAGGGGAGTCCTTCGACCCGTTAGGAGGGTACATCATCAAGCCCCCCAGTCGAAGGCGATATATACGTACGAGTATAAATTGCTTTCGACTCAAAAAATCTGCTACACTCTATTCCCTCTGTCACAAAGCCGAACGAGATAAAGATAAGTGCTTAAAGAAATTATGCGCAATAAATGCGGCTAATAACTCTCCACCTACTACACCCTAGGCTGCAGCAGCTACTATATCGGTAATTTCAAACTTCTTTTCAAAATTGAAAAATGGTTTGGAATCCGTATTCTACTCAAAGTCTCAAACTATGAGTACACGTGGACGGTTAGGGTAAATTTCCAATAAATAAACTCTTTCTAGTCCCTACTTGATCATTCTTTTTGGTTGCGCCCAAAATACACATACACAGAACGGTGCTTTGTGCTTCTTCAAAAATTTTAAGGTACTTATCCCACCTCGTTCTCATTGTTACAAATACAATATGAGTATGGCAGCCAAAAGGATTATCAGGCAGCAAAAATGTTCCTTATCGGAACAGGCTTTAATGGAGTTTTTAGGGAAATACCCTATTCCCAAAGAAGTTAAAATTATGTTACCAAACAAAAACCAAAGTATCTTTGATGCCCCTGCTGGATATGTTGGGTTGTATGTTCATGCTTTTACGGAATCCAACTTTAGGATTCCTATTCATCCACTAATCTTAGAATTTTTACAGTATTATCAAGTACATATCTCTAGGTTGAACCCGTTTGGCCTGGCTAAACTAACCACCTACATTGTTGTATGCAAAGCTTATGGCTATGAACCCACGCTTAACGTGCTTAGAGGTTTTACCAACCTTTGCCCTGGTGGTGATTGGTTAACTTTAGGCAAAAGAAGTGAACCTGATGTTCCCTGCTTAATAACAAAACCTTTTGCCAACATAAGAAAATGGAAAGGTTTGTTTTTCTATGTGCAAGACACTATCATACCTCCCAAGTATCCAGCGTTGCTAGACAAAGACTTTCGTTTTGACGAGAAACGTTTTGATGATCCTTTGCCACACTTCGTCAGAAGCTATCCCCTTTATCAACGTCTTGAACGTCACCCATTTGACGTGCAAACTTTTCCTGAGCCGATACTGTTTATGGCGGGGATTGTAGATCATTGGGAAGGCTCTCCACTGGAACCTGCTATAATCTGCAATGGGAAAAGTATGCGCATACCTATTAAAATAAAGTAAATTACTTATCTGATGATATTTATCTCTTCTCGTTGTATCTCTGTAGGGATGGCATTCAGGAACTTCGTCGTGGCTCGTGGTGTTAGAGAAGTTAGTTTTGTCCCCAAAGAGCCAGAAGAAACAAGCTATGGGGTAGGTTCTCCATCTATGTCAATTGAGAATGACGAAACCCCGCCGTTTGTGGAAACTGTTGCAGATTCCGATGACCCCCTTATCAAGGAATTTCAAACGAGGCTCGCAAGGTCCTCCGGTGTTTCAAGCAAGAGAAGTAGTAGAGCGAAGGCCGTCATGTCTGTAAGGAGTCCTCCAAAGAGGAAATTAGCCCTTCCCAGTCTTCCAACGAGAGTTGTGAAAGCCAAAGGATCACACTCTAAAACTTTTATACCCACTCCTCTAACGATCCCTTGTGATCCTACTCCAAGTAAGCTAACATCTTTCATACCTATCGAAAGCTATTCGCCATATAACTTGTGTTCTATGCTTTTTCAGGCCTTCCCGATGTTGCGGAACTTCCTACTGCGCATGCCTGTCGACAATTGGTTGACAAAATGACGCCTACCAGCTGGAAAGGAGTTTTGAATAACATGTCTATTGAAGAACTCTGCGATTTTCACTCCAAAAGTTACGCTAGGCAGGTTGTTTTGGATAATCATCTTAATTCACGAACAAGGGAATTAATGCAAACATTGTTGGATGCGAGGGTAAAAATGGATGCTATTTTAACTAAAGAAAAAGCTAAGGATCAGGGATATGATAAGTTGGAGGCTAAGTGTAAAGAGGTGATGGAGGACTTTGAGAAGAATCCCTTCGTACGAGATATGCGGGTCAAAATTAACAGACTCGAAATCCAACTGAAAGAATCCCAGGAGAGGTGTAATAAATTGAAGGTTGAGGAGTCCAAAGTTTCCATCTATAGAGTCCAAATTGCCGCGCTTGAGTCTAAATGTACAAGCCTGGAGATTGAAAGGTCTAGGTTAACTGAGCAGGAGAGTAACGTGGTTGATAAACTCCATGATCTTGAATCTCAGCTGCAAATCTTGGAGAGGGACCGAGCTGAGGTAGTTTCAAGAGTTGTTCCTCATGTTGCTATGGAATTGTATCGTAGCGATGAGGTAGGGGAAGTTATTGGGAGGCTTGTGAACGCAGCCATCTTCTACGGGACGTGCACCGCCTTGGAAGAAGTTGCCAAAACAAAGAAACCCATTGTTCTGTCGGAGGTGTCTTACTATCGCCCCAATTCGGAGCGAGAGTTTGATGAAGCTGGTGATGCTTTTATTTCAACAAAGTACCCATATCTTTCCGAAGTGACCAAAGATCCATTGGCTTCAATTGAGGAGCTGTTGGCAAAGAAGCCTATGAAGATCCAACCTTCATCCTCAACAAGGAAATCCAACTCTGCTCTATCTTGAAATGGTCCCCACCATGCTATAATTTTATCTTTTATTTCTGTTTGAACAATTTATCTTTTGTGTCGCTGGGCTTCGACCAGTAACTTTAGACAACCGTCCTTTTTGTGACTAAGACTTCACGTAGCCTTTGTTCGTCATAATTTAGTGGAATATGTCCCACTTTTTTTTTTTGTCATGTTTTATCTTCTCTTACGCTTACTTCAAGAGCGTACACATACAACCTAAGGTTATAACCTTATTGTGTGTATTTTGGACCAAGATTTTAAGCAATCGTATAATTTGATTGCGACAGAGGGTCGCGACCCACTCCGCCTTTATCCTTAAGTAGCAAAGGGCTTTTAATACCCTGAGACTTCATAGGAAAGTTAATGTGAATTATACTGGATGTTACATATATACAAGGCTTGTGCCTTGCCACATCCTTCGACATTGAAACTTTTACACTACTTGGCTGGACAAATCTTTGTTGTAAAGAACGAAACAAGAGATTTGAGGGAAATGCGTTATATCATTAATTGGGTAGGGAGGATTACATCATTTTAAGAAATGAATACTAGGACACCTACCATTAATGCTTCTTTCCCCGAATGAGAAGAATGCGTTACATGAAATTTGAAAAACAAGATGAGTAGTAAGTTTTATATGTAAAACTTACGAAGGTTAGTACCGTTCCAAGTTCTATCCATGACTTCCCCTTTAAGCGTTGCGAGCTTGTACGCGCCATTGCCGTAGGCTTCTGATATAACGTAGGGTCCTTCCCATGTTGGCCCTAGTTTTCCTTTGTATTCAGCCTTGCTTGCGCTATTCAGACGAAGGACATAGTCACCTGGCTTGAGTGTGGAAGGTCGAACTCGGCTGTTATAGTACTTTTCAATCTTCTGTTTGTGGGCAGCCTCCCTGATCGAAGCTATTTCTCTTCTTTCTTCCAGAAGGTCAAGATTTTCTCGAACCTTTTCATTATTTGACCATTCTTCAAAGTTCACGATGCGTTCCGTTTCGATGCTTATTTCAGAGGGTATAACAGCTTCCGTTCCATAGGTGAGGCTAAAAGGAGTCTCCCCGTGGCTTGACTTAGGGTGCGTCCTATGTGCCCACAAGACTTGGGGCAATTCGTCTACCCACCCATGATGGCTTCGTCCCAATCTCTTTTCGATTCCTTCTATGATATCCCGGTTCGTAACTTCTACTTGTCCATTACCTTGGGGATGATAAACGGAAGTGAATGACTGTTTGATCTTAAGACCTTCGCAGAAGGTTGGGAACACCCCTTCGGCAAACTGCTTTCCATTGTCGGAGATGATAATGTGGGGGACACCGAAACGACAGATTATGTGTTCCCATACGAATTTCTCCATATGTCTTCCTGTCACTGATGCCAAGGGCTTCGCTTCAACCCATTTGGTAAAGTAGTCTATAGCTACAACCAAAAACTTTACTCCCCCTGGAGCAACTGGAAGGGGTCCGACTATGTCAATTCCCCATTGGCAGAAAGGCCATGCTGACGTAACGGAGGTCATGTCTTGCTTAGGCATTCTTGGGACCTTGGAATGGATCTGGCATGCTTCACACTTTTGTATTATTTCCATGGCATCCCTGTGCATGGATGGCCAATAATACCCGAGCTTCATTACTTTTGAGACAACAGAGCGAGGACCTGCATGTAACCCGCAAGAGCCTTCGTGAACTTCGTATATGATACTTGAAGCCTGCTTTGGTCCCACACAACGAAGCCACGGTGATAAGAAAGATTTCCTGTATAGATTATCCCCAATAAGTCTATATTGGGGAGCTTTTATACGGACCTTTCGAGCTAGTTTAGGGTCTTCTGGCAAGATGCCGCTGATCAAGTACTCCCTAATTGGAGTCATCCAGTTGGTGCCCTCCTCAATGACAATGTCTGAAACTTCGCCTCGTTCGATCGACCTATCAGCCAATACTTCTACCAGAACCTCCTTTGTTAAATGAGCGAACGCCATTGACGCCAATTTGCTTAGGGCATCTGCTTTCTTGTTCTGATTTCTGCGAACATGTACTATATTATAGGTTTCGAAACCTTGGAGAAGTTCCTTAGTCTTTTCCAGATACTGTTTGATGGTGGGCTGTCTTGCTTCATAGGAGCCCTTGACTTGATTGGCGACTAGTTGGGAATCTACGAAAATGGACAGATTTTGAACTTCCATTTCTTTTGCTAGTCGAAGTCCCGCTAGCAGAGCTTCGTATTCGGCTTCGTTGTTGGTGGCTTCGAACTCAAATCGGAGTGCATAAGTATACTCTTTTCCTTCCGGGCTGACCAACATTAAACCTGCTCCCGAACCATCGGAACTTGAGGCTCCATCTGTGTACAGCTTCCATCCTTCGATCGTTTTCGAAGGCTTTCGCTTAGGGACCTCCTTGTCTTGGCTAGGTCCGGAGGGCGTTTCTGCTAGGAAATCCGCCAGTACTTGGCCCTTGACGGAATTTCGACCTTTATATTCTATTTCATGCTCTCCCAATTCAATGGCCCATTTGGCTACCCTTCCTGATTTCTCGGGTTTCGACAATATTTGTCTGATAGGCTTATCAGTCAAGACTGTGATGGGATGAGCCTGAAAGTATCTTCGAAGGCGCCTCGCAGCATAAACCAAAGCAAGGATTAGCTTTTCCAACTCCGGATAGTTTAGCTCAGCTCCTTGTAGAACCCTGCTAACAAAGTATATTGGGACTTGTTTCTTTTCCCTTTCGGCTAAAAGCACCGCGCTGATGCTTTCGAAGGAAGCCGCAATGTATAAGAACAACACTTCGCCTTTGATTGGGGCCGTCAGTGTTGGTAAGATTTTTATGAATTCTTTTAGCTTTTCGAAAGCTGCTTCCGCCTCGCAACTCCATTGGAAAGTCTTCTTATCTGTGCACCCTTTGAGTGTTTTGAAGAACGGTAAAGAACGGTCTGCCCCTTTTGAAAGGAACCTGCTGAGTGCCGCAAGCTTCCCATTGAGGCTTTGGACTTCCTTTAATGACTTTGGAGCCTGAAGATCGGTGATGGCTTTAACTTTCGAAGGATTGGCTTTAATCCCTTGCTTCGTTATCAAATGCCCCAAGAATTTCCCTTCCTCCACGCCAAAGGAACACTTTTTGGGGTTAAGTTTCATGTTGATTGCCCGTAATTGATCGAAGGTTTCTTGAATGTCAGAGAGGAGGTCCTCTTCAGTTCTGCTTTTGATTACCATGTCATCGACGTAGGCTTCCAAGTTCCTTCCAATTTGCTTATGGAAGGCCTTGTCCACTAATCGTTGATAAGTAGCCCCTGTGTTTTTTAAGCCGAAGGGCATCTTCTTGTAACAATAGACACCCTTTCCTGTGTAAAAGGCTGTTTTCTCCTCGTCCCCCTTTGCCATTTGTATTTGGTGATACCCTTTGTAGGCATCAAGAAAGCATTTCAAACGGAACCCTGAAAGGGATTCGACCTTCCAATCAATTTCTGGTAGAGGGTAGCAGTCCTTCGGGCAGGCTTTGTTGATGTCGGTGAAGTCAACACACATACGCCACCCTCCATCGCTTTTCTTTACCATTACTGGGTTAGCAACCCAGGTTTGGTATTTCACTTCTCTGAGGATTCCGGCTTGTACAAGTTCGTCTACCTCTTTACAGGCGGCTGCACTTCTTTCTGGTGCTAGGCTTCGTCGTTTTTGCTTAATTGGTTCAATGTGCTTGAACTCGTTAAGCTTATGTTCTGTGCCGAAAGGCTTGCCATCGATCATGAGAGTCCTAGGAACCCCGGTCATATCTGAATACGTCCACGCGAATACATCTTTATTGGCTTTGAGAAGCTTCTCCAAGTCTGCTTTGAAGTTAGTAGGGAGTTGCTTTCCGATTACCACCGTTTGCTCTGGATAGAGCTCATTCACTATGATACGTTCTTCGGCGTCTGTACAGCTTAGGATAACCTTCGGAGGCTCCTCAGGATTCTCTCTAATCTTTTTGAGGTTATCTCCCGTATGTTCTTGATTGTAAGTGGAGAGGACGGTGCCTATCCCATATGGTGTATGGAATTTTACCGCTGCATGTATGGTAGAGACTACGATTCCCATTTTTTGCATTGCGGTCCTTCCTATCAACAAATTGTAAGGAGAGCTGGACCTTACGATAGCGAACATGAGGGTTTCTGTCCTTGTGAGCTTACCTTCTCCAATCGTTATTTCCAACGGAACTTCTCCCAGAGGCCATGAATGTTCGCCAGAAAACCCTACCAAAGGTATCTTCGAATCAATTCGTTGTGACCTGATTGTAGAATTGAGCTTGAGGAAACAGTGCTCGTAGATGATTTCGCAGGAGCTTCCGCAGTCCATATAGGCTCTATTCACTTCCCGGTTGGAAATGAGGACTTTAATTACGACCGGATTATTTGAAGGGATTTGACCTGCGAGAGGAGGAAAAGTTACCTCCCCAACTCCATTGCCCTCTGTTACCTTTCTTTTCAAGCTGGCTTCGCCCCATCGGACCATGAGTATGGGGGCTTCGGGGGGAGTGGTGTCGATTGTCTCTTCCTTTTCCTTCTTTATACCTTTAATCAAATGTGCTAATTGCCCGGACTTCACAGCTTCCTCTATCTGTTTCTTCAACTCTCTACAACTGTTTGTGTCGTGACCATAATTTTCGTGGAAGTGACAGTACTTGCTGGTATCCCTGTTCTTTACCTTACTTGTCATATGGGGAGGCGTTTCGAAGGCTTTGGCTACCCTCTCCGTAGCAAGTATTTCCTTTGGAGACTTCGTTAGATTGCTCAACAAACCATGGTTGGGGCCTTTGTTGTACGGAGAGAACCTATCTCTGTTCTTGTTCTTGTTCTTGGACCCTTCCCACGCGGAATGCTTCGAAAACTTGTTGTTGCTATCCTTATCTATCGGAGCCCCATTAGTGGATACCTCTTTGGCTTCGACCCAAGTGTACGTCTTCTCGGTCAGGCCCTTGTAAGTTGTCGGAAGGTCGGTGGATAAGAATTCCACCAAACTCCGATTCCGAAGGCCATGTACGAAACCAGAAATACGTTGATCTTCGTGAAGACCCAAAATTTGCAAAGTCTCATCGGTGTACCTAGTAACGAAGGCCCTGGTGCTTTCATTCTCCTTTTGTTTGATGTTGTGCACCGTTAAATGAGTCCTTGTGAATTTCTTTTGCTGACTGAAGTGTGACCGGAACTTAGCCTTGAGATCATCAAGATTGACAATGCTGCCGGGCTTTTGCCCATTCCACCAAATACGAGCAGAATCCCGAAGGGTGTATGTAAACATGTGACAGGCCACCGGCATAACCCACTTTTGCATTTTGATAGCCCCTTCGAACAAGTGTAAGAAATTGTCCGGATCCCCCTTCCCATCATAAGTCCCGACATGTGAAGGCATCTTCAAACCATCAGGCAATGGGTAATCTTCTATCCACCTAACGAAGGGTGTAGCTGGACCCATAAGGTCTGAATATAGACAATTATAAGGTGGTGCGTACATGGGGACTGTATTGTATGGATTGCTGTTTGGGGGCATTCCCATAGGAGTTTGGCCTGGGTAGGACTGATAAGGTGTGCTCATGGCGAATGGGTAACTGTTTCCCATGGCGTATGGAGGGTACGCCATAGGGTGGCCGAAGGGCATGCTCCCATAGTTTTGAGGGAAGCTTGGGTTATTGGGCTGTCCATTTATAGGAGGATATAAATTTTGAGGATAAGACTGAGTTTGGAACGGGGGGTACATACCATTGGGAGGAAGATTTCCTCCCATATTGATTGTAGACGGATTGCCTTCTACGCCTGACGCGTGAGAAGGCTGCAACGGAACCCCGGCTTCAGTTCTTCCAAGATGAGCGGCTAGCAATGGAGGTAAAGTCACCCCCCTTTCTTCCCTAAGCTGACTCCTACCGTTGGAGCCTTCGGCAACCGCCCCTTCTCGTCTTGTCGGAGCCCTCTCGGGGACCCCTTCGAAACCAACAGACCTTTTGCTTAGCCTTCGGCCAACTGGAGAACCAATCCTTAAGGCAGATAGGGTTGGTCCTTGGGTCGGAGGCCTAGGTTCCATCTCCATTTCCTCATCATACTCTTCACTCGAGTATTCCAACTCCTTTCGTACCTCAGCATTCCTGACTTGCCTGTTGCGAGCCCTTAAAAGGGTTTCTAACACTTCATGGTTGGCTTCGACAAAGGCTGGGCTAATGACAGGTTCTGGGTTGGCTGATGTCGAAGCATGATTGTTGGTTGTGATTTCTGGGTGAGAACGTGTTGTGAAGGTGGAGGCGGTTATTGGGGGAAGGTTGTTAGGTTCGTCGACTGGTATTGGTGTTAAGGTAGAGAAGCCCGGTGGGGGAGTATCTTCTCTCCCTTGATCCATGCCGGAATAATAGTGAAATTGGTTGGTAGGTTAAAAGCTCGGAAATAACGAGACCAATTGTAGCGGTCCCACGGATGGCGCCACTGATTGAACAAATATTTGTCAACCAAGCCTTCGATGGTGATCAAAGGAATAATGGGGTGCTGAGATTGCGCCAAGCTTGTTCTTAACCTGAGAATAAGAAATACAAAGACACTACGTTAAGTGATTGCGCAGGGGTTGGACCCTGCGAACCACCTCCGGCGTGCGAGTAAGTATGTGTGATGGTAATGTAGGTCGTAAATTTAGAGAGTGAAGTTAACTTGTGAATTAACTCGAAATTACTTACATTGTTCTTGGCCCGACTATGCTATTTATAGGGGAGAAATAGGACATAGTGGGCGGTTGCACATAGTTCGGAGATCATGGGGGTGTCCCATGGAAAGTGGTAACCGCTAGGGCTTTGTAGCCCACGATCTCTGTTTTGGCGGGAAGCCAAAGGATAGAGGAGACGTGGGTTTGACCAGGTCTGGATGATCCTTCGTGTTAGTCCCTTCGTCGGGAATACCCCGAAGGGCTTAGGGCTTCGATTGGCGGATTCCCACATGGTAACCATTCGCAGGCGAATGGTTTTACGCCAATGAAACGTGTTAAGGAGATTAACCTGGGCCTCCGAAGAGAGGGCTTTCTACAGGCTCGAAGGGGAGTCCTTCGACCCGTTAGGAGGGTACATCATCACTATGCAAGAGGAAATGCAGCAGTTCCAAAATCAGAAAGTATGGATGTTGGTACCTTTGCCTGCAGGAAAGCATGCTATTGGAACTAAATGGATTCTAAAGAATAAAAGGGATGCTAATGGAATTGTGGTTCGAAATAAAGCTAGGTTGGTAGCTCAAGGTCATAGACAAGAAGAGGGGATTTATTATGATGAGGTGTTTGCACCAGTGGCAAGAGTTGAAGCTATCCGATTGTTCTTAGATTTTGCCTCATTTATGGGGTTTGTAGTATATCAGATGGATGTGAAGAGTGCATTTTTGTATGGAAGGATTGAAGAAGAGGTTTATGTTACTCAACCACAGGGATTTGTGGATCCTCAGAATCCTTATCTGGTTTACAAAGTGGTTAAAGCACTTTATGGTCTTCATCAAGCACCAAGGGCTTGGTATGTAAGGCTATCAGCCTTTTTGCTAAAACATGGTTATAGAAGAGGGGCTATTGATAAAACACTGTTTATCAAGAAGAACTTCAAAGATATTATTCTAGTACAAGTTTATGTAGATGATATCATCTTCGGTTCTACTAATGAAGCCTGGTGCAGAGAATTTGAGGAATTGATGAAGAGTTAATTTGAGATGAGTGCTATGGGTGAAATGACTTTCTTCTTGGGTCTTCAGGTTAAGCAGAAACCAGATGGGATCTTTATATGTCAGGAGAAGTATGTTTATGACATACTTAAGAAGTTTGATATATAAAATGTGAAAACAGCAACAACTCCTTTTGAACCTCCAAAGCCTAAATCCAATAATGAACCTGATACTGCTGTTAATGTTCATCTATACAGGTCCATGATTGGATCACTCATGTATTTGACAGCTTCGAGACCTGATATCATGTTTTCTGTTGGTGTATGTGCTAGACATCAGGTTACACCCTTGACTTCTAACCTAAATGCAGTTAAGAGAATCTTCATGTATTTGAAAGGACAACCTAAGATGGGACTTTGGTATCCAAAAGATTCTCCTTTTGTGTTGGAAGCCTATAGTGACAGTGACTATGCTGGGGCTAACTTTGATAGAAAGTCAACTACTGGAGGTTGTCAGTTTCTGGGTAGGAGGTTGGTTTCTTGGCAGTGCAAGAAGCAGACTATTGTGGCTACATCTTCTACTGAGGCAGAATATGTTGCTGCTGCTTGTTACTGTGGACAGGTTCTTTGGATGCAAAATTAGCTGTTGGATTATGGGTTCAACTTCATGAATACCAAGATCTTTATTGATAACCAAAGCACCATGTGCATTGTCAAAAATCCTATTTATCATCAAAGGACAAAGCATATTGAGATTCGACACCATTTCATAAGAGATGCTTATGAGAAGCATCTTATTCAGGTGCTTAGGATTCATACTGATGATATTGTGGCTGATCTGTTGACCAAAGCTTTTGATGGAACAAGGTTTAAACATTTGGTGGTCCATATTGGGATGGTAAATCCCTAGATACTGAGTTTGAGGGGAGGATGAAGCTTAAGGGGAGGCTTCTTGTTGTTGTTGTTGTATATCATTTTATCTTTCTTTCTTTTGGTTTCTTTTCTTATTTTCTTTCTTTATTTGGTTTTTCTTTTGGTTTGTTTCTGCTTTCTTTTTCTTCGTTAAATATATATATATATATATATATATATATTGTCTATTTTGTGTGCTAATAAGTTGGTTTTGAGCAACACCTTGCAGGTACAGTGTTGGTGTTTACACCTACACAATAAATGGTACTCAACTCACCATGTCTTGCAGACAAGAAAGAGTTGGCTCACCATGAGGGTACGGCTCTGGTGTGATTATCAAATCCGTTGATAGCTGTAATAGCTTGCTCAAAGCTATAGGGTACTTCAACTCACCCATGATTCAGTTCTGAGAGTTGAAATGGTTCTCAATTCACCATGGATGTAACCCTTTATGGGATCCAAAGAATTGGCTAGTCCACAAGAGTATGGTTTGTGGTAAAGAGACTTGGTATCCATATTTGGTATTCAATTCACCAAGGTTGCTGTAACCCAAGAATTGACTAGTCCTGAGCAAACGGCTACAGGTAAAGACAAGTCAAATCCGTTTATAGTTGCTGATTTGCTAATAAATCAGATGGTTATCAGTGTACCATGGTTTAACAAACCTAAACATTGGCTACTCCAGTAGTG
Source organism: Artemisia tridentata subsp. tridentata (assembly GCA_021014915.2). Classification (NCBI taxonomy): domain Eukaryota; kingdom Viridiplantae; phylum Streptophyta; class Magnoliopsida; order Asterales; family Asteraceae; genus Artemisia; species Artemisia tridentata. The sequence goes on along the minus strand of CP139507.1, from coordinate 245,451,590 downwards.
ATGGCTATTGGTAAAGAGACATCAAATCCATTAATTTTCTATGATTCACCTCTCACAGGAGTTAACACACCAGGATGTGATGAGAATAGTATGAAACTTAAGTGATTTGATGTACATATTGTCATAGTAGCAGCCAAGCTCAAGTGAATGTCATGGTGACCAGTTTACATGTTTTGAAGAAGATTTCCTATTGCTGCTGAACTATTGAAGTTGCTGCTATAGATATTGGAATCTTGCGGGTTATAGATGTTGCTGCTGGTTACTACTTATTGCTGCTGCTAATTTGCAATCCTCAAGCCTGAGAAGTTAAAGCTCTATCACGTTGGAATCTTGCAGGTTAACCTAGTCAACCTCAAGCTTAGGGGAGGATTGTTAAGATCTCTGAGAAATAAGGAATTTCTCATTGCTGCCGATAATGAAGCTGGTTCCTGCTGATAGTTATTCATTGCTGCTGCGGTTGGTTCCTGCCGATAGTTTAAGTTTGTTTCTGCCGATAGTGGTTATTGCTGTGGATATTATTGTTTGTTATCCGTATGTTTAGTAAGATTGTTAGATTTATTTTTAGAAGAGATCATGTTTATCTCTTCACACGTTTTCTTGTAAGACGGGTTAGGGTTAGGGTTTCTTATCATTATAAAAGAAACATCCCGTCTATGAGTTTAATGTACCTTTGACGATTACAATATTCAATAACACAATTCTTAGTTCATAGTCTGATCCATAGAGGATCATTGTCTTTTCTTCTTTAATATTCTTGTTGTTTAGTTTCCGCATAAACACAAGTCTTACACCTAGAGGTTCTCGTTTAACCAAGCTCAATCAAGCTCGAAGTACTTGATCCTACACATTGCCTCTTATATTTCCTCCATCCAAGGAAATTGCACCATCTTTCAGGTCAACATGGAATTGGTATTCAGTTCACCAAAGTTTTACAAATTTAAGAGCTGGCTAGTCCTATAAGCAAACGGCTTTTGGTAAAGACACGTCAAATCCGTTGATGGTTGATAGTTTACCAAAAACTATATGGTATTTAACTAACCATACTTAACAGTAAATAGTTAGCTAGTCCATAAGCAAACGGCTTTTGGTAAAGACACATCAAATCCGTTGATGGTTGATAGTTTACCAAAAACTATATGGTATTTAACTAACCATACTTAACAGTAAATAGTTAACTAGTCCATAAGCAAACGGCTTTTGGTAAAGACAAATCAAATCCGTTGATAGCTGATAGTTTGCTAAAAACTATAAGGGATTTTTGCTAAAATTTAAAAGAGACTGCCAAGTAAAATTTTTCCAAAGGTACTGGTAGTTCAAATTTTGGTACTGGTAGAGTAAAATGGTACTGCTAGATAACCGTTGAGCCTGTCAGAAAAAGTTATAGCCGTTGGGCCTGGTAGTTACATTTAGCCGTTGGGGTAGTTCTGTAAATTACTGATGATTATATTATATTATATTTCACATATAAAAGATCTTTTTAACCGCCTTTTCATTTACTTTTTATAATCTTTCTTATTGTCGGTTAAAATTAATTCTCTCATAACATCTTTCATCAGTCCTTATCACAATTAACACTCACCTTTCATCTTCTACCAGTACCACCAACAAATCCCACCATCATAATCAAGATTTTCATTAATTTTCACCATGGCTGTTCTAACTTTTGTTAAACGTCACAACCAATTAGCATTTTTGGAAAAGTCTGAGGATAATGCCTCTTTTCATCAAATAGTGGACTTTTTAAATGATTCGTACATCAGGTTTGCTTTACTTGTCAATCCCACTATTTATGAATCTCAAATTTTACAATTTTGGCAAACAACTAAAGTTAAAACTTCTGAAAATGGGGAACAAAGAATAAAAGCCAAAGTGGATGGAAAAACCTTGACTCTTACTGAGTCATCCATTCGAAGACATCTTCATTTGGATGATTCAGATGGTATTAGTCAATTGCCTAATACTGAAATTTTTGAAAATTTGGAACGAATGGGGTATAATGCTGATTCTACAAAACTCACCTTTCTTAAAAAGCATTTTACTCCACAATGGAGATTTTTGATCCATACAATCCTTCATTGTTTGAGCCAAAAGAAAACCTCTTGGGAGCAATTTAGTGGAAACATGGCTTCTGCTCTCATTTGCTTGGCAACAAACAGAAAATTCAATTTTTCCAAACATATTTTTGAAGGATTGGTTAAAAATGTGGATAGTATAACAAAGTTTTTGATGTATCCAAGATTTATTCAATGCATCATCTCAAAATCAAAACATTTGTTACTTCTCCCACACACACTTTATGAAACACCAAAACTTTCTCACAAAGTATTTTCAAACATGAGAATTGGTTTCAATGGGGAAGAAATACCAATCTTTGATGAAATGTTACCACAACATGCTGAAGAACCAACACCATCATCTGAATCACCATCATCAAGTTCTTCACCTGGTTACATCTCACCAACACATCTTACATCACCAATCCCTACACCAGTACCATCTGCAACACCATCATCTGCAACACCACCAACACCATCACATCATATATCACCATCCCAATCTCCTCAGACAGTGAAAGAACTAAAAGAGAAGGTGAAGCTCTTAGAGAATTCTCTTAAAAGTCAGAACACAAAATTTTCTGAGATCAACATCAAGTTAGTTAAGAGGGTAAAGAAATTGGAAAATGAAATGAAGAAGCTAAAGGGTAAAAGATCTTCAAGGTTGTTTTATCTAGTTCTTCAAGATCAGATGCTAAAGGTTTGGGTCACTCTTCCAAAAAGGGGAGGATGGGTAGCTCAGAAGACGAAGAGGAGGCTCACTTTGATTTTCATGAAGGAAATTAGGTTTATGATGAAGAGCCTGCTGGTGCAGAGCAAGAGCCTGCTAGTTCAAAAGAGCCTGCTAGGATTGAGAGGCTTTTGGCTATGGACTACAAAGGTACTGCTGATCATGTGTACAAAAGAAAGAGGGACTTAGAGCCTCAAGGGGATTTGTTTGTTCAAGGGAGGTTATTTATTGCTGATGAGCAATCTACTGCTCCATCTCAAGAACCAACTCCAAAAGATAAGGGCAAGAGCATTATGGTTGAAGATGAACCAAAGGCCAAAAAGTTGAAGAGAACAGAGCAAGTACAGATGGCTCTAGATGAGGAAGTCTCCAAAAGGCTTCATGAAGAAGAAGTGCAGAAAGCATTTGATGCTTCAAGACTGCTTGCAGAAATGCAAGAGCAAAAAGATGCTGCTCAGACTCTTCTTGACACTCAAGTTGCTCAGGAAACATTTGATGCACAGATGCAATGGATTATTGCTAATGATCCAATTGTGAGAGGTCAAGCAGCAATAATTGTAGATGACAAGAATCTCAACTCTGAAGAGAAAACAGCAGAGCTTGAATCTTTTATCAACAAAAAGTATAAAGAAGCAGCACTGGCTGATATTTTTGAAAAGATGCAGCAAAGCCAGAAAAGAGGTTTTAAGGTGGGCACATCTCAGAAAGATCAAGTGACTTTTATGAAGAGATTTCTAAGAGGTCAAGCAAATTGGATTGAATATCAACTGAAGAAGAAATCTGCTGATGAAATCTACTTCCTGTATCTAAATGCCTACAAGAGTCTTTACTACAAGATCCCATCTGATGCAAAGCCTTCAATGAAAAAGAAAGATGCTCAACAGAAGAAAGAAGAAGCAAAATTGGATTCAGAGCAAGTAAGTAAAATGTTAATTACTTTGCCAACAATTATACATGCTGATCCAATTAGGTCTAGACACCCTATTATTGATTGGGAAATTCACCATGATAGATTAGGAAAGTCATGGAAAATAACTAGGGTTGGGGGACAAACTGCTATCTTCAAGAATTTTGAAAATCTGATTAGAGCAAGTGATAGAGCTGACTTAGAAGAATTGTGGAATCTAGTTCAAATTAAGCTAGACACAAATTCTAGCACTGATGTTAAGGAACAGGAACTATGGGTAGAGTTTAATAGGATGTATGATCCTAATCCAAAAGATGTTCATTGGAAGTTTCCATATCATGATCCTTCAACAACATGGGAATTTCTAAGCCTTAGCAGTATTCATCATCTTTTTACACAAAGTGGAATTGAACTCTTTATGTTGGCTGAGAAAGAGTATCCACTTAGTTATGAAGTTCTTACAACCATGATCTCCAAGAGATTAAGATGTGATAAAGATGAAGAAAAGTCAGAAGTTGTTCAAAGTTTGCTGAGGAGCATTTTTGAGCAATGTGAAAGAAAAAGGAAGAACAGAGAGTAAAGGTTTTTGGAAGAGTTCCCTCAGATCCTCAAGGTATGTATTTTATTCATAAGAAACTTGTGTATTTTAAAGGAAATAACAAGTTTAGGGGAGGATTGTTGGGAATAAAATGTTCAAGTCAAAGAGCCTGCTGGATGAAGTATTGAGCCTGCTAGTTGATTTTGAAAGAGTTGAAGATGTACTAACAGTACCTTCTGGGTAAGAAGGTACTGCTAGTTTATAAAGGTCCTGCCAAGTTAATGATCAAGTTGATAGATATTTATTTGTAGATATTTGTTGTATTATTAGTCTTTGTACAATGTAATACGTTATGTAGAAGTAGTTCAGTCTTCCATGTTTGTGCAGAAGAATATACAGAGTAGTTACATTGGTAGTTGTATTTAATTGTAGGCTAGAAAAGTCCAAGTATCTTATTATATTCACAACTTGACAACTTGTAATAAGGGGTCCTTATCCTATAAAAGGATCCCTTAGTCACCACCTTTGTAGTAAGCTTTTTTCCAACTCATAACCTAAGCATAACCAAAACAGAAAATCTCTCTAGTAACTTAGTTACTAAATTCACAAATCCTTAACAAACCAAAGATTCAAGGTTACTTTGTAATCCTGGTGATAGTTAGATCATCCGTATTATTTCATCAATAATATTGAATCGTTTTGTGTTACTAAATTTGTGTTCATTGTTTATTATAACTCACGTTTACATACTCACCACCTTTGTTTTTCTTTTAAGTGTGTTATAGTAGATTCCGCATACTAAAACAAATTCATTCATAAATATCTCAAACACGTTATTAAGATTCACATCCCAAGTGTTTGTATAATCCTTCACGGAAACTTAGTCCATGTATACCTAGAGTAATCATCTACTATTACCAAAGTATAGAAGTTTCCCCCGTAACTTTGTATAGCGGATGGACCAAACAAATACATATGTAATAATTTTAGACATCTAGATGTAGACACCATGTTTTTAGCCTTATGGCTATTTTGAACTTGTTTTCCTATTTTGCAAGCATCACAAAAGTGTTGGTCATATTTCAACTTGGGCAGGTTCCTAACGAGTTCCTTAGATGATAAGGATTGAATTAACCTCATATTGGCGTGACCTAAGCGTCGATGCCATAGAGTTGAGTTTTCGTCCAAGGAGGTAAGACAAAGCTTGTCTTTAGGTGTTTTGTCGAGTTTCATAACGTAAACGTTATTCTTCAAAACACCTTTTCCTACAGTTATGCCATCCTTAAGTATTTTACTTCCATTTTCACTGAAAAGGACGTTATACTTTTTGCGGCATAATTGACTTATACTAAGCAAGTTAAAACCTAAATTATCTACATGAGCAACATCATCAATGGAGAGAGAGTCATGAGAGATCGTACCTTTTCCGATGATTTTACTTTTAAGTTTGCTACTGAATGTGACATTACCTCCGTCGTACACTTGGTAGGTTGAGAAAAGGCTTTTGTTTCCCGTCATGTGCCTTGAGCACCCACTATCTTTGATCCACTCATCAGGTTCTAATTCAACTTTTAAGCACACCTAAGTTCAATAAAAACTCAAGCGTTTGGTCCCCAATATCTCATGGGTCCGTTTGGGATAAACATGACATTATCATGGTTGATGTAAGGAAATGGTGGATAATTATTCCATGGCATGTAATTAGGACCATGAAGGTTTCTAGACATGTTTTGGTTCCAATTACTTTGGTAAATATGTTGTGGGTTAACATTACTTTTTGGAAAAGGGGTGTTTGGGAAAACTAGTTTGAGGTCTCTGTTGAACTGTTTTAACTCTATACTCGTTTCTAGCTTGACCTCTTCCTATAGAAACTGCTAGTTTTTGTTTGTTATTAGTTATACTAGTACTAGGTTTTCTAGTGACTCTAATGAATTCAGTACGGTCAGTTTTTAGAACCTTCTGTTCACAACTTGTACCGGCGGATCCTTTTGGTACTACTGGCGGATCCAAAACTTTGGATCCGTCGGATCCGTGGGCTTCTGACTTAGTTGGAACAGTTTCTTTTTCTTTTACAGTTTGTTTCTTAAAGTCACTTAAAGTTCCTAGTTCCATAAAACCTAGTCCGGTTTTATCATGAGGTAGTTTTTGTATCTTCATTATCTCATCTGCACAACTTATGTTTTTATCAAACTTTTTAAACTTGGAATTTTGTTTGATGAGATCTTCCTGTGTGGTTTTTAATGTTTCTAGTTCTAATTTAAGTTCCTGACACGACACACACATTTCTTTAGCATTTTTACCTTTTTCCATCCGTATCTCCTTTTCTTTAAGCCAATAAACTTTGTTTTCTAAAAGTGTCGTTTTGGTTTTTAAGAACTTATTTTTGTTAATGATTTTTAAAGTTATATCACACAGTTTGTTATATTCTACTTCTAAGGTTTCATCATCTATAGAAGAGTATGATGAGTCAGAATGTACCTCTTCTGTGTCGTGAGCCATGAGAGCAACTTCGTTGTTCTTAGGCTCGTCATCATCTCCTTCACTATCACTCCAAGCTCCACTGACAAAGGCTCTTTGAGACTTGTTCTTTGGAGGCTTAGGACATTCTCCTTTTAAGTGACTAGAATCACCACACATATAACACTTTCTGTCTACTTTTCCTTTCCTATCATCACGGTCTTTTCGGAAGGATTTCTTTTCTTCACGAGGTGGTCTAACGAACTTTCCTCGTCTCCTGAAGAATTTCTTGAAATCTCTTACGGCCATGGCATATTCTTCGTCTTCGCTACTAGAACAAGACTCTTCATCACTTGACTCAACTTTAGCTTTCAAGGCAATGGACTTCATTTTCTCCTTCTTGCCTTTAACTATTTCTGAGTCTTTTTCCATCACCATTTCGTGAACTTTGAGGTTTCCTATGAGCTCGTCCAGTGTCATACTTGAGAGATCCTTAGATTTTTCAATAGCTGTCACCTTTGCTCTCCACTTTGGGTGGAGTGCTCTTAGAAATTTCCTGACAAAATTCTTACTAGAAAAAGATTCGTCAAGTGCTTTAAGAGATGTAATAATAGTATTAAACCTAGCAAACGCACTATCAATGGTCTCATCTTCAGAGATAACAAATTGTTCATATTGTTGAACAAGAAGATCAATTTTGTTATCTTTGACTTGTGAGTTCCCTTGATGAGTGATAATTAGTGATTGCCAAATGTCTTTAGCCGTTTTACACATAAAAACTCTTTCATATTCTTTCTTAGGTAAGGCAATGTAAAGCATCATTTTGGCTTCATTATTTTTGGCAATCAACCTCTTTTGTTCATCACTGTGACGAATAAAAGAAGTACCTGCATCCCGACCACCTGAAATATCATTACTTATGGGCTTGTAATCACCCTCTACAATAATATACCACAGATCTATGTCCTTTGACTTCACATATGTCTCAAAGCGATTTTTCCAATATATGAAACAATTTGGTTCAAATAGTGGTGGTCTTTGCATAGATTGCCCTTCTTTAAAGTTTTCAAAATCCATTTATCGTTTCAAGTTTTAAAAATACAATATATTTTGAAAATCTTGAGTAACCTGCTCTGGTACCAATTGTGGAAAACTAGAAGAGGGGTTGAATAGTTTTACCGTTTAAAATTAATTCGCTTTGTGACTTATCGTGATTTCAAAGTAAAGTAAACAATCAAGCACACAAACAATTAATATAAGTAAATAAGTAAAGAGAGGAAAGATCAAACCACACAACACAGTTGTTTATAGTGGTTCGGCTACAAGGACTCTCTTCCTTGCCCTACTCCACTCCTCGAGCCTCTAACTCGAGAGTTTTTCTTCACTAAGAAACAAGCTCCCTTCTAGGTGGAGAAAACCTTTACACGTCGCTTACTTCTTTTTCCTGTACTAAGCTAAACACCGAGTTCTTTACAAGGGTACAACCACTTCCGTTTGGTTCTTTACAAGGGTACAACCACTCCCGTTTGGTTCTTTACAAGGGTACAACCACTCCCAACACTCTTTTTGTTTTAAGGACTAAAACACTAACCTGACACTACTGATATAAATGATACAAACAATGATATGCAAACTAGTACAAGATTACACAGTGGCTAAGCTAAACGGATAACGACAGAACGTTGATCCTTGTATGCTTGATCCCTTTGCTACAAAAGGAAAGATCAAATGAATAAATGAATGATATGGGTTAGTAAATATGACAATGAGTATGTATTTAATCTATATGAGTGATGAAATGGCCAAATGATCAGCTTGCTATTTATAGGCAAAGCTGAGCAACAGGCGGCGGATTCGGCGGATCCATAAATTTGGATCCGTCTTTGTATCAATTTGGATCCGCCGTGTCAGGCCAGCTAAGAGATCTTCAAATCTTTCCAAATCTTGCCATATCTTTCCATATCTTCAAATGTTAACTCTTTGGCTTGAAGATCTAAACAAAATATCACAAAATCTTACCAAGATTGTGTACATGATGCATGCCATGATGTCATTCTAACTTTTGAAAAATAAAGTTTCCATTTTAGGAAATAAACATGTAAATGTATAAAATGTAAATTCTAGTGATCTTGTGAAATGTAAATGTGTTCTAAAAAGACTTTAGCTTGTATTTATGATTTGCTAAAAGATATACCTTGTATTTGTCATTAACAAAACTAAGTAAAGATCGTAAAATATAATTAACCTTTTTAGGACGATATTTGTATTAACACATATCAATTACACATTATTACTTACCACATAATAGGAGATATTCTCTCCCCCTTTCCCTCTCATACCTTACGGCATAACATAACCCCCTAGGGTTAGTGTTTTTTTATCCATTCTTTGCATATTCTATTGTAGGTGTTGCAAGGATCATTGTTACAAGGTCGAGACTAGCATCAATTGGTGATCAAGGACGTGCAGTGTGTTTCACACATAGAAGGGATTGACCTCATTGATCTCTTGGGTTTTCTCATTCCATCTCGTGCATATTGGTGTGTTGGTGAATCCGTGATCACGCTACAAAGGTATAAATCGTTATATTTATTTATTTGATTGATCATATGGCTATATGGATCCGTCTCTAGGTGATGTTTCCACTGCATTTATTTAGTTTAATATGTTTTTCATATTCAACATCACCTATAGTGGTATCACGAGCCATCATATGTGCCATATGATTATCGGGTATGCATAAAAATGGCTGTTACGGGTGTTTTTTGGTGAATTTTGAAACCACAATTAAAATAGCCCCTAGGGCTTCATTTTCTCACAAATGATCGACCCTTAAGGATTCTTAAGATCTGTGATTTTTGATCTCATATCCATTTGTTATGCATATGTTAATTGGTATACTTGTTGGGTACGCGTACAATGGCCTAAAATGCACTATTTTGATCGATTTATGAAACGATTTCAAATCAGCCCCTATGGCTTAATTTTCTGTGATTAAATGATAATTAGAAGGTACTAATATCAGCAGGTTTTGAACCTAAGGCCATTTGACACGAGTACCAAATGGGGTTTTAATTCTTGTCAATTAATTTCTTTGTTTTGTTGGCTAAATCTTTAATTCTTGTTATTAATTTCTGTATCCATGGAAAATACATGCGTGTTTGTCCATGGAGTTAGCCAACACCTTGTTTTGATCCTAATATTATTGTATTATTATGTGTATATGCAAAGCCGATGAAAACCTAGACCATTTGTGCCATGAGTTGTTGTGATTTGTCGTTAATTTCTTGTTTTAGGGTTTGCCATTGTTTCGGCTTTTATGTAATGAATTTCAATTTGGTTTTTGCCATTGTTTGGGCATTTTATAGTAGATAGGAAGTAGATTAGTTGTATTTTACTTTCTATACAATGTAACCGAAGCTTGGAATGGAATGACAAAAGAGTGAAAGACATATACGCGAATAATAGCTGCTGGAACATGCTACAGTAAAACGTAGTTTCCTGGTGATTGGTAAGGAGTTATGGGCTGAAATTTTTTGTGCAGGTACAAAATACATGGGCCTACAACTTTGCAGTTTGGACCTAAGAGTAGGGAAGACTCCTTCCAGGCTTTTTGGGCCTCCCAATACAGAAATTCTGGGCGGACAGATTCATTGTTTCATGTGCATAATGGGCCTATACTTGCTCTTGATTGTCTTAGAGAAAGTGGGAGCCCTCCGTGTGGTTGTGTAGGCTTGTCCCTAGTTGACCCTTGGTTCTCGTGATGACTCACGAGACCGAGCATAGGATTTTCATCGGTTGAGGCTTTGCATATTGTGATTGTATGTTTGTTTACTTGCTTCTTATATATGCTATGATTGTATGTAAATTGTAAATTGTTTTCTAAACAAACTTGAAACGAACCACCAACCATTTTTTAAACTAAGTCTTATGATTTAGTTTAAATATGAATTTGAAACTTAAAATCATTGTTTTCTAAATAACACTTAAACTTGTTATGCTTGTTATTTATTTTATGTATTGTCCAAACTTATTTATAATCCACGTAGGATATATATTAGTCATGAAAATGGACAACTCGACACACATAAATTAAAACAATGATTAGACTTAAGTTAAGAAAAGTTTTTAACTTGTGCTACGAAGAATGAATGCATGCTTCTTTCGTACACCTTTTTTTGATTCACATCAAAATATTTTACCCGTCACAAATTTAAGTCATGCCGTCACAAATATTTTACTTGCAATTACCTTTTGCCTATGCGTGAGACCTAGGTTGAATTGTAACCCAAGGTGACTATTCTCTATGCGTGGGACCTAGATATATTCTTACACGTTCTTAAATTGGATGACTTAATCGAGTTAAGCGGTGAGACTTTGACCCGAGGCAAAGACGGGACTAAACATGCCTACATGACACTAGTTGTTTGACACTAGATGCCATGAGTCCCATAAAGTTCTAAGAGTTGCACTTGTAATGCAATTGGTTGACGTTACCTACCTATTGAATCCTCCATTGCTAACAGATCAACTGATGTGATGGTGAAACCTCAATGAGGATCTTAGCCTTTTTTTTTTTTAAAATTAATTGTTTTAAATTGTAAACATGGGGTAGTTAAATTACAAAAGGATAATTATCGAAAATACTAAAAACGAACTTTGTAAATTCAATTAATGAATTAATGCAACACAAACCGTAAACAAGAGTTTGTTCTTTTCTTGTTAAAAGGACGAACTAAGTCGTTCTTTCCTTGTAAGAAAGAGACTTGTTCCTATCCTTTTTATTTATAAGGAAAAGCCATGATAGGAATATTTGAATTTTCCTAATTCTAATCAAACTCAAAGAACACATACTCTAGAAATCGTGATGTCTTGCAAAAGTCAAAATGGTTAAGTATGGTTACACATCTTATTCTTTCAAGGTTGTTTTATAACCCTAGTTTCGGTTTTAAAACCTTGAAGAAATATAAGATATTTGGATAACTAGAGAACACGTTTTCTATAGCTACCAAACTAAAAGGAGTTTAAATAATTAGTAGACGGAAATATCAATAAACCGCAAAGTGATAAAGGCAATTACTAGCATGATTACCTAGCAGTTTGTCTCAACCCAATTAACCTACTAAGGTCCTACATACCCTTGTGGTAAAGTAGACCATATGGAGGAAATGCATGCCTATTTTCAAGTTAAAATAGCAATGATGGCTAGCACATCATCTATATGTTAGAACTTGATGCACTTCCTTGAATACCTAAGTACATGTTTACTAGTCAAAGTGACTCACATTAGCAATAATGTGTAGATATTCAAAGAAAGAAGGAAAGTATCAAATTGCCACTCATTCTCCATTGGTGATGTAACACTTATAAATGTTGTCTAATCCAGTGGGAGCTACGTGATTATATTACTGGTGATGAAACACGTGTAATGTTGTCTAATCCAGTGGGAGCTGTAAGCTTTATTACCTTGCAAGTTGTCCATCTTATTTCCAGATTGTCTTGAAATAATCTATTACTTTCCTCATGTTAAGCATCATAGTTTATATAAGAACCATTGCATAAATTTTATAAGATAACTTGTCGCGTTCCTGATGTTGTTTCCTGAAATGTTATCTATAAACTTGTTATGCATGATTCATCATTAAAACGATAAAGTTCTACATATCTATATTTTGATTTTGACTAAAAATCATATGTTATCTTAGACATTGTCATATTGCTCATACAAACAAACGAGCGTAGTGTTGTCTTTATACTCTCATGATGTTGTGCCATGCACAAGTGGGAGAAATCTTAATTGTGTGCAAGATACAACATATAACAATATGACTAATGGTTTTTCTTGACTGCAAGGTAAGAAACTAAGATTCTACTAGGACTTCTACACATAAAATGTATGTTTCCCTAATTAGAACAATTATCAAGATAACATGAAAAGCTACTTCAACATATTCTCTGAATTGTTTAGTAAATGTGATTATGTTTTCTTGTAAATTCATAATCATGAAGTATGAAATTAACATGAATTTACTATTGAGGCCAAGAGTCGGCGCTCGTAATTACTTTAGTTGAATATGTTTAGGTCTCTTGTAAAGACACAAACATCAATTTCCTTAATTTTTGAAAGACTTATAACGTAAAGTAAGACGTTAACTTGTTATGTCTTCTTGTTAAAGACATGTACACTAACGACGTATAGTAAAATATTTAATGTTTATGTTTTCTAGTCAAAACATGCACATGAAGTCATTGACTTGTTCAAAGACTTATAATATAAAGTATGCAGTAGGCTAAAAATACTATTGATGCCATCTGGTTTGACTTGGTCGGCAGATATGTAAGCCAAAGAACATAAGTTCATCTAATAAGTTGTAGGATAGTCTCGCAACATCAATCCTCGTGGAATACCACAACTTTATGGTATGTCCATCATGGAAAATCAAACTCTATAGATATTGTTTGATCTTTGATGACTTCAACTGTTTTACCTCAAAAGCTATCAAGGTTAGAAAATTGGATGTGCCATGTGTACACTCAATATGGTTCCAACCCAGAAGGAATTTAAGACACCATTGTATTATGGCATGGGATGAATCTCATTATGTCTTGATTGAAGTTCTGAATTTGTTAAATACCTAAGAGTAAGTAATTAACAAACTAGAGTAAAGAACTAACGATATATTTTGGATGTCCCACTTGAAAACAATTTATTGTTACTCAAGATGCTGAGTATCTAGAGATTAGTCTCTACTTACAAAAGCAAGTAGGAGCACCTTTAGATCTTGAAGTTATTCAAGAGCAACCTTCTGAGTACACTTGCTAATGTCATGCTAAGGTTGAACATGCATATGTTAAACCATAGATATCTCTCATTCTTAAATCCGCAAGGATACCTCTTGCACCTGAATGATATAGTTTTTTATATCAATGCTAAGGGATATAGGTTGGAGGATTATAGTGAACCTGCTAACTACAGAAATGCATTATTAGATCTTGTATCTGATAAATAGCTCAAAACTATGAATGTTAAGATGCAGTCCTTGAAAGGCAATCACTCATGAAGCTTGATTGATCTCTTACCAATCAGTTAGACTGTGAGGTTAAAAATGAGTTTCTCGATGAGAAGACTCAAAAGGACAAACTTGTACACACATTTAATGCACGCATAGTGAAAGGAGTTTACTCATACTCAAGAATTGCATACATGTATGTCAATAAAATATCAAAGACGAATAAGACTTCGATTTGACAATAACCGAAGACGATGAACGAAAAGTGGTTATGAATGCTACTAGACGTTGTCGGGATATGGGAACATTATTGTTAAAGATATGTAAAAATAGTCGTTATAAAAATATATAAATAGTTATATATCTTAAAGTGTATGAATAATTATGTGTAAGTAGTGGTTTTATTTAAGTGATTTGTAATTTGAAAACTAGCGTATAAAGGTTTGTTGGAGAATGCTCTTGTCATAATAACTAATTGTATGGCTAGTCATATGTGAGCCTATGGGGTCACACACTTATACACAGAGACACCATTTTATAGATTGTATTTATCGTATTTACAATATATAAACGACTACGTAACTCGAGATCAATAACGGGCCATTAAATACTAAGTTAGACTTAGTGTTTTTAGACTGGGCCAACAACGGGCAAACCCATTGTGGGCCCTACATATGGTCGGCCTCTAAGGAGCTTGAATGGGAAGTTTTGTTTCAAATATTGGTCAAAGATATTAGAGTGATTTACTCCTAATTATGATTAACCAATTAACAAAAATATAATCCTCCTTTCTCCATTATTTTTGTACGGCACAAGAAATAAAAAGAAAACAAGGGTTTTTCATTTTGATCTTCTTCACTCTTGTATATTGTTTATTCAAGGGTGATTGATTGGTTATGAGTTGATAGACTAGCATCGGGTGGTGATCAAGGACGTGTAGTGTGGATACACATAGAGGTGATCTCCATTGATCACTTGGGTTTCATATAGTAGTCGACACATTGGTTTTGTTGGTGACTCCCGGATCACTCTACAAAGGTATAACTTATGTGTTTATTTATTTGATTGATCATATGGCACTATGGATCCTGTTATGGTGATGTTTATCCGCTGCGTGTATTTATTTAATATGTTTTATATTGCTACATCACCTATAGTGGTATCACGAGCCATCATATGTTGTCATATGATCATCATGTATGCGTAAAAATGGCTAAAAACATGTTTTTTTAATGGATTTAAAGGTGTCATTTTAAAAAAGCCCCTAGGGCTTATATATCATGATTATCTCGACCTTAAGATGGTCTTAATATCTGGACTTTTTGATCCTATGGCCATTTGTTATGCATACGTTGTTTGTTTACTTGATCGGTACCCGTAAAATGGCCTAAAAACGTGTTTTTTTAAGAGATTTTTAACCCGATTTCTAATCAGCCCATGAGGCTTATTTTTCTGAGTTAAAATGGTGTTAAGAAGGTCCTAATATCAGTGGGTTATGATTCTATGTCCATTTGTCACGTGTACCATTCGGGGTTTTAATTCTTGTTAATTATTTCTTCGATTTGTTGGCTAACAATTTAATTCTTGTTATTTATTTTGTTATCCATGGTAAATACATGCATGTTTGCCCATGGAGTTAGCCAACACCTTGTAATGATCATAATCTTAATGTATGATTATGTGAATATGCAAAGCCGATGAAAACCTAGACCACTTATGCATTGTGATGTTGTGATTGTTGGTTGTTTTTCTTGTTTTGGAGTTTGCCATTGTTTCGGCACTTTTGTAATGTATTTCAATTTTGGTTTTGCCATTTTTTGGGCATTTTACAGTAGATACAAAGTAGATTAGTTGTATTTTACTTTATATGTATTGTAAACAAGAGCTTGGAAGCAAATGGCGAAAGATTGAAGAGTTGTAGACCGAAAGTTGCTGCTGGACACCTGTTGGGAAAACGTGATTTCCCGCTGATTGGTAAGGTATTTTTTTCTAAAATTTGTTTTCCAACTCCTCAAGACATAGGGCTACAACTTTGTCAACTGGGCCGAATGATGAGGAGGTCGTATTCTAGGAGCATTGGGCCTCGCAAAACAGAAAAACTGGGCTGACAGAATCAAAGTTTCATGTGCATTATGGGCCTTTACTTGCCCATGATTGTCTTGGGGCAAGTGGGAGCCCTCCGTGTGGTTGTGGTTTGTGTCCCTAGTTGACTCTTGGTTCTCGTGATGGCTCACGAGACCAAGCATAGGATTTTCATCGGTTGAGGCTTTGCATATTGTGGTTGTATGTTTGGTTGGTTGTTTTTATGTATGTTGTGACTACATGTAAAACGGAAAAATGTTTTCTTAAAACTTGAAACTAATCATAAACCATTTTGAACTAAGTCTTATGATTTAGTTTAACTAAGTTTAAATATGATTTGAAACTTAAAAATCATTGTTTTCTAAATAACACTTAAACTAGTTAAGATTGTTTATTTATTGATTTATTGTATTGTCCAAACTTAATTAAAATCCACCTAGGATTTATATTAGTCTTGAAAATGGACAACTTGACACACATAAATTAAAACAATGATTAGACTTAAGTTAAGAAAAGTTTTTAACTTGTGCTACGAAGAATGAATGCATGCTTCTTTCGTACACGTTTTTGATCCACATCAAAACTATTTACCCGTCAAAATTTAAGTCACGCCATCCAATTATGAGAACACTTGCAATTACCTTTTAGAATCTGGTCAGACCTAGGCTGAATTGTAACCCAAGGTGACTATTCTCCATGGTCAGACCTAGGATTATTCTCACAGTTTTCAAATTGGATGACTTAATCGAGTAGTGTGGTCAGACCCTTACCCGAGGCAAAGATGGGACTAAACATGCCTACATGACACTAGTTGTTTGACACTAGATGCCATGAGTCCCATAAGGATCTAAGAGTTGTACATGTAATACAATTGGTGATCGTCGCCTACCTATTGAATCCACCATTTCTAGTAGATCAACTACATTAATGGTCGAACCTCAATGAGGATCTTAGCCTTTTCGTAAATTAATTGTTTTAAATTATAAACATGGGGTAGTTAATTTATAAAAGGATAATTATCGAAAATACTAAAATTGAACTTTGTAAATTCAATTAATGCAACGCATACCGTAAACAAGAGTTTGTTCTTTTCTTGTTAAAAGGATGAACTAAGTCGATCTTTCCTTGTAAGAAAGAGACTTATTCCTATCCTTTTTCTTTATGAGGAAAAGCCATAATAGGAATATTTGAATTTTCCTAATTCTAATCAAACTCAAGGAAAACCTACTCTAAAAATCGTGATGTCTTGTAAAAGTCAAAACGGTTAAGTATGGTTACACATCTTATTCCTTCAACGTTGTTTTATAACCCTTGTTTCGGTTTTGAAACATTGAAGAAATATAAGATATTTAGACAACCAAGAACACGTGCACTTGACTTGACCTCTTTGGTCAGACCTTAGGGCCATTTCAACCCATGGCGAATTTTGCTCATTGGTCAGACCTTTGGCGATATTTGCATGTTCTTGCTTGGTCAACCTATTTCGTACTAGCTACCAAACTAAAATGAGTTTAAATAATTAGAAGACGGAAGTATCAATAAACCGCAATGTGGTAAAGGCAATTACTAGCATGATTACCTAGCAGTTTGCCTTAACCCAATATGCCTACTAAGGTCCTACATACCCTTGTGGTAAAGTAGACCAATTATGGAGGAAATGCATGCCTATTTTCAAGTTAAAATAGCAATGATGGCTAGCCCATCATCTATATGTTAGAACTTGATGCACTTTCTTGAATACCTAAGTACATGTTTACTAGTCAAAGTGACTCACATTAGCAATAATGTGTAGATATTCAAAGAAAGATGGAAAGTATCCAATCGCTACTCACTCTCCACTGGTGACGTAACACATTGTAATGTTGTCTAATCCAGTGGGAGCTGTAAGCTTTATTACTTGCAAGTTGCCCATCTTATTTCTAGATTGTCTTGAAATAATACATTACTTTCCACGTGTTAAGCATCATAGTTTATATAAGAACCATTGCATAAGTTTTATATGATAACTTGTCGCGTTCCTGATGTTGCTTCCTGAAATGTTATCTATAAAATTGTTATGCATGATTCATTATTCAAACGATAAAGTTCTACATATCTATATTTTGATTTTTGACTAAAAATCATATGTTATCTTATACATTGTCATATTGCTCATACAAACAAACGAGCGTAGTGTTGTTTGCATGCTCTCACGATGTTGTGCCATGCACAAGTGGGAGAAATCTTAATTGTGTGCAAGGTACAACATATAACAATATGAATAATAGCTTTTTTTGACTGAAAGGTAAGAAACCAAAATTCTACTAGGACTTCTACACATAAAATGTAGGTTGCCCTAATTAGAACAAATATCAAGATAACATGAAAAGCTACTTCAACATATTCACTGAATTGTTTAGTAAATATGATTATGTCTTCTTGTAAAGTCATAATCATGAAGTATGAAATTAACTTGAAATTACTATTGAGGCCAAGTGTCGGCGCTCGTAATTACTTTAGTTGAATATGTTTAGGTCTCTTGTAAAGACACAAACATCAATTCAGTTAATTGTTGAAAGACAAATAACGTAAAGTAAGACATTGATTTGTTATGTCTTCTTGTTAAGACATGCACACTTACGACGTATAATATTAAATGTTTGTGTTTTCTAGTCAAAACATACACATGAAGTAAAGTATGCAATAGGCTGAAATTACTATTGATGGCATCTGGTTTGACTTGGTTGGTAGATATGTAAGCCCAAAAGTATAAGTTCATCTAACGAGTTGTGTGATAGTCTCACAACATTAGTCCTCATGGAATACCACAACTTTATGGTATGTCCATCATGGAAAATCAAACACTATTGATATTGTTTGATCTTTGATGACTAAAACTGTTTTACCTCCAAAGCTATCAAGGTTAGAAATTGGGTGTGCCATGTGTACACTCAATATGATTCCAACCCAGAAGGAGTTTAAGACACCATTGTATTATGGCATGGGATGAATCTCATTATGTCCTAATTGAAGTTCTGAATTTGTTAACTACTTAAGAGTAAGTAATTAACAAACTAGAGTCAAGAACTAACGGTGTAATTTGGATGTCCCACTTGAAAACAATTTATTGTTACTCAAGATGCTGAGTATCTAGAGATTAGTCTCTACATACAAAAGCAAGTGGGAGTACCTTTAGACCTTGAAGTTATTCAAGAACTAAATACACAACCTTCTAAGTACACTTGCTAATGTCGTACTAAGGTTGAACATGCATATGTTAAACCATAGATTGATATCTCTCATTCATAAATCCGCAAGGATACCTCTTGCACCTGAATGATATAGTTTTTATATCAATGCTGAGGGACATAAGTTAGAGGGTCATGGTGAACCTGCTAACTACTGAGATGCATTATCAGATATTGTATCTGATGAGTAGCTCAAAACTATGAATGTTAAGATGCAGTCCTTGAAAGACAATCACTCATGGAGCTTGATTGATCTCTTACCAATCAGTTAGACTGTGAGGTTCAGAATGAGTTTCTTGATGAGAAGACTCAAAAGGACAATCTTGTACACACATTTAATGCACGCGTGGTAAAAGTAGTTTACTCGTACTCAAGTAATTGACTATGATTAACTCTTCCTATCTACAAACATTAAATGTATAAAGATGATTAAAATTGTCATACCTGTCTTCATGGAAATAAAATATGACAATAGGAGTTCGAAACACCTTTCTTGTTGATTACCTTTGCGAGGACGATGAGTAATCAAAAGGGTTTATGAATCCATATAATCTTTTTTATGTATACAAGATACAAGGATCCAAGTGTGGATTAGATCATGCATCTAGGAGCTGAGATCTTAAGTTAATTATAAAATCATTAATTTGATTTTTATTAAATAAGATTACTCCTGAGTACACTGAGAGCAAGTAGGAGAACTGTATTTATTTTCTTAAATCTCATATGTTGTTAACATATTAGAAACAATATTCCATCTAAGCTAGACTTTAATCCTTAGTTTGGAATGAAGTTTCTCTTAAGGTATTTAGAAAATAAAACATACAACCTTGTTAAAATATGTTTATTAGAATAAACATAAGCGGTTATTAAGTCTAAACAGAATATGACACGTTATTGAGGGGAGTCTCAATGATCAATCTCACTTGATGAGATTGAACACATGAATGGAAATATTAAGTTCAACTAAAGGATTCATCATATAAGTCATATTACGCATTGGGCTATGTTTATCATGTGCATGAATGCAAGATGAGTTGATAACAAATATCTAAGTGAACGTCATTAGATAATTGTTAAACGAACATTATGATGGACCTACGAAGGACCAAAGATATGTTCAAACGTTTACGGATATTTGAGGAGCTCTGTTTTGTTTGCATACGTTAATGCTTATTTAACTAAGATGATACTCAACCCCAGTCGTGGTCATCATGAATGATAACATTGATGACTAGATGTGCTCGACTGAGAGCATTAATGCGTTATACATTAAAAGAATAAAAATACTTTATAGTTTGAGAAACTATTCAGATGACTGTCTGAAGTAGGTGTTTTGCTAGCTTCAAACACCCTATGGAATGTATTGTTGCAGTACTCGTCTTGTACTTGAATGCACACATACAAAGGACAATCATCATTTAAACCTTTTATGAGTTTTAAAATAAGTATTCTCAAAGTTTACTAAGATGACTACTTGTTGTCTTGTACAACATGATTCGATCATGGTGGGAACATCGGATTCCTACCTATAAGTAGTCTTATGCATATCTGTTTTTAGTATTTGGATAATGGAACTGTAAGCAGTCGTATTATACAATGAATTGATATACCTGGTATGATCGTCTTCATTTATACTACTGTGTTCTATATTTGCATGTTTAATCCATGAATAATTTATTTATTCTAAAATTGTCCATTGCCAGTTGACGATACGGGAGTATCATCAAATTAGGGCAAATGTGAGCGTGTTGGTGATTCATTTGCCACACTCACATGTTGTTCATTGTGATGAACATTGGATTGACCCAACCTACGAGTATTCACTACATGGATCGTCGTCAATAGTGAATCTCGCTAGAGGTTATGTCTCTTATCCTTAGACTTGAGATGCAAGCAGGTCTTGCATGTGTGGAATTTCATTCCTTGATATGGTTAAACGCTGTCCTGAATAAGGTAGTTATAAAGGCCATTATCAGGAGTGACGTGAAGCATGTGAATGACACGTGTAGTCAAAACAGGATTTGTTCCTCCACATGTTATGGAGTTAGATACTATTAGGCCCCTCGATGATTTGAACAGATGTTTGTATGGCTGTACCCAACTGGGATTAAGATGAATCTTAAATCCACTTGGTAATCTAGTTCAATATCTATATCGAGAAACATAATAGTTGAACTATTAGAATGACTTTTGATCCATGTCTAATGTTCAACACGGTATCTGTAACAAAAGGATAGATGACATATAAACCATCTGAAATGAGACATTTAAGAAACTACCCTCACATATTTCTAGGGGCATTGGCGTGTTGCTAGACGCTAACCATTGCTTGTATAATTACTTTATTATTATGACGTCGCAAGTGGGAGCTGTTGGAGAATGCTCTTGTCATAATAACTAATTGTATGGCTAGTCTTATGTGAGCCTATGGGGTCACACACTTATACACAGAGACACCATTTTATAGATTTTATTTATCGTATTTACAATATATAAACGACTACGTAACTCGAGATCAATAACGGGCCATTAAATACTAAGTTAGACTTAGTGTTTTTGGACTGGGCCAACAACGGGCAAGCCCATTGTGGGCCCTACATATGGCCGGCCTCTAAGGAGCTTGAATGGGAAGTTTTGTTTCAAATATTGGTCAAAGATATTAGAGTGATTTACTCCTAATTATGATTAACCAATTAACAAAAATATAATCCTCCTTTCTCCATTATTTTTGTACGGCACAAGAAATAAAAAGAAAACAAGGGTTTTTCATTTTGATCTTCTTCACTCTTGTATCTTGTTTATTCAAGGGTGATTGATTGGTTACGAGTTGATAGACTAGCATCGGGTGGTGATCAAGGACGTGTAGTGTGGATACACATAGAGGTGATCTCCATTGATCACTTGGGTTTCATATAGTAGTCGACACATTGGTTTTGTTGGTGACTCCCGGATCACTCTACAAAGGTATAACTTATGTGTTTATTTATTTGATTGATCATATGGCACTATGGATCCTGTTATGGTGATGTTTATCCGCTGCGTGTATTTATTTAATATGTTTTATATTGCTACACCACCTATAAGGTTGTATATAAAATGTTTTGTTTGTCTAGTTTTAATAAAAATATAATAAGTACATTTATTTGATAGAAGTCGGGCATGACCCGTGCATGTGTATTGATTTCTCGAGGTAATTATATGTTACAAAAATATATGTTCATGTAATAGTCGTTTCATAATTGTTATAAAACATGAGTGGGTTTTCTAAATTACCGTTTTAGTGTTTAGAAATTTAATAAGCGATATAAGTATATCAAATATTTACAATTTCAGTTTTGACTAAAGTTTACGTGTTGCAATTGTATAAAAAGTTTATAATAGTAGGTATATATACAGTGTTTTTGTTGTAAAATATGTTTTCACAACTTGTTGTGATTTATGACAAGATTTGTAATTATGTGAAAAGAAAAAAGCCGGAATTGAGTTGTGAAGCAAATTGAATACGAGGCTATGTCGGTACACATTATTATACAACAGTTACGAGATTGATTTTATTTAATCGTTTATATATATATATATATATATATATATATATATATATATATATATATATATATATATATATATATATATATATATATATATATATATATATATATACTCGGCCGATTAATATAAACGCACCCCTATTATCCTTTGTTGGGCTATGGCCCAATTAAAGCCAGGGGGTTCGAGTGGACTGGAATGCTCCTAAATAACCCACGCACCCACATTGGGCCTGGTGGGTTGTGAGCAACAAACGCCACCTATATGCTTGATGGACTGGACAATTTCGAGTGGGCCTGAAATTTACTTATACACGAACACACACACAAGCCCATTAAAGACTTGTGCTAACCTGGGAAATTTTAGAAACCATATTTTGACACAGAAGAGTATATAGCACCAGATTTGATGTCGAGCTTGAATACACTCGACAACTCAACTTAATGACCTCAAGACTAACGTGAGAGCTGTTGGTTGGGTTCGACACCGAAACCTCACCACACATAACACTACTTTAACCATGTTTGATCTAAGATTCTTGAGGTTGAAACGAATCGGATTGCAACTCAACACCACCTAGTGTTTTGAGTTTAAACGTGCATAAACAATACACCCCTTTGGGGTCCTTGTGAGTCTCAAACTAAGGAAACCCTTTATGGGTTGTCCTTGAGC
Organism: Artemisia tridentata subsp. tridentata; assembly: GCA_021014915.2. Taxonomy (NCBI): domain Eukaryota; kingdom Viridiplantae; phylum Streptophyta; class Magnoliopsida; order Asterales; family Asteraceae; genus Artemisia; species Artemisia tridentata. The sequence continues at coordinate 245,428,367 of CP139507.1, read as the reverse complement.
CAAATGTGACTCAAATAACTCGCACAACGCAACCAAGGGAGGACTCTTACCTCGGTTGCTAGGTGAGCAAGATTTGGGGTAGTTTTGCTAACACAACAAGACTCCAACCAAGGCACGCACACCCTATATGGGTGGATGCCTTGTGGGGATTGAATCGAATTAAGACCAAACCATAACACACCCTTTGTGGGTGTGGTTTAGCTTGACTGCAAACAACCATAGCACACCTTAACCTAAACCAACTATAACCCACCCTATATGGGCGTGGCTTTTCTCGAACTGAAGACAACTCGACTCAACATAGGTTTTTAAGTTTCCAAAGACACACATATGCTTTACTGGGGTGTTCAATCACCACCATAAACACTTCACGACTTGACCAGTTCCATGGTCTTATGATTGTGGTCGAACCTGTTGTAACACCCCCAAAATCACAATATTCGCTGAAGCATACACTTTGGGTGCTACGGAATGGATAATCATCACACAAGATATAGTGAACGGATTAAAATCCGTTTTAAAATATATTACATAAGTCAGGTCATGTAGCGATACATAAAAACCATTTCAGATGAAAATGAAGCACATTTAAACAAAAGTTCCAGTTGTCAGAGTAAACGCATTAAAAACATTTCCATCATTTATTGTGACCAATGCCATGCACTGCTCTCGGCTAAACGCACCTCAGTTTCCTGAGAAAAACATGCTAAAAGTCAGCTAATGCTGTTGAGTTCATAGGTTTAAGTAAATAGCACATATGGACCAATAGCAATATCATAAAAACAATTCAGCAGATACACACTATCCGTTATGCAAACACTAAGCCTCATCCTACCGAAACTAAGACAATGCAGCACGACTAGCGTTAGCAAAATAATAAAGGTTGCCCGCGAGTGTTAATCCCCAGACACTCGGTTAAAAACCCGACTTGGTATACGTTCGCCTTGGCTATGCCGAGCCAACCGAACGGGGACATCACACCCAATAGATCTATTTATAACAAACGGCTTCCCAACAGGAATTAACGGCAGATGATAGTGGGCACAAAATGGGATTCAGCAAACTTAGGTTTCTGCATACTAGTGTGATCTTAAAAGCATAATGATTTAGAAACGTCGTTTATTATTTTCATTATAATAAAACATATAGTCATTATAATAAAGCATAATGATTTAAAAGCATAATGATTTAGAAACGTCGTTTATTTTATTAACCAATCTTCAAAAATATAGTCAGTGAAAAAAATTATGTTTAGAAACGTCGTTTATTATTTTCATTATAAGAAAACAAGTTTTGTTAAGTAATTCCATAAAGTATTCTCAAGTTGTAGATTTTCTCAAAATACTCTAAGTGTTGGATTTTTAGAAAATTTGGGCATGACCCATTCGTTTATACAACATTTCCATTTATCTCACGTGTTGCAAACTTTACTCAAATACTTCGCTAATTAGTTATAAGTGCAAAATACTCTTAGTGACATATGTCAAGTGTCGTGAATATATTCGTTAGTTATATTATTCGTTATTTTCACCTTTAAGTAGTAACATTTGGTCTTGACGTAAAGTCAATATTTTGTCAAAAAGTCAACAATAGTCAATCTAAATGTCAATTTAGTAAAAATGTCAATTTTTACCCTTTTGGAGACTAAACGTCTCAAAACAAGTCCAAAAATAGTTATCGTTATATTTATCGCGTCGTTAAACATTATTAACTACGGCGAGTCGGAAAATATTCCAAAAATCAAACTTATCATTTTTATTTGTAAATTGGGCCGAAACTTCTCAAATAAGCCCATTTACCATTTTTGACCCAAAACACATTTTTAGTTATAACGTATATATCGACACGTTACTAAAAATCATTTTACGCGTTCAATACGTCCGTTTGGTCAAAAAGTCAAACTTTCAAAAATACACAAGGGCTTCGGCCCAACAGTAACTAAGTGGGCTTTTTGGCCCAAAAATTCATTTGGTCCAATTTGTTATTATTTGTTACTTATTAGTGCTTATTAGTTACTAAATATACTTTTTACTTATCAATAAGCTCTTATAATTAAGCTACTTGGTCAAAGAGTCAAACTTGACTATATTACTGTTCATTCGACCCATTTTATGTATCTCAACTTATTTTCACCTTTTTACTAGTTATTTTTAGTAGCTTATAGCTTATTAAATAAGCTAATCCAAATAAGCACTTTACTTTATTTCTCCACCATTTCACCACTTGAGCCAAAATTTTATGTTTTCAAAACCCCAATAATCTCATATTTTATTTATAGGCCGATCCATATATAAGCTCAAAAATTCAATATAGTGCTTGATTTAGTGTAAAAATCATAACTAATGTTTGTATTATCAAATAAGCACTATATGCAACAATATTTACCACACAAGCAAGAAATATAATAACTAACTCATAAACTAAAAAAAAAGTCGAGCACTATATCATATAGATCAAACCCTAGCTTAAATCATATTATCAAAACATACACATTTAACACTTTTAAACATCACTATACACCAAATGAACAAGAGATTAACAAATTTAGAAAAGTTTTATAAATCCTTACAATGGTTGTGAAGTTAACGTGTGATATGTAGCCATGAACACCCAAAACCTTGCTAGTTTTACCCAAATCAAGCTTCCAAATTACCCAAAATCCTTTGCAAACACTTATGATCTTGAATCTTTGAAGTGAAAAATTTATAAAATGATTGTATGTGTGTGAGAAGTGGCGTAGAAATGAGGCTTGAAAAAGGAAGATCAAGTTTATTTTGGGAAGTATTAAAAGATAAGATGTGAGAAATCTAAAAAGTATACTACCATTAGTAGTAAGTTTAAGATTACATTTAAGATAAGGTGTAAAAATTATCCCATGTGAGTTTGTGAATTTACATGGCGGTTAGGCCTATTAGAGGTGAGGGCAAAAAAAAAAAAAGTTTTGATCCCGCTTTTGTGTATTGTGTGTCGGTTTGAGTTAAAAAGTTACCGTAAAGTCCCGGTTTGACGTTTTTGGACCCGATAACGTAAAATAAAGTTTTTAACCATGTTTTCGTCAGAAATATAATAAAATGTCATTACTGACTCAAAAACATATTTATTTGACCTTTACCATATGTACTGTGCTGTCGGTACGCGCGTGCGGTTGTTTTTTTCAGAAAATGCGAGAAATATCTCAGTTAATTATAATACTTGTCAGTAACTATCAGAAATGTAATAATTTAACTTTAATGACAAAAATAATTTTTTCTGCAGTGACTGTAAGCTACAGTATGCTGGGACAGCTCCCGAAAATGCTCAAAAATACTCAGAAACATGCAAATGCGCATAGAAATGCTTAGCTTAAAAATAATTAATACTCATATAATATTAATTAACAACGTGAAAATTACCATTTGTCACAGTCTCCCCATCTAATCGGGAAATCCGTCCTGGATTTCAATTGACGCCACTCTTGGTTTTCGGAAAAAGATGAGGGTATTTTCGCTTTATCTCATCCTCTCGCTCCCAGGTGTATTCGGAGCCTCTGCGAGAGTTCCATCGGACCTTTACAATTGGGATACGACTCTGCTTTAGTCGTTTCACTTCCCGGTCCATGATTTCAATCAGTTCTTCAATAAAATTTAACCTCTCATCAAGCTGGATTTCATCCAAAGGAATAACTGCGCTTTCATCGGATAAACACTTCTTCAAATTACTGACGTGAAAAACGTCATGCACAGCACTGAGCTCAGACGGCAGTTCGAGTCGGTAGGCTACCGGCCCGATCTTATCAAGGATCTCAAAAGGTCCTATATAGCGAGGGTTCAATTTACCACGCTTGCCAAATCTGATCACGCCTTTCCATGGTGAGACCTTCAACATCACTTTATCTCCCACTTGAAACTCAAGGGGTTTCCGCCTCTTTTCGGCGTAACTCTTTTGACGGTCGCGAGCCGCCTGCATTCGGTTCTGATCTGTACAATCTTTTCAGTAGTCTCATGGACTAGCTCTGCGTCCGGATAAGTTGGCCTCTCTAAACTTCCGCCCAACAAATCGGCGATCTGCACTTACGTCCATAAAGTGCTTCATACGGTGCAGCTTTAATGCTGGTGTGATAGCTGTTGTTATAGGAAAATTCGACTAAAGGCAAATGCCTGTCCCAGCCGTTTCCGAAATCAATTACACAGGCTCTTAACATGTCCTCTAATGTCTGAATGGTCCTTTCACTCTGACCATCCGTTTGGGGATGATATGCCGTACTCAAATCGAGTTTGGTTCCCAATGCATCCTGAAGCGACTTCCAAAAATTTGACGTGAATCGACTGTCTCGATCAGAGATAATAGAAACAGACACACCATGCCTTGCAACAATTTCCTTAACATATAAACGCGCGAGTTTATCCATCTCAATTTTCTCCGCTATAGGAAGAAAATACGCTGATTTTGTGAGACGGTCAACGATTACCCAAATCGTGTCATAACCACTCGATGTCCTAGGCAATTTCATTATAAAATCCATAGTAATGCGCTCCCATTTCCATTCCGGAATCTCAGGTTGAACAAGCATACCGGACGGTCTTTGGTGTTCTGCCTTAACCTTCGAGCACGTTAGGCACTTGCTGACATATTCTACTATATCGGCCTTCATGTTTGGCCACCAATACAACTTTTTCAGGTCTAAATACATCTTGTCAGATCCTGGGTGAATGGAGTACTTGGACTTATGGGATTCGTGCATAATAAAATCACGAATTCTTCCATACAATGGAATCCAATACCTGTCTCCATAACGCAAAATCCCATCGGATCTTCTTACTAATCCATTCTCAAGTTCTGGCATTCTGTGAATCTTTTCACTAGGTCGGTTTTCATCTTTGAGTGCCTCATCCTGAGCCTCAAGAATTTTTGCTGGAAAATTAATCGTCATCCCTAACGATCTAACTCTAAGAGGTTTGATCCGTTCTTTTCTGCTAAGGGCGTCGGCAACAACATTTGCCTTGCCTGGGTGATAACAGATTTCACAATCATAGTCGCTAAGCAACTCCAACCATCGGCGCTGTCTCATGTTCAGCTCCTTCTAGTTCAATATATGTTGTAGACTCTTGTGATCAGTATACACTACGCACTTAGTTCCATAAAGGTAGTGTCTCCAAATTCTTAGTGCAAACACGACTGATCCTAATTCTAGGTCGTGGGTTGTGTAGTTTTTCTCATGGGTTTTCAGCTGTCGAGAAGCGTATGCTATTACCTTCTCTCTTTGCATCAACACGGCTCCCAAACCTTTGTGTGATGCGTCACAATACACAACGAAATCTTCGCTACCCTCGGGTAAAGCTAAAATAGGCGCACTACATAATTTTTCCTTAAGGAGTTGAAAAGCTTCTTCCTCATCATTTCCCCAGTCGTATTTCACATTCTTTTGAGTCAATTTCGTCAATGGTTTAGCTATCTTAGAGAATCCCTTTATAAATCTTCTGTAATAACCGGCAAGTCCTAAAAATTGTCGGATTTCCGTCGGCGTTGTGGGCGTTGCCCAATCCTTGATGGCCTCAATCTTAGCAGGATCTACGTGAATTCCTTGCTTATCGATCACATGACCAAGAAATTGCACGGTCGATATCCAAAATTCACACTTCGGAAACTTAGCATATAACTCTTCCTTTTTCAATAATTCCAGAATTAGCTTGAGATGTTCCTCATGCTCTTGCTCATTCTTGGAATATATCAAGATATCGTCAATGAACACTATCACAAATTTGTCCAAATACGGCTTACACACACGATTCATGAGATCCATGAATACTGCTGGTGCATTTGTCAAGCCGAATGGCATAACTTGAAATTCATAATGGCCATATCGGGTTCGGAATGCGGTCTTCGGGATATCTTCATCCCGGACTCGAAGTTGGTGGTAACCCGATCTCAAGTCTATCTTAGAATAAACCGATGATCCCTGCAACTGATCAAACAAATCGTCTATCCTCGGGAGTGGGTATCTATTCTTAATGGTTAGCTTATTCAGTTCCTGATAGTCTATACACATCCTGAAGGATCCATCCTTCTTCTTAACAAACAAAACAGGAGCTCCCCAGGGCGATGAACTAGGTCTGATGAAACCTTTTCCAGACAGTTCAGCTAACTGCTCGGATAGTTCCTGTAATTCCGTAGGTGCTAAACGATATGGTGCTCGCGCTACAGGCGCGGCTACTGGCACTAAATCGATTTGGAATTTGATTTGTCTGGCCGGTGGAAGTCCCGGTAAGTCTTCTGGAAAGACCTCTGGAAAATCCCTTACGATTGGCACATCTTCCAACCTTTTCTCTCCAAGTTCCTTTCTTTTCTTTTCCGTGACATGAGCTAAAAAGAGATAACATCCCTTCTCGATGTATTTATGCACCTTCGTACACGAGATGATTGCCAATCTTGACGAACGCGCACGATCAGAACGGTCACCTTCAACAATCAGAACTTCGTTCCCATAGGGAACTCTAACGATTTTCTCATCACAAACGATGACGGCATGATATTTCGATAACCAATCCATCCCTATGATGACGTCAAAACTACCTAATTCCACTGGCATCAGATCAATGTTGAAAGGACGATTCAACAAGTTTAGAGTGCAACCCCTGATGATGGTACCTACTCTTTCTAGGTTTCCGTTTGCTAATTCTACGTCGAAGGCATTATCTAGGGTGGTCGGGGCTATGTCGAGTAAAGGACTAAAATCGGTTGATACAAAACTTCTATCTGCTCCCATATCGAAAAGTACTGAAGCATAACGATTATTTAAGATAAACGTACCCGTCACCACGTTCGGGTCGTCCTGTGCTTCTCTCCTGCCTACGGCATAAACTCTTCCACGAGCTCTTCCTTCATTTCCCTGATTCCCATTGTTAATCATTGCCACTTGGTTCCCTGGTCTACCACCGTTTCCTTGGTTTCGGGGCTTATTGCACTCATTCCGATAATGACCCTTTTCACTACACCCAAAGCAAGTGACATCCGCCTTACGATTGTAGGCTGGTGCTGCTTGTGCGGTGGCTAGTGGTCTTGATCTGCAGTTCTTTGCTATGTGCCCTATCCTCTGGCAATTGTTACACTTCACAGTGCACTGTCCCCTGTGATGTAACTTACAGCGGTTACAAAGAGGCGTATTCTTATCATAACCCTTCTTGTCCCCTGAACCAATTGCATAAACCTTGCCTCCATTCTACTTTTTGTTTTGAGAGCTGTTGTTGTTACCCTTGGAGTGATCTTCCCACTTCCTTTTGTGGTCAGTACTCTTCTCTGGAATATCCTCCAGTTCCTGATCCATTAACTTGTTTGCCGTCTCCATGGTCTCATGAAGATCTACAGCTCTCGAGGTAATCACATCACCTCTTATGGATTTCGGCAAACCACTGATATACCTCTCAATCAATCTGACTTCCGTCCGAACCATTTCTGGACATAGCAAAGCCAACTCCTGAAATCTCTGGTTGTAAGCAGCGATGTTGTTGTTTTGCACCTTCAAATTCCAAAACTCAATTTCTAACTTCATAATCTCATTTCGTGGGTAATACTTCCTAATCACTAGTTCCTTAAAATCTTCCCAAAGCAAGGCATAAGCAACCTCCATATTAGCAGACTTCATGTAGTTGTTCCACCAGATCAAAGCGGAATCTATGAAAGTAAATGACGCAAACCTAACCCTGTCATTCTCATTACATCCACTGATATGAAATACGGTCTCAAGCTTCTCAATCAATCTGACCAAACCAACGGCTCCCTCTGTTCCTCCAAATCCTCCAACCATGATTTTTCGGAACTCAACATAAGTACAACCTCGGCTGTTGGTTACTGGTCTAGATGTTCCGGTTTTGGTGGTCGAATTAGTCACAGCTGCGAGAGCGGCTGCCACACGGTCAGCAACAAGTTGATCCAGTGTTGCTTGATTCATCGCTGGGGTAGCAGTTGCGGCCCTAGTTGGTGCCTCTTCCTCTGCTGTCTGAATTGGTGTATTAGCAGGTCGTCCTCGTGTGACTCTGGTCGGGGCAGCAGGTTCAGCAGTCCTTCCCCTCACTGACCTTGTCTGAATGGGTGTGTTAGCGGGTTGTCCTTGTGTGACTCCAGTTGACTTTCGTTTTGGTGCCATTTATCTGCATCATAAAAGATGGCGATAAATGAGATCTTTGGTTATGGGAAAATAAGTTATACGTATAAGTGGATAGCGAAAACAAAATAAAAGAATAAAGTCAACCACAGAGGAACAACGAAAGAAGGAAAGAAAAAAAAAATATAAATCGGATAGGAAGACTAAGCTTGTTATATATATCGAAAGATGAAGGTTCACAAAATTACAAGCTCGTCAATAGATAGTTCTAAGACACTACGGAGATACTATTAGTCCTAGGAATACATCATCACTACTATTAGTCCTAGGAATACATCATCACTACTACGAATCTAGGAATACATCATCACTACTACAAATCTAGGAATACATCATCACTACTACTACACTAAGATCGATCACTAGCAATGCGTAGTTCCTCAAATGCTCGGATCAATCCTCTAATGGTGGTCTCTAGTTGGGCTACACGGCCTCTAAGCTGTTGGTTCTCCCTCGTCACTGAACCAATGATAATCTCAGCGGTCACAATCCTCTGCCACTGGGTACGATCGACTCCTCTAGCTCGTCGCAACATACCCTGAATCCTCTGCTGGCCTCTACCTAAACCAATGGCCCTAAAGTCCAAACCTCTAAGCTCCCTACCATGTAATCTCTCTAAAGCATCCAATCTAGCCCTCAATCCAATCATCACTCTACGGTCAGAATACAACTCTTCAAACAAAACACAAGCTGCCTGATCAATACTCCCAATCCGCCTCTCCACAGTCTGAATACGCTCAGACTGCTCCAATCTCCCAAGCCGATCAGAATGAACATCAAGTAAGCTCGCCTGGTTCGTCAACTGAATCCAGATCCGATCCATCTCGGTAATCTCAGGCTCTGTAAGTGGGGAACCTACTGGTGAAGGGAGTGGAGTAGGCATCGGAGATGGTGGTATAAAAGAAGGAGATGACGGTGTGTACTCTGGGCTAGCTGCACGTACACCCGTGCTAACATCACAAGCAATGTCCAACCACTGACTATCATCCAAACCCTGAATCTCAGCGTCTCTGGAGCTCTGTCCAATCTCCAACATACCCTGAAACTGTGCATCTTCGAGCTCTGTCCAACCTCAAACAATCCCTGAACATCCTCCATAATGCCCTTGCCATCCCTCGGCATCATAACCTGATCTATGTGCATAGGAGTATCCCATATCCCTATCATCCTCTAAACCCATAGAAGTATGCTCAGCAGGTGCAGTCACAGCAGGAGTAGGCTCATCCTGAACCTGCTCTGGATCCTCCACTGGATCCTCGTCCTCATCAGAATAAGTCTCCACTGATCTCCTACGTCTCTGACTAGGTGGGGAATCATCTGGAGATAGCATAGGTGACTGAGGTGGTGAATCAGCAGGAGTACCCATATAACCATAACGGGTCCTACTACAAGATGAAGTCAACACAGATGATAACTGAATGCGACGTCCACGGACTCGCCTATATGATGCCCGACGTCTGACAGGTGGAGCATCGAGATCATGCTGAGTAACGGTGTACAACTGAGCTGGTGATGAACGGTGTGCTGTGGTAGATCTGTGTAAATACGGCGAGGTGGATACTGAAGTGATGTGTGCAGGCTGAACTGGAATAGATGGCTGAGCAGCAGCACGAATAACCTCCATCAGTGGGTTATCCATGAACGGAACTGTCTGCTGTGTCTGAGAAGTGAATCCAGTAGCATCTACCTCAGAGTGTTTGCCGAATGGGAGAGACATGGTCTGTGACAAATATAGTGCAACACGTATAAGTATATAGAAATTACTTATATCATATATGCTTAGTATATTATACTCAAATAGCATGCCAAAAACACTTAATCAAATAAAGCAAACAATGCTCAAATCAAATAAGCAACTAATGCTCAAATCAAATAAGCAACTAATGCTCAAATCATAGCAAGCTAAACTGGCAGGCATCCGGCGGTCATGATGGAAAGTTTTTCAAAATCGGTTATAGTTTAAGGGTTTTTATAAACCACGTTCTCTATAACCTAGGCTCTGAATACCAATCTGTAACACCCCCAAAATCACAATATTCGCGGAAGCATACACTTTGGGTGCTACGGAATGGATAATCATCACACAAGATATAGTGAACGGATTAAAATCCGTTTTAAAATATATTACATAAGTCAGGTCATGTAGCGATACATAAAAACCATTTCAGATGAAAATGAAGCCCATTTAAACAAAAGTTCTAGTTGTCAAAGTAAACGCATTAAAAACATTTCCATCATTTATTGTGACCGACGCCATGCACTGCTCTCGGCTAAACGCACCTCAGTTTCCTGAGAAAAACATGCTAAAAGTCAGCTAATGCTGGTGAGTTCATAGGTTTAAGTAAATAGCACATATGGACCAATAGCAATATCATAAAAACAATTCAGCAGATACACACTATCCGTTATGCAAACACTAAGCCTCATCCTACCGAAACTAAGACAATGCAGCACGACTAGCGTTAGCAAAATAATAAAGGTTGCCCGCGAGTGTTAATCCCCAGACACTCGGTTAAAAACCCGACTTGGTATACGTTCGCCTTGGCTATGCCGAGCCAACCGAACGGGGACGTCACTCCCAATAGATCTATTTATAACTAACGGCTTCCTAACAGGATTTAACGGCAGATGATAGTGGGCACAAAATGGGATTCAGCAAACTTAGGTTTCTGCATACTAGTGTGATCTTAAAAGCAATTTCATTTCTGGTCCATGAAAACAATTTTGCATGTTTCTCACCCCAAGCTTATAAATCAAAAATCGTATAAAATGTGGGGCTATAAACTCACCTTTCAAATACAGCAATTCAGCAATCAATCAAAATAATGCAACCGCGCCGATCAGCACCCTAAATTAGTACGATAAGTCTTAGCAAAACGTTCGTGTCTCAAGTGTCTTTATTTTATTTGAAAAGTTTTACGTTTGACCTGTGCTCGTGTATTTCTTGCTTGCTGTGTGGTAAAGTATATTTCGAAACGATTTATTTTTATAACTCTTTGGGGGTAGCTCATGGTGAAAGTGCATGGTGGGAATACGTAACGGAACATCCGTGCTAGTATTCGCAACTTAACGTGCAACCGTTATATATATATATATATATATATATATATATATATATATATATATATATATATATATATATATATTTACTCATACTTTACATATATATATACATATATACTTTATAAATTTATTTCTCATATATTTAATTATGTAGATCAATTAAATACGTTTTGAAGATTGGTTAATAAAATATAGTCAGTGAAAATCATTATGTTTAGAAACGTCGTTTATTATTTTCATTATAAGAAAACAAGTTTTGTTAAGTAATTCCATAAAGTATTCTCAAGTTGTGGATTTTCTCAAAATACTCTAAGTATTGGATTTTTAGAAAATTTGGGCATGACCCATTCGTTTATACAACGTTTTCATTTATCTCACGTGTTGCAAACTTTACTCAAATACTTCGCTAATTAGTTATAATTGCAAAATACTCTTAGTGACATATGTCAAGTGTCGTGAATATATTCGTTAGTTATATTATTCGTTATTTTCACCTTTAAGTAGTAACATTTGGTCTTGACGTAAAGTCAATATTTTGTCAAAAAGTCAACAATAGTCAATCTAAATGTCAATTTAGTAAAAATGTCAATTTTTACCCTTTTGGAGACTAAACGTCTCAAAACAAGTCCAAAAATAGTTATCGTTATATTTATCGCGTCGTTAAACATTATTAACTACGGCGAGTCGGAAAATATTCCAAAAATCAAACTTATCATTTTTATTTGTAAATTGGGCCGAAACTTCTCAAATAAGCCCATTTACCATTTTTGACCCAAAACACATTTTTAGTTATAACGTATATATCGACACGTTACTAAAAATCATTTTACGCGTTCAATACGTCCGTTTGGTCAAAAAGTCAAACTTTCAAAAATACACAAGGGCTTCGGCCCAACAGTAACTAAGTGGGCTTTTTGGCCCAAAAATTCATTTGGTCCAATTTGTTATTATTTGTTACTTATTAGTGCTTATTAGTTACTAAATATACTTTTTACTTATCAATAAGCTCTTATAATTAAGCTACTTGGTCAAAGAGTCAAACTTGACTATATTACTGTTCATTCGACCCATTTTATGTATCTCAACTTATTTTCACCTTTTTACTAGTTATTTTTAGTAGCTTATAGCTTATTAAATAAGCTAATCCAAATAAGCACTTTACTTTATTTCTCCACCATTTCACCACTTGAGCCAAAATTTTATGTTTTTCAAAACCCCAATAATCTCATATTTTATTTATAGGCCGATCCATATATAAGCTCAAAAATTCAATATAGTGCTTGATTTAGTGTAAAAATCATAACTAATGTTTGTATTATCAAATAAGCACTATATGCAACAATATTTACCACACAAGCAAGAAATATAATAACTAACTCATAAACTAAAAAAAAAGTCGAGACTATATCATATAGATCAAACCCTAGCTTAAATCATATTATCAAAACATACACATTTAACACTTTTAAACATCACTATACACCAAATGAACAAGAGATTAACAAATTTAGAAAAGTTTTATAAATCCTTACAATGGTTGTGAAGTTAACGTGTGATATGTAGCCATGAACACCCAAAACCTTGCTAGTTTTACCCAAATCAAGCTTCCAAATTACCCAAAATCCTTTGCAAACACTTATGATCTTGAATCATTGAAGTGAAAAATTTATAAAATGATTGTATGTGTGTGAGAAGTGGCGTAGAAATGAGGCTTGAAAAAGGAAGATCAAGTTTATTTTGGGAAGTATTAAAAGATAAGATGTGAGAAATCTAAAAAGTATACTACCATTAGTAGTAAGTTTAAGATTACATTTAAGATAAGGTGTAAAAATTATCCCATGTGAGTTTGTGAATTTACATGGCGGTTAGGCCTATTAGAGGTGAGGGCAAAAAAAAAATAGTTTTGATCCCGCTTTAGTGTATTGTGTGTCGGTTTGAGTTAAAAAGTTACCGTAAAGTCCCGGTTTGACGTTTTTGGACCCGATAACGTAAAATAAAGTTTTTAACCATGTTTTCGTCAGAAATATAATAAAATTTCATTACTGACTCAAAAACATATTTATTTGACCTTTACCATATGTACTGTGCTGTCGGTACGCGCGTGCGGTTGTTTTTTCAGAAAATGCGAGAAATATCTCAGTTAATTATAATACTTGTCAGTAACTATCAGAAATGTAATAATTTAACTTTACTAACAAAAATAAATTTTTTTGCAGTGTCTGTAAGGTACAGTATGCTGGGACAGCTCCCGAAAATGCTCAAAAATACTCAGAAACATGCAAATGCGCATAGAAATGCTTAGCTTAAAAATAATTAATACTCATATAATATTAATTAACAACGTGAAAATTACCATTTGTCACACCTGTGGGTCACAAAGACTAAGGTCTCACCACTGTGGTTCGACCCAAGGGTTATACATGACTCAAAAAGACTTAAACAGGTTCTACGAAAAATCCTTAAGCCAAGATCCTAAAGACTTCCAACCATACAACAGCAATTCGAATTTGAGCATAAATCGGACAAACATAAAATAGCCATAGAACACTTCCAATTTACGAGCCAATGCTTAGGTTTTGTTTAAGGTTTGTAAGCAACAATAACAACAACAACAACATAACATCTTGACAGGTTTTCAATTCGACAACTAAAACCACAAACACACCGCGAGTTCATGATAACAACGAATCAATATCATATTCAAATAACAATGAATTAAATGAAAGTGTTTATAACGAAAAGAGGTTTTATACCCTTACAACAACGACAGATACAAGAAGGCAAATCAAGAACTTAGAACCCGAACACAAATCGAACATATCAAAATCCAAATCAAGCAATCCAATCCGAACCCCAGTCAATCCACACCTCCAAATGCAATTAGTCCTCCTTTCGAACCCTTGAATCTCGATAAGACTTTGAGTGAGTGAGTTAGATTGTGTGGATCAACTGGACTTCGATTAGCCATTAAAAAGATGCATCTATGGAAAGCATTCGGCATCCTTTCGAATCTGGGGGTTGAGGAGCTTCCGTTTGAAGCCTAAATCACTTTCCATCCGCGTCATCTTATCCCTCTTCTGCCATTGACTCTTTTCGTAATAGGTATGTGAGAGTGACGGCAAGTTTTGGGAGGGGAGAAAGTACATAAGTCCATGGATGACGATGGTGATGGTTCGATTTCTTTCTGGGAAGATGGGGTTGAATGCCAAGGAGAGGAAAACGATAAAATATGTGGGGATATGTGTGAGAGGGGGCGGCAGTATAGAGAAAAAAGAAAGGATAAGAAAATATTATAGGGTTTGTATTATTATAATTAAGTGAAATGTGTGTACCCCCTGTCCCGCTGAGCTGGGGTGAAATCGTGTTTCCCCGGTTTGATATAAACGTGGAAAATAAAATTTCGGAGACGGTTTTTTTTATAAAACTGACATAAAAGTAAAATTTACTGACTCTAAAATAAATCCTTAGATTTAAACCGTTACTAGTGAGGTGTCGGTACGCGTGTGGTATCGCTTTTCAGGAAAAGTGAGATAACCTCTCACTTTCATTATGTTATAGTCTGTAAATGTGAGAAAATGGAAAATTCACTGTTTCTGGTGAGATTAAATAGTTTTGGTGAGTTACTGTGTGTTACAGCGTGCGAGTTTGCTTCCCGTAAAAGTTATGTAATCACAAAAATGCTCAGTTTAATAGTTAAGTAATAATAAATTGACATTTATTATTAAAATATTAGTGGAAAAATTACCGTTTGTCATAGTATTTAGGGACAATAACAACATTAAACAGAGTGAGAGAGTTACTATGTTTTAGATCACCAATTTTAACAATCTATACTTTGGTGCCATTAGGGTGACCAACAGTTAGGAAAATACTAGACACATCAACGACATTGATTAAAAATTTAACAGAGGCAGTCATGTGTTGATTTGCACCAGAGTCAACAACCCAACCAATGCTTATGTTACCAAATATAAAGTTGGATTTACCATTAAAGGATTTTTCAAAGTTCATATTGAATTTGACACTTCCATTAAAAAAAAAGTACCTTCTATATTGGCAATAGAGTTGGAAACAGATTGGTCATCAATAAGACTTAGAAGCTTGAGCATCTGTTTATTAGAGAAAGACACGGTAGGGGCAGTTCTAGGATTTGGATAAGTGAATTATTGACATTATATTTATTTGCATTTTGATTTCTAGGTTTTTAATAATTAGCAGGATATCCAGTGAGATTAAAGCACCTTTCAATAGTGTGGCCAACTTTATTACAATTAGTGCACTTCAGGTTTGGGTTACGTCCTCTTTTAACAACTTTTTTTTTTCCATTCATTCTTTTAACATAATTTTTATTATCAAAGCCTTTAGCAACAAATGTAGTTGCAGAGGGTGATTTTGATGCACTGCCCATAAAAGTCACATTCCTATGGGATTCCTCTCCTGACACAACTACAAAAGTAGTTTTCACAAGAGGAAGAGGATCCTTGGTGAGAATGTTATTCCTAATGGGCTAATAGACATCATCTAAACCCATAAGAAACTGCATAAGTTTGATTTGATTAGCATGATTTTCATAATATTTGGCAGCTTCACAAGTACAAGGAGGAGGACTAATCATGGCATCAAACTGTGTCCATAGAGTATTGAGGTTATGCTAAAGAGGACCCATGTCAATGGAAAGTTTGCAATAAATCTGACCAGCAAATAATACAACACTAACAGAGTTTAGAATCCAAGTAACAACCATAGACTTGCATAAATCCCATTGATTAGCAAGAACATGATCATCAGACTTTCTCTTACAAGTTTCATCAATAAAGCTTAATTTGATTTTATTACTTAGGGCAAATTTCATAGCACAGCTCCAAATGTCATAGTTATTAGTTCAAGTCAACTTGAAATTAATTAAAGGGTTGGATTGGATGCAAATACGAAAGGCACCAAATTTAAGATCGGACAGGTTACTTTCATTTGAATTATCAGACTTATTAAAATAGTATCATCAACATCATCAGCAGACATGATTAAAGATGAACAACAGATAAATAATCAACACATATAATAAATAACATATGTAATTACTCAGATAATCCAAATAGAAGACAAAAAACAGTTAATCAAAAATGAACACAGAGATCGTTGATTATATCCTAGGTTACCAATCCAGGATACAAAAAAGCAAGGTGGGAAGAGAAAACTAAGAGACTACGCAGAGAGCACAACAGAAGAAACAGGGCATAATCGAAACCTTCACTTATGGTTTCGATTAGACCAGATCGACAATACCAATCAGCAATACCAACTAGCAATACCCAAATCAGCAATACCAACCAGCACTACCCAAACTGGAATCAATGATACCACACACCGAAACCCTAATTTTGAGAAATTAGGGTTTTTTTCACAATAGATACAATAACCCACTTCCACATATCACCACTAAGACCCACAGACTAAAATGATTACCAGAACCCTTAAATCGAAAAGCCCCAATTCGTAGAAATTAGGGTTCCACGAAAAAGGAGCAAATCGAGAGCCTTTAGCTCTGATACCATGTGAGATGATATCAAATAAGTGTATAAAATAAAAAAAGGGACAATAATCGGCTAGATTAACAACCCGAACGTTTATGTATTGATAATAAGGTTGAGTATACAATGATTGTATTGTGAGATAGTAAACTCACTACAAATGATTATTAAGCTTGATCAACCGATCAAGAAATGGTGGAACAGAGGTTTTAAGGGTGACGAGGGAATTAGTTTTTATGGGATGAAAAAGATGACGTGTTAACACTAAATGGGGACGACACATATATAAGGCAAAAAAGAAAAGCCCAGCCCTCCAAGATTATTTTTTTATTTTTATTTTTTTGGTAACCATGATTTCTAACCATTTGGCCGACTAATTCAAGGGGTTTGAATCCACCACCACACATACTCAAACCAGGTAAAGCCCTCCCTTTCCATGAGGTTTCTTCACACATTAACCACAAAACTTCAAAAGTGCAGCAACCATCTTCAAGAAAAGAAGAATGACAAAGAAGCTTCTGGTGACAATAGAGTTTTTAGATTTTAATTTTGGATGATTTCAATAAGTTTGCTACTACTACAGTACTACATGATGTGTACGTGCAAAAATATACGTTTGTTTATAAGCATAGTTCTTTTCTTTCCTAAAATTCTTTCATTTTAACAAATAATGATAACGAGATACACAAACACAATGAACTTAGTTATAGATTTATATAATAAGAGCATTTGATCTTATTGAGGTATATTTTCAAATAACTGGCCGAACTTATATAACTTAGACTTTTTGACAAATTAATATTTGTTCATAAAAGTATAAGTGATCAAATTTGAATTCTGGAAAATAAATATCACTGTTAGTTGATCGATAACAAAGAGAAAAACGAGGTTGCTTGTGTTGTACCCCATGATCGATGGCGCAATATTTCATATGGCCGTTATGTAAATGGATATTGACTGGGGTGATGATAGTCAGATGTTCGGTTCCTAATAATTAAGCTAGGACCAATAAGAGGATGTTGAATCTCTTAACCAGGATAATGTTTACAACATTCGGAACCTAAGCCCATTTCTCAAATAAAAGGAAGATGTGATGGAGGGTTTGTGTATGTGTGTAAGAAAATGAAGGTAGCCTCCCTTCCTTACGTAATGAATGAGTAATTCTCTCTACCATCGAGTATGTACTAGCAGAGAACCCGCTCGATGCGATAGTAACAAAAAGAGATAATTGATTGGTGACAGTGGCTAGTAGTTGGAAGCACGCAGGCGTGGTGCAACTTATAATTGAATAATAGATTCGTAAACATATGTTTAAACAACACAAAAATCACAATGAATGTTGTAGATCTCAGATTCATAAAAATGTTCATCAGATAAACATCTGTATAAGCTACATTTGACATATATTATAATTTTTTAAAACTTTGTTACTATGTAGTTGGTTTCCTTCTTTAGACGAAAGAGTCTTTATATACAGGTAGGTGAATTTTTGCTAACGATTAATCAACTTTTTAAAAGATAAATAAATAACTTCCATACTGGAATTCTTATCCTAATATGAACTCGCAAATATAGGGGATTCTAGTACGCACCCACTCAATTTAAAACTTTTAAGATCAGATGCATCCGCCCTTCATATGTAGTACATACAGATAGTAAGAAATTTGGGTAACATACGAGAGGATGGGGCAGATGAGCTTTCCCATTGGTAAGAAACACTGGAATGTACGTGTCCAGGTCCAAATGGTTAATGTGTATGATTAGTAAGTTTGATTGAGTTTGTGTGATTTAATGTGATGGCCCATACGCCATTTGGATTGAGATAAGATGCTTGAAAAAGAGAACAATTAAACCATGTTTAAACAAGCGATTAAAAAAATATCTAATTCGATCATGTGATCTGTTTGAGGTGAAACTTAATCTCTATGAGTGATCGATGTACTGGTATGAGATTATATCGTAATCTCGTCACCTGACATGTCTTTCCTAGATGGGTTTAAATCAAATCACATATCACTAGCTTCTTTTGTTTAGAAAAAATTAGCATTTTCAAACTCTTTATATTTAGTTTTTATTACAATTTATAAAATTCCTAGTTTCTCTGGTTTCAAATATACACCTCCAATACGTGTATTTGTACTTAAAAATACTCTCTCCGTCTCAAAAAATAATGATTGTGTCTTGACAAAAAAACACACAATTTAAGAATAATTATTATTGTTTTATCTCTTACTTTTTGCGAAATGACAATTTTACATTTAATTAATTAATTAATATCTTTTTTAAAATGTGTAATACCAATTTCCCTCCGTCCCATATTAAGTGTCCATAATGGAATCTTGGGATGTCCCAAATTAAGTGTCCAGGGAATATTTTCAACCAATGAGAAGAGACTTTAGTGGGTAATAGTGATATTTGATTGGTGGAGAGTGTAGTTGGCCCACTTTCCTAAAACTTTGTGCATTTGGAAAGTGGACACTTAATATGGGACGGAGGGTTTTTAAAATGTGTAATAACAATTTCACTTAAGGTAATATATAGTAAACTTTCTTATCTATATTTAGTAATGGACAATTAAATTAGGACATTCAAAAAAAAACATAGATTATTAATTTGAAACCGATGGAGTAATAAAATACGATTAAAGAGCACATATTTACTTGCATAGAATAGCTAGATTGATTAATTATGTGACAGACTAAGAAACAGTAGTGTATGTCAATTATTGTCGATATAACATGACATATGATCATCATCAAGTTGACTCCATTATGGATAAAAATTATGTTAAATTGGTCGAACATAAAGTTCGATCCCTTTTAGTAAGCGAAATGGTATTCTAAGTTTTCCTATATATAGATGCCTTTCCCATCATTTGAGTCACTAACGAGGTTGGTAGCCCGCGCTTCGCGGGGGGTCATTTTGTGTCGGGTTGTTTTGCGCGTATAAAGTTATCGAAACATTGTATGAAAAAATTATATTTAACTCATATCTGTAATACATGTGAGTCTACTATTTACATATTGGAATCATGGCAAAAGTTCAATATAGATCTCATATTTGTCATATATCTAATGAACCAATCCTGGCCACTCATTTTTTTGATCAAAACAAAAAATATAAACTTTCACAATTTTTTTTAAATTAAATATCTCGCAAACTGTTAATCGTTACGCTAAAAAATTATACCATCGCGACGAGAATTAAATTATCTTTCTATAGATATGCAATTATATATACTTTCGACGAACTTTAAAAAAAAGAAAAAAGAATCCGCCAAGAAATCACACGTGATTTGTAAAAATCACATGTGGATGTGATTTTTACAAATCACATGTGATTTTTACAAATCATATGTGATTTTTCGGGGCGGAAATTTTGAAAAAAAAATTCTTTAAAAATATAGAGAAATGCATATCTATAGATAGATAATTTAATTCTCGTCGCGATGGTGTATTTTTTGTAGCTTGAAGATTTACCGTTTGCAAGATATATTGTTTTTTTTAAAAAAAGGTGAAAAATGGGTTTTATTAATTTAGATGAAAAATGGATGGCTAAGGTTGATTATTTGGATATATGACAAATATCAGATCTATATTGATCTCAACTCTTGGAATCATAAGTAAAGATTTTATGATACATTGGTGAACAAACAAAGTGACAACCTATCTACGACTACAGTCTTCTGAGATTTTGAGAATTGGCGCGTCTGACTTCGTAGTGGGATGTCTGCATTTATCTTGGCATTCTAATCTTTTGTCCCCTGACCATGGATTTGTTTCATACCTCATGAATGCAGCAAGATTTGTCCCAAAAACCTAGACAACAAATACCAAATGATTATAATAAGTACAAGAAAAAATGATGCAACATAAAAATATGCAAAGGGATTGGCTAAGTGTTGTAAGAGTACCTGGTATGCTCTTTCACATGGCTGCAACGCTAAGTGATATGTCATTGCCTGGCCAAGATATAGTTCAGAATCATCGTAGCCATTTTAGAAACTGGGAAAACATATAGAAACTGGGAAAACATATTGACAACAGCCTTACAAAAAATAAAATCACACAACTGCAAACAGAATTCATATAACTATGCATCGTCAACACAAACGGGGCTCAGATCTTCCATGGCTGCAACGCTAAGTGATATGTCGTTGCCTCGCCAAGATATAGTTCAGAATCATCATAGCCATTTTAGAAACTGGATAGAAACTGGGAAAACATATTGACAGCAGCCTTACCAAAAATAAAATCAGACAACTACAAACAGAGTTCACATAACTGTGCATCGTCAACACAAATGGGGCTCAGATCTGCCATAAGTGATATGTCATTGCCTCACCAAGATATAGTGCAGAATTTTCATAGCCATTTTAGAAACTCGATAGAAAGTGGATAAACATATTGATAGCAGCCTTAGACAAAATAAAATCACACAACTCTTATCTGAGCATACAGAAACCGAAACCCTGAATTTATATATGTTAAGGTAGGAAAAGGTTTGAGAAATAACATGAGCGACTATACAACCTTCATTTTAATAATAGTTGGATAAGGGACGGCAACAAATTAGTAGCAGTCAAACACCGACACCTTCCAAAGGCTTTTTGGACAAAAGGTGTTTCATATCAACCCAAAATATTTTCAACTTTTCCAAAAATATACCCGCGTTGACCTATTACCCAATTGGTCCCCATAACATCACGTAAATCTATAAGAACGCAAAGCAGAAGACATCTTTGGATTTTTTATAATTGTATCAGGATACAATAACCTGATAAAGTAGTTTTCACCTTTCATACCATCAATTTTTTGTGATGAGCTTTAAAAATTGTAGTTCTTAATTTATGATTAAAATGTCAGCCAAGGTTTTACGACGACTTTTCTAATATCTTTGATAGATGACATCACACAAATTATAATACATAAAAACATCTGCCTAACGCCTAGACCGTAATTTTCGCCATAGATGAAGAGACTACGCACCACCATAACCAATACTAACTCTGCACTAAATGCAACTCATGGCTGCGAACCTAAGCATTTGCCCCGCCATGGCTACGAGCCTAGGTAGCTCGCCTCGCCATGATATAAGTAATCTCATTTTCACTCGACAAACAGCCAAACACCCTTAAAGACAATGATCAGGTAGCACACAGAAGCAAAATTTTGTTTCACTAGTGTTATCATTATGTGACAAACGGTAATATTCCCACTAATATTTTAATAATAAATGTTAATTTAATATTACCTAACTGTTAAATTAAGCATTCATAAGCTTGCATAACTATTTCGGGAAGCAAACTCGCACACCGTAGCATACATGTAACTCGCAAAACTATCAGAAAAAGTAAATTTTCCACTTTCTGACATTTACAGACTCCAACGTAATAAAAACGAAAGATTATCTCGCTTTTCCTGAAAAACGATACCACATGTAATAAAAACGAGAGATTATAATTTATTTTCGGAGTCGATAAATTTTGCTTTTAAACCAATTTTATATATACGTCTCCAAAATTATATTTTCCACGTTTATACCAAACCAGGAGACCGCGATTACACCTCAGCTCAACGGAACACGGAGTGCATAAGTTACACCCTAATATAATAAAACAACCTAACCCTTATCCCTTTTCCCTGGTATACCCGCCCACATACACATCTATACTTCTCTTTAAACGTTTTCTTCCTGGATCTTTCACCAACACAACCCAGACCATCATCTATCACCATCACTATGAAGCTATACACTTTTCTATTCTCCCAAAGCCTTTAGTCGCTCTCACATACCCCTTCCCCAGGGTCAACGAGGTGGAAGAGATTAGATGACAAGGATTGAGAACGAGATTGGCTCCAATTGGATACTCCTCAACTTCCATGATCGAAAGTATGTCGAAGGCTTTCTCTATTATCCTCTTTTTATTGTTATTCGAATTCCAGTGAATCCACACACTCAAATCTCACTCACTATAGTCTTCACAAGATCTAGTATTCAAAGGGTTCTGATATGAAATCGAAGGTGTGTGGGTTTGCTTGGAATGGGATCCGGGTCTTGTTGTTAATCTCTAACAGTCGACTCTTGTGTTGTAAGGATCTTGAAACCCTTGTTTTGATGTTTTCAGTTCGGTTGTGTATATGCTTCTGTGAATTATTGAAATCTTGAAAATGTTGATTTTTGTTAGTATTGAATCGATTAATTGTCTTTTATTATTCGATCGATTATAAGATCTTTGGTGATAGTTCCTTTGTGTTATTGTTATTGTGTGATACATTAAAAACTGAGAAACTAAAACTAAGATTGAAACTATGTTGGCTCGGATTTGGAAGTGTATGTCGTAGCTTATTGAACTCGGGTTTTGCTTATTTACTTTATAGTTGGGTTGATTGAATAAGCGGTCTAACCAATTGGTTATAAAGATGATACAACTTGGTGCGGCGTTAACTTTGGTCAAGATTTAAGATGTTAAAACCTTGATTGTGGTTTAAGTTTTGTGAGTCAACCACAGTGATGCGATTTGCTGATTCGAGTTGTACAACGAAAAATGCTTATTAGCTTATTTTTTGTGAATTATGGGATACTATTTTGTTGGTGTAGCCTTTAGTTGCGTTGGGACAAAACCCACTGTGGTTCGAACCACAGTGGTGACTCTTGATAAATATTTGTCAACAAATATGTGTTGGGGTGCGTACGACTTGGTCGTGTTTCGTTTGGTCTTTTTCGTGAGTCGAAACCACCGCAGTGGTAAGTAAAATTGTCGGTTAATTTGGCATAGGTTTCGATTAGTTTTATTTGGGCTTAATTGTTGGTCATGGGCTTAATTGATGATGGTTTTATCTTGTTGATGGCCACTGTTGTGAACCACAACCCCTTGTCAAACCCCTCAACTTCTAACTTCAAAATGTAGATGGGTTGGTCGTTTATTTGGTCAACAGGCTTTACTTGAAAAACATAGCCAATAGGCTAACTTTGGTCTTAAAAATATGCGACTTTAATTTATAGATGGATTGGTTGATGTGTCTTAGAAAAAGGAGTTCAAGTTGCGTTCGTCTCCCTTACATCTGTAGTTGAAACGCTCAGACAAAAAGGGGTGAGTCCTTGTCTAAAAACTGTGTCAAAGGGATGGGAATTGGTTCCCGATACCGTGGTCTTAATACACAAACAAGCAAACACTTGGTTTTTTAATTTTCTCTTCCTGTATCAAACGCCACCAACTGTCATAAGATTTTAAATGCTAAAACTATGTTGGCTGTTCTGGCCTTGTTTTCTTTAAGTCAAAAAGAGAGTTTATGTTTAGCGCTAAATCCATGTGAGATTATTCTGGTATTTTGGTTTCCTTCACAGTTGGGCCAACGCCCCTTTTATGAGTTCCAGGAGTCCAATTGCGGGTTCACGTTGGGCCACAACCCGCACCATCTAAAACAGTCATAAGGTGTGTTTGTTGTTTCACTTTGGGCCACAACCCACTACATTTAAACAAGCGTTTAGGGTGTGGATATTGTAAGCTTTTGCGTATTTCTAATAAACTTGTTTGGTATTTCGTACGTGTACTTCATATTCGATCTATCCCGCAACACAATTACGACTCGTTCTACTTTTATCGAAAACATGTTTCACATCACGTTTTATATCAAGCTTATAAAAACGTGCCTTATAACTAAAAACTAAATATGTATTCGACACATGTTCCAAAACTATAAAGACTAAACTTGTAAATATTTAATACACTTATATCACCTATCTAATTTGTAAATACAGAAATGGTATTTTATAAAAACCAACTTAAGTTTTATAAACTTATAAAACGACTACTACTAAAGGAAACACTTTTGTAACTTATAATTATCACGTGGAACACAAGCATGAATACTCGAGTCATGCCCATTTTCCCCAAGGAAAGTAAACATATATTTAACTTACATCTATTTTTCTTTTATAAACATCAATTATAAAGTTTGATCACGATAAAGTTGACACTAAACTATTTTTAGTTATTGTATGACTATGATAAATGTAGTTACATACACACTTAGCATCATAAATTCTTTTAACCATAAGGTTTTTTTAACCCGTCAACGCCTAATACGTAATCGTTACTACTTTCCGTACATCGTCTTTCGGTCATTGTCAACCCAAGGTTTATTCGTCTTCGATACTTCTATTATGGTATACTTATGTGTTTATACAATTCCAAGAGCCAATACTCGCAAACACTTAGAAAACCATTTTTCAAACTTAAATGCTACCACACAAGCAACAATAATGGAACACTTTAAAACTTTTGATTTAATTAAATTTCGTTAAACTTAGTCTGTGAACTAAAACAATCCATACTAATCTAGGTCGCGTGTTGGTGTCGAACACTATCTGAATTATTGCACTATCTGACTGCTATTTGCTGAAGTGAGTTTATAGCCCCACTCTATTTATACTTGTTTCACAATTGGGATGAGAAACATGCAAAAACTCTTTTATGGACCAAAGCGGTTATTTATGCTATTACGTAGTTTAGCCTAGGCCCTATTATGTCCCATTATGCCCAACTCATGAACCATCAATTCCTGCTGGGAAGCACGAATGTTATAAATAGATCCATTGATGGTAACACCCCCATTCGGATTGACCGGATAGGCAAACGAACGTATACCATGTCGAAACACAAGTGTCTGGGATAAACACTTGTCGGGCCCCTATATATATTTACATGCCATTTGAGCATGCACACTATTATAGCTTCGGTTGCATGGACTTAGCGCTAGCGTAATAGACTATTTTTATATGACATTATATGCGTTGTAATGTTCATATACCAAACTCATGGTCAAAACTATCGATTTTACTGCTTATTTATAAACCTATGAACTCACCAGCTTTTTGCTGACTTTTAGCATGTTTTTCTCAGGTGTTTATGCAACTTATTATTGGCAAGGCATGGCAAGGCGATGGTCATAAACTATTCATCGAAGTGTTTTCGCACATTTTTATGATTTGTTTTTTTGGGACCATTAGACTTTTGGGTTTATCTGTTAAATTTAAAACTCTGATGTAAACTTGATTTAATTCAACTGAATGTATTTTAATAGAGTATGTATTCCGTTCTTTATTACCTTGTGTTATGATTTCCATTTCAGTAGCACTCATGACCCGAATGCTTTCGCAATACCTGATTTTGGGGGTGTTACAGATTGGCATCAGAGCCTGGGTTATAGAGAACTAGGTACATATAAACCCTAAACTATAACTGCTTTTGACAAAAACAAGTCCCTATGACCGCCACTTGCCTGCCTGCCTTGCTTGCGAAGTTACTTGCTGTTTACTTGTTTTATCTACGCATTACACTTTTGCTGATTTACTTTACCATACATATACTAAGAGTATTTTCTATATACTTACACACATATACTATTTTTGTCACAGACTATGCCTTCCTTCGACATCACTGAGGACATCTTGCGCACTCACACTTCAACATCCCCTCAGACCACATCGGGCTCAAATGATCCCTACATACAGGTGCTTCAGGCTTATCATGCACCAGACCATGACACCATTGAGCCTACACCACCATCACCACCACATACTCATACCACACCAGTCACTCGGGTTGCTCCTACTATTCCTCGCCATGCTATACGCATAACCATACGCCCACCTACCAGACCATCATCCCACACTGCGGAGGGTATCCAGAGCCCTGCTCAGACTCTTCTGTTATCTCCACCTCGTCGTAGGTCCCTATGCACCTACATGGGCACCCCTACTACCCCAGTATCGCCACCACCCATCTTATCACCACGTTCACCTACCCACTCACCTCTACGCCAGAGGCTCAGGAGGGCCAATGACTCTTACTCAACAGAGGTTCCAGAGGAGGAGGATGAGCAGACTGAGCAGGTAGTTGCTGGGCAGAAATTAGCTAAGAGTACTCCTACTGAGGGTACAGGGATTGATATTGATTTAGGTTTGGGTATGGAGTAGAGGGCAGTTGTGCCCCAGGTTAGCATAATACTAGAGGATGTACCTAGTACTTTTGAGGTCGGAAAGAGCTCGAGGAGAGCTCAGGATGAGACAGAGGATGGGGCGGGATGGAAGGAGATACCGTGTATGATCAGTCACACTACTGCTATTGGAAGTCCAGATTATGTGCTTTCCTCACAATCTTTTGCGCCTCCAGATTCTCCACTCTCAATGGCATCACCAGCTGCTACAGAGACCGATGTTATCTCACAGATTTAGACTCAGCTAGATTTACAGACTAACATACTAGGTCTCCACTCTGACCAGCTTGACGAGTTACAGTGATGCGCGTGATGTGTCGTTGCGGTTTAGCAGTTTTAATGCCTACTCAAGTTTTAAATTTATATTTAGCCGACTTATCAATAACACACACACTTAACGAGCAGTGTACCCGGTCAGTATGAATATAATGGTAAGTAGAGTGTCGATCACTAAGAGTGGAACGTATTATCTCGTTAATCTAATCAGTATTTTAATATCCTAACGCAAGGGGGTTTCAGCCTGAGAGACTGGCACAGTTTTGTTTGCAATTAAATAATAAAATAAACAAATAGGCACGAATCAGCAAGTAGCACACACGTACACAGATAGATACTAGAGACAATAAGAGGGCTGTCCTTATGATTAAGTAGTTTGTCACTTGTTTTATTGATAGCTTTATATGAAGTGTATGTAATTAACCCTTTCTCGTTGGTCCTATTCTTATCGGCGAGTAAACCCTTAATGACGACTTATGTCTAAAAGTTATTCCTAAGTGATCAATTTAGAAACAACCGTGGGAGCCACACCTTGTCCCGCAGTCGGGTGCCCGCAAGCCACTAATAAACACAGAGGTGGTCAATGCACTAATAAGTAGTAACCAAAGACATCAACATATAAACTTTAATTGATGGGAAAGCAAGTATTAAAGGGAGTGCAATCTTTCCGTTGTCACATTACACAAGCCACCAATCCTGATGAATTAAAGTTTGCTAAAACAATAAAACAAAACTACTTAATGAATTAAATACATGCAGCACCTTCTTACAGCTCTTGTATCTTCGATTTGGGTGTGTCTTGTGCTGCCTTCTTGACTGAATTCGTCCTTCTCTTCTGTTCGGTCTTTAGGTTTTCGAACTTCCGAATCTCCAATCTCTTTAATGCGTCTGGTCTACGGGGTATTTATAGTTTGTGTCTGAGGGAAGATGCGGCGCATCTACTTAAGTAGATGCGGCGTATGTACTTAACTTCGCGTGGGGTCCAAGATTATAATATTCAGGAATATTCGTACACCGCCAGAAGATGCGGCGTAACTCTTTATTAGATGCGGCGCATGTCCGCTTGTATCTTGGATCGTATCTGGTGATATCTTGATAGAGATGCGGCGCATGTTGATAGTGAGATGCGGCGCATCTGGAGCAGATTAGTCTTGATCTTCTTCATTTCAGTAGACTCTTCACTTTATGCACGTTTTGCTCCATTATTAGTCCAAAATCGCCAAGTTTCACCAAATGCTTGTTTTTACCTGAGAATTACAAAAGTAAACGATTAAGTATCAATCCTCATACATAATATAGTAAAACAAGTCAAATTAATAGGATAAATGATAGTAATAAAATGTACTTATTTGAGTTCATCAAATATCCCCCCACTTGAACTTTACTTGTCCCCAAGTAAACCTTAGATTAAATCTCATGAAAATGTATCCTAAAAGATGTTAGGATTTATTTTTATATTTAAGCATGTATTCGTTTATTTCATAATCACACAACTAAACACTTAACGAATTAGAAGTAAAATAAAATAAGTCGATAAAAGCAAATCTAATCGTTTAACTGTCCAGTCGCGACGAATATTCTATCATAAGCTTGGCAAGTATACACATCTCCACCACTAAAGCTAAGGAATAACAAGTCTAAAGCGGTAAAAAGGGTTTTTAGGCTTAAGGGTTAATTATTCTTATTTCACTATCGATCTCAAATTCCAGAAAAGGCGACAAAATCACAAATACATGATCGAATCCACGAACACGATACTTGCAATTGCTCAAATCCTTAACTCGAATAGGCTAAAGATAGGTCCAAACTTCACCAATAATAATATATCAAAAAGGGCGACAAAATCATAAATACATAGCCGAATCCACGACTACGATACTTAAGATTGCTCAAATCCCTAATCTCAATAAATCAAAGGTTTGGTTGGATAAAGAATAATAAAGGGTATGGATAATTTTTGGGATATAAATTGGTGTAAAATAAAAAAAATAAACAAAACAAATAAATTAAAATCCTAAGTGTGGTTAATCACTATCCCAACCATCCCATGAATAAGACTCATATCATTGAATAACTCACGCTTTAACACTTGAAACACACGCTTTAGGTAGACACGAATTATACTCAACAAAATCTTAATCAAAGAATAATCCTTAATTGGCATTCCCATAACTGCCAATTCCCATTCAATCCATAGATATAATACAACAAATAGTGGTGATATCGACCACTTACATAACTTTACATCGTTGGCTTAAAATAAACATCCAACTCTTTTTTCTTTCTTTTTTTTTCTTTTCTTATTTTTTTTTTCGATTTTTTTTTTTTTTTTTTTTTTTTTTTTTTTTTTTAACATCAACATATACATAGATGTGTAAAATTTCACCACATCACTACAACTTTCTTTCCGGATAATTTTTATTCATACTTTTCATACTTTCAGAAATAACGCTAATAGTGAAAGTAGTAAACACACGAAAAATAAACTCAAAAATATACAATATTTACTTTCACTCCAATTGCATTGTGCAATTTCCCGACCTAACCATATATAATGAATTACGCACGCGAACACAGGTAATGTAAGGAAACACACCCTGCCTATAGCAATTAACCAACCACGGATTCTAATCTACAGGGTAGGCTAAGGTTTAAGGTGTAACGAAACATTTTAAACATAGGTGTAAGAAACGAAAGGAATGGCTCTGAGGTTTTTCTAGGGTATCTTACTCTTAAAATGAGAGTAACAAAAGGGTTTATACGGGGGTTAACTAACCAGTGTAGTTAGTTAATAACACATAACATATAAAGGCTATTTGGGTGTAATCCTAGAATTTTACCAATTTAGACAAGTCATTCCAATTAAATAAATAATACTCATTATGGTGGTCTCGAATAGTATACAAGCCAAGTTCTAAAGTTTACAAGTCACCGGCACACTCATAGATTTGTGAATTTTGGAAAAATCACAATTTTTGAAAATAACGTCTTGTGTGCAGTTATGCAACTTAGATCTTAAACAAAAACATGCTAAAAAAATTTTAAGTTTGATATATTAAGCACATTTTAAGCATAATTTTTGAAAAAGTTTAGGACAAGTAATTTGTTAAGTGTTCTAATTCTCCTATCCCCCCACTTAAGTTAAACAACGTCCTCGTTGTTTGTATAAAAGGTTAAAAACTGGAAATAAAAAGAATTAGAACGGAAAAACTCCCCTGAGATTTGCTCGGTATGATCCTCCATTAGTATATGAGCAAAAATCAACTTCTTGTGGATTAGAACGTTAAAGCTTCATACTTGATTTATCCACAGGGAATCCAGGAAACTATAATACCACCAACACTTTTAAAACACACCTAAGATAAGAAAGGTTCAACTTGCATAATACATTAGTAGTTAGGAAAAATAAAACTTAAAAATTAAAACTGAAAATCATCAGGTCAGTCGATGCGCCGTATCTTATTGAAGAAGATACGCCGTATCGAGCCTGGAATAAATACGGATCAGAATAAAGATGCGCCGCATCCTTAACCAGGGATGCGCCGCATTAAAATAAACTGATAAATAGTTTTAAAGTCGAAAAATAAAAAATGCAGAAAAATAAAATAAGATATGACCATTGCAGAGGATGCGTCGCATCTCAGGACTGAGATGCGCCGTATCTTCGTGCGGCCTGGACTGACTCGACACAGAAAACAGAATAATAAAAGATAAAATAAAATAAAAGGTAAGCATGGGTTGCCTCCCACGAAGCGCTTGTTTTTGTTCGAGTCACGAGCCTGACTCCACCCTTATTTATTGTGTAATAGGGTGTTGTTTCCCCCACTTTGGATCAAGTGCGGGTGATAATAGCAATAAACACAAAAAGAGTGTAAATTTGCTAGTAAAGATGGAAGAAATAAATAAAGATCATACCTTGGCAATATATGAACATCTTTCCTATTCTTACCCGGTTTGGTTGATAAATTTGACGACTTGCCCACTTCATCTGAAAGAGTAGTATGTTGAGCAAAAATGAGTCTCCTTTCTTCTTGGTTAGCCTCTTTGGTAGTAAGGCGTCCCTTGACTTTCGCAGAAGATGAGAAAGGGTCTTTGGCAAGTAAAAGTTCGAGTTCCTCAATAACCTTCATAGGGTCAAAATCATCATCTTCATCAATTATAGCAATGTTTAAGAGCTCATTACCAAATTCTTCTTCGAGCTCAACCAAATACGGGTTGATCACAGGTGCTTCAATAGGTAGTGTAATAGATTTCACCTCATCATCTTTTTGTTTTGCAACCTGTTCAGGAAAACTAACAAGATTATTAGTAACGGGATTAATAATATTAAATAAATTTGTACCACTTTGTGTTGTAAGTGACTCCAATTTATCTTGTGAATCTCCATCTTCAACTAGTGGTCTTTCAATTTCAGCATCGTCCCGAATTTCCTCCTTAAATAAGTAATCCCAGATTTCTTCAAAATCCCTCGTTGGGTCAAAATCTGGTTGAGGTTTGTCATCATAAACTATGGCGTCAAATGGTTCGAAATCAAAATTAGAATACTTTTCATCTTCATCCGTTGGATTGTCTAATGGTGGTAATACGATTGCAGAATATTCTTCAACGTAAGGTTCCGTATACACATCATCTTGTGCAATCTCCGGAGAAAAAGTACTACCAAGAACAATTGCCGGAATTGGTTTCACGGTATATGAATCTTCTTCATCATCATTTGACATACACCAAGTGTGTTGAAACGGCAGCCTATTTCTTTCTTTCTCTGACTTTTCTCGTCCAAGAATCAAGTATTCTTCCATAGTGATTTCTTTCGTATCAATGACTTGTGCACCATATCTTGCTCTTTTCAAATCACACACCTGATTATTGCTCAAGGTTCTTTCCTTTATAAGCTTGATATATTCTTCCATTGTAATATCCGGATCGTCCATCTTCCTGAAATAAAACTTACTCGTGCAAAAGAAGGGTGAAACGATCAAAGTAAAATAAAAGCTTCTGATATCTGCTGTTGATGCGCCGTATCCTAAGAGTTGGATACGCCGTATCTTATGATCGTTAAAATTAAATCAGACTTTATTCAGAAAATAGATACGCCGCTTAGAATTTATGAATGCGCCGTATCGAATTAATCAATCAAAAATCAATTTATCTAATTAAAATTAAATGCGTCGTATTAACGAAAGTTAATGCGCCGTATTTTCGTTACGTTTAAAAATAAAAGATTTTTGATTCAGTAAGATGCGCCGTATCGACAGAGATCGATACGCCGTATCTGTTTAATAATTCGCAAACTGTTTTTAATTAAAATAATAGATACGCCGTATCTGCGAAAGCAGATGCGTCGTATGGCGTTAACGTTTAGAAAAAATTTTTTATCAAAACAGATACGCCGTATCTACAAAAGCAGATGCGTCGTATTACTTTATCGCTTAGAAAAATTTTCTTGTTAAAAACAGATACGCCGTATCTTGGGGAAAAGATGCGTCGTATCGAATTAATTAAACGCGTTGTATTAAAAAAAATTAAACGCAATACGCCGTATCTGAGAGATCAGATGCGCCGTATCGTTTGATTTAGCACAGTACAACGATAGCAGAACAGAAAAATACGAAAAATAAAAACAAAAAATAAAACACACGAAACAAAAATAAAACACACAAAAATAAAAACAAAAGCAAACAAATAACACACAATACAACAAATATGCAAAATAGTACAATGATGCAATTAATCTAATAAAAAGAAAAATAACCTAATTAAAATACTAATCAAATTAACAGAAAATAACAATTCACTCCCCGGCAGCGGCGCCAAAAACTTGATGCGCGTGATGTGTCGTTGCGGTTTAGCAGTTTTAATGCCTACTCAAGTTTTAAATTTATATTTAGCCGACTTATCAATAACACACACACTTAACGAGCAGTGTACCCGGTCAGTATGAAGATAATGGTAAGTAGAGTGTCGATCACTAAGAGTGGAACGTATAATCTCGTTAATCTAATCAGTATTTTAATATCCTAACGCAAGGGGGTTTCAGCCTGAGAGACTGGCACAGTTTTGTTTGCAATTAAATAATAAAATAAACAAATAGGCACGAATCAGCAAGTAGCACACACGTACACAGATAGATACTAGAGACAATAAGAGGGCTGTCCTTATGATTAAGTAGTTTGTCACTTGTTTTATTGATAGCTTTATATGAAGTGTATGTAATTAACCCTTTCTCGTTGGTCCTATTCTTATCGGCGAGTAAACCCTTAATGACGACTTATGTCTAAAAGTTATTCCTAAGTGATCAATTTAGAAACAACCGTGGGAGCCACACCTTGTCCCGCAGTCGGGTGCCCGCAAGCCACTAATAAACACAGAGGTGGTCAATGCACTAATAAGTAGTAACCAAAGACATCAACATATAAACTTTAATTGATGGGAAAGCAAGTATTAAAGGGAGTGCAATCTTTCCGTTGTCACATTACACAAGCCACCAATCCTGATGAATTAAAGTTTGCTAAAACAATAAAACAAAACTACTTAATGAATTAAATACATGCAGCACCTTCTTACAGCTCTTGTATCTTCGATTTGGGTGTGTCTTGTGCTGCCTTCTTGACTGGATTCGTCCTTCTCTTCTGTTCGGTCTTTAGGTTTTCGAACTTCCGAATCTCCAATCTCTTTAATGCGTCTGGTCTACGGGGTATTTATAGTTTGTGTCTGAGGGAAGATGCGGCGCATCTACTTAAGTAGATGCGGCGTATGTACTTAACTTCGCGTGGGGTCCAAGATTATAATATTCAGGAATATTCGTACACCGCCAGAAGATGCGGCGTAACTCTTTATTAGATGCGGCGCATGTCCGCTTGTATCTTGGATCGTATCTGGTGATATCTTGATAGAGATGCGGCGCATGTTGATAGTGAGATGCGGCGCATCTGGAGCAGATTAGTCTTGATCTTCTTCATTTCAGTAGACTCTTCACTTTATGCACGTTTTGCTCCATTATTAGTCCAAAATCGCCAAGTTTCACCAAATGCTTATTTTTACCTGAGAATTACAAAAGTAAACGATTAAGTATCAATCCTCATGCATAATATAGTAAAACAAGTCAAATTAATAGGATAAATGATAGTAATAAAATGTACTTATTTGAGTTCATCAGTTACAGCCAGCTCGTTTTGATCAGTATGAGGACGAATTCAGCAGACTTTATGCTAGGACACACTCCAACAGTCGAGATATCCTTGACTTGGGTGACAGATTAGATAGACTTGAGCAGAAACAGGTTGTGGCCCGAGAGGCAGCAAGTGATACATGGGAGGATGCTGATCCTCGAGGCCCAGGTTGCAGCATTGTTAAGGGCTGATCAGGCACACCACAGGGAGAACTTAGCATTGAGGACTCGCCTTGCTGAGGTCGAGGCACAGCTTGGGGAGCATGCTTTTAGGTTCCAGCACATGGACTAGACCATGGACAAGCCTTAGATATGATTCGTAGTTGTTATATTTCACTTAACTGAGGAGTCCTCAGTAAGTGTAGGATATTATTGTGAAGCTTGTAATTTTCAGATCTTGTAACCGACTTTTAGTCTATAACAAGCTCACTTTGTCATCTCTTTCTGTTGCTGATTATCTTGATTGAGTCCTTTTTCTTCCATACTCTACTGTGATGCTATCCATTCATGTGATGATTCCTCCTTATCCCTTTCAAAAATCTTACCGTTTGTTTTCTATTATATACAAATGACTTCACTATCATTTTGTAAACTACGTTACAATCATCCTACCAGTTTTACCATTGTCTTATAAATTATTTTGCTTCTCTGAGAACCACTGATGCGTGGTTTTGCGACCTTAAAACAGGTTTTACCTCTCGAGGGATCTCGAGAAGCTTGCAATCCCCACCAGGCAGTGTACCTGACCGATGTAGTATAGTGAAGTGGCAAGTACCGGGGGATTGATCGTTCTCTAGGGGAATAGTGTCATAAGGATTGAAAAACTACTCTAATAGGTCTAAGGGTGAGAGAAGATTCTTTTTGTATTTTTATATTTTTATGAAACCAAGTAAAATCTCGGGTTTGAAGGAGTGGACGGAATTAGTTGCTAGTCAACTAACCCAAATAACTACAAATGCAAATAAAATAAAATAACTGAAAAATGAAAAGGTTGTGAAACTTATATGGGGAGAAATGTGTTTACTTAGATTTCCTTACTCCCTAACTATCTTTTACCGGTTGATTAGTGTGTATTAATTGCGTGGATGACGGGTGTATTCCTTAATACCAATCGTGGGGTGGCGTACGTACTTCCCCAACTCTACAAGCTCCTACTTCACTCCTATGTCAAGCCGGCTAAGAAGCTCCTAACATGGGATCACTAGAATTCGCTCATGCATTAAATACAACCATAAAAACCTTAGTACGCATTGGTTAATGTTTCTTAAGACGTTCAAGCATGTTACCGTATAGGAGGTTAGCCAGTTTTCTTAAGCCTAACATCGATAAACAATCATCCAATACAATTAATAACACACTAATAACCAATAATCAATAATTAGGTTTCATTAGATCTAAGCAAACACAAGATAAATCTAGCCTAGCATGTTAATCAAAAGACAAGAACGAGATATAATCAAACAACACATAGACATATTGAATGATTAAATGATTACTTATCTTCAATTAAACATGGGAGATCCAAGGGTATGAAAACCCTTAAAAATGGCAGAAATTCGTCTTAGGGTTTCTCCTCACAAAGTTGCACACTAATGACAAAAAATTGCAAAACTATATATAGAAATTAGTAGCTGACGGCGTCACGTTATAGATCTTGACGCCGTCACCTCGCCGTGGCTAGGGTTCCCGGATGGTCTTCCTGACGCCGTCCCTCTTTAATCCTCCAAAATCCTCCCTGGCTTATCAAGGCTTGACGACCTTCTTGACGCCGTCCCCCTTTAATCTTCCAAAATTTCTCTGGCTTATCAAGGGCTGACGGCGTCACAATAGAGCTTGACGCCGTCACATGTACTTTCCAGCATATTTTTGAGACTTTGTCGTTTTCTTCACTTTTATGCTCCAAAAACGTCCAAAATGCTTCCTTTTCCAGATTTCTTCTCCAAAGTACCTAAAATGACAAAAGGAACGATTTAGGGCAATATTTGATCAAATAAATACGATTTAGGGCTTAAATGACCCCCTAAAAGCGGTACACTTTTCGCTTCATCAAATACCCTTACACTTGAGATTTGCTTGTCCTCAAGCAAATGCGCTTTTATTCTAATCAAAATACAAGTTAGGGGTCATTTAATGCTAATATAAAAGTAATTACAACAAATAGTCGTTCCACTTTAATCATAATAAGCACGGAGATTACAAACTAGCACCTCACAAGTAGTGTTTAGATACTCACATCTCACAGGTGTCATCAAAATAAATCTCATAAATGAAAACGGATAATATCTCTCACTACCTGTCATAGCAAATAGATTACCATAGGCTTGGGAAAGGATAAAAAACCTCCTCCACTAGGCGTAAGCACCTAAGATAAACTATCAAAGAGGGCTTTTAAACGGGTTATAACGTTAGGTGTAGGGATATGATAAACACGGATTTGTTGGATAAGGGATATTTTACTGGTGGCGAGTTAAAGACCTTGGTTAATTACATGTACAATATGGCGTTGCTAATCCAATACTAGACTCGAATTAAGCTAAAAACAAAATAACAAAAACATAAAATAAACATAAAATGAAACAGGATGGTAGTCCGTATGTTTTTTCTACTTTTCTTTTTCTCATTTTTTTTTTTTTTTTTGTATTTTTCTTGATTTTTTTTTTTTTTTTTTTTTTTTTTTTTTTTTTTTTCATACACTCTTGCCCTACCATCCAAAATAATACATCATAGGGGCGATGCATTCCCCTTACACTTGAACTTTTACATAACTTTACAATTAACTATTCTAATGACTCGAATTAAGATAATCGAAACACTTGGAGTACTTTTAAAATATTTAGCACATATGGGGGTAATAATGTTGTTCTTCCCCATTACTCCATTACACTAGTACTTTACCCATGAGTCCCAATCGTCCCAAAACAATATGTACAAGGATATGACTCGACTTAGCAACCATGTAATCAATTAGATAATTAACTTGGGGTTTAAAAAAATGTTGTCACAATAATGCACTAAAAATGAGTGCATACAAGGTAGGCTAAGGCGATTTGGGTGTACATTTAAGTGGGGTGTAAACAAATTCTTCCTTTAAGTAAAATGCTTAAAGTTAGAAACGAAAAGATAGGCTCTGAGGGGTGTACTGGGGGTATCGTGTACTAAAAATGAGTACAACGCAAAGGGTGTGGGAGAATTACTTGACCAATGTAGCCAATGTAATTATAACAAAAACACAGGTGTAAAACAATGGGTTAATCCTAATGCCTCTTATCATGTAGTAAATCTAACTACACGAATGTAGTCTCACTTGTGGCCTCGGAATGGTCCTAACGTAAGTTCTAGAATCTAAGTGCTACCGGTACACACATCATAGCATAAATGCTTTTCCTACCAATTCTAGGGGCGAACCTCACATATTTGGGGGTGGAAAATTTTTTTAGTGGTACGGTTTTTGTGCTAGTCATATAACTCCTATCCATGAGACGCTCATTAAGATCAAAGTTTCACTCCTATATGTTGTAAAAAATTTTAAATTTGGCACTAAAATTGCCCTAACAGGTATTTATCTCAGTTTTATTACACATCTATCATCAAACAAACAAAAATCAAGTGCACTTGTATTCTCTAAAGTATCGTACTTTACCCCCCTTACACTTAAGATGAACATTGTCCCCAATGTTCAAATAACAAGATGTAAAAGTAAATAAGGTAAAAGAATGAAATCAAATACTCCCCTGATTCGCTCGGTGGATAAAGAGGTAACATGGTTAGATCTTCTTCCAAGAGAATGTAGAAGCTCCAAGACTAAAGCATCGCCAAAAGCTTGATTCCACAAACATCTCCTTGTCCAAAATAACCTGTTAAACCTGAGAAAACAAACACGAAAACCTGCATAACATCGGCGGGATAAATTCTATATAAGGATATAATGCTTGTGGAATGATAATTTTGCAGATTCCTGGAGTTTATAAGTTAGAGATTTAATAAAAACTTTTTATGAAAACAAAACTTTCAAAAATTTCAGAAAATTAAAACCTGACGCCGTCAGGTTGTAATGCCTGACGCCGTCAAAAATGATCTGACAGAATTCTCATGTTAAGTTTCCGGAAAATTTCTGGGAAAACCTATACCTTACTTCCTGGAAATCCTGCAAAACATCATTATGACTCGATACAAGCATTTGACTCAAACAATTACTAATATCCATGTTAATTTATTATTATTATGATTCATGTTCATTTGTTCTAATAAACCGATTTGGATTTCCCTTACACTTAACTTTTGCAAAATACCTTTATATGTAGTTAAGATGAAGTTAAAAACAAGATAAAACATTTTCACAATTTAGTTTTGAACATGAATCAATAATAATAAAAATTAAACCTACATACGGAAGCAAATAAAATCAAACAAACAAACAAATAAACACACAAAGCAAATAAAGCTTGGGTTGCCTCCCAAGAAGCGCTTTTCTTTATTAACGAGTCTTGTAGCTAGACTCAAAGTCCTTCTACCCTATGTAAGTGAGTTCGTCATCGAGGACGTCTTTAGGGTTAAGCTTGGATTGAAGTTTCCTATTGGTCCGCTTAGTACAATATATCTTTTCAAACTTCTCTCCATCCGGGTCATACAATGTCATCTTAATATGCCATGACCCATCTCCATCTTTGGGTGGTTTATCCCAATCCCACTTGTGATCATCGTCCTCACAAGTCCACTTATTCATCCCTAGGTTAATTGGCAAAACTCCTAGGAACTAAATCATCTTCCTAAAAACTAGAGGGTCTTCAAATGGATCCAATTCGGTGTCCCTAGCCAAGAGTTGCTCTACCGTATGTGTTCGGTTCACAAAGTCCTCTTCTAGGTAAAATGGGCGTTGGGGTCCTATGAAGTCTCTATCGATCCAAGGTCCATATCTAGATGGTCTCCTATTTAATTCTAACCAATGGGGTGTTGGTTCCTCACTAGTATCATAGGCATGTTTCTTCACATCATAGACTGACCAGGTATCACCTTCTCCTAACGCTATCTTAGATTCCTTACAATCAATCATAGCACTAGCGGTTGCCAAAAATCCTCTACCTATCAACAAGGGGCATGTAGGGTCGCTAACCATATCAAGGACGTGGAAATCGGCTAAAATGGTTAGTTTTCCAATGTGTACTAACACGTCTTTGACTGCTCCAATCGGGTAAGCAACACTCCCATCCGCTAAGCCTATTATCACCTCGGTTTCTTCAAGTTTTCCTAGTTTTAGAGAGGTGTAGAGAGGTAACGGAAGTAGGTTAAGGCTTGATCCAAGATCGGCTAATGTGTCATAAGCCTTCGAATTACCGATCTTGCAAGGTAGAACAAATAAGCCCGGATCATCTAACTTCTTAGGTAGCATGTTTTGAACAAAGGTGGTCCCTTTTTCGCCTAACTTGAGCTTCTTCTCATCCAACACATCAATAACCGGACTTTCAAGGTGGAGCTCCTTGAATTCATTGTCAAGGTTTTGAGTGGGAGGTGTTTCAACTATGTTGTTGACGAATTTGGATATCATAACTTCTTGGTCATTTTGAACGACTTGGGTTTGTTTGAAACACGTGCTCATGGAATTGATCGAATAATATTGTGGACAAGAACTAGGAGACGAAACTGACGAGATGGCGTTGAGTTTAGTTTCGGGTTCTTGACTGTGTTGCTAGGGAGTGCTCCCATTTCTCGGTCATTGACGGCTTTCAACAAAGTGTCAATCTTATTGGTCATCTCGCTTTGTTTTTGTTTGAAATCGGCTTCAAACTTGGCCAAACGAGTTTCTTGAGATGCCATAAATTGGGACATCAATCCTTCAAAGTTATTGGTACTACCATTGCTGGAAGGATTGTTGTTGAAAGTACGGTTCGAGTTGGAACCGCTTGATTGGAAACGATTAGGTGGGTTGGAAGAATTGGTTTGTTGTGCGTTTTGGTTTTGTTTCCACCTAAGGTTTGGGTGATTTTTCCATGAGGGGTTGTATGAATCACCGTAGGGGTTTGGCTCGGGTTTGAAAGTGTACCACTTGTCTCCCGCTCCGTCGGTACGCGAGGATGCGAAGTCCGCAAAAGCTTGTTCGGGGAGTTCCACGCAATCACGAGTGTCGTGGGGACCACTACATAATTCACATGAAGAAGTGATTTTGTTCACTTGGCTTGAAGGTTTAGGAGCCTCGTAAGATTTCATAAGAAACTTGACTTGGTCTTCAAGTTCTATGATCCTACGGTCGGAAGTGCTTGAATTGTTCGAAGGCAAAGATATTGCCTTGACCGTTTTATTCAAATCACGGGGATCACTCCAACTTTCGTTGTCTTAAAGAGCAAGATATTCTAGGAGAGCCCATGATTGTTCCGCACTTAGATCACGTAGCTTACCACCGGCCGATTGGTCAATGGTTTGCCTCGTGGAGAGATTGATATGGTCATAGAAGATTTGGACTTGGAGCCAAAGTTCTATGCCATGGTGAGGGACTTTTTGGAGTAAGTCCTTAAATCGAGTCCATGCCTCGTAGAGGGTTTCGCCTTGACGTTGTTGGAACATCAAGATATCATTCCTTAGCTTGGTAGTTCTTCCTGGTGGGAAAAACTGAGCAAGGAAACGAGTGGTGAGATCATCCCAAGAGGTAATAGATCCTGCGGGTAGACGCTCTAGTCATTGACTAGCTTGGTCCCGCAGAGAGAATTGAAAGAGACGCAGTCGGGTCGTCTCTCGAGTGGCAACATCAAGGTCTATGGAATCAACAATTTTGAGAAAGTCCTTGAGATGTTGATTAGGATCTTCGGAACGAAGTCCATGGAATGCGCATCCGCTTTGCACCAACCGGATGGTGTCGGATCGCAAGGGAGTAACATTGGCTCCTTGAGTGAGCTCAATGGTGTTTCGATAGCCATGGTGGCTAGGACGGGAGTAGTCTCCTAAGGTACGGGCTCTAGGAGGTGGGTGTTGTTGTGGTGGTGGGTTGTTGGGATCGAGGATATTACCACCTTCCATGATGTCGGATGGTAATGGTTACAAACAAAGAAACGAAGAAAAAAGATAGACTAAAGAAATCCTAGAAAAATAAAATAAAAATCTCACTAGAAAGGAATCTAGTGAGTAGACCTAATAAAATAAAAATTCAACCTAAACAATAACTATTCCCCGGCAGCGGCGCCAAAAACTTGATGCGTAGTTTTGCGACCTTACAACAGGTTTTACCTCTCGAGGGATCTCGAGAAGCTTGCAATCCCCACCAGGCAGTGTACCTGACCGATGTAGTATAGTGAAGTGGCAAGTACCGGGGGATTGATCGTTCTCTAGGGGAATAGTGTCGTTAGGATTGAAAAACTAGTCTAATAGGTCTAAGGGTGAGAGAAGATTCTTTTTGTATTTTTATATTTTTATGAAAGCAAGTAAAATCTTGGGTTTGAAGGAGTGGGCGGAATTAGTTGCTAGTCAACAAACCCAAATAACTACAAATGCAAATAAAATAAAATAACTGAAAATGAAAAGGTTGTGAAACTTATATGGGGAGAAATGTGTTTACTTAGATTTCCTTACTCCCTAACTATCTTTTACCGGTTGATTAGTGTGTATTAATTGCGTGGATGACGGGTGTATTCCTTAATACCAATCGTGGGGTGGCGTACGTACTTCCCCAACTCTACAAGCTCCTACTTCACTCCTATGTCGAGCCGGCTAAGAAGCTCCTAACATGGGATCACTAGAATTCGCTCATGCATTAAATACAACCATAAAAACCTTAGTACGCATTGGTTCATGTTTCTTAAGACGTTCAAGCATGTTACCATATAGGAGGTTAGCCAGTTTTCTTAAGCCTAACATCGATAAACAATCATCCAATACAATTAATAACACACTAATAACCAATAATCAATAATTAGGTTTCATTAGATCTAAGCAAACACAAGATAAATCTAGCCTAGCATGTTAATCAAAAGACAAGAACGAGATATAATCAAACAACACATAGACATATTGAATGATTAAATGATTACTTATCTTCAATTAAACATGGGAGATCCAAGGGTATGAAAACCCTTAAAAATGGCAGAAATTCGTCTTAGGGTTTCTCCTCACAAAGTTGCACACTAATGACAAAAAATTGCAAAACTATATATAGAACTTAGTAGCTGACGGCGTCACTTTATAGATCTTGACGCCGTCACCTCGCTGTGGCTAGGGTTCCCGGATGGTCTTCCTGACGCCGTCCCTCTTTAATCCTCCAAAATCCTTCCTGGCTTATCAAGGCTTGACGACCTTCTTGACGCCGTCCCCCTTTAATCTTCCAAAATTTCTCTGGCTTATCAAGGGCTGACGGCGTCACAATAGAGCTTGACGCCGTCACATGTACTTTCCAGCATATTTTTGAGACTTTGTCGTTTTCTTCATTTTTATGCTCCAAAAATGTCCAAAATGCTTCCTTTTCCAGATTTCTTCTCCAAAGTACCTAAAATGACAAAAGGAACGATTTAGGGAAATATTTGATCAAATAAATACGATTTAGGGCTTAAATGACCCCCTAAAAGCGGTACACTTTTCGCTTCATCAACCACCTTAGCCACTGATTTGCAAAACAACAAATTGCGTAGCTGTCACTCTATAAACTATTTCACATATACGTTACAAACCAATTTGTCTTCATCCTACGAACTATTTTACTACCATATCATAAAATCAAAGATTTCGACCTTACTACTA
Source organism: Artemisia tridentata subsp. tridentata (assembly GCA_021014915.2). Classification (NCBI taxonomy): domain Eukaryota; kingdom Viridiplantae; phylum Streptophyta; class Magnoliopsida; order Asterales; family Asteraceae; genus Artemisia; species Artemisia tridentata. Next base: position 245,385,479 of record CP139507.1, on the reverse strand, counting down.
TCTTATAAACAACGAATTGTTTTCTTTATAAACAACGAATTGTTTTCTTACTGCCTTATAAAACATTTGGCAAACCACTTTACAAACTATAGTATTACTATGTTATGAACCAATTCGCTGCCTTACTACTGTTTCATAAACCAACAAATGACTTCACTAACAATGTATAAAATCTGTTACAATTATCCTACAAGTTTTGCTATCATCTTATAAATTATTTTACTTCCTTATGAGCTACTTTAGTCATTATCTCATGAAACAAGAAACCTTGTTGCTATTACTCTACAAACTATTTTGCGGGTACCTCACAGACCATTTTGCTATTATCCTACGAAACTATTTCGTTATTTAATCACAAACCAAACTACAACTTTTCTACTATCTTGCAAATAATAAAGTGTTTTTCCTATTACTTTATAAACTGTCTTGCAAACCGCTCTATAAACTATCTTGTTATTACCTTGTAAACTAACGACTTCTTTGAAAAGTATTTCTTACTACTACCTCATAAACAAAATAACCGATATATTTTCTTGTAACTAAACCCAGCATTGCATCACTGAACCTTAATTATACATAGCCTGATCACCTATGTATAATTCAGATAGAACCATGTTATGCTAGGAGTGGTTGCCTTAAATTTTTTACCAAAAGACACACTTTCTGTTTCCATTTAGAAGAAATCAACAACTCGCGTGCGTGGTACGATAAAAAGTGGTGCAAGACATGGGCATCCGTACAATAACCAAATAGACTTCGACGCAATCTTACCACATAAAATCAGCCTTGTCTAATATCACAAGGATAAGTTACACCACCAACCATCATAGGACAACGCCACCGAGTATCATCTCATTTTACACTACCTCTTCCGATTCTGAGGCACTTCATCATCAATCAGACAAATCTTTAAGTTTGATAGCTACCGAATAACTAATGACCTTGTATGTGGCTGAAACATATGCTTGCGTTATAACAATTGTGTCAAATAGCTGCAACGGTTATATTTAGATCCCTAATTGAAATTTTATCTTCTGCGCAGAACGCTAAGTGCTTGAACAACTTGACTAACCGATTTCTAGTAGCAATCAACATCATTCTACAGGGTTATACTCTCCGCGTTAAGTACTGAGTACAATAGTGAGCCAACCAACTGACTGCTAGTAGCAATCAACACAATCCTTCAAGGTCGTACTCTAGACGTATAAAACTCCCCGTACTAGCTTGGGTAACCCTATGTGTAACACCCTAGGCAAATCCCACATCGGCTGTGGCCTGGAGAGATGCTGGGTTCATAAGATAGCATTCGCCTTACAATGACACAACGCGTTTTGTGGTCTACTGCGTGTGGAGTTCTTAGAAACTGGCAGTTAAGTGTGCTCATCAGAGAGTAGTACTGGCTTGGGTGACCTGCCGGAAAGTCTTCAAATGAGGCCACAAAAACAAAGCCGTGAGCCTGCGGGCAAAGCGGATAATATTGTGGTCTGAGTAGGCGAGATGTTACAGGTGGTATCAGAGCCACTCCTGAGCCGTTCGGGATGGTGGGGCAAACCTCATTGAGGACGATGAGTCCCTAAGCGGGGTGATTGTAACACCCTAGGCAAATCCCACATCGTCTGTGGCCTGGAGAGATGCTGGGTTCATAAGATAACATTCACCATACAATGACACAACGCGTTTTGTGGTCTACTGCGTGTGGAGTTCTTAGAAACTGGCAGTTAAGTGTGCTCATCAGAGAGTAGTACTGGCTTGGGTGACCTGCCGGGAAGTCTTCAAATGAGGCCACAAAAACAAAGCCGTGAGCCTGCGGGCAAAGCGAACAATATTGTGGTCTGAGTAGGCGGGATGTTACAGGGTATCTCCCCCAATGGGTTTACAAACAGTTTAAGAGTTAACATGGATCTATGAACGCAGCGGAATACAACATGGGGTGTTATCTATTAGTCACATAGTACAAGTCATAGGAAACATTGAAATAATTAAAGATGTTTTTTTTAAACAAAGTTCACATTTAAAATAATCAGAGTTTAACGAAGTTAGGTCCCAAAAGTTTTAACCAGGACAAAAGTCCAAAAGATACATAATTTAAACACAACATAAGTTTTTGAGTTATTAAAAGTTCCATCAAGTGTGAAATAACACGTGTCCATCCATCCATGTCCTTGCCCCGCCCATCCAAGCATTAATAAATTACGGACCTGGGATAAAACATGCTAAAAAGGTCAACATAAAGTTGAGTGAAATCCATAGAGTTTAATAAGTAATAAGTTGAATACAAGTATTATTCATCGGGCGACAAGTAATGCATATACAAGTCTTGTAGTTTGATTATAGTTTCGAGCTCATGACACCGAACCTTAACCTAGAATTAATAATGCCCCTCCGAAGGTAAGATTTGCCATTTACCTAGATCTCTCAATATTATGCTACCCGTTTCAATATGAGCGATACTCATCCGGGCAGACTCGTCAAGCCCAATATGCATATTCATAATATTAGCATTTCCCACGGAATTAACGGTTCATGAAATTAGGGACTTTAATGGCAAAAGCTACTCAATAACTATAATCATGTAATCGGGTCCAGCATACCAAAAACAACTTGTATTCAGTTTAAAAAAAAACTAGCATGTATCCCCCTCGCGAGGTTTATAAAACATTAAAATGAGTAAAGGCGAGGCGATGAACTCACCGAAATCCAAAGTGAACAATCAAGTGAAGAAATGAAGAAATAATCCGCAAGAACTCTACGAGCAACCTAGAATATACACGCGTGTCTTAGATTCTAAGAATAATGATACCTTTAATTCTATATGTTCAATAAGTTACAATCTCAATTATGCTCGGTACTGAAAGCTTAAATACGTATCAAGATTCGATGTGACACTTTAAAAATGATTTACAAGTTTAAATTTTACCTTTCTTACAAAAATCTCAAGTTTTAGTCCATCATTAACCATAAGTCCAAAATAAGTATTAAAGGTCCAATTTAAGTCTAAGAGTCCAATTTAGTCAAAAGGTTCATATTGTGTCTAAAGGTCCAAAATATATTAGGTGGTTCAAAATAAACTTAAGGTCCAATTATACAAGTTATTAACCTTTTTATAACTTTTATTTACAAAGCTGATGGAATTTTTATAACTTAACCACTTTCAAAAATTCATATCTCCCAAACCGTAAGTCGAAAAATCATGTTCTTTACATCCCTAGCTTCCTCAATGTCCCTACTTTACTGTAAAAATAAGTTTACTCAAAAATATCCAGGTATAACCAGATTTTACAATTTTTCTTTACAAGTCTGTCCAAACAGTGAAATTGACTGAGTTTTACGTCTTACCAAAACAACTATATCTTAAAATCTACAGACCCTATGAAGGTGAAATCAATTGGAGATGATAGCTCTATTTCTCTAGAATAGGCTACATATTTTCTATTTAAAAAGTTTTGTAATAAAACTTAACTTTTGCCCCGAATGGGAACAGTATACAAAAATTGACTGTTTTCACAAGAAAAATCATATCTTAATCATCGGGTGTCGTATCGGAAATCGCCACCGGTGGAAATGACCACAAGACATAGATCTACAACTAAATATTTTTATTTTTGGTCCAAAGTCCTCTGATTCGTCCAGTTAATTACGTTTTTACCCCTAATCAGAATAGTGTTTTCAGAATAAGTCCTTTTTAGTGTTTTCTTGTAATTTTTAACATGTACCAAGCGTATTTAAGCATCAATAACTTATGAGGCATATAAAACACATCAAGTAACTTGTATGTACAGTAGAGAAATGAAAAGATGAATGTTGGTTTCTTACAAGGATTTTATGGATGAAGAACAAGAGATTAAGAACAAGAACACTAGCCTAATAATCACCAACCAAGAGATTTAATACCCAAGCTTCTTAACCAACTTTTATACCCACGAATCAACCTTGATAAGCCCTAAAAATCACAGCTTCTAAACACCTTGTAAGGTCTTTTAATCGACCTTGATGAATACTTCAAGAAAACCCCAAGAAAACTCCAATAAAACCTTCAAAACCTTGATTCAAGCCACCATCTTTTGTGAGCACCTTCAAGAAGATGTTGTAGAGATGATTTTGTGGTTAAAATCAAGATGATATGAGTGTGTTTGTGTGTTAATTTCGGCAGCCCACATGAGAGGAGAAAGAGATATGGATGGTTTTTGAATTAGAGTGAGATTTGCATGGAGGAGTGGAATGATTATGTTTCTTGGAAATGAGGAGTATGAAGAGTGTGAATATGGGTAATGGGGGGATGGTGGCCGGCCTAGGGCTTTAAAAGGAGTGTATATATTTTATTATTTCATAAAAATACATTATATACATGTTTTATACAAGTATCATAAGTCACGGAGTGAGTTTGAAGGCCAACGGGGCTAAACCGGTAACGTTTTATGCGTAGTTTGTGAAAATAAATATCATGTAGATAATATTTTCATAAAAATGTCACATTTAACTTAAAATGACCCAAATTGATGTTTCATATATTTCCCGAGCCTTTCAGAGTGTTAATCTGTCTTTAAAGCTTAAACCGCGAGCCGAAAACGCGAATTACGCAGTACCGGGTGACTTGAAAACGTAAATTTTAGGAGAATGTTATAAAAATATTATGAAGTGTTAAAATGACTAATTTTAATATTTCATGGGAGACTTGGGTTTTCCGGAGTGTTTAAACGAAATTAAAAATCAAAAACGCAGACTGAAAATGCAAGTTGTTACCAAAATTTGACAAAATCGTGAAACGAAACATAAAATGTGAAATATAGAAGTTTTGAATATTAGGAGTGTATGATGGAACATTAAATCACTTATGACATGAAAACGGACAGGAATCCTAGCACGGCTCATGAATGGCTAGAAACGCGAAAGTCGCTAAATCGGTGAAAAGTAAAAATGAAATTTTTACTCAAGTGAAAATAGAAATAGAATATGAATTAGATATTGACCTTGAAATTATGAAATGTCACACTATGCCTACAAAACCTGGAGATTTCGACATCGTCCCCAGAATATACTGGATGTCAAAATACCACGCCGTAATCACCCACGATGGAAAACTTGTTCGCGTACCTTATGTTAATAGAATCCTAGCAACATAAGAAAGACCCCTTAGCAGAAATAAACAATGAGTGAATCACTAAGCTTTTAAGAATCTAGAGATTTACCAAAAGTTGAATAGTAACCTAATAGAAGCCTTAAGGCCTTACGAAGTAATCCAAACCACTATCATGGGGACAGATGCCTAACCCCTCACTAATCCCTTGGGAATACAAGCTGGTCTAGGACATGAGGTTTTATCAAAAACACCGTTACTCACTAAACCAAACCTTAGAGGTAAATCAAGCACTTCCGTCTCATACTATAAATAGCGATATACTATGCTTTGACATTGCCTTATCAAAGTACAATTTATCCTCTTCATTCCTTATAATGAGGTTTCCCTATAGGTAGCGGATGCATTAAGTCAGATTATCAATATACCATTAACCTTATAACATTGTGCACTCTAGGAGTCTAGATGACATGGCCTCATCATATATTTTTTTTCTATATGACCTCATTTCCACACCGAGATGCCAAGAAGTCTTAACATACTGAATGATCATTCATACACAGTCCTCACTTGTAAACAAGTAAGACATATCTCGGCATAGTATCCGACTGATTTATTCATTCCAGACCATTAGTGCAACAATTTAGGTCATGACACCTCTTAAGCACGGCTTAAGTAAGTCGAATATTTACATCTACAAGCTTCGCCTGATATTAAACATCAAGCCCTATTCAGCCTTGACAAATAGACTCTGTCCTTAGACACTTGAAACATATGTAGATGTACATACCCGGCTACACCTTCTTCTTCGATATTCTTCCTTTAAGGACCGTTCTTTAAAAATGCGTTTATATCAATCATAAAACTCGTAGGGATACTTTTTTGAAACACACATTTTGATGGTTAAAAAAAAAAAAAAAAAAAAAAAAAAAAAAAAAAAAAAAAATCTTGGCGAACTTTATCAAGATTTTTGCATATTAAGGCGTGACTAAATGTCAACTATGGTGAAATCGTAATACCTACAACCTCTTTAAAAACCTATTTTACTAAATGATAAATCTTTCGAGGTCTTACCACTTTACATAACTAGTAGTTTCAAACAAAGAAATGTCTATTGCTTGAAAAACAGTTTTGGTCAAAGGTGTATAAACAATTACTCAAATAAAGTTTTCGAATAAAATTTTACCCATACCTCTGAAAAGGAAGACACCCAATTTCGGAACAAACCTTAAGGACCAGCCATCCTATCACCCTATATCAGAATAGGATTGAACTTATGCTACCAGGATTTAGACCAAAGGGACGGTTTAAGGCCAAGAAAAATTTAGTGGTGTCTACCCAAACGAAGTTGTAATTCATCACAAAGTTAAGGCTGAACAACGGAAACCGTTAGGATTGCTAGTGCAACCAGAAATTCCAGAATGGAAATTTGGAAACGTATAACTATGGACTTCATCCCAAAACTACCAAAACTCCTAGTGGTTATGACACTATTTGGGTAATCATCGACTGTCTCACCAAGTCCGCCAACTTCCTACCAATCATGGAAAATGACAGCATAGATAAACTTGCACGATTGTATTTAAAGGAGATCGTGGCGAGACATAGAGTTTCGATTTCTATCATCTCCGACAAAGATAGCCGTTTCACGTTGAACTTTTGGAGATCACTACAAGATGGTTTGGGTACCGATCTTGATATGAGCACCGCATACCATCCTTAAACAGATGGTCAAAGTGAGAGGACCATTCAAACCTTATAGGACATGCTGCGAGCGTGTGTGATAGAATTTGGAAATGGTTGGGATATGCACCTACCATTAGCCGAGTTCTCCTACAATAACAGCTATCACAAAAGCATCAAAGTTGCACCCTATGAGGCACTTTATGGTCGGAAGTGCAGATCTCCTATATGCTGGGCTGAAGTCGGAGAAAGTCAGCTCACTGGCCCAAACCAGTACAAGAGACTACTGAAAAGATTGTGCAAATCAAGCCGGATGCAAGCGGCTCGAGACCGTCAGGAAAGCTACGTAGACAAGAGACGAAAACCACTTGAGTTCCAAGTTGGAGATCGGGTTATGTTAAAATTTCGCCATGAAAAGGCGTGATTCGCTTTGGAAAGCGTGGGAAACTAAATCGCCGATACATTGGACCTTTCAAAATTCTCACCAGGATCGGGCCGGTAGCCTACCGACTCGAATTACCACAAGAACTCAGTTCTGTGCACAATGTGTTTCACGTATGCAACCTAAAGAAATGTCTCTCAAACGAAACGCTTGCTATTACTCTGGAGGAAATCCAAATCGACGAGAGACTAAACTTCATTGAAGAACTTGTCGAGACAATGGATCGAGAAATCAAACGGCTTAAGCAAAGCCGCATTCCCATCGTTAAAGTCCACCGGGACTCTCGAAGAGGTCCTGAATACACGTGGGAGTGTGAGGACGAGATCAAGCATAAATACACACACCTTTTCTCAAATCCATCGGGTAACTCTAAGTGAAAACCGAGGACGGTTTTTCATCTAAGGCGGGAAGGATGTGACAAACAGTAATTTTTCCACTAATATTTAATAATAAATGTTAATTTATTATTACATAACTGTTAAATTAAGCATTCATAAGATTGCATAAATATTTTAGGAAGCAAACCCGCACACAGTAGCATACAGTAACTCGCAAATATATCAGAAAAAGTAAATTTTCCACTTTCTGACATATACAGACTCCAACGTAATAAAGACAAGAGGTTATCTCACTTTTCCTGAAAAACGATACCACACGCCTACTGACACCACATTAGTAACGGTTTAATTTTATAATCTATTTTCGAAGTCGATAACTTTTGCTTTTATGCCAGTTTTATATAAACGTCTCCAAAATTATATTTTTCGCGTTTATACCAAACCGAGGGACCACGATTACACCTCAGCTCAACGGAACACGGAGTACATACGTTACACCCGAATATAATAAAACAACCTAACTCTTATCCATTTTCCCTGGTATACCCGCCCACATACACATCTATACTTCTCTTTTAACGTTTTCTTCCTCGATCTTTCTCCAACACAACCCAGACCATCATCTATCACCATAACTATGAAGCTATACACTTTTCTATTCTCCTAAAGCCTTTAGTCGCTCTCACATACCCCTTCCCTAGGGTCAACGAGGTGGAAGAGATTAGATGACGAGGATTGAGAACGAGATTGGCTCTAATCGGATACTCCTCAACTTCTATGCTCGAAAGTATGTCGAAGGCTTTCCCTATTATCCTCTTTTTATTGTTATTCGAATTCTAGTGAATCCACACACTCAAATCTCACTCACTATAGTCTTCACAAGATCTAGTCTTCAAAGGGTTCTGATCTGAAATCGAAGGTGTGTGGGTTTGCTTGGAATCGGATCAGGGTCTTATTGTTAATCTCTGTCAGTCAACTCTTGTGTTGTAAGGATCTTGAAACCCTTGTTTTGATGTTTGCAGTTCGGTTGTGTATATGCTTCTGTGAATTATTGAAATCTTGAAAATGTTGATTTTTGTTAGTATTGAATCGATTAATTGTCTTTTATTATTCGATCGATTATAAGATCTTTGGTGATAGTTCCTTTGTGTTATTGTTATTGTGTGATACATTAAAAACTGAGAAACTAAAACTAACATTGAAACTATGTTGGCTCGGATTTGGAAGTGTATGTCGTAGCTTATTGAACTCGGGTTTTGCTTATTTACTTTATTGTTGGGTTGATTGAATAAGCGGTCTAATCAATTGGTTATAAAGATGATAAAACTTTGTGTGGCGTTAATTTTGGTCAAGATTTAAGATGTTAAAACCTTGATTGTGGTTTAAGTTTTGTGAGTCGACCACAGTGGTGGGATTTGCTGATTCGATTTGTACAAAGAAAAATGCTTATTAGCTTATTTTGTAAATTATGGGATACTATTGTGTTGGTGTAGCCTTTAGTTGCGTAGGGACAAAACCCACTGTGGTTCGAACCACAGTGGTGACTCTTGATAAATATTTGTCAACAAATATGTGTTGGGGTGCGTACGACTTGGTCGTGTTTCGTTTGGTCTTTTTCGTGAGTCGAAACCACCGCAGTGGTAAGTATAATTGTCAGTTAATTTGGCATAGGTTTCGATTAGTTTAATTTGTGCTTAATTGTTGGTCATGGTCGAGCCTGAAGTACATTGTTTTGTTAAAAGTACTGATGATGGTTCTATCTTGTTGATGGCCACTGTCGTGAACCACAACCCCTTGTCAAACCCCTCGACTTGTAACTTCAAAATGTAAATGGGTTGGTCATTTATTTGGTCAACATGCTTTACTTGAAAAACATAGCCAATAGGCTAACTTTGGTCTTAAAAATATGCAACTTTCATTTATAGATGGATTGGTTTATGTGTCTTAGAAAAGGGAGTTCAAGTTACGTTCGTCTCCCTTACATCTGTAGTTGAAACGCTCGGACAAAAAGGGGTGAGTCCTTGTCTGGAAAATGTGTCAAAGGGGTGGGAGTTTGTTCCCGACGTTGTTGTCTTAATACACAAACAAGTGACCACTTGGTTCTTCTATTTTCTCTTCCTGTATCAAATGCCACCAACTGTCATAAGATTTTAAATGCTAAAACTATGTTGGTTGTTCTGGCCTTCTTTTGTTTAAGTCAAAAAGAGAGTTTATGTTTAGCGCTAAATCCATGTGAGATTGTTCTGGCATTTGGGCTTCCTTCACAGTTAGGCCAATGCCCCTTTTATGAGTTCCAGGAGTCCAATTGCGGGTTCACGTTGGGCCACAACCCGTACCATCTAAAACAGTCATAAGGTGTGTTTGTTGTTTCACTTTGGGCCACAACCCACTACAGTTAAACGAGCGTTTAGGGTGTGGCTGTTGTAAGCTTTTGCGTATTTTTAAAACGTGACAATGTCTAATAAACTTGTTTGGTATTTCGTACGTGTACTTCATATTCGATTTATCCCGCAACACAATTACGACTCGTTCTACTTTTATCGACAACATGTTTCACATCATGTTTTATATCAAGCTTATAAAAACGTGCCTTATAACTAAAAACTAAATATGTATTCGACACATGTTCCAAAACTATAAAGACTAAATTTGTAAATATTTAATACACTTATATCACCTATCCAATTTGTAAATACTTGAAATGGTATTTTATAAAAACCAACTTAAGTTTTATAAAGTTGTAAAACGACTACTACTAAAGAAAACACTTTTGTAACTTTTAATTATCACGTGGAACACAAGCATGAATACTCGAGTCATGCCCATTTTCCCCAAGGAAAGTAAACATATATTTAACTTACATCTATTTTTCTTTTATAAACATCAATGATAAAGTTTGATCACGATAAAGTTGACACTAAACTATTTTTAGTTATTTTATGACTATGATAAATATAGTTACATACATACTTAGCATCATAAATTCTTTTAACCATAAGGTTTATGTAACCCGTCAACGCGTAATACGTAATCGTTAATACTTTTCGTACATCGTCTTTCGGTCATTGTCAACCCAAGGTTTATTCGTCTTCAATACTTCTATTATGGCATACTTATGTGTTTATACACTTCCAAGAGCCAATACTCGCAAACACTTAGAAAACCATTTTTCAAACTTAAATGCTACCACACAAGCAACAATAATGCAACACTTTAAAACTTTTGATTTAATTAAATTTCGTTGAGTCTTAAACTTAGTCTGTGAACTAAAACAAGCCTTACTAATCTAGGTCGCGTGTTGGTGCCGAACACTATCTGAATTATTGCACTATCTGACTGCTATTTGCTGAGGTGAGTTTATAGCCCCACTCTATTTATACTTGTTTTACAATTGGGGTGAGAAACATGCAAAAACTCTTTTATGGACCAGAACTGTTATTTATGCTATTACGTGGTTTAGCCTAAGCCCTATTATGTCCCATTATGTCCAACTCATGAACCATCAATTCCTGCTGGGAAACGCGAATGTTATAAATAGATCTATTGGGGGTAACGCCCCCGTTCGGATTGACCGGATAGGCAAACGAACGTATAGATACGGGATTAAGTAAAATGTGATGATCATCATTGCCTTAATGGTCATATTTTCGCATCATTCATTGAAAAAAATACACAGGCAAACATACTTGGATACCATGGACTGCGAAAAGCAAGCGTCAAGGGATGCGTGTTTTATCACCTTTCCATGTACAAAGAGGCACAGCCAGGCAAATACTGGCTACAATACAATACCAGTTGGCTAATTTTACAGCCTATAATCCTGCAACCATCATCACGCACCGTCACTATCGTCGCACGCCAAGGATAGTGGCAAAGAAAGGAGCGGTAGCATCAAAGAAGCAGCCAAACTAAACAGCTAACAAAACAAATATCCAACCCAAATCAACATTAGTAAGCTTCCTTACTCCTCGTGCAAATCCATAATCGCTGGAAAAAACACCAAAAAAGAAAACCGCATTTAACAATTTCATGAAATACTTAACACACATTACCATTCGGCGTTCCTCCAAACACCCCTAATTTCACAAAGAACCCTAAATTAAAAGTAAAGTCTATATGAAAATCAAATCACCTAAAACTGATAATGAAAAAAAAATCATGTAATCAACCTCAAAATTTAAATAAATCAACATCAGAACAACTGAAAACCGCACATGTCCTTGACAACTTAACGTCTAAATTACATGCCAATACATTGCCGATACTACTAATGGCAAACACATTTGAACCCCTAGGTGATTAAAAGTTGCCGTCACTTACCTTGCATTACCAAAAATGAAGATTAAGTTTTTGAAGTTTTGGGAAATAACCCATAAGTTAACAGATACTTAAGCTCCTGTTCAGATAAGTAATCATCAATGTTCCTTTTTGCTCTTCTTTGTGCTTCTGTACATTTTTATTTGGCACCTACGGTAGATATGGTTTACCAAAAATTCTTTAGCTGCAAACTGCATTAGCAACTCCTTTCCTATCTTCTTTGGCTTCCTTCTCTCGCTCCTTTCATCTTTCATATTCATGATAATCAGTTCGCAATTGTTGTCTACAAACTGGGCAAGAATTATGCTCATCCTGCCACACAAATACCACTATTTGAAGACCCTGAATTTAATTAAATGTCGTCTAAAAAAGAAATATTAAGAAGTATGTAAAATAGAACATACCTTGTTCCTCATGGAATAGAACATACCTTGTTCCAGACGGCATACAAACATTATAAGTATATCAATCAAAGCATCTATTGAAACCCATAACTTTTACCCGATAAGATCTTAAATAAACAATTCCACTGTTTAACCAACCACTAATTATAAACAACTATTACCGTAACAGATAAGCAAACAACATATCAATGATGAGTTGGTCTAGTGGTTGGGACTTCCCTTGGTGACATTTAGGTCTCAAGTTCAAATCCCACTAATGCCAACTTTGAGATATTAGGAAGTCCCTCTATGAGGGCTTGGCTTGGGTATACCCAGGTTCAAGTCTGAGGGGGCAGGGTTTACCCCTATTAATCGTCGTGCCTTCGGGCGGATTAGTAGGGGGTTTTCCCCCCATCGGGTATTTGAATAGGCATTCCTACTTCGAGGGAGCTCTCTAGCGCGGACCCGGTTAAGACAACGTAAGCTAGACCTCCCGCTGTCGAATCGCGACACTAAGTTTCAACGAAATTCACCTTTCAAAAAAAAAGATAAGCAAACAACAATTAAACAAAAAGAAAATGGGCATTAACTAAATGAAGGTAAAAAATGAAACAAAATGAGGCTCAGAGCTGTGAATGTTGAATCAATGGCCAATAGTCGCAATGGCTGCAACCACCATCTGAGTGTGGATGCCTTGCCAAGGTATGGGCCTCAGTACAATACCCGAACCGAGATATCGGCCATGGCTACAACCACAATTTAAGTCAGGTTGCCCTGCCAAGCTGCCGGTCTTGGTAAATTATGGTAAAAGAAAATGAAGCTAATTATCATCATTGCCTCGATAAATAAACAACTAAGTCGCCTATTTTGTTTTTGGTTTATACGGCCTTACACCACCAGTACAAAACTCCCGCTATGGCTGCAACCTCATCTCTTGTGTGGCTGCCACGCCCAGATATGGAGATGCCCGACATGGCTGCAACCATTATAAGTCGCCCCGCCAAGGTTTGTGTGGCAACATCAGCAAAGCAAAGGTATACAACCAAAATGGCATCCAACCGGCCGTGGCTGCAAACACGACATCGTCATGCCTCGCCAAGATACATGTTACTTTAGTATAAGTATAGATATCACTGCCATGGCTGCAAGCTCAGCAAGCCTACCCCGCCATGGCGGCACCTGAAAACATGCCAAACCCATAAACATTTGTAAGAATTACGTTTTTGCTCCAGAAAGAAAAGGCAAAGGAACCTTGTCCCTTCATGACGCAAACAGTCTCATCCTTGCCCAATCCGACCCAAACACATGACAAACACCCATCAAAAAATGTATTATAACCAAACCCTAATTCCAGCAAAACCATCCCCTAATTCCAATAAAACACTGAAATTATAACCAACCCCTAATTAAAAAGTGCACTATAATCAACAAAACTAATAAGCCAACCCTATAACCCCTAAAATTTATAAAAAGAAATACCAAATTAACAAAAACAAAAAAGTATAACAATACCCTCCCCAAAAATTCTTAAGGTATAATCGAACACCATTTCTGTACTTAAAAACTTAATAATCACAATTAAATCAAGTAAAACCCTAAATCTAAGATCAGAAACCTAGCAATAGCAAAAAAAAAAAAAAAAAAAAAAAAAAAAAAAAAAAAAAAAAACGAAAAAACACAATAACAAATTCAGACCTACAATGGATTCTTTCACAGAGTTTCTTCAAACAATAACGTTGGTACTCTTTTTTTATCACAAAATGAGAAAGCCACCTAACCTTAGATGATATAAAGCAACTAACCCAAAAGATGCGGATGTAAAAAATGGAGACACTGTATTCGTAACATATGGCTCAACCACAACCACAAAAGCATTAAAAAATTCAATTCACTATTTCTTTTCCTGTAGCTCCCCTCAAAGGAAACTGTAGTTGCCACAAAACCCATTCGGTCGGATCAAATCGGCGGTGGTTTACTTCTCGGAGTTATGCCACAAAGCCCACTGAATGTTAGTTTAAGATAATAGTATATTACCTCAACTGTTTAGATCTTGTAACATGAAGTTCTACCACCAACTTATATCCATCCATTATAAGTTGTATCAAACCACACGCCTTTGGTTAAAAGGATTATGCAAGAACATCATCCGAATTTTATATGCAACTTACAAAGTCCATATAAGCTTCAAAACTAATGACAATTAATTTGGCAACAATTATACTTCACTTAGCTCAAAGATCTCCAAAGTGTTTATTGTTGGATAAATTAGTGAATGGAACAAGTGGGTGTTTGGATTCATAAAAGATATCTTTCTTTCAATTGATGTTGTAACCAGAACTTAATGGACAATTAGTGCCATTATAATTGTCTTTATACCAATTGTAACTATATTCTAATGGGCAATTAACATGTTTATCAATGTCATTAAAATCAATTACTATGTTGGGTGTATAAGTACATTCTTTGAGTTGTAGCAAATGACGGCAAATACACCACCATAACACAACACACCATTGTTCTCTTATCAATTTTTCGGATCAAAGAAACACAATAAACACGTGATCTACCAAAATGTGGCAAACAAAAAAAAACCAAAAAAAAATAAAACCAAGCAATTTTTAGCAAAATTAACTAATATTTTGAAGAGGGAAAAAAACCTATAGCAAAACTTATACTATATAACATTCATTGAAGTGAAACTTGGAGCCGACACTGTTCCGAAGCCGCTGATTGGGAGGTCAGCTTGAGAGAGTATGAAGGCTTAGGTGCATTGTGGAGTCGTGGCTCGAGCCGGCACTGTTTATACGCCGAGCCGAGCCGAGTCATCGGCTTAGAGGGATTTTTTTTTTGTTAAATAGGCTGCCAATTAATTAGTTGGGCTAACTGCATGTGTTACATCTGCTTTACATTATCAGAGATTTTGATGGTTCGCTACATGTTATACACCCGTATTCTATTATCGGTTTGAGAACCGTTTGCATAAGAGGCATCGGTGTTTCAATTGTTTGGTTTTTCTATACAAAGCTCTCACACACAATCGGTGCACGTAAGAAAGTTGTATTTGAAATTTATTCTATGCAAAAATATAGTTATTTAGGGTTTGTTGATTTATATGGTTAAAGTAGGAATTGTTTTATAGGTTTTAGTGGGAATGATGAGTAGAACACCTAATTAAGTTTGATTTTATTTATTGTTGTTTAAAATTTGGTTAGCATGTTGTGATTTTCCAGAACTTATGCCTAATATGTGTAATTCTGCTTGTTATATCACTACAATTAGCTAAAAGAGTTATTAGAAGTGTTAGAGTATTTTTTCAGTGTTGTTGCATTGTATTTAGAATCACAGTTATTTAGTTCAATTGTGTTCATGTCGTGTTTAAAATGAAAATTAAAAAAAAATGATTTGCATGTTGTGATTTTGCAGATATTATGCCTGGTATGGGTACTATTTGCTTTGCTATGATAATTTGGTCACTTGGTAAGTCATAATTTTGGTCTAACAAAAAATACGATGGCGTATAATGCGATTGTGTTTTGTAGCCTAATTAAAACAAAAGACAAATTAGAAAGTAGCTAAAACAAACAAATTCCACGAAAGATATAAAATCACATGGAATATGAATTTCCTTGATTAGCATGTTGTCATTTTGCAGAACTTGTGGTTGATATGTGTAATTATGTTTACTATCGCATGTTGTGATTTTGATGAATTTATGGCTGTATGGGTATTACTTGCTTGACTATGATGATTCGGTTATCTGGTAAGTCATAATTTTGGACTGACAAAAAATCAAGTGATCGTGTTTTGTAGCCTAATTAAGGTTAATTTTATTGATTGTTGTTTAAAATTTGATTAGCATGTTGTCATTTTGCAGAACTGATGGCTGATATGTGTAATTTGTGTTTGTTATATCATTGCAATCAAGCAAAAGAGTTATTAGAGGCGTTAGGGTATTTGTTTAGTGTAGTTGCATTTTATTTTCAATTAGAGTTGTTTAGTTCAATTGTGTTGAGTTCGTGTTTAAACTGAATTATTATTATTTTCAAATATGTGTGTTAATACAAATATCGTCCCAAAAACGTTATTTATATTTTACGATCTTTACTTAGTTTTGTTAATGACAAATACAAGATATATCTTTTAGCAAATCATAAATACAAGTTAAAGTCTTTTTAGAACACATTTACATTTCACAAGATCACTAGAATTTACATTTTATACATTTACATGTTTATTTCCTAAAATGGAAACTTTATTTTTTAAAAGTTAGGATGATATCATGGCATGCATCATGTACACAATCTTTGTAAGATTTTGTGATATTTTGTTTAGATCTTCAAGCCAAAGAGTTGACATTTGAAGATATGGAAATATTTGGAAAGATTTGAAGATCTCTTAGCTGGCTTGACACGGCGGATCCAAATGGATACAAAGACGGATCCAAATTTAGGGATCCGCCGGATCCGCCGCCTGTTGCTCAGCTTTGCCTATAAATAGCAAGCTGATCATTTGGCCATATCATTACTCATATAGCTTAAATACATACTCATTCATTTACTAACCCATATCATTCATTCATTCATTTGATCTTTCCTTTTGTAGCAAAGGGATCAAGTATACAAGGATCAACGTTTTGTCGTTATCCGTTTAGTTTAGCCACTGTGTGATCTTGTACTAGTTTGCATATCATTGCTTGTATCATTTATATCAGTAGAGTGAGGTTAGTGTTTTAGTCCTTAAAACACAAAGAGTGTTGGGAGTGGTTGTACCCTTGTAAAGAACCAAACGGGAGTGGTTGTACCCTTGTGAAAGAACCAACGGGAGTGGTTGTACCCTTGTAAAGAACCCGGTGTTTAGCTTAGTACCGGATAAAGATTAAGCGACGTGTAAAGGTTTTCTCCGCCTAGAAGGGAGCTTGTTTCTTAGTGAAGAAAAACTCTCGAGTTAGAGGCTCGAGGAGTGGAGTAGGGCAAGGAAGAGAGTCCTTGTAGCCGAACCACTATAAACAACAGTATTGTGTGGTTTGATCTTTCCTCTCTTTACTTATTTACTTATATTACTTTTTTGTGTGCTTGATTGTTTACTTTACTTTGA
This sequence comes from Artemisia tridentata subsp. tridentata, assembly GCA_021014915.2. NCBI lineage: Eukaryota > Viridiplantae > Streptophyta > Magnoliopsida > Asterales > Asteraceae > Artemisia > Artemisia tridentata. Next base: position 245,368,148 of record CP139507.1, on the reverse strand, counting down.
AATCACGATAAGTCACAAAGCGAATCAAATTTTAAACGGTAAAACTATTGAACCCCCCCCCCCTTTCTAGTTTTCCACAATGTGATTTGCAGAATTTATGGCAGGTGTTGGTATTACTTGCTTGGCTATGATTATTCGGTCACTTGGTAAGTCATAATTTTGGTATCGCAAAAAATCGGATGGCATTAACTTTAATTTATTGACTATTGTTTAAAATTTGATTAGCATGTTGTTTAAAATTAGAAGCATTAAATACAGTAAGGTACCAGTGTACAATCCTAGTTAAATGCTTGACTCGTTGCTATTACCCTACAGGTATACACCTCGAGTTTGCCTATATAAAAAAATGTTGTAATTGTGTAAATGTTTACCTTGTACAATTAATGTAAAAAATATTTACAAGAGCATTTACTCCTCTTAGAGCTATGCCCATGTGTATCTTCGGTGTGTTAGCATAGTCAACTTTGGTTTGTGTTTAAGAAAGTGAGGAGATCATTACAATTTGTCGTTCAACTTTGATTGTTATTCCGCAAACAATCACAGTAAATTCTTTGATTCATTTTTAATAAGAATATAAACGTTGAAAACTTTGTTGTATATTTATTGCTTAAACTGCTTACATATTATAGGAAGTAATACCAATACCAGCCAAAAATCTCAAACTTTGTTGTATAATTATTGCTTAAACAAACACCAAGTGTGCAAGAGCCGCTCGTGTTATAGGAAGAAAGTGTTGTCACCTCAGCACTTTTCTCTTATAACTCAGTTTATATAACTCAACACAAAAACACCCTCATTCCATAACTCAAGTTATAGGACACTCATGTACCTTAATTTTTTTTTTTTTTTTTTTTTTTTTTCAAATAAAAAAAAATGTTACACTAAAATTAAAATTCTATTAAAAAAAAAAAAAGACATAAAAAAGTATATAAAATTTAAAAAATAAATAAATAAATAAATAAAATAAAAACATAAAAATAAAAGTACACAAACTAAACTAGTTTTGCCGATAATATTTTACCCGGATTTCTTTTTTGACCTCCTCGATAATAGCCTTGTCCATCGGATTCATCTCGTCGGTGTTGATTGCAAGCGTCCTAAAGTCCTCGTTCCGTGTTTGAGATTTGATAAATTCCACTATCTCCCTAGTCTCATGGGTATTAAATACAAAATAAACGACTATTTTTAGAGCACCCAACGTCCCTTTTTTTAAACGTTAAATAATTGCTTGAATTAGAGAATAGAGAAAAGAGAAAAAGGAAAATGCTTGCTGTTAGGTTCGGCGCCAGAACCGATGGCGCGAGAGGGAGTGTCGGCATCGTGTTATGCGTTGGCGTTATCCATTAGCTCGAGGCAATAAAAGCCCGACACCTGATGCTCTAAAAGGAACAACATGTAGCACAAGTGTTAGCCTTAAAGTTTTGTCATATGTGGGAATTGCACTTCATTCTTTGTACAAGGACTAGTTTAGACATTTAGGCTAAGTTAGTCATTGTATTCTTTGTATAAATACCCTCCTTATCCACATTTGGAGGGTTGAGGATTCACAGGTTCATGAGGTGTGTATGTTTTCTCTCTCTAGAAAACATACACACCTCCCAATCAATAAACCGAATATTATCATGTTTAATCTTTAGTTCGTGTTTATGGTGTTTCCTCCACCTCCCGTATGTGAATCTTGGTCTCTATAATTGGTATCATGAGCTAACCAGGTGGCCATTCGTGGTGTTTTCAAGGTGATTAAGGTGAGTTATGTTGTGTTTTATCTCGGTTTTTCTTCATCTTCTTCAACAGCCGAGTTTATTGCTATATTTAGGTTCGTTTTTGTGTTTGAATGAACCCATCAGTTGCGTTTTTATCATAAAAATGTGAGCTTTTTGTGGTTTTCTGGATTCAGACGTAAGAACATGGCAGAAAATGGGTGTGTTCTTAGCTACTTTGATCCAAAATCACAAAGAAATCTTGTATAAGATTTGTTTGTGAATATTATAATTGGAATGATTATTAATTTGTGAGAAAGGTTGGTCAAAGTTAGCTAGTGGGTGAAAGTTGTCAGGTAGCATGTGCAAGTCAGTGGAAAGCGTGGGATTGTAAGGAGAAAAGTCAAAAAGTGGGTGAAAAAGCGAGTTCTATCACATTTGGCTGAAATTCAGCGTTTTATCGCAATTCACCTGCTCTATCGCAATTGGAGACTGCCAAAGTTATCGCAGTTGAGGTTATCTCAGTTGAGGTTATCGCAGTTGACCTATCGCTATTGACTTATCGCAATTGAGATGGACAGTTTTATCGCAATTCAAAGTGCGACAATTCTATCGCATTTGACACTTTTCATCGCAATTGAGGGTCACAAGGTTTATCGCATTTGGAAGCTGGAAGTTTATTGCATTTCAGCTTTGTCCGACATCTTTGTACCAATTGCGATATCGCACAGACTCTCAATTCAGATATCGGACAACACTACACTACATATCGGACAACACTACATTATCGCAATTGGCGGGAAAAGTTGAGTAAAATTTATTTTTCACAGGAGACTTTACGGTCCATTTTTACGCGAGATTCAAATTCTGGTACAAGAGTGAAAATTTTGGCCTAAAATTCAAATTTTTTGGCCAAAATTCGAATTTTTCGGGGAATTTTCGGCGTAAAAATTTCTTAAACTCAAATTTTTCCGGCATCATTAGAATTGCATTTTATGGCATTTTTCACAACAATATCACAAATGAACTTATCGGACTGCACCTTCAAAATTACCACGTATAGCCTAAAAGATCCTGATCAAGATTCACAATCAAATGACAATGGTTAAATTATTAGCTGTGACTACGGGGATGATTCGTTATTATTTATTTGGGTTTGAAGTAAGGTTTTACGGACGCGTGTACTTATTTCATCTTCTTTCTTTCTACCCTACCGCGAAGATGACTTGTTTGGGCATATATTAATGGTGACGAAGACTTGGATATCTAGTTACTTTTGTGATTCTCTCTCTATTATCACAAAGTAGCTATCACTTTAAGGAGTTACGTTGTAGTGCTCAGTGTCTCACGTAGTTGAGGATATGTCAAGAGGTTTTGTGCCAATACTTCTGTTAAGGGTATAGGGTACACCGTTCTTAGTCACAAGGATAGTACAAGCTTAAGTCACAAATCTGGGCGATGTTACTTCATTCTCAAGTTCATCATATTGGGTTATCATCACATGTGGTTACTACATGAAGCCGTTGTTTTTTATTCAGGAGGTTAGATTGGGTTTATCGACATCTTCTCACAGGCTGATTGGGTTTAATGATAAAGTGCTTCCAGTTAATACTTCACGTACACATCATTATGCTGATTCCGATAAATCGTAACCAGCAGGGGAGAGAAATGTGTACATCGAGGTCTCTCAACAAGTTCACGTGATCGGGCTTAATGATTTATGAAATGATTTGTGTCGGAGATTGGTTGATTCTATGTCTTATCTTCCACTCATCTTTTTCTCCGTACTTCTACCTTTTCCACCTTCAACAATTTCGGGGAATAAAATCAAGAATGATCAGTGGTTCAACTTGTTACTTTGGTGTTATCATTTCATGTGTACGTTATGGGCTGATTTATCAAATGAAAGATAACTGGGATGCATTTGGTGAGATGAAGATGTTGATACCCTGTTCCCCAAAATGGATAATCGTGAAGAAGGACGAGTCTACAGTCTGCTCTACATTTTCCGCTGCATGTTAGAAGACTAAAGACGAAATGCATTTAATTATCAAAAGACTTCTTCAGATTCAGGGCAATCTTCGGAAAGGTTGTCAGTTTGGGGGAGAGCACTAATTAGGGGAGAGCACTCAGGGCATGCTGTATTAAACCGTAATTAGATTTGCTCAAATAGTTCTTCTGCAAGTAAAGAAATGAAAGCTGAGAAGATTCTGCAAACTGAACGAAGTAATGACGTTTGAAGACTATTCTCTGTGCTTATGGTTTATATTTTACTTGTAGAGAACATTGTAAGCAATTCCCATATGACTTCACTTTGGGGAGAGATTGTTAGCCTTAAAGTTTTGTCATATGTGGGAATTGCACTTCATTCTTTGTACAAGGACTAGTTTAGACATTTAGGCTAAGTTAGTCATTGTATTCTTTGTATAAATACCCTCCTTATCCACATTTGGAGGGTTGAGGATTCACAGGTTCATGAGGTGTGTATGTTTTCTCTCTCTAGAAAACATACACACCTCCTAATCAATAAACCGAATATTATCATGTTTAATCTTTAGTTCGTGTTTTCTCTCTCTAGAAAACATACACACCTCCCGTATGTGAATCTTGGTCTCTACAACAAGGATTATTATATGGTACATTATACAACTTCATTTTGATTGAACATGTCTACGATGAGACTGGTTTAGTCATGTTAAAAGAAACTTCAACATGCGACCATATCGCGCAAAGGAAATAAATTATTTCAAATAGAAAGTTTCCTAAATACAAGAAACCTTCATTCTCTTGGAAAATGACTATACATTTCAAGAACTCTTTGTGGTCACTACCTGAGAATAATATTTACGCCAAACCATGGATAAAACCCAAAAATGATGTGAACTTTAGTTTATGTGAGGTAGAAGAAGCACTCTTCAGAAATGGTCGACAAAATATATGGGTGTACCATCACTTGTTTTGAATTTATGGTTCACAAAACTATGACAATAACATGTACCATATACATGATAATGTTAATGAAATCATATGAAATGGTAGTATATAATTAGGAGTGCAAACGAGCCGAGCCGAGCCCGAGCTTTACTATACTCGAGCTCGGCTCGTCAGTTTTTTAACAAGCTCGAGCTCGAGCTCGGCTCGATCCGGAGCTCGGTTCGATCCGAGCCTTTATTTTTGTGCTCGAGCTCGGCTCGTAAACTTTTCAAAAAGCTCGAGCTCGGCTCGAGTAAATAAAAAAGATGTTTTTCATGAGCCAAAGCTTGGCTCGAGCTCGCTTTATCTGCTTAAACGAGCCTGAGCTTGATTTGAGCTCGAAAAAGCTATTTTAATGGCACTTAATAACCTAAATATATGAACAAATATGCAAAAATCTAACGCACGAAGATTAGATAAAGTATTGGGCTTGGTTATTGGGCTGCTATGTGTTAGCATTAATTTTATGCTATTTAGGAAGTGATGGTCATTTGTTGTCTCGAATTAAATTGTCATGTATAATATGTATTTTGTTTAGTGGGCTTATGGCATTAGTCATATTTGTAAACTAGTTATTTGTGTGGTGCAAACATAAGCCCACTCCAAGTCCAAAGTTAAAGCCCACCAAAGGTCCATTTGGTTGGCTGTGTTTCATTTAAACCACACACACTCTTTCACAGAAAGGTGCCTCACTTTAGATAAGAAAAGTGTGTGTGTGTGTGTGAAAGCAAACCCCATAGTCATTGTATTATCTTTCATGTTAATGAATATAATCATTTGACTAGAAATAACCATATGATCCATACATATTCTCTTATTGTTCTATACATGATAGTGAGTGTCATCAAGTGTTAGTTTGTATGATAAAGAAGAGATTTGTGGTGTTACAAGTGGTATACATGAGCCAAGCAACAAGGTAGAAGGTAATATTGTTCGGTTTGTTTGCAAAGTAACCAACTGTTGTGGTTTGTGTTCATAAAAAGGCCACGAAGTGGGTTTGTCTTGTGGAAATCGAATGGTAACAATCTTGTATAAGGTTGTGTTTATTCTTGGTTTGGTGAATTAGTGATTTTTCCTCACTTGTCTGCTGGGAAAATATTACATTTGTTGTGTTCTTAGTTGCTTTAGATCGAAGTTATTCAAGAAATAAAATCACTTTTTGTGTTATTGATATTATATTGTAATATCTGTGATTTTATTGGCTCAAGAAGTGAAAAGGTGTCAGGAATATCAACAAGTGGTGAAAAGGTGTAAGGTTTCACGTGGGAAGGTTCTCAAAAAGTCAAAAAAGGTGGGAAAAGCACAAACTATCGCACTTGCATCAAAAGATCTGCGTTTTATCGCAATTGGAAGAAATATCTGCGTTTTATCGCATTTCAGGCCCTTATCGCAGTTGACTTAGTCGGACTTATCGCAATTCAGTTATCGCACTTCTTGTATTAGAATTGCGATAGGTATCGCTATTGGCTTATCGCAGTTGAGCTCATATCGCAGTTCAGGTTTTCTTATCGCAATTGCAACTGCGATAGTTATCGCAATTGGGTATTTTTTGACTTATCGCAGTTGAACTTTCAGCAGTTCTGTCCGAGATCTTTGCCGAAGTGCGATATCGGACGATACTACTTCCACGATATCGGACAACAAAGGATTTTGAGCAGTTTTCAGAATTTGCATTTTCAGTCCCTGTACTTTCCAGCAGCCTTTGGGAACTTCCAGAATTGGCAGTTTTGGCCCTCGTACTTCTGTGAAACTTCAAACGATAATAACTTTTGAACCGTAACTCCGTTTTCAGCGAAACACCTGTCAAAACGACCGTGAGACCGAGGAGAAGGACATGTTGAATAATTTATTCATTCAACCCAACTTTCGAGGCCTGAAAACGCTCCAGAATGAAGTTATTGAGTTTCTAAGTTTCCAGACCAAAATTTCCACCGTAACAACTTCCATCGTACTTGTGTGAATTAAGTTCAAAGTTAAATAACTTTCAAGGATTTGATTCGAACGTAATTTCGTCAACTCAAAAGTTTACATTAATTGTAAATTTTGACTTTGTCTTAATTATACTCTAATCAAATTTAGTAACGTTATTTAATTTGCTTCGTCTACATATATTACAACATCAACGATCTTCGACAACAAACCAAGGCTTCACAACAACATCTTCTATTTTGTTGACACGATACTCAATCCACTTTATCATACCATATCTTAAAGATGACTACACAACAAGACATTCATGCCGCAGGTTCAGAAAACCGTCCTCCAATGTTAGAAAAGGGTGGTTATCTTCCATGGACGAGTCGTATGAAAAGATACATGAAAACCAAGCCTCTAGGACAAGGTAAACTCTTGATCAAATCCATAGAGGAAGGTCCATTCGTGCCTCGCCAGATTCAAGTCACAGCTGGGAATCCTAATGCATCACCTCCAATTAAAGCAACCTTCCGGACTCAAACGGAAGAGGAATACACATTGGCAGATCAGAAGCAAATTGAAGCAGATGACATGGCAATGCATTTAATCCAACTTGGTTTACCACAAGAAATATTCTGTGCTGTAGATAGTTGTGAAACTGCTTATGTAGTGTGGGAGTATTGTTTCATTTCATTTGTTTCTTTTAATAAAGCAAACATTTGACCAGGATTCTCTCCACCCTCTCACTACTCTCTCTCTAGAAAGATGAACATCTTCTTCTTTCACCAAATCCGGCCACCTGAACCACGAAATATATGAAACTTGGTCTCTACAATTGGTATCTGAGAGACTCGCTCTAGAACCCGCGCTTAACCCGATGACTTCCGGACATATCAGTTCGGGACTCGCACCTCAAAGAGCTCAATCAATTCATGTCGAACAACCCAAAACTCCAGAATTGGATAATTTTTTCGAGTTTATGTTTGATGAATACTATGGTGGCGCTTCGAAAAATGCATCTAACCAACATTCCGCTGCATCCACTCAACATCAACCACCATCACCACCACATCCAGATGCATCTACAACATTCGAAGCTGGCGCACCACCTCCCTCACCATCAACATCATCTACATTTACTCCTAAAACTCCATTCATTGAAATTGTTCTACCAAGAATTGATGAGCAAGAACAAAATAATGCTGTGTTAGACGAAGAAGTCTTTGAAAACCCGTTTGGAACGGAATCTGGTGAATCATCTTCCAGATTACATGAACCGACTAACACGCAGTTATTCAGTCCAAGGTATCCTTCAACATTACAGTGGACAAAAGACCATCCGATTGAACAGGTTATTGGTGAACCCTCAAGACCAATTCAGACGAGAAAACAACTTCATACCGATTGCGACATGTGCATCTATGTCTGCTCAGTCAGTCTCATAGAACCTAAGAACATTCGGGAAGCAATGGCAGATAATGCCTGGATTGAAGCGATGCAGGAAGAACTTCTTCAATTTCAAATCCATGACACCTGGGATTTAGTTCCAAGACCAATTGACAAACTAGTCATTGATCTTAAGTGGTTATGGAAAAACAAAAAAGATGAAGAAATGACTGTGATTTGCAACAAGGCTCGTCTGGTGGCAAAGGGATTCAGACAAGAAGAAGGGATAGATTTTGAAGAGTCATTCGCACCGGTTGCAAGGCTTGAAGCAGTCAGGATTTTCTTAGCTTATGCCGCTCACAAGAACATCACGGTTTATCAGATGGACATCAAGACGGCGTTCTTGAATGGAAACTCTGAAAGAAGAAGTGTACGTGAGTCAACCAGACGGTTTCGTTGACAAAGATCATCCGGAATACGTCTACAAGCTTAAGAAGGCAATCTATGGTTTGAAACAAGCCCCACGGGCGTGGTATGACGAGTTATCATCTTTCCTACTTCATAATAATTTCACCAAAGGAACAATTGATCCGACCTTGTTTACAAGAAAATACAAAAATGACATTTTGATTGTTCAGATTTATGTGGACGACATAATTTATGGGTCCACTAATCCGATACATTCAAAACATTTTGAAAATCTCATGAAAAGTAAGTTCGAAATGTCCATGATGGGAGAATTAAAATTCTTTTTGGGTTTACAAATTCATCAATCCCCGCATGGTATTTTTCTAAATCAGGCTAAATACACAATTGAGATTTTGAAAAAACATGGTTTGGATAATTGTGACTCTGTTGGAACCCCAATGGTCACTTCACTCAAGATTGGCGCTGACCTATATGGGAAACCCATGGATCCGAAGAAATATCGGAGCATGATTGGTTCTCTCATGTACTTAACTGCAAGCCGACCAGATATTCATTTTGCTGTTTGCTTACTTGCACGGTTTCAGGCAAGGCCTACCGAACTTCACCTCCAAGAGGTTAAACGGATCTTTCGATATCTTCGAAGAACCATTAACATGGGTCTTTGGTATCCGAAGGATTCGGAGTTTACACTAATTGCCTTTTCAGATGCAGATCATGCTGGATGCCAAGTAACAACAAAAAGTACATCAGGCGGAGCACAATTTCTGGGAGAAAAGCTAGTAGGCTGGTCGTCAAGAAAACAAGATTGCACTGCTTTATCAACAGCAGAGGCCGAGTATGTGTCTCTATCTGCGTGTTGTGCTCAAGTCCTTTGGATGAGAACACAACTCACAGATTATGGTTTCTCTTTCAACCGCATACCTTTGTATTGCGATTCAAAAAGTGCCATAGCCATCTCGTGCAACCCAGTGCAACACTCGAAGACCAAGCATATTAGAGTCTGCTACCACTTCATAAAAGAGCACGTTGAAGAGGGTACTGTTGAATTGTTTTTTGTTAAGACTGAATACCAACTCGCTGATCTATTTACTAAAGCCCTCCCAAAAGAGCGGTTTGAAAATTTAGTTCGTCGAATTGGAATGCGAAGCCTAACTCCCGAAGAGTTAGAAAGTCTTCTCGAATCTTATTGATTTACTTCATAAAGCTTCGCATGTAAATATATATGTGTAAATATGTTTGTAAATAGATATGTATATATTTTTGGTAAATATATATATACACTTTTTCAAAAACTAAAATATAAAAAATAGAAAACTTCAAAAAGACATAAAAAATATAAAACAACAAAAATAAAAAATATTCTTCTCTCGACATGTCTCTTGTCTAATCAATATTCTGTACGTATCTAGAAATGTCATTCAACAATGATACGGGTATTTACAGATGCTTGAGCGAGAGTTATTTTTATGTTTTTCTAAAACATGTCGTTTCTCAAAATTCTTCATAAAGGCTTTCGTGCATTGCAGTACGAAACCCGCGCTACATTGAATGACTTCTGATTATTTCTGATCAAAACTCGCAATGTTAATGGGGAAAAGCTACAACCCGTGAGCACTTAATCAAAATTGTTTCAAAAGATTTTTCAAAGTCTTTATAAATTTTGTGCTCACAACAACTCCCTCAAAGACCCCTAAATGCTTTTTAAACTCAAAGGTTTAAACCATTTGCTCTGATTAAGGGGGAGTTGAAAAAGAAAAATGTTCCACTTTTCATGCTCAAATCCATCTTGTTCTCCAAAACATCTTGCTTTTCATCTGTTGATATCAAAAATATCAATGCATGCTATTTTTGAGGGGGAGAAGATGAGATTAAAATGTGATCAAAAAGTTTTTGTGGTTTGAATCTCAAGACTCAGGGATAACCCTCGAATTGACGAAACTAAATGTCTGTTCTCGAAAAGACATGTCCTGGACGGGTAATAATTTCAAGCTGGTTTACCAGTGATGTAAGCGTGTCTCGCAAAGGACTTATCTGAGTAGAATGTACCAATTCGAGAGATGATCTTTGAATATGACCAGGACTGGTAATAACTTTAAACTAGTCTAACTAGTGATGTAAGCGTGTCCCGCGAAGGTTATGTTCATTGAAAGTCGATCAATTCAAATGTGCGAACTCTACCCAACATGTGCAATTTATTACAAAAATGCATGAGCACATGTGAAGGGGGAGTGTTTCATAAATGCAAAACTCTCGATGTGTTAACAAAATGTGTTTTCTAATAAACATGTTGAGAGATTTTCACAAGGTTTAATGGCATGTGACAAATAATCTAGGATAATCATGGAGTAATAAGTTGATTATGGTTAGGTTATGTCCAATGATCCGCCAGAACCGAAGGGATTTACCCAAGGACTATTCCAATAGCTTAGCATTAGAAGTCCTTAGGAAAGATTGAAAAAAGGAGTATAATGAGAAAGGAGAAAGAAGGGGTTGAAGAATGAAAAAGAAAAGTTTTTGTAAGGGTGAAAAGAAATAGCCCTCCATGAAAACTTAGGTAAGAAACCGGGTCAATACATCTGCTATCGGTACTCACCAAGGTGATACTGGTATTGAAGACAAGACGTCATGGACCCAGTGACGCAATGCACCACCCCTCCTATCCACTCAGATATCTCTTAAAAGATATTTGTTTCATTTCTCACGGAGAACACTACATAATCTATCGACCTCTCACTCCGAGATGTGTTGATATTGAAAAGGTGGCACTCTGCTCCATGCCTCCGACGACTAAATCCAAAACGCACATTATTGAGTCTAGAGACATGAGATTCATTAAAAGATCTCTTAGGAACACTTCCTATGAAATACACTTGTGTTCATCCAAAGGATACAAGTTGTATGAGTTTTAATGAGATCCAAGGATCTTGCCTCACGACATGATGGCCGAAGGACGATTTATTGCTAACTGTTTTATGCAGGTACCGACGAAAGTCCATTTACCATCATCATCTACAACGACAAAGCTGCTGTTCAGAAGATGTAGATCAAGGCAAGGAAGACCACAAGACAACTTGTTAAAGATCACAGTGCATGAAGGAACATTGATCGAAGAATGTTATACATCGACACACGAAGTTCAAGACATCAAATGCAAAAGAACAATCACGGGAGCATCATTGATATGACCATCCCTTAGGGGGAGATTGTTAGCATTAATTTTATGCTATTTAGGAAGTGATGGTCATTTGTTGTCTCGAATTAAATTGTCATGTATAATATGTATTTTGTTTAGCGGGCTTATGGCATTAGTCATATTTGTAAACTAGTTATTTGTGTGGTGCAAACATAAGCCCACTCCAAGTCCAAAGTTAAAGCCCACCAAAGGTCCATTTGGTTGGCTGTGTTTCATTTAAACCACACACACTCTTTCACAGAAAGGTGCCTCACTTTAGATAAGAAAAGAGTGTGTGTGTGTGTGTGTGTGAAAGCAAACCCCATAGTCATTGTATTATCTTTCATGTTAATGAATATAATCATTTGACTAGAAATAACCATATGATCCATACATATTCTCTTATTGTTCTATACATGATAGTGAGTGTCATCAAGTGTTAGTTTGTATGATAAAGAAGAGATTTGTGGTGTTACACTATGTTATATACTTATATGTATTATAGCGGGTTGCTATGTTATAACGTAAGGCTCGACGAGCCTACTCGATCTTCATAAGCGAAGCTCGAGCTCGGGCTCGATAAGTAAACGAGTTGATTTTCAGGCTCGAGCTCGACAAGGCTCGGCTCGTTTCGAGCTTTTTATCGAGTCGAGCTCGAGTAGCTCGCGAGTAGCTCGGCTCGTTTGCACCCCTATATATAATAAGGGACATACATGCTTGACAGTACATGTTCGACAATTCTGTGCTACAATTCTAAAAGGACATACATGTCTTTCAGATTCCACGTACAGGTTCTACAATTTCTACAATTCTGGATTCTTCGTTCCACGTACAGTGTCCTCCCACTAAAATCAACATCAACTTTAGTTTTAATCCTCGTGCAGAAATAATATTCCATTGCTGCTTGTTCCGTCAAAAGAAATATACCCATGTGATTTGTGTAGTGAAAAGTTACTGGGATATTATTATTTTGTACATAGTGTGAAGCAAAATTTAAACACAGTAGTAGCTCCAGCTAGTGATTACAGGAATTTGTTGATTCATGTATCTTAAGGCATATATATATATATATATCCAAAATGAATTGAATACTCGAATATATGCTTTACATACTAAGTAAGAATTACGCTGCAAACCTCTTCTGAATATCTCCACATTTTAAACGTGAAGATAATGACTGCACCTTTTCAAATTTCAACTGCATTGAATTTAGGGGCAATTTCATATCTCGCTACTTAAAACTTGAGAATATCATATGTACTCAAATCATGTTTTAAAAATATTGTACATAATGCACTCAACGATATTGGTTATGTATGAAATTAATCATGACAAGAGGAGGATATACGAAACTCTCCCCAGAATTTAATGCAACTCCTTGCATATTTAATTTGTGACTTGTAAGCATTAATAAATGTGAATTTTGGCAATATACAAATTGGGTTTGGTTCGACTTACATTCACCTCGTCGGGATATATACTCTCAAGGAAGAAAAAAAAATCTTATAACTCTGGATTACTCGTAGAAGTACAAAAAAATATTCGTTTAAATTGATTAGAATGGATATATAACTGATTCTAAATTGGTTTGTTCCACAAATATGTAATTGTTGTACCTCTTTGCCTAGCTACTTGCTTGAAGATTTAATTTTTAACATTAGGGAAGAAGGAAAAAAACGGAATTAAGATAATTACCAAAAGCCCAAAAAAATGGGTTACCTATTACCCAATCAAATAATTGGTTTCCGGCACGCATTTTGGCACGAGATTCAGTGTTTTTGCACAATCCCTTTTGGGCACTGGGCATTGCCAGCAACGGTGAAATATCCATTGGTTTAGCATTAGTAATTATCCATTTATTAGTTACATGTGACATTTTGAGTATCTCAGTGCATTAAGATTGTATACTTTTTTTATACAAGCTTACAAGTGTGGCAAAGTTTATCTAGTTTTTGGTTTTACTTGATATAAAGTTAATATGCTCGCGGTAATAATGAGCAATATTCCAATATTTTTTTAGTTTTATGAGTTAAAAATATGTAGTTTGTTATTACACTCATATATTGAGGTTAGTGTGAAACACAGCTAGAATATTCTGATGGAGATGGGGTAGGGATAATCTTTAGCGATTAAGATAATGATCTGTCAGTAAAGTTGATGGAATGTCACTAAAAGTTACAATCTATTTGGCTATATAAGGATAGGCTCTTCTATGAAACAGAAGTATATTTTCTTTTTGGATTTCCAAACTCTTATAGTAAGACTTGGAGAAAGGAAAGAAAGATCATGGTAATTAGCATGCATGGTTACTAGCTATAACTAATTAAACCTAGTTCTTAATTTATACTACGAAGTAAAAACTTTCTTTTGGAATCTTTTTCTTAGTTGCTTAGCTGAATGACTTGGTATTTATATGTGATCAGGATGGTAAGACGAGTTTGACAGTCACCGATGCGGTGGATTACAATGGATTTCCTGCTGATAGGTCAAAAACCGGCGGTTGGGTGCCTGCTGCCCTCATCCTTGGTAAGTTAATTATCTTCCTCTTTTGACACACCTTTGGTTATTTTTTACTCATACATGACAAGTATGTGATCGAGTTCGTAAGTTTCTACCTCTCCAGTCCAAGTACCTATATCTCAAGTAGGAATGAGTGAAAACATATATGTCATATTTAGGGCTATTGCTAATCATCTTCCTCCTTGATCTTCATGTCAACCAATTATTACCTATACGTACAAGTGTGATAAGGTTGTAAAGCGTGAAATATTGATTAATTGAATGAATAATACATATGACTCACTATTTTTTTAGTCTAACACGCTTATACTAATTCTACTCTTAACACAAATACTAATATAATTCTAACTCTAGTACAAATAGAGTCAAATGTCCTCCACCAAACAAAATAGCCATTTCTGTATGTTAACATCTGTGAATAGTTCCTTAATTTTTGCAAATGCAACAGTACGTAGATGAGCATATATAGACATTTTTTTTTTTTTTAATTCAATCATCAAATATGTTATCTTAATTCCTTGATAAGACATGAATCTTGACTGCGCGTGCTAACTTTTTAGGAATCTTGATTGTTAAGCTTGCTATGAAATTCTTGATAGTACCATTAGATTTTGATCTAATATGGATATTGAAGCACAACCAGAAGTATAATGTCACGGAAATAGTTATATATGTAGGCCGAGGGTCATTAGGCTAAGGTCAGTATACAACACAAGAGTGATATATTTTGTGTAGTTTGATAGAGGATTAGAGGCTGAGTTCCCTAAAAATGAAAGCAAAGTGAGAATAAAACACTAGCATAGTAACATATACGAACATATGAAATAGATATCTACATGCCGTTCAAAAAAAAAATTATTTCAGTTCCTCCAGCATAGATTCTCACTGATCTTCTCAACCATATTGCTAGATTGTGTTTCTTATTAAATTCAATGTGCTTATTTTCTTTTGGGCCACTGTTTTACAACCTAAAGTAACTGACCATGAATTCACACATGATATCCAATTAGTCTAACATTTATTACTTTTGCCTTTTTGGTTAAACAGGAATTGAAATATGCGAGAGGCTTTCCACAATGGGAATTGCTGTAAACCTGGTGACATATTTGGGTGGAACCATGCATCTCTCGAGCTCAGCTTCAGCCAATGTCGTCACCGATTTCATGGGAACTTCATTCCTTTTGTGCCTTCTTGGTGGATTTTTAGCTGACTCTTTTCTTGGCAGATTCAAAACCATTGTCATTTTTGCCCCTATTCAAACCATTGTAAGTACTATATGACTGTATAAAATGTGTACCACAAATTAATTAGGGCTAATTAAACATCCTGTTACCATTGTGTGTAGGGTACCGCTGCGTTGGCATTGTCAACCAAGCTGCCACAACTGCGGCCACCGGCGTGCCATTCTTCTGAAAACTGCGAACAAGCAAACGGATTCCAAATGGGAATCTTGTATCTTGCTTTGTATCTAATAGCAGTTGGCACAGGCGGTCTGAAATCAAGCGTTTCCGGATTTGGGACTGACCAATTTGATGAGAAGAACAAAGAGGAAAAAACTCAAATGACGTATTTCTTTAATAGGTTCTTCTTCTTTATAAGCCTGGGAACGTTGATGGCGGTTACAGTGCTCGTGTACATAGAAGATGAGGTTGGTAGAAGTTGGGCTTATGGAATTTGTTCTGTCTCAATGTTCACCGCGATCTTGGTGCTTTTGTATGGTACTAAAAGGTACCGGTACAAAAAAAGTGCCGGAAGTCCTATTGTTCAAATTTTCCAAGTGATCGTTGCAGCTATAAAGAAGAGAAGGATGGAACTTCCTTACGATTATGGCTTGTTATATGAAAATTCGCCTGAGGGTTCAAGGATCCATCACACAAATCAATTTCGGTATGTTTCTTTTATCTTAGTATTAGCATTGAAATTGGATCAGTTTGCTAGAAACGGTGATGATCAAATTTTTTAGCGGTGTCACTATGAAGTGATATAATCACTACTGATTATGTTTAGTCAGGAGCAGTAACCAAGAGATCTCTGTCACAAAACTTGCTAGAAAGTTTATCAAATATAATTGATGCAAAGTTTTGAAATGTTGTCTTGTATTAATCTTCCTTAAACTATTTTTCTTTTTTTCTTTTTTTTTTTAATGTTTTGCTTCGTAATGCAAATGACGTACTTACTGTAAAAGTTTCTGTCACTAATTATGTCAAAGATACCAGCTTTCTTGTGATAATGCTGATAGTTTATAATGGTAGCTAGGTCTCCCTAATATTTTGTTGATTCCTTGTAGTTGCTTGGACAAAGCTGCAATAGTAGCCGAAGATGATCTTGAGAAAAATACATCAATTTCTCGTAATCCATGGAAGCTATGCACGGTAACAAGGGTCGAGGAAGTGAAGATGATGGCAAGATTGCTGCCAGTGTGGGCGACAACAATTCTCTTTTGGACAACATACGCCCAAATGATCACCTTTTCAGTCGAACAAGCTGCCACCATGCAAAGAAAAGTCCGTGGTTTTCAAATCCCCGCTGGATCCCTCACCGTATTCTTTGTGGCTGCCATCTTGTTGACATGCGCTGTCTACGATTGCTTGATCATACCATTATGGAAGAAATGGAAAGGTACACCAGGGTTCACTGATCTACAAAGAATTGCGTTAGGCCTAGCCCTTTCCACTTTAGGAATGGCGGCCGCAGCAGTCTTTGAGATAAAAAGATTATCAGTAGCTAGACGACACACTCTCCCAACATCTGAGGCTCTTCCAATCAGCGTTTTCATCCTTATTCCACAGTTTTTCTTGGTTGGATCCGGTGAGGCTTTCATTTACACTGGACAGCTCGATTTTTTCATCACACGATCACCAAAAGGGATGAAAACAATGAGCACCGGTTTGTTTCTAACAACATTGTCACTTGGGTTTTTCATGAGTAGTTTCCTAGTGTCTGTTGTGAAGAAGGTGACGGGAAACAATGGCAGAAATGGATGGCTTGCAGACAACATAAACAATGGAAGACTTGATTTGTTTTATGGATTATTGGCGCTTTTGAGTGGTATAAACTTTGTGCCTTTTTTGGTATGTGCAGCTTGGTGCAAGCAAGATAAGGGTAAATCATCAGCTGTCGTTGAAATGGAGAAGTGTTAACATTTTGAAGCCGTGTCCTATAATTGTTTGTGTGATTTCATTTTCTTTTTGGCAATATACAAAATGTATGAATAAATTAAAGAGTGGCTTTTACCCAAAGAATGATGTTTGAATAGATTTTTTACTTTTTATTACATATTCAATTTACAATCTAAGTCGTCTCGTATTATTATGTCAATGACCAAAACGTTGCTCAAGATGAGAATTTCACCAAAATGATGTGCCACTAGTTTCTGACAGAGTAGCAATGCATTATCTCAACACTTGGCGACGGCTGAACATATCTGTCGCAAACTTTGAATCATAACGCATGCTAATGCATCTTGATTACGACAATAAAGCTACGAAACGACAATGTAAGCCTCGGTAAAATATATGAGGTGAATAAACATGTAATGGGTATTTAAGAGTCATATTGTGTTATAATTATCAGTTATATTAGATTGAAATGAGTCATAATACGTTACAACCGGGAAAGATGCAAGGTCGTCAACTGGATAAGCATACATAAGAAAATACGCGTATATAAATCATACGGGTCATGAAAGTCATAACAAATCTAATAAGTTTTCAGATTTTTATTTGAAGACAAAGGAAAGAAAGAAAAGAGGAAACTAAAAGAATTATGAACTAATTTTGTATTTCATCAAAATAGAATTTACATAATAGTTGAAGGTAAACGAGCAACAAGCAACACCGCTAACCCTTTTTGGATTGCAAAGCTAACTCTTTTGAAAACTACATTTGTGGATCTATGTGTCATAACATTACTGATAACACTCGTTTCGTACATGTTTTAGTCGCGTTATTTCTATGTTTGTTCATTGTATTTGGTTGTGTTTGTGAATATATTATGCGAAAAAGGTACAAAAGATATATTAAGGTTCAGGTACAATCAAGTCCAAGGGAATAGCTAGAAAGATGGGGAAAAGTCGCTAAATCAAGAGCTTATGCACAACGAAAGATTCTACCCATAATAAAGACCTCGGGAAGATCATCAAAGATAAAGAATCAAGTTACAAAGATTTCCGAGCTCAAGAAAAGATCAAGTGTTGATGAAATGAATGAGAAGTTACATGCAAAGTTTGCTATGAATTATGGCTTGCTTTCTCAACCAAAGGTTCAAGAAATACAACTAAGGCTTAAGTTCAACCCGAGGTTCAAAACTGCCATGCCAACCTTACTCCAAACCTTGGGCTGGAATCTGAACCTCAGGTTGAGACTTCAACCTTGGGTTGCTGCAACTCCTGGCACACTTAATGACTACTTTTAATGATCTAACTCTTCATGTGGGTTGTCATTATGCTTCATTTACTTCAAGTCAAGAATTTTATGACACTTGGTGCCCAAAAAACTGGCTTGTTGGCCAAGCAATAGTTTTCTATTAATTAGAAGCATTGGCTAGAGAGAAAACATATATACTCATATACCAAATTTCTCATACTCTCTCAAGAAGGCTACAATGAAGAAAACGCAGGAAGAAGTTGACTTACATTCATTATCCATCATTGTAATCATCAAATGAATCATTGTTGATCACCTCATAATTGTTCCTAAGTCTTGTAATCATCATTACAACTTTTGTAAGACTCTTTAATCGTGTTTTCAAGTGATATAATTTATGTGATTATTACTTTGGTTGCCATGAGCGGCTAAGTGCCTTGTGCACTTTCCTAGATGATGTTTGTTACATGAATATTGATTGATTATGACTCTATGGTTCTAATTCAATGAAAAGCTAATACTAAGATCGAATTGTACTTTCAAAGTTTTCATAAACAAAAAGAGTTATCAAGTTTGGTTGATTATTAATGGTGTAATAGGTCGAAGGAGATATTGTTATTTAATCAATTGTAAATCTTTGTCTATGAAGGTGTTACCTTATCCATTGACCATTTCATATGTAACTTGGTTAAACTTAGAAAACTAAAAGTGTAGTTGTCAATTACTTGTGAAACGATAGCGAATCAAGTGATTGAATTGTGTTAGTCTTGTTTGATCAAAGCTTAATATTGTTTTTGTCATCTTATAATCTTGACGAGGATTGAAAGTGTTGAAAACAAGAGGATTAGTACACCAACTAATCAAATTAGAGCACCATCTAATTAATTTATTGATCATAATCGATTTGAACCATTGTCATAATCATATCATGGGAATTATGCAAACTAGTCTAGGCAAGTGTAGTTTTTAATATATTGAATTTACATCATCATCATTATTTTCTTGCTTTATAATCATTACTAAGTCTTTGTTATAATCAAACTCACGTTACATAAAAACTATACAAATCCTTGTGAACGACCTCGGCTTACCATATCACCTCTTGCTACACACGGACAAGTATACTTGCTCGTATGTGTTTCGTTTGAATCATTGGTAGATCGTGTATATAAATTTAAAACTTGCACTCTCGACACACATCAAGTTTTTGGCTCCGCTGCCGGGGACTTGTTTTGCACTTGTTTGTTCGTTTGATTGTCTTCTTGATTGATATATTGTTTGTTTGCTTGCATGATAATTCCGGCATCGTCACATCAAGTTTTTGGCGCCGTTGCCGGGGATTTGATCACGTTTTTGTGAGTTTTATTTTATAAGTTTTGTGCTTTGTTCTTGTTCCTAAGCTTTTTCTTTAAAAGTTCTTTGAAATTTTCACCCGGGAAATCGCGGTTCAAACCCAAACCAAGCGGTTCGTAATTTTCTGTGACCTCGAAACTGTCTGAACCGCCGGTTCAGAATCCAACCGCGCGGCTCAGAACTTTCTGACCAACTGAACCGCCGGTTCAGTCTTGAACCGGTCCGGCTCAGCTTCTTCTGAGAACCAGGCCAGCCCCAACCGCCGGTTCACACCCGAACCTCCAAATGCTGTTCCGGATTAAAAAAAAATATTTTTATTTTCTTTTTAGTTGATAATCTTTTTCGATTGGCTCGTCTTTCTCGTGTATGACCACTCGCTCTTCTAACGAAGAACTAAGTACACCATTGTCTAATCCCGAGAGATTATTTCGCAAAAAGAGACACCCGTTTGTTCCACCCAATCAAAGAATACCAAGAACCGTTAACCCACCATTTGATAATCTTTCCGAAGTTCATCAAATCGTTGATCTTTTTCTTGAATTACCATTTCCAATGGCCGACGATCGACCTATGTGGGCCACCAATAGGGTTGTAGCTCCTACACCCGCGGCCGCCATTGTTCCCGTTAATCTTGGAGATAACTTCACTTTCAAAGGTCATCATCTTTTGATGCTTAAAGACAATCAATTTGATGGTCGAGTTAGATCCGATCCACACAAACATATCGCCGATTTTCTTGAAATTTGTGACATGTTTCGTTATAGAACTACCGAAGCAAATGCAATCCGCCTCAAACTCTTTCCCTCGTCTCTCACCGGAGAAGCGAAAATTTGGTATAAAGAATTAAGCCCCGGAGTGATCACAACTTGGAACCAAATGAGAAAAGCATTTGTTGGACGTTTCTTTCCACCGACCATGTTTGATCGTCTCTTAGGTGAAATTCGTAGTTTCACTCAAAAGGAAGGAGAAAATCTTGTCAAAGCATGGCTTCGAATGAAAAACATGCTCCGAAGTTGTCATGGGCATGGTTTATCTCGTGGTAATATCATTCAAATCTTTTACCATGGTCTCGATGACACAACTCAAGGTATCCTTGATGCCGGAGGAATTTTCCTTTATAAGACCCCTAACGCAGCTTACACTTTACTAGAAGACCATGTACTTCTTAAGCTCGATTGGTCTAAGGATGCCAAAACCAAACCTCAACGAAAAACCGTTGCATTCGCCGAAGGAACGAATGAAAATTCCAAAATCATGGACATGATGAAAGATCTCACCACCAAAATCGATTCTAAATTCCAAAGTATCCAAAAAGAGATCAAAGATATGTGCGATGGATGCAACTATTGTGGTGGAAACCATTCATCATCCGAGTGTGATGACAAACCCATGGGAGGTCCCGAAGCCGAAGCCAATTATGTTTATGGAGGATATCGAGGAGGAGGATATCGTGGAAACTACTACGGTAGAAATTCTAGAGATTGGCAAGATCGTCCACCGAGGGATGATAATCGTAGTTCCCAACCTCGTGACGACAACCGTCCGACATCGTCTCGTGATGATAATCGTTCATCATCAGAAACACCTGAAAAGAAAAATGAAGAATCTGAATTCGAAAAAACCATGCGTGAATTCGTGCATGCTCAAAAGCAAACGAATGAATTTATCAAAAATCAGTTCTTCAGCCTCAAAACCAAAGTCGAACAAGGTCAAAAGAACCATCAAGCTTCTATCCAAGACCTTGAAACCAAATTTGGTCGTCTTTCTGATCAATTTGCTGCTAGACCATCGGGTACTTTGCCAAGCAATACTCAATCCAACCCGAAACCATCATCATCTGGATCTTATCGTCCACCTCAAATGAGAAATGAGCATGTAAATGTTGTATTCACTCGTAGTGGTCTATCTTATGATCCACCACCAAACCCAAACCAAACCACCACTATCATTCATGATGATAGTGAGGATGAAGCAGAGGAGGAACCAAAAGATAACGAACCAATTCCTATACCAGTCGTTAAACCCACTCCACAGCTCAAAGCATATAAACCAAGAATTCCATATCCTCAACGTTTGAGGAAAGAAAAGATGGAAGAACAATATGGCAAGTTCATTGACTTAATCAAAGAAGTTAGGATCAACGTTCCTCTTGTTGATGAACTCAAATAAGTACATTTTATTACTATCATTTATCCTATTAATTTGACTTGTTTTACTATATTATGTATGAGGATTGATACTTAATCGTTTACTTTTGTAATTCTCAGGTAAAAACAAGCATTTGGTGAAACTTGGCGATTTTGGACTAATAATGGGGCAAAACGTACATAAAGTGGAAGTCTACTGACATGAACAAGATCAAGTCAATTCTGCTCCAGATGCGCCGCATCTCACTATCAACATGCGCCGCATCTCTATCAAGATATCACCAGATACGATCCAAGATACAAGAGGACATGCGCCGCATCTAATAAAGAGTTACGCCGCATCTTCTGGCGGTGTACGAATATTCCTGAATATTATAATCTTGGACCCCACGCGAAGTTAAGTACATGCGCCGCATCTACTTAAGTAGATGCGCCGCATCTTCCCTCAGACACAAACTATAAATACCCCGTAGACCAGACACAAAAAGGGTGACACAGATTCGGAAGTTCGAAAACCTAAAGACCGAACAGAAGAAAAGGACGAATTCAGTCAAGAAGGCAGCACAAGACACACCCAAATCGAAGATACAAGAGCTGTAAGAAGGTGCTGCATGTATTTAATTCATTAAGTAGTTTTGTTTTATTGTTTTAGCAAACTTTAATTCATCAGGATTGGTGGCTTGTGTAATGTGACAACGGAAAGATTGCACTCCCTTTAATACTTGCTTTCCCATCAATTAAAGTTTATATGTTGATGTCTTTGGTTACTACTTATTAGTGCATTGACACCTCTGTGTTTATTAGTGGCTTGCGGGCACCCGACTGCGGGACAAGGTGTGGCTCCCACGGTTGTTTCTAAATTGATCACTTAGGAATAACTTTTAGACATAAGTCGTCATTAAGGGTTTACTCGCCGATGAGAATAGGACCAACGAGAAAGGGTTAATTACATACACTTCATATAAAGCTATCAATAAAACAAGTGACAATCTACTTAATCATAAGGACAGCCCTCTTATTGTCTCAAGTATCTATCTGTGTACGTGTGTGCTACTTGCTGATTCGTGCCTATTTGTTTATTTTATTATTTAATTGCAAACAAAACTGTGCCAGTCTCTCAGGCTGAAACCCCCTTGCGTTAGGATATTAAAATACTGATTAGATTAACGAGATTATACGTTCCACTCTTAGTGATCGACACTCTACTTACCATTATCTTCATACTGACCGGGTACACTGCTCGTTAAGTGTGTGTGTTATTGATAAGTCGGCTAAATATAAATTTAAAACTTGAGTAGGCATTAAAACTGCTAAACCGCAACGACACATCACGCGCATCAAGTTTTTGGCGCCGCTGCCGGGGAGTGAATTGTTATTTTCTGTTAATTTGATTAGTATTTTAATTAGGTTATTTTTCTTTTTATTAGATTAATTGCATCATTGTACTATTTTGCATATTTGTTGTATTGTGTGTTATTTGTTTGCTTTTGTTTTTATTTTTGTGTGCTTTATTTTTGTTTGTGTGTTTAAATTTTTATTTTTATTTTTCGTATTTTTCTGTTCTGCTATCGTTGTACTGTGCTAAATCAAACGATACGGCGCATCTGATCTCTCAGATACGGCGTATTGCGTTTAATTTTTTTAATACAACGCGTTTAATTAATTCGATACGACGCATCTTTTCCCCAAGATACGGCGTATCTGTTTTTAATAAGAAAATTTTTCTAAGCGATAAAGTAATACGACGCATCTGCTTTTGTAGATACGGCGTATCTGTTTTTGATAAAAACTTTTCTAAAACGTTAACGCCATACGACGCATCTTCTTTTGAAGATACGGCGTATCTATTATTTTAATTAAAAACAGTTTGCGAATTATTAAATAAATACGGCGTATCGATTTCCGTCGATACGGCGCATCTTACTGAATCAAAAATCTTTTATTTTTAAACGTAACGAAAATACGGCGCATTAACTTTCGTTAATACGACGCATTTAATTTTAATTAGATAAACTGATTTTTGATTAACTAATTCGATACGGCGCATTCACAAATTCTAAGCGGCGTATCTATTTTCTGAATAAAAATCTGATTAAATTTTAACGTATTAAGATACGGCGTATCCAACTCTTTGGATACGGCGCATCGTCTGCAGATATCAGCTATTTTTATTCTTATATCCGTTTCTATATTCATTAATTTCTCTCCTTGCGAACAAATCCTACTGATGATTTTACCTTGGATGACAGATTTTGCTATGGAAGACATGCCAGTTAACGGATATCTTGCTAAGGAATGCTTGTTTTCAGATTCATTCAATGTACTCATGATCGATGCAGACTTATTCTCTTGGGAGACTCCTCTTGAAGCTGCTTTTAAGGAATTTATGCGTTTTTGCAACATTGACAAAGAGGTATTCTCTTATGATGTATTTGTGAGGTACACTGGAGAAGAATTATCACTCTTATGGCCTAAGATTGAAGCAGAAGGATTGAACTGGACTACTATCGAAGAGGATGATGGGAAATTCTCTCTTGCATACATAGACTCAAGCAACAACAACTGCAGTGGAGACAATACCCAAAACTCTTACATGCCTTATTTCGAGTGGTACAAGGGATTAGATGAGAACTATCAGGATAATGACATGAATTATGCTTTGGCGGAATTACTATTTCATGGCAGAATAGTAAGATTGATAGACCTCTCCCTCAATGATTGGTTAGAACTCAAATATGGTAGTCCGGAATTTGCCCCTGCAAACGAAGTCAAGGAAATTATGACTTCATGGTTGACTCGGAGTTTTAAGAAGCAATTTAACGAGTTCATGGAGATAAAAAAGAATATGATTGGAAAGGTTTGCTTTGACGTTAACCATGACCCTAACGATGTTGATTTTTCAGAATGGTTAGCTAGTAAGTTTAATAACCATAAGAGCATGGATCGAGCTACTAAGGATGCATTATGGGTATATTGGATGAGAGGAGAAGACGAAGAAGTAGAAAGCGATTATGGGTTTTCACATCATGATTCAACAATCAATGAGGGCATTGAAGAACTTTTCAGAATTGACATTGATTTGTTAGAGTATGAGACACCCTTGTGCAAGCAATTCAAGGAATTTAACTACCTTCTTCGAGTCGATGATGATGTGCTTACTGGGGATCTGCCAGGATTTAAGACTTATGACGATTTCAAAAACACCTGGTACCATGAATGGAATGACCAAGTACCATGGGTTTGGGATAAACCATGGGAATTTGAGCACATTAATCATACCTGTACACCCTTCGTTTTCAAAGACGGGAGTAGTGTTTGGCCAACCTGTGATTATAAAAGTGACGGAACCTGTAATGGGGGAAGTATAATTGGGATGAAAAGAGTTGGAAAGGATGTAACCTTTGAAGATTATGAGTGGTACGATAATGTTGAAGACTGCCCACGAAAATCGGAGGCTTTACAAGAAAAGGGCAGGATTGAACGCTTGAAAGGACTTAAAGGGACATCGGATACTACTTTCTGGGAATGGGTGCATAAACAGTTTGATGATTTCACAAAGCTTAGTCGACGGTTACAATATGATTTGGAAAGAGAATGGGAGGCGATTCAAGATGATAATAATAATGAGTCGTTGATTGAGGAACTAGATGACTATTTGATTAAGGATCCTTATTTTGAGTTTGTTGACAAGGACGAAGAAGAGTTCACCAAAAGAAAGTGTCAACTACTTGGGATTCCATACAATGAGCCACCCATGATTACTTCTGAAAAATTTAAAATCATCAAATATTCTTTGGGTCCTGATGAAGAATATACTGCGGTGAAAACAAAGAATTATACTAGGCTAAGTCGAACTGAAGAAAACGTCGCAGAGATATACGGGAAAATCTTTCGGATGAAGGAAGAAGGATGGACCGTGACAAGGACCAACTAAGGAGCTGAACGTGAGTCTAACTTGAAGACTCTGGAATAAAGACAAGTGCTGACCGGGAGACAACCCGGAAGATTTATCATTTATCATTCTGTTTTCTGTGTCGAGTCAGTCCAGGCCGCACGAAGATACGGCGCATCTCAGTCCTGAGATGCGACGCATCCTCTGCAATGGTCATATCTTATTTTATTTTTCTGCATTTTTTATTTTCGACTTTAAAACTTTTTATCAGTTATTTTAATGCGGCGCATCCCTGGTTAAGGATGCGGCGCATCTTTATTCTGATCCGTATTTATTCCAGGCTCGATACGGCGTATCTTCTTCAATAGGATACGGCGCATCGACTGACCTGATGATTTTCAGTTTTAATTTTTAAGTTTTATTTTTATCTAACTACTAATGTATTATGCAAGTTGAACCTTTCTTATCTTAGGTGTGTTTTAAAGTGTTGGTGGTATTATAGTTTCCTGAATTTCCTGTGGATACATCAAGTATGAAGCTTTAACGTTCTAATCCACAAGAAAGATGATTTTTGCTCATATACTAATGGAGGATCATACCGAGCAAATCTCAGGGGAGTTTTTCCGTTCTAATTCTTTTTATTTTCCAGTTTTTAACCTTTTATACAAACAACGAGGACGTTGTTTAACTTAAGTGGGGGGATAGGAGAATTAGAACACTTAACACTTACTTGTCCTAAACTTTTTCAAAAATTATGCTTAAAATGTGCTTAATATATCAAACTTAAAAATTTTTAGCATGTTTTTGTTTAAGATCTAAGTTGCATAACTGCACACATGACATTATTTTCAAAAAATCGTGATTTTCCAAAATTCACAAATCTATGAGTGTGCCGGTGACTTGTAAACTTTAGAACTTGGCTTGTATACTATTCGAGACCACCATAATGAGTATTATTTATTTAATTGGAATGACTTGTCTAACTTGGTAAAATTCTAGGATTACCCCAAATAGCCTATTATATGTTATGTGTTATTAGCTAACTACACTGGTTAGTTAACCCCCGTATAAAACCTTTTGTTACTCTCACTTTTAGAGTAAGATACCCCTAGAAAAACACTCAGAGCCATTCCTTTCGTTTCTTACACCTATGTTTAAAATGTTTCGTTACACCTTAAACCTTAGCCTACCCTGTAGATTAGAATCCGTGGTTGGTTAATTGCTATAGGCAGAGTGTGTTTCCTTACATTACCTGTGTTCGCGTGCGTAATTCATTATATATGGTTAGGTCGGGAAATTGCACAATGCAATTGGAGTGAAAGTAAATATTGTATATTTTAGAGTTTATTTTTCGTGTGTTTACTACTTTCACTATTTACCATTATTTCTGAAGTTATGAAAAGTATGGAAAAATTATCCGGAAAGAAAGTTATAGTGATGTGGTGAAATTTTACACATCTATCTTTATGTTTCAAAAAAAAAAAAAAAAAAAAAAAAAAAAAAAAAAATCGAAAAAATGAGAAAAGAAAAAGAAAGAAAAAAGAGTTGGATGTTTATTTTAAGCCAACGATGTAGAGTTATGTAAGTGGTTCATATGGCCACTATTTGTTGTATTATATCTATGGATTGAATGGGAATTGGCAGTTATGGGAACGCCAACTAAGGATTATTCTTTGATTAAGATTTTGTTGAGTATAATTCGTGTCTACCTAAAGCGTGTGTTTCAAGTGTTAAAGCGTGAGTTATTCAATGATATGAGTCTTATTCATGGGATGGTTGGGATAGTGATTAACCACACTTAGGATTTTAATTTATTTGTTTTGTTTATTTTTTATTTTACACCAATTTATATCCCAAATATTATCCATACCCTATATTATTCTTTATCCAACCAAACCTTTGATTTATTGAGATTAGGGATTTGAGCAATCTTAAGTATCGTAGTCGTGGATTCGGCTATGTATTTATGATTTTGTCGCCCTTTTTGATATATTATTATTGGTGAAGTTTGGACCTATCTTTAGCCTATTCGAGTTAAGGATTTGAGCAATTGCAAGTATCGTGTTCGTGGATTCGATCATGTATTTGTGATTTTGTCGCCTTTTCTGGAATTTGAGATCGATAGTGAAATAAGAATAATTAACCCTTAAGCCTAAAAACCCTTTTTACCGCTTTAGACTTGTTATTCCTTAGCTTTAGTGGTGGAGATGTGTATACTTGCCAAGCTTATGATAGAATATTCGTCACGACTGGACAGTTAAACGATTAGATTTGCTTTTATCGACTTATTTTATTTTACTTCTAATTCGTTAAGTGTTTAGTTGTGTGATTACGAAATAAACGAATACATGCTTAAATATAAAAATAAATCCTAACTTCTTTTAGGATACATTTTCATGAGATTTAATCTAAGGTTTACTTGGGGACAAGTAAAGTTCAAGTGGGGGGATATTTGATGAACTCAAATAAGTACATTTTATTACTATCATTTATCCTATTAATTTGACTTGTTTTACTATATTATGTATGAGGATTGATACTTAATCGTTTACTTTTGTAATTCTCAGGTAAAAACAAGCATTTGGTGAAACTTGGCGATTTTGGACTAATAATGGGGCAAAACGTACATAAAGTGGAAGTCTACTGACATGAACAAGATCAAGTCAATTCTGCTCCAGATGCGCCGCATCTCACTATCAACATGCGCCGCATCTCTATCAAGATATCACCAGATACGATCCAAGATACAAGAGGACATGCGCCGCATCTAATAAAGAGTTACGCCGCATCTTCTGGCGGTGTACGAATATTCCTGAATATTATAATCTTGGACCCCACGCGAAGTTAAGTACATGCGCCGCATCTACTTAAGTAGATGCGCCGCATCTTCCCTCAGACACAAACTATAAATACCCCGTAGACCAGACACAAAAAGGGTGACACAGATTCGGAAGTTCGAAAACCTAAAGACCGAACAGAAGAAAAGGACGAATTCAGTCAAGAAGGCAGCACAAGACACACCCAAATCGAAGATACAAGAGCTGTAAGAAGGTGCTGCATGTATTTAATTCATTAAGTAGTTTTGTTTTATTGTTTTAGCAAACTTTAATTCATCAGGATTGGTGGCTTGTGTAATGTGACAACGGAAAGATTGCACTCCCTTTAATACTTGCTTTCCCATCAATTAAAGTTTATATGTTGATGTCTTTGGTTACTACTTATTAGTGCATTGACCACCTCTGTGTTTATTAGTGGCTTGCGGGCACCCGACTGCGGGACAAGGTGTGGCTCCCACGGTTGTTTCTAAATTGATCACTTAGGAATAACTTTTAGACATAAGTCGTCATTAAGGGTTTACTCGCCGATGAGAATAGGACCAACGAGAAAGGGTTAATTACATACACTTCATATAAAGCTATCAATAAAACAAGTGACAATCTACTTAATCATAAGGACAGCCCTCTTATTGTCTCAAGTATCTATCTGTGTACGTGTGTGCTACTTGCTGATTCGTGCCTATTTGTTTATTTTATTATTTAATTGCAAACAAAACTGTGCCAGTCTCTCAGGCTGAAACCCCCTTGCGTTAGGATATTAAAATACTGATTAGATTAACGAGATTATACGTTCCACTCTTAGTGATCGACACTCTACTTACCATTATCTTCATACTGACCGGGTACACTGCTCGTTAAGTGTGTGTGTTATTGATAAGTCGGCTAAATATAAATTTAAAACTTGAGTAGGCATTAAAACTGCTAAACCGCAACGACACATCACGCGCATCAATCAACGTTCCTCTCGTTGATGTCTTGGCTGGTATGCCCAATTATGGGAAGTTTTTGAAAGAACTTGTGAGCAACAAAAGTAAAATGGAAAACATTTCCGCTACCTTCTTGAATGAAGATTGCTTAGCCATTGTTGAAAACAAACTACCAAAAAAAAACTTGGTGATCCTGGAAGTTTTCTCATCCCGTGTACTTTGGGAAATTCAATCACTTGTGATGCTTTAGCCGATCTCGGTGCGAGTATCAATCTTATGCCGTACTCATTGTATGCGAAGCTTTTGATCGATACCTTGAAACCCACAAGAATGAGTATACATTTAGCAAATCATACTATCCAATATCCTGTTGGAGTAGCTGAAAACATGCTTGTTCAAGTTGGGCAATTCGTTTTTCCCGTTGATTTTGTGATCCTCAAGATGGAGGAAGATAGCAAAGTTCCATTGATCTTAGGAAGACCTTTCCTAAACACCGCCGATGCTATCATTCGAGTCAAAAACAAAGAACTCAATCTTGGAGTTGGAGATGAAAGAATCTCTTTTCAAATTAATCAAGCCATGAAATATTCTCATGCGAATGATGACACTTGTTATAGCATTGATGTTATCGATGAAATTACAGAGGAAACATTCGATGAGTTTCTTGATGAAAGAATTAAGACTCATAAAACATCTGGACAAATAAGTGATGAAGATCTCGACAGAGAATTCGCTGAATTTATGCAGATAAACACCGAAGAAATTTCTGAGGAAGAAATAACCAACTTTGAGGAGTTGGAATTCAATGATGAAATGAGAATCAAAACCTCAATTGAAGATCCGCCTGTGGATCTCGTCTTGAAACCTCTTCCCAATCATCTGGAATATGCATTCTTGGAAGAAAAATCTCTTCTTCCGGTTGTCATATCTTCAGAACTCAAACCTGATGAAAAAGAACGTCTTGTTTCTATCCTCAAAAATCATAAAGAAGCTTTCGCTTGGAAAACTTCTGACATTCATGGAATAAGTCCAAAGTTTTGCAAACACAAAATCAATTTTGAAAACGATTCTAAACCCGTTGTTCAAAGACAACGAAGACTCAACCCAAACATGAAGGAAGTTGTTAAGAAGGAAATAATCAAACTTCTTGATGTTGGTATTATTTACCCCATTGAGGATAGTTCATGGGTGAGTCATGTTCACTGTGTTCCTAAGAAAGGAGGAACAACCGTTGTAACTAATGAACGTAATGAACTTGTTCCTACCAGAACCATAACTGGTTGGCGAGTATGCATTGATTATCGCAAATTAAATGATGCCACCAGGAAGGATCATTTTCCTTTACCGTTCATGGATCAAATGTTGGAAAGACTTGCGGGGAACAAATTCTTTTGTTTTCTCGATGGATTTTCCGGTTATTTCCAAATTCCAATTGATCCAGCTGATCAAGAAAAGACCACATTCACGTGTCCTTTTGGCACATATGCGTATAGGCGTATGCCTTTTGGTATTTGTAACGCACCGACAACATTTCAAAGGTGCATGATTGCTATTTTTCAAGATATGCTTGAAACCTCCATGAAAGTTTTCATGGATGATTTCTCGGTATTTGGAGAGTCATTTTAGTCATGCCTTTCCAATCTTGATAAAATGCTTGAAAGATGCAAAACCGCTCATCTCGTACTAAACTGGGAAAAATGTCACTTTACGGTGACAGAAGGCATTGTGCTTGGTCACAAGATTTCTAGCAAGGGAATCGAAGTTGACAAAGCAAAAATAGATGCTAGTGCTAAGTTACCACCCCCGACTAACGTCAAAGGAGTTAGGAGTTTCTTGGGGCATGCGGGATTCTACCGTAGATTCATCAAAGATTTTTCAAAAATATCTCGTCCTATGACGAAGCTTCTCAAGAAAGATTCAGTTTTTGATTTCAATGAAGAATGCATCAAGGCATTCGAAACGCTCAAAAATAAGTTAACAAATGCACCGATTATGGTTTCACCAAATTGGTCGCTGCCATTTGAACTTATGTGTAATGCAAGTGATTTTGCCGTTGGAGCAATATTAGGACAACGCGATGGAAAACATTTTCGTCCTATTTACTTTGCTAGCAAAACCTTGAAAGTGCTCAACAAAACTACACGGTCACTGAAAAAGAACTTTTGGCTGTAGTTTTTGCGTTTGACAAATTTATTTCTTATCTCGTTTTGTCAAAGACAATTGTGTTCACCGATCATTCAGCTCTTAAATACCCGTTTGCCAAACAAGATGCCAAACCACGTCTTATCCAATGGATTTTATTGCTTCAAGAATTTGACATAGAAATCCAAAATAAGAAAGGCGCGGAAAATGTTGCAGCAGATCATTTGTCTCGATTAGAAAATCCTAATTTAGATGAATTCGGTGAAGATGAGATTGATGATAATTTTCCCGATGAAACTCTTATGGGAATTGAAAACGAAGAAGTTCCATGGTTTGCAGACTTTGCAAATTATTTAGTCAGAGGAGTGTTACAAAAATGTCTAACTCACACTCAGCGTAGTAAATTTTTCGCAGACCTAAAACACTATTTTTGGGATGAAGCATATCTATTTAAAATGTGTCCCGATGGGATAATTAGAAGATGTGTGTACGGTTCAGAGACCCAAAAAATTCTCGATGAATG
This sequence comes from Artemisia tridentata subsp. tridentata, assembly GCA_021014915.2. NCBI lineage: Eukaryota > Viridiplantae > Streptophyta > Magnoliopsida > Asterales > Asteraceae > Artemisia > Artemisia tridentata. The sequence continues at coordinate 245,335,870 of CP139507.1, read as the reverse complement.
TCATCACGGCCCAACTGGAGGACTTTACGGTCCGTCTACAACCGCGAAAAAAGTCTTGGATGCGGGATTTTATTGGCCGACAATTTTTAAAGAAGCCCATACGCTTGTGCAGAATTGTGATGCTTGCCAAAATTCTGGTAGTCTTTCTTGTAGAGACGAAATGCCACAAAAGAGCATACAAGTTTCTGAAATCTTTGATATATGGGGAATTGACTTCATGGGTCCTTTTCCTAAATCTCATAAGTTCGAATACATCCTCGTTGCAATTGACTATGTTTCTAAATGGGCCGAAGCGGAAGCCTTACCTACAAATGATGCACGAGTGGTTGTAAATTTTCTGAAAAAGCTTTTCTCTCGATTCGAAATTCCAAAATCTTTGATAAGCGACAGAGGAACTCACATCTGTAACCATAAAATGGAGAAAGCTATGAAACGATATGGAGTCCATCATCGTTTCGCAACAGCATACCACCCTCAAACCAGTGGTCAAGTTGAAAACACCAATAGAGCTTTAAAAAGAATACTTGAAAAAACGGTTAAGGATAATCCTTCCATTTGGTCAAGGAAACTCGATGATGCTCTATGGGCGTTTAGAACGACATATAAAACTCCAATTGGCACAACTCCGTATAGACTCATATATGGAAAAACTTGTCATTTGCCATTTGAAATTGAACACCGCGTATACTGGGCATTGAGGCAATGTAACCCCGATCTCAAAATCTCTGGAGAAAAATGATTCTTGCAATTACATGAACTCGATGAGTTAAGACTCCAAGCGTATGAGAATTCCAAGTTGTACAAAGATCGAACAAAAGCGTACCATGATAAGAAACTCAGAATCCGAAAAGAATTCAAAGCAGGAGACAAAGTACTTTTATTCAATTCTAAGTACAAATTCAAAGCTCCTAAGCTAAGAACCAAATGGTATGGTCCATTCGTGGTAAAACATGGTTTTCCATCCGGATATGTCGAGTTATATGACAAGCATGGTGGAAGTTTCATTGTTAATGGACATCGTATCAAGATTTATCATGATGAGGAGCAACTGAATGAAATGTCAAGTGAGGAAATTCCACTTGAACTGCTCGATAAAAAAAAACACTGTTATTCCATTCATGGCACCTTTCCCAGTAGATTATAAAAAAGTAATACCATGGGCTGCAGATTCAGGATTTATGTATGATGTCCTTCCTAGATCTTGTGATATAGCAAAGTTATATGACATCGATAAAACCGAAAAAGGAATAATGAAAGGAAATGTGGTTTATATTCCCAAGAAGTCGGGAAAGAATCCCAAACATAAACCACGAAAGTGAGGAAGATCAAGTCAGGCTAATAACTCGTTAATAAATTAAGCGCTTCTCGGAAGGCAACCCGTGTGTTTTTAATTGTTTGTTTATTTTTATGCCCCAATCACCATAAGTGTGGGGGCCTTGCAAAAACAAAATAATAAAAATAAATAAATAAATAAATAAATTTAAAAATATTTTGCATTTTGTGTGTTTGTTTGTTTTGTATATGAAGATTACTGCAGGTTACGATGCTTGATCTCGAAGATGTGGAATCTTTCGATCTCAATATCTCATTTGGAGCTCGATCTAGATTCCAAGGCTCAGGCAGTATCATTTCTTTTATGTTCCATTTCTTTATTTTTATGGTTCATCGTTCTTTACATTGAGGACAATGTCAAACTTAAGTGTGGGGGGAGGAAATAGGAAAATGAAACTGGATTTTAAATTTTCTATATTTTTGAGCCTAGTTTTAAATTGTTTGCCCTTATGATCTAGTTGTTTTCGCACATTTAAGATAATTTATATTAGAATAACTAGATCAATCCACTGATAAAACATGTAATTTTTGAAAATTTGAGATGTGTCCTGATTGACATTGCAATCCATTTTTGGGATCGATAACATTGCTAGCACAATTATAGCCCATTCCACCAAAAATTATGAGGATTTGAGCCTATTCTTATATAGCATACATCTTTTATGCTTGATCTTTTTGCTATGAGTGTGCCGGTGATTTTATTTATTCTAGAACTTGTACATGCAAATCATTACCAGACCGCAGTGAGATCACATTCGCGTGATGAAAGTGTATTCGTGTGATAAGAGGCAACATTAGGATTCAACTAAATGGCCATCCGTTTGCAAATCATACATTAGCTAATCACATCGGTTAGTTAAAACTCTCATCATTGACCCATTTGTCAGCACTCAATTTTAGTGCTAGATACCATTAGTACACCCTTTGAGCCATTCTTTTCTTTTGTTACACCAGAAAAATATAAAAATATTTTACACTTTTAGCCTTAACCTTACCCATAGTCAAGTCTTGGTTGGTTACTAGCTACTTGGAAAGATGGTTGTTATGTGGGAAATCCTTGAATTTTGGAGAAAGTTGCAAACTCTATGATAATCTCATAGAAGATCTATTGGAATTATGATCGATGGCCGAAACATGTGGCCAAGAAAAGAAAAGGAAAAAAAAAAAGAAAAAGAAAAAAATATATAATAAGTCATCGCAATTGTATGGTGACAAGAATAGCCAATGAGCAATGAAAGTATGATATCGATCAAAGATGAATTCTCAAGTTCATGTGAAAGAGGTTGACGTAGCTAGTAGCAATTGGTTGTAGACTTTGACTATTTGTAAAGTTTTTTTTACACCTCTCATAAGTATATCCCATGCCTTATCCCTACCTTTTTAATTTTGTGAAGATATCAATTGTACGAATATTCTAGTGACCATCCGGTTCTTGAGTGATCGAATAACACGCCAGCGATCTAAGGTATTTTACTTTAGTGACCATCCGTTGCTTGAGTCAATCAAGAATTCGCGCTAGCGATCTAGTATGTTTTTACAAGAGATATCTAAACATAAACCCCATATTACCCTTTAACCCGAATAAGAGTCCTCTTACATGTTTACACTTGGTGCTTACGCCACGTCGGTGGAGTTTTGTTTTTTGTACAAGCTTATGGTAATATTTAGATCATGATTAAGCAATACGAGTGTGATTTTCTTATATACTCCATCACCAAAAATATATGAGTGTTGAGTGAATTATACCTTCATTCCTTTTTCATGAGGTGTTTTAACATGTTATCAAGCAAGAGAATCATTAAGGTATTGTCAAACATCTCGACTTTTCACTTATAAAGCTTAAAAAGATGGATCTTATCTCGTACTTGTACTTGATGGATTTGCATCTCATTTTTTAGAATCATTCTCATTTATATCATGTGGATTTATTTTTAAAAGCTAGATTTGCTTGAGGGCAAGCAAAGTGTAAGTGTGGGGGGATTTGATAACGCTTATTTCGAACATGTTTTAGTCGTGTTATTTCCATGTTTGTGCATTGTATTTGGTTGTGTTTGTGAACATATTATCCGAAAAAGGTACAAAAGATATATTAAGTTTCAGGTACAATCAAGTCCAAGGGAATAGCTAGAAAGATGGGGAAAAGTCACTAAATCAAGAGTTTATGCACAACAAAAGATTCTACCCATAATAAAGACCTCGGGAAGATCATCAAAGATAAAGAATCAAGTTACAAAGATTTTCGAGCTCAAGAAAAGATCAAGTGTTGATGAAATGAATGAGAAGTTACATGCAAAGTTTGCTATGAATTATGGCTTGCTTTCTCAACCAAAGGTTCAAGAAATACAACTAAGGCTTAAGTTCAACCCAAGGTTCAAAACTACCATGCCCACCTTACTCCAAACCTTGGGCTGGAATCTGAACCTCAGGTTGAGACTTCAACCTTGGGTTGCTGCAACTTCTGGCACACTTAATGACTACTTTTAATGATCTAACTCTTCATGTGGTTTGTCATTATGCTTCATTTACTTCAAGTCCAGAATTTTATGATACTCGGTGCCCAAGAAACTTGCTTGTTGGCTAAGGAGTAGTTTTCTATTAATTAGAAGCATTGGCTAGAGAGAAAACATATATACTCATATACCAAATTTCTCATACTCTCTCAAGAAGGCTACAAAGAAGAAAACGCAGGAAGAAGTTGACTTACTGATGCGTGGTTTTGCGACCTTACAACAGGTTTTACCTCTCGAGGGATCTCGAGAAGCTTGCAATCCCCACCAGGCAGTGTACCTGTAAAACCCTAAAATTCTAAAACATGTAAAAAGACCAAATTGCCCCTACAAGTTAAAATTTTAATTAAAAACTTATAAAGTGTCGAATCGATCCCAAACTTCTGGAAATGCACAAGATATATTACAAAATAATTTTGACAACCTCATTTAACATTTATACAAATTACAAAATGACTAAAATACCCCTATGGACCGAATTCTATTTATATTTAACATTATGACTAATTAAAAGAGATTTAAATGAATCAAATATGGAAATAATAAATCATCATCAATTGCCAACTAAGAAACCGAAATTTTGGTCAAAGCCCACCCATTGGACTCGGCTTATTTCCCTTTTAAAATAGCTCCACACGTTTTCTCCATCAAACCCTAATTCATTTTGTTGCCGCCTAGAACACAAAACACACAATAATTCCTAAAACCTTCATCCGAATTTTTGGAGGTGCAAGTACATTTTTCTGGTGTTATTCGTGGTCCAAGGAAGTGTAGAAAAATTGGTTTTGGTCGTGGTTCTTCTTGGTTCGATCGCTAGAGATTATTTTCATTCGATAGGTAATATTCCAAATCTATTTGTACGCACCTTCTAAAATCTTTTAATCATTTTTCTCATGTTCCTCATGTCAAATATGCTATGTGAAAAATGTTCCTAAGGTCGTGGAGGCTGTGGATCGATCGCTAGAAAAATCTTGGTTCAAAAGTCCACTCGACAAGGTGTAAAATTCTTTCTGCTCGTTCGTACGTTCAATCCTCTATTTGGTATTTTTCCTATGGTCCTTCTATCGTATATAACTCAGACAAAATGTGAAATTCGATCCATGTAACCTAAAATACACCGTACGAATTAAAGTGGCTAAAATACATGTAATACGTAAAATATGGCATACGAATTTTCTAGGCCTTATTATCATTTTTCTTGGACTCTATTCGACTCATGTGACCTGGGAAAAATAATACTTTGATTGTTAGAAGCTGGGTTTGATCATGGTTTATTTTTGTTCTTACCGTATATATTAGAAAGGATTTTTCGAATGGGTAAAAACCCTAGCGTGCAGTTAGGGTTAGGGCTTGGGTACTTTTCTGCAGTAATTAATGCAAAGTAATGATGTTTTAATGATGGGGTTAAGGTTTGGTCATGATTGGTTAAATTAGGTTTAGGGTTTTCGAATTACATGTTATGCGATTGAGACTTTTAAAACTATAGGGTGCGTTTGGTAATTTTTGGAACTCGTGGGCCATTTTTGTAAGGTGTATTAAATCAGGTCTGATGTGGGAAAAATATAAAATGGAGGTCCTTTATATAAATATTGAAACTTAGAAATATAAATTGTAAATTGTATAAATTATTGTGTCGATTTGGTATTTAAATAAATTAGAGGGGCCTGTTTTGTAATTTTAGGAAACTTTTGATGCTTCGTATAAATTGTTAAATGGAGGACATAATATGTAAAAATTGGATTAGTAAGGGTTGATATGTAAAAGTAATAAATTATGAATAATTTGTGATTTTAAAGAAGCTAAGGGACCAAACGTGTAATTATTGAAACTATGAGGGTATTTCGTACCACATTTAAGATATGGGATATTTTCGGTAACTTTGATATAGTGAGGGCTCGTTGTATTAAAATGGATATATAAGGGAGTTTCAATGTAAATTCATGAAATATAAGATTTAATATATAAATTATATAAATTAAGGGTGTAGAATGTAAAATTGGGAAACTTGAGGGTCTGAATTTGTTAACTTGAAAATTATGGTATCAAAGCCAGGTTGCGACCTGTAGTACATAAGCATGGCCTGTGAGTCTAATGGACCCTAGGATTTGACCCTTAAGGCTTAAGTTTTGACTGGTGAGGTTTTGGGTAGTCATAGGTTCTGTTTCGTCTTCCATTTCGTGCTTATTCTCTTATATTGTTGCTAATCGATTTCGAAATCATTCAGATGGTGAATACTCGACATCAGGAATATAATGGAGGAAACCCTGATCTTAAGGCCATGATAGCAGAAGCTTTGGCCAACGCTCTTCCTAACTTGGTGACTCAAGTCACCAACAATATTCAGAATGGGGCAGGTTCTTCCGGAGGTGGTGGTGCAGGTTCAGGTCCAGGTGGTGGTGGACCAGTTGGTATCCATGTCTGGATTGAGAGGTTTAACAAGCTCAAACCCCTCTCTTTCCGTAAAGCTGCCGTCCCCACTGAGGCGGAAGACTGGATTATCCACATGGAAAAGATATTTAAGGTTTTGGGTTGTCCAGATGAGTTTAAGACTAGATTGGCTGCATTTAAGTTTGAAGGCGATGCACAGAGCTGGTGGACAGCTTATGTCCAGGCTCAGGAGCAGGGTTTTGAGGAGACTTGTACTTGGGAGGATTTCATGGGTATCTTTTATAAGCAGTACATTCCAGTGGCGGAACAGCAGCGATATGAGCGGGAGTATGGTAACATCCGTCAGGGGGACCGGGAGACTACTGGGGAATTTATGCAGCGATTTATGAGGCTGGCCAGTTTCGTTGGGCCAGAGATTACGGGAGATGCTTACCGGCAGGCTAAGACGTTTAAGTGGGCGTTAAAGAAATGGATACTGAACCAGATAGTGAATACGCATTATGATGATGTGGCGGCGGTTGCGAATGACGCTCGCAACATCGAGATGTTGCATAGTGATGATAGTGGTTATAATAAGCGTGATAGGGATGGTAACCGGGTGCATTTCAGAGGACAGAGTCAGCAGGGACAGGGTCAGGATTTCAGAGGTCGACAGGACCAGGCATCCGAGCAGAGAGGTCGACAGGACCATAGGTATGATCAGCGTGGTCGCCAGGACCGGGACTACAGTCAGAGGCGACAGGATTCTCGGGGTTATGATCGGCAGGTTTCTGGGAGGAGTGGGTACAACAACAACAACAACCCACGTCAGTATCGTGATCAGACTACTCGGGGTGCTCAGTCGGGTTATCAGTCAGGTTCTTCTGGGCAGAAGAGGACTAATGAAGTGTTACCTCCTCCACCGCTTTGTTCCACATGTGGAAAGCCTCATCCGGGGCCATGTCACAGGGTTACTGGTGGTTGCTTCACATGCGGGTCTCTTTCTCATCGAGTGAAGGACTGCCCACAGGGAAAGCAGGTTGTTCCATCAGGTTCGGGTAGGCCAGCTCCTACTTCTGGTCGGGTTTATTCTCTCACTCGTGATCAGGCGGCAGGCACGTCAGGTACCATTACCGGTTATCTTTATATTGGAGATCGTATTGTTTTTGCTTTATTTGACACCGGTGCTACACATTCTATAATATCTAATACGCTTGCCAAGAAAATAAAAGTAACTCCAACACCATTGAATAATCTTATATCTATCTCTACTCCTATGAAAACCCAAATCACCATCGATTGTGAATATGTAAATTGTCCGCTAAGATTTGATGATTGTGTTCGTCCGGCTAATCTACTTCCCCTCGATATGATTGATTTTGATATAATTTTGGGTATGGACTGGTTGTCTTTCCATAAGGCCTCTATCGACTGTCATGCCAGATGTGTAAGATTTGGCGATATCCATCATCCGGATTTTGTTTATCAAGGTTCTCAGCCTTTGAAATCTGTTAAACTCATTTCTGCTATAAAAGCGCGGACTCTAATCTCTCATGGTTGCCAAGGGTTTTTGGCCTCTGTTAAAGATACGTCCTCTCAGGGACCTGATATTAGTAGTGTTCCCATTGTTCGGGAGTTCGCTGATGTCTTTCCCGAAGAACTTCCCGGTATTCCTCCCACCAGAGAAGTTGAATTCAGTATTGATCTAGTTCCCGTGGCTGAGCCGATTTCTAAGGCTCCGTACCGAATGGCTCCCATTGAACTCAAAGAATTGAAAGTACAGTTAGAGGAGTTATTGGAGAACGGTTTTATTCGTCCGAGTGTTTCTCCTTGGGGCGCTCCTGTGCTATTTGTGAAAAAGAAGGATGGTAGTATGCGCCTTTGCATTGATTACCGGGAGCTCAACCGCATTACTATCCGTAACCGCTATCCCCTTCCGCGCATTGACGATTTGTTTGACCAATTGCAAGGGGCAAAGCATTTCTCTAAGATTGATTTGAGATCGGGTTACCGTCAGCTTCGTGTGAGGGAACAAGATGTTCCCAAGACTGCCTTTCGCACCCGTTATGGTCATTACGAATTCCTGGTTATGCCTTTCGGCTTGACCAATGCTCCGGCCGTTTTTATGGACCTTATGAACCGGGTTTTCCATGAGTTTCTCGATAAATTTGTCATTGTCTTCATCGATGATATTCTTGTCTATTCGAAATCTAAGGAGGAGCACGAACAGCATCTTCGGACTGTGTTGGAGATTCTTAGACAGAAGAAGTTGTACGCGAAGTTTTCTAAGTGTGAATTCTGGTTGAGTCGGGTCGCTTTTCTAGGTCACGTTGTTTCTGCGGAGGGTATCACTATGGACCCAGCGAAGGTCGAGGCTATCACTAAATGGCCTAGACCTACAAATGTGACTGAGGTGAGAAGCTTTCTGGACTCGCTGGTTATTATCGTCGTTTCGTTGAGGGTTTCTCGCGCCTGGCCTTGCCGTTGACGCAGTTGATGAGAAAAGGGGAGAAATTTGTATGGACTGAGGAGAGGGAGAACAGTTTTGAGGAACTTAAGCAGAGATTAGTATCGGCACCTATTCTGACTCTTCCGTCTGGTTCGGGTGGTTACCAGATCTACAGTGATGCATCTAAAAAGGGTTTGGGTTGCGTTTTAATGCAACATGGGAAAGTCATCGCCTATGCTTCGAGGCAACTGAAACCGTATGAAGAAAATTATCCGACGCACGATTTGGAATTGGCTGCAGTGGTTTTCGCTCTTAAGATATGGCGGCATTATCTCTACGGCGAGTCATGTGACATTTTCACCGACACACAAAAGCCTTAAATATATTTTCACGCAGAAGGAGCTAAATATGATACAGAGGCGATGGTTGGAACTCCTGAAAGATTACGATACCCACATCCAGTATCATCCCGGCAAGGCAAATGTTGTTGCCGACGCTCTTAGCCGGAAGTCGGGTATGGTTGCTAGTCTGAATTTTGAGCCTCGGATTCTAAATGATTTAGAGATTCTTGATGTTGAGTTTTGTGTTCGGGGTTGTGACGGTTACTGGGCTAGTCTAAAGGTTGAGTCCAATCTCATACTGCGGATTAAAGAAGCCCAGAAGGATGACGGTGAACTCTGGGCTATTGTGCAGAATGTAGAAGATGGAAAGCAATCTGAGTTCCGGGTTGATGAGTTTGGTGTGGTATGGTTCGAGGATCGGCTTTATGTTCCTAACGATCCTGATTTGCGAGAGGCGGTTTTGTCAGAGGCGCATAGTTCTCCCTTTACTATACATCCGGGTTCCACCAAAATGTACCGAGACCTGAAGCAGCATTTTGGTGGAACGGCATGAAACATGATGTGGCATCTTTTGTAGCTAGGTGTTTGGTTTGTCAGCAGGTCAAGATCGAACATCAGAGAGCTGGTGGGTTATTACAGCCGTTAGATATTCCGACTTGGAAATGGGAGGAAGTTACTATGGATTTTGTTACGGGTTTACCTGTTACTAGAAGGAAACATGACGCGATTTAGGTAGTCGTTGACCGGCTGACCAAATCTGCTCATTTCATACCCATTCGTGTGAAGTACGGCGTTAATAAGTTGGCAGAGATCTTTAGGCAGGAGATTGTTAGGCTTCACGTATGCCCACGGCCATTATTTCTGATAGAGATCCACGTTTTACTTCTAGATTCTGGAGGGTTTACACAAGGCTTGGGGTGCACGACTCAAGTTCAGTACGGCTTTTCACCCTCAGACAGATGGTCAGTCAGAGCGGACCATCCAGACATTGGAGGATATGCTGAGGGCATGTGCGTTAGAGTGGACCGGAAATTGGGACGAGTATCTTTGTTTAGTAGAGTTCGCTTATAACAACAGCTGGCATGCTAGTATTCGGATGGCTCCTTTCGAGATGTTGTATGGGCGGAAATGTAGAGCACCCGTTTGTTGGAACGAAGTGGGGGAGCGTGCTATTGAGGGTCCGGAGTTGGTTCAAGTCACGAATGAGAAGGTAGATGTCGCTAGGGAGAAGTTGAAGGAAGCTAGGGCTCGTCAGAAAAGTTATGCGGATAAGCACCGCCGTGATTTGGAATTTCAGGTTGGCGATCGGGTTTTCCTTAAGGTTTCACCGGTTCGAGGAGTTAAACGTTTCGGAATCAAGGGCAAGTTGAGTCCTCGATTCATCGGACCATTCGAGATCCTGGAGCGTATTGGAGAGGTTTCCTACCGTTTAGCTCTACCTCCCCAGCTTTCGCATGTGCATGATGTATTCCATGTATCTCTTCTTCGGGGATACAACTATCATCCTCTTCATGTGGTATCTTATCCTCTCGATCAGATTCAGCCGGATATGTCTCTTCCGGAGGAGCCGGAAGCAATTCTAGATCGCCAAGAGCGAGTTATGAGACGTAAAGTCATTCCATTCGTTAAGATTCTTTGGCGGAACCACCCAGAGCGGGAAGCTACCTGGGAGACCGAGGAGTCTATTCGCGCTAGTTATCCTCATTTTGTATTCTGATCTGGTATGTCTCTATTTTGTTTCCGTTCCATTTCAGTTCTACTTCTTTGCAAATTTCGAGGACGAAATTTTTCGTTTAGAGGGGAAGAGTTGTAAAACCCTAAAATTCTAAAACATGTAAAAAGACCAAATTGCCCCTACAAGTTAAAATTTTAATTAAAAACTTATAAAGTGTCGAATCGATCCCAAACTTCTGGCAATGCACAAGATATATTACAAAATAATTTTGACAACCTCATTTAACATTTATACAAATTACAAAATGACTAAAATACCCCTATGGACCGAATTCTATTTATATTTAACATTATGACTAATTAAAAGAGATTTAAATGAATCAAATATTGGAAATAATAAATCATCATCAATTGCCAACTAAGAAACCGAAATTTTGGTCAAAGCCCACCCATTGGACTCGGCTTATTTCCTTTTAAAATAGCTCCACACGTTTTCTCCATCAAACCCTAATTCATTTTGTTGCCGCCTAGAACACAAAACACACAATAATTCCTAAAACCTTCATCCGAATTTTTGGAGGTGCAAGTACATTTTTCTGGTGTTATTCGTGGTCCAAGGAAGTGTAGAAAAATTGGTTTTGGTCGTGGTTCTTCTTGGTTCGATCGCTAGAGATTATTTTCATTCGATAGGTAATATTCCAAATCTATTTGTACGCACCTTCTAAAATCTTTTAATCATTTTTCTCATGTTCCTCATGTCAAATATGCTATGTGAAAAATGTTCCTAAGGTCGTGGAGGCTGTGGATCGATCGCTAGAAAAATCTTGGTTCAAAAGTCCACTCGACAAGGTGTAAAATTCTTTCTGCTCGTTCGTACGTTCAATCCTCTATTTGGTATTTTTCCTATGGTCCTTCTATCGTATATAACTCAGACAAAATGTGAAATTCGATCCATGTAACCTAAAATACACCGTACGAATTAAAGTGGCTAAAATACATGTAATACGTAAAATATGGCATACGAATTTTCTAGGCCTTATTATCATTTTTCTTGGACTCTATTCGACTCATGTGACCTGGGAAAAATAATACTTTGATTGTTAGAAGCTGGGTTTGATCATGGTTTATTTTTGTTCTTACCGTATATATTAGAAAGGATTTTTCGAATGGGTAAAAACCCTAGCGTGCAGTTAGGGTTAGGGCTTGGGTACTTTTCTGCAGTAATTAATGCAAAGTAATGATGTTTTAATGATGGGGTTAAGGTTTGGTCATGATTGGTTAAATTAGGTTTAGGGTTTTCGAATTACATGTTATGCGATTGAGACTTTTAAAACTATAGGGTGCGTTTGGTAATTTTTGGAACTCGTGGGCCATTTTTGTAAGGTGTATTAAATCAGGTCTGATGTGGGAAAAATATAAAATGGAGGTCCTTTATATAAATATTGAAACTTAGAAATATAAATTGTAAATTGTATAAATTATTGTGTCGATTTGGTATTTAAATAAATTAGAGGGGCCTGTTTTGTAATTTTAGGAAACTTTTGATGCTTCGTATAAATTGTTAAATGGAGGACATAATATGTAAAAATTGGATTAGTAAGGGTTGATATGTAAAAGTAATAAATTATGAATAATTTGTGATTTTAAAGAAGCTAAGGGACCAAACGTGTAATTATTGAAACTATGAGGGTATTTCGTACCACATTTAAGATATGGGATATTTTCGGTAACTTTGATATAGTGAGGGCTCGTTGTATTAAAATGGATATATAAGGGAGTTTAAATGTAAATTCATGAAATATAAGATTTAATATATAAATTATATAAATTAAGGGTGTAGAATGTAAAATTGGGAAACTTGAGGGTCTGAATTTGTTAACTTGACAATTATGGTATCAAAGCCAGGTTGCGACCTGTAGTACATAAGCATGGCCTGTGAGTCTAATGGACCCTAGGATTTGACCCTTAAGGCTTAAGTTTTGACTGGTGAGGTTTTGGGTAGTCATAGGTTCTGTTTCGTCTTCCATTTCGTGCTTATTCTCTTATATTGTTGCTAATCGATTTCGAAATCATTCAGATGGTGAATACTCGACATCAGGAATATAATGGAGGAAACCCTGATCTTAAGGCCATGATAGCAGAAGCTTTGGCCAACGCTCTTCCTAACTTGGTGACTCAAGTCACCAACAATATTCAGAATGGGGCAGGTTCTTCCGGAGGTGGTGGTGCAGGTTCAGGTCCAGGTGGTGGTGGACCAGTTGGTATCCATGTCTGGATTGAGAGGTTTAACAAGCTCAAACCCCTCTCTTTCTGTAAAGCTGCCGTCCCCACTGAGGCGGAAGACTGGATTATCCACATGGAAAAGATATTTAAGGTTTTGGGTTGTCCAGATGAGTTTAAGACTAGATTGGCTGCATTTAAGTTTGAAGGCGATGCACAGAGCTGGTGGACAGCTTATGTCCAGGCTCAGGAGCAGGGTTTTGAGGAGACTTGTACTTGGGAGGATTTCATGGGTATCTTTTATAAGCAGTACATTCCAGTGGCGGAACAGCAGCGATATGAGCGGGAGTATGGTAACATCCGTCAGGGGGACCGGGAGACTACTGGGGAATTTATGCAGCGATTTATGAGGCTGGCCAGTTTCGTTGGGCCAGAGATTACGGGAGATGCTTACCGGCAGGCTAAGACGTTTAAGTGGGCGTTAAAGAAATGGATACTGAACCAGATAGTGAATACGCATTATGATGATGTGGCGGCGGTTGCGAATGACGCTCGCAACATCGAGATGTTGCATAGTGATGATAGTGGTTATAATAAGCGTGATAGGGATGGTAACCGGGTGCATTTCAGAGGACAGAGTCAGCAGGGACAGGGTCAGGATTTCAGAGGTCGACAGGACCAGGCATCCGAGCAGAGAGGTCGACAGGACCATAGGTATGATCAGCGTGGTCGCCAGGACCGGGACTACAGTCAGAGGCGACAGGATTCTCGGGGTTATGATCGGCAGGTTTCTGGGAGGAGTGGGTACAACAACAACAACAACCCACGTCAGTATCGTGATCAGACTACTCGGGGTGCTCAGTCGGGTTATCAGTCAGGTTCTTCTGGGCAGAAGAGGACTAATGAAGTGTTACCTCCTCCACCGCTTTGTTCCACATGTGGAAAGCCTCATCCGGGGCCATGTCACAGGGTTACTGGTGGTTGCTTCACATGCGGGTCTCTTTCTCATCGAGTGAAGGACTGCCCACAGGGAAAGCAGGTTGTTCCATCAGGTTCGGGTAGGCCAGCTCCTACTTCTGGTCGGGTTTATTCTCTCACTCGTGATCAGGCGGCAGGCACGTCAGGTACCATTACCGGTTATCTTTATATTGGAGATCGTATTGTTTTTGCTTTATTTGACACCGGTGCTACACATTCTATAATATCTAATACGCTTGCCAAGAAAATAAAAGTAACTCCAACACCATTGAATAATCTTATATCTATCTCTACTCCTATGAAAACCCAAATCACCATCGATTGTGAATATGTAAATTGTCCGCTAAGATTTGATGATTGTGTTCGTCCGGCTAATCTACTTCCCCTCGATATGATTGATTTTGATATAATTTTGGGTATGGACTGGTTGTCTTTCCATAAGGCCTCTATCGACTGTCATGCCAGATGTGTAAGATTTGGCGATATCCATCATCCGGATTTTGTTTATCAAGGTTCTCAGCCTTTGAAATCTGTTAAACTCATTTCTGCTATAAAAGCGCGGACTCTAATCTCTCATGGTTGCCAAGGGTTTTTGGCCTCTGTTAAAGATACGTCCTCTCAGGGACCTGATATTAGTAGTGTTCCCATTGTTCGGGAGTTCGCTGATGTCTTTCCCGAAGAACTTCCCGGTATTCCTCCCACCAGAGAAGTTGAATTCAGTATTGATCTAGTTTCCCGTGGCTGAGCCGATTTCTAAGGCTCCGTACCGAATGGCTCCCATTGAACTCAAAGAATTGAAAGTACAGTTAGAGGAGTTATTGGAGAACGGTTTTATTCGTCCGAGTGTTTCTCCTTGGGGCGCTCCTGTGCTATTTGTGAAAAAGAAGGATGGTAGTATGCGCCTTTGCATTGATTACCGGGAGCTCAACCGCATTACTATCCGTAACCGCTATCCCCTTCCGCGCATTGACGATTTGTTTGACCAATTGCAAGGGGCAAAGCATTTCTCTAAGATTGATTTGAGATCGGGTTACCGTCAGCTTCGTGTGAGGGAACAAGATGTTCCCAAGACTGCCTTTCGCACCCGTTATGGTCATTACGAATTCCTGGTTATGCCTTTCGGCTTGACCAATGCTCCGGCCGTTTTTATGGACCTTATGAACCGGGTTTTCCATGAGTTTCTCGATAAATTTGTCATTGTCTTCATCGATGATATTCTTGTCTATTCGAAATCTAAGGAGGAGCACGAACAGCATCTTCGGACTGTGTTGGAGATTCTTAGACAGAAGAAGTTGTACGCGAAGTTTTCTAAGTGTGAATTCTGGTTGAGTCGGGTCGCTTTTCTAGGTCACGTTGTTTCTGCGGAGGGTATCACTATGGACCCAGCGAAGGTCGAGGCTATCACTAAATGGCCTAGACCTACAAATGTGACTGAGGTGAGAAGCTTTCTGGACTCGCTGGTTATTATCGTCGTTTCGTTGAGGGTTTCTCGCGCCTGGCCTTGCCGTTGACGCAGTTGATGAGAAAAGGGGAGAAATTTGTATGGACTGAGGAGAGGGAGAACAGTTTTGAGGAACTTAAGCAGAGATTAGTATCGGCACCTATTCTGACTCTTCCGTCTGGTTCGGGTGGTTACCAGATCTACAGTGATGCATCTAAAAAGGGTTTGGGTTGCGTTTTAATGCAACATGGGAAAGTCATCGCCTATGCTTCGAGGCAACTGAAACCGTATGAAGAAAATTATCCGACGCACGATTTGGAATTGGCTGCAGTGGTTTTCGCTCTTAAGATATGGCGGCATTATCTCTACGGCGAGTCATGTGACATTTTCACCGACCACAAAAAGCCTTAAATATATTTTCACGCAGAAGGAGCTAAATATGATACAGAGGCGATGGTTGGAACTCCTGAAAGATTACGATACCCACATCCAGTATCATCCCGGCAAGGCAAATGTTGTTGCCGACGCTCTTAGCCGGAAGTCGGGTATGGTTGCTAGTCTGAATTTTGAGCCTCGGATTCTAAATGATTTAGAGATTCTTGATGTTGAGTTTTGTGTTCGGGGTTGTGACGGTTACTGGGCTAGTCTAAAGGTTGAGTCCAATCTCATACTGCGGATTAAAGAAGCCCAGAAGGATGACGGTGAACTCTGGGCTATTGTGCAGAATGTAGAAGATGGAAAGCAATCTGAGTTCCGGGTTGATGAGTTTGGTGTGGTATGGTTCGAGGATCGGCTTTATGTTCCTAACGATCCTGATTTGCGAGAGGCGGTTTTGTCAGAGGCGCATAGTTCTCCCTTTACTATACATCCGGGTTCCACCAAAATGTACCGAGACCTGAAGCAGCATTTTGGTGGAACGGCATGAAACATGATGTGGCATCTTTTGTAGCTAGGTGTTTGGTTTGTCAGCAGGTCAAGATCGAACATCAGAGAGCTGGTGGGTTATTACAGCCGTTAGATATTCCGACTTGGAAATGGGAGGAAGTTACTATGGATTTTGTTACGGGTTTACCTGTTACTAGAAGGAAACATGACGCGATTTAGGTAGTCGTTGACCGGCTGACCAAATCTGCTCATTTCATACCCATTCGTGTGAAGTACGGCGTTAATAAGTTGGCAGAGATCTTTAGGCAGGAGATTGTTAGGCTTCACGTATGCCCACGGCCATTATTTCTGATAGAGATCCACGTTTTACTTCTAGATTCTGGAGGGTTTACACAAGGCTTGGGGTGCACGACTCAAGTTCAGTACGGCTTTTCACCCTCAGACAGATGGTCAGTCAGAGCGGACCATCCAGACATTGGAGGATATGCTGAGGGCATGTGCGTTAGAGTGGACCGGAAATTGGGACGAGTATCTTTGTTTAGTAGAGTTCGCTTATAACAACAGCTGGCATGCTAGTATTCGGATGGCTCCTTTCGAGATGTTGTATGGGCGGAAATGTAGAGCACCCGTTTGTTGGAACGAAGTGGGGGAGCGTGCTATTGAGGGTCCGGAGTTGGTTCAAGTCACGAATGAGAAGGTAGATGTCGCTAGGGAGAAGTTGAAGGAAGCTAGGGCTCGTCAGAAAAGTTATGCGGATAAGCACCGCCGTGATTTGGAATTTCAGGTTGGCGATCGGGTTTTCCTTAAGGTTTCACCGGTTCGAGGAGTTAAACGTTTCGGAATCAAGGGCAAGTTGAGTCCTCGATTCATCGGACCATTCGAGATCCTGGAGCGTATTGGAGAGGTTTCCTACCGTTTAGCTCTACCTCCCCAGCTTTCGCATGTGCATGATGTATTCCATGTATCTCTTCTTCGGGGATACAACTATCATCCTCTTCATGTGGTATCTTATCCTCTCGATCAGATTCAGCCGGATATGTCTCTTCCGGAGGAGCCGGAAGCAATTCTAGATCGCCAAGAGCGAGTTATGAGACGTAAAGTCATTCCATTCGTTAAGATTCTTTGGCGGAACCACCCAGAGCGGGAAGCTACCTGGGAGACCGAGGAGTCTATTCGCGCTAGTTATCCTCATTTTGTATTCTGATCTGGTATGTCTCTATTTTGTTTCCGTTCCATTTCAGTTCTACTTCTTTGCAAATTTCGAGGACGAAATTTTTCGTTTAGAGGGGAAGAGTTGTAAAACCCTAAAATTCTAAAACATGTAAAAAGACCAAATTGCCCCTACAAGTTAAAATTTTAATTAAAAACTTATAAAGTGTCGAATCGATCCCAAACTTCTGGCAATGCACAAGATATATTACAAAATAATTTTGACAACCTCATTTAACATTTATACAAATTACAAAATGACTAAAATACCCCTATGGACCGAATTCTATTTATATTTAACATTATGACTAATTAAAAGAGATTTAAATGAATCAAATATGGAAATAATAAATCATCATCAATTGCCAACTAAGAAACCGAAATTTTGGTCAAAGCCCACCCATTGGACTCGGCTTATTTCCCTTTTAAAATAGCTCCACACGTTTTCTCCATCAAACCCTAATTCATTTTGTTGCCGCCTAGAACACAAAACACACAATAATTCCTAAAACCTTCATCCGAATTTTTGGAGGTGCAAGTACATTTTTCTGGTGTTAGTCGTGGTCCAAGGAAGTGTAGAAAAATTGGTTTTGGTCGTGGTTCTTCTTGGTTCGATCGCTAGAGATTATTTTCATTCGATAGGTAATATTCCAAATCTATTTGTACGCACCTTCTAAAATCTTTTAATCATTTTTCTCATGTTCCTCATGTCAAATATGCTATGTGAAAAATGTTCCTAAGGTCGTGGAGGCTGTGGATCGATCGCTAGAAAAATCTTGGTTCAAAAGTCCACTCGACAAGGTGTAAAATTCTTTCTGCTCGTTCGCACGTTCAATCCTCTATTTGGTATTTTTCCTATGGTCCTTCTATCGTATATAACTCAGAAAAAATGTGAAATTCGATCCATGTAACCTAAAATACACCGTACGAATTAAAGTGGCTAAAATACATGTAATACGTAAAATATGGCATACGAATTTTCTAGGCCTTATTATCATTTTTCTTGGACTCTATTCGACTCATGTGACCTGGAAAAATAATACTTTGATTGTTAGAAGCTGGGTTTGATCATGGTTTATTTTTGTTCTTACCGTATATATTAGAAAGGATTTTTCGAATGGGTAAAAACCCTAGCGTGCAGTTAGGGTTAGGGCTTGGGTACTTTTCTGCAGTAATTAATGCAAAGTAATGATGTTTTAATGATGGGGTTAAGGTTTGGTCATGATTGGTTTAAATTAGGTTTAGGGTTTTCGAATTACATGTTATGCGATTGAGACTTTTAAAACTATAGGGTGCGTTTGGTAATTTCTGGAACTCGTGGGCCATTTTTGTAAGGTGTATTAAATCAGGTCTGATGTGGGAAAAATATAAAATGGAGGTCCTTTATATAAATATTGAAACTTAGAAATATAAATTGTAAATTGTATAAATTATTGTGTCGATTTGGTATTTAAATAAATTAGAGGGGCCTGTTTTGTAATTTTAGGAAACTTATGATGCTTCGTATAAATTGTTAAATGGAGGACATAATATGTAAAAATTGGATTAGTAAGGGTTGATATGTAAAAGTAATAAATTATGAATAATTTGTGATTTTAAAGAAGCTAAGGGACCAAACGTGTAATTATTGAAACTATGAGGGTATTTCGTACCACATTTAAGATATGGGATATTTTCGGTAACTTTGATATAGTGAGGGCTCGTTGTATTAAAATGGATATATAAGGGAGTTTAAATGTAAATTCATGAAATATAAGATTTAATATATAAATTATATAAATTAAGGGTGTAGAATGTAAAATTGGGAAACTTGAGGGTCTGAATTTGTTAACTTGATAATTATGGATTCAAAACAGATTATTTGGGATATTTTCATATTTGAACTTTAACTTTGATATAATTACACTTAAAACCCTAATTTATGTAAAGTTGTCATAAGTAACCCTAAACTTTTGTGACTTGTTAAAATACACCTTAAAACCAAAATATGTTTGATAATGACTTAACCTAAATGAGAATATGGAAATCTTACTAAATATGGAAACCTACTAAAAATGGAAGGTTACTTAAAATGGAAAGGTTGTAATTCTTTTCTACCCCTCTAGGTGTGAAGAAGGAGAGGACCTGATCTTTTCATCTTATTCATTTTGGTTTGTGCTTTGCTTTGGAATAAGGTACAGATATTCTGCCCTTTTAATAAGGTGCCTTCAGTCTCTTGAACACTGATTTGATTTGACCTTGACCTTTGCTATGAACCTTTGACATTTTGAACCTTTGCTATGAACCTTGATATTTGAACCTTTGACATTTGAACCTTTGGCATATGAACCTTTTGATATGAACCCTGTGATTTGGACTTTGATATTTAGACTTTGACCTTTGACCCCAGTTTGATACTACGAGCCAAATTTGTTTCCTAGCCATGAAGGTAACATGGCCGTGTCATTGATGCACCAATGGCATGACTCTTGTGTGGTCAGAGTGATTAACCACACCGTCCCCATTTTGATTTGATATGAGCTCACTATGATTTGTTATGGCCAATATGATTTGTTTGGGGGGCGTATGGATGCATCCTAGATTTGATTTGTATGTGATTTGATATATTTGTATTTGGTGACTGATGATGGGTGCAATCCACGTCTTTCACATATTTGGGAGCTGATCACTCCACTTTGATACATGAGGACACCCCTCATATTATCTGGTTACTATAGAGGCATCCCCTCTGGACTACTACAGGATTTGGATATTTGATTTGTTTTGGGCTCGTGGTGGATGACTGTCCTAACCTTTACTCTTGTGCCTTATTTATATCTCTTTCATTATGTTTCGTTTGTCTCGTTTCCGTTTATTATATATATCTGTTCACTGGGCTTTTTAAGCTCAGCCGCGTTTCTTTTCCCGCGGCAGGTATCTAAGCTAGGAGCTTTTGGATTATGCTTTGGATGGGATGAGAGTTAAATGGAGCTTTGACCTTAGATGACCACTTTATCTAATGACTTTGTTTTGGACATGGATTTCATTTGTATTCGTAACCTTTTGGATTGTCCCTTCTTGAGCCTTAGTTTTTTATTATAAGCGGTTGACTTGACTTTCTTTTATGCAATTTGTTTAAGACTTCCGCTAGTGTTATTATGTATGCTTGATTTGTCACCTAATGATGCTTCTACCCTTGTCGGGTTGGGGGGTTACAGTACCTGACCGATGTAGTATAGTGTAGTGGCAAGTACCGAGGGATTGATCGTTCTCTAGGGGAATAGTGCTGTTAGGATTGAAAAACTACTCTAATAGGTCTAAGGGAGAGGGAAGATTCTTTTTGTATTTTTTTTATATTTTTATGAAAAGCAAGTAAAAATCTCGGGTTTGAAGGAGTGGGCGGAATTAGTTGCTAGTCAACTAACCCAAATAACTACAATTGCAAATAAAATAAAATAACTGAAAATAAAAAGGTTGTGGAACTTATATGGAGAGAAATGTGTTTACTTAGATTTCCTTACTCCCTAACTATCTTTTACCGATTTTATTAGTGTGTATTAATTGCGTGGATGACGGGTGTATTCCTTAATACCAATCGTGGGGTGGCGTACGTACTTCCCCAACTCTATAAGCTCCTACTTCACTCCTATGTCGAGCCGGCTAAGAAGCTCCTAACATGGGATCACT
This sequence comes from Artemisia tridentata subsp. tridentata, assembly GCA_021014915.2. Classification (NCBI taxonomy): domain Eukaryota; kingdom Viridiplantae; phylum Streptophyta; class Magnoliopsida; order Asterales; family Asteraceae; genus Artemisia; species Artemisia tridentata. The sequence goes on along the minus strand of CP139507.1, from coordinate 245,314,801 downwards.
AGAATTCGCTTATGCATTAAATACAACCATAATAACCTTAGTACGCATTGGTTCATGTTTCTTAAGACGTTCAAGCAGGTTACCGTATAGGAGGTTAGCCAGTTTTCTTAAGCCTAACATCGATAAACAATCATCCAATACAATTGATAACACACCAACAACCAATAATCAATAGTTAGGTTTCATTAGATCTAAGCAAACACAAGATAAATCTAGCCTAGCATGTTAATTAAAAGACAAGAACAAGATATAATCAAACAACGCATAGACATATTGAATGATTAATTGATTACTTATCTTCAATTAAACATGGGAGATCCAAGGGTATAAAACCCTTAAAAATGGCAGAAAATTCGTCTTAGGGTTTCTCCTCACAAAGTTACACACTAATGACTAAAAATTGCAAAACTATATATAGAATTTAGGGGCTGACGGCGTCACGTTGTAGGAGGTGACGCCGTCACCTCGCCGCGGCTAGGGTTCCCGGATGGTCTTCCTGACGCCGTCCCTATTTAATCTTCCAAAATCCACTCTGGCGCGTCAAGGGTTGACGCCGTCACAATTGTGCTTGACGCCGTCTCTCTTTAACTTAAACCGTGACAGCCTTGATCACCTTAAAGGGTGACGCCGTCAGACTTCCTTTGTAAAACTTTCTGGCGCGTCACGTGTATTTGTCAAATCTACCTCTTTTGCCAAGCCGTGACGCTGTCAGGAGCAATCCTTGACGCCGTCACGTGTACTTTTCCAGCAGCTTTGGAGACTTTGTCGTTTTCTTCACTTTTATGCTCCAAAAACGTCCAAAATGCTTCATTTTCCAGATTTCTTCTCCAAAGTACCTAAAATGACAAAAGGAATGATTTAGGGCAATATTTGATCAAATAAATACGATTTAGGGCTTAAATGACCCCCTAAAAGCGGTACACTTTTCGCTTCATCAAATACCCTTACACTTGAGATTTGCTTGTCCTCAAGCAAATGCGCTTTTATTCTAATCAAAATACAAGTTAGGGGTCATTTAACGCTAATATAAAAGTAATTACAACAAATAGTTGTTTCACTTTAATCATAATAAGCACGGAGATTACAAACTAGCACCTCACAAGTAGTGTTTAGATACTCACATCTCTCAGGTGTCATAAAAGTATATCTCATAAATGAAAATGGATAATATCTCTCACTACCTGTCATAGCAAATAGATTACCATAGGCTTGGGAAAGGGTCAAAAACCTCCTCCACTAGGCGTAAGCACCTAAGATAAACTATCAAAGAGGGCTTTTAAACGGGTTATAACGTTAGGTGTAGGGATATGATAAACACGGATTTGTTGGATAAGGGATATTTTACTGGTGGCGAGTTAAAGATCTTGATTAATTACATGTACAATATGGCGTTGCTAAGCTAAGACTAGACTCGACTTAAGCTAAAAACAAAATAACAAAAACATAAAATAAACATAAAATGAAACGGGATGGTAGTCCGTATGTTTTTTTTCTACTTTTCTTTTTCTCATATTTTTTGTATTTTTCTTTATTTTTTTTTTATTTTTTTTATACACTCTTGCCCTACCATCCAAAATAATACATCGTAGGGGCGTTGCATTCCCCTTACACTTGAACTTTTACATAACTTCACAAATAACTATTCTAATGACTCGAATTAAGATAATCGAAACACTTGGAATACTTTTAAAATATTTAGCACATATGGGGGTAATAATGTTGTTCTTCCCCCTTACTCCATTACACTAGTACTTTACCCATGAGTCCCAATCGTCCCAAAACAATATGTACAAGGATATGACTCGACTTAGAAACCATGTAATCAATTAGATAATTAACTTGGGGTTTAAACAAATGTTGTCACAATAATGCACTAAAAATGAGTGCATACAAGGTAGGCTAAGGCGATTTGGGTGTACATTTAAGTGGGGTGTAACAAATTCTTACTTTAAGTAAAATGCTTAAAGTTAGAAATGAAAAGATAGGCTCTGAGGGTGTACTAGGGGTATCGTGTACTAAAAATGAGTACAACGCAAAGGGTGTGGGAGAATTACTTGACCAATGTAGCCAATGTAATTATAACAAAAACACAGGTGTAAAACAATGGGTTAATCCTAATGCCTCTTATCATGTAGTAAATCTAACTACACGAATGTAGTCTCACTTGTGGCCTTGGAATGGTCCTAACGCAAGTTCTAGAATCTAAGTGCTACCGGTACACACATCATAGCATAAATGCTTTTCCTACCAATTCTAGGGGCGAACCTCACATATTTGGGGGTGGAAAATTTTTTAGTGGTACGGTTTTTGTGCTAGTCATATAACTCCTATCCATGAGACGCTCATTAAGATCAAAGTTTCACTCCTATATGTTGTAAAAAATTTTAAATTTGGTACTAAAATTGCCTTAACAGGTATTTCTCTCAGTTTTATTACACATCTACCATTAAACAAACAAAAACCAAGCGTAATAGCATTCTCTAAGGTATCGTACTTTACCCCCCCCCTTACACTTAAGATGAACATTGTCCTCAATGTTCAAATAACAAGATGTAAAAGTAAATAAGGTAAAAGAATGAAATCAAATACTCCCCTGATTCGTTTGGTGGATAAAGAGGTAACATGGTTAGATCTTCTTCCAAGAGAAAGTAGAAGCTCCAAGACTAATGCATCACCAAAAGCTAGATTCCACATACATCTCCTTGTCCAAAATAACCTGTTAAATCTGAGAAAACAAACACGAAAACCTGCATAACATCGGCGGGATAAATCTATATAAGGATATAATGCTTGTGGAATGATTATTTTGCAGATTACTGGAGTTTATAAGTTAGAGATTTAATAAAAACTTTTTATGAAAACAAAACTTTCAAAAATTTCAGAAAATTAAAACCTGACGCCGTCAGGTTGTAAGGCCTGACGCCGTCAGAAATGATCTGACAGAATTCTCATGTTAAGTTTCTGGAAAATTTCTGGAAAAACCTATACCTTACTTCCTGGAATTCCTGCAAAACATCATTATGACTCGATACAAGCATTTGACTCAAACAATTACTAATATGTATGTTAATTTAATATTGTTATGATTCATGTTCATTCTTGTTCTTGTAAACAAATTTGGATTCCCTTACACTTATCTTTTGCAAAATACCTTTATATGTAGTTAAGACGAAGTTAAAAACAAGATAAAGCATTTTCACAATTTAGTTTTGAACATGAATCAATAATAATAAAAATTAAACATACATACGGAAGCAAATATAATCAAACAAACAAATAAATAAACACACAAAGCAAATAAAGCTTGGGTTGCCTCCCAAGAAGCGCTTTTCTTTATTAACGAGTCTTGTAGCTAGACTCAAAGTCACGTACATTACGTGACTTCTTCATCAAAAGTTATGTCTTCCTCATTGATCATTTCATTACCATTCTCTTGATAATGCTTGACTCATTGTATATTCACAGTGAATTCTCTATCCTCGTCGTCAATCAACACAACGGCTCCAGTTTTAGAGGAGCTCCTTACGGTAAAAGGTCCATACCATCTAGATTTAAGTTTTCCAGGAAATAGCCTTAAGCGAGAATTATATAATAATACCTTGTCTCCTTCCGAAAACTCCTTGGTTCTCTTAATCCGTTGGTCATGCCATCTTTTTGCCCTTTCTTTGTATGTAATGGAAGATTCATAAGCCTCTAATCTCAATTCATCGAGCTCTTGGAGCTGTAAGAATCTATTTGTTCCCGCAACCGTATAATCCAAATTACAAGCCTTAAGTGCCCAATATGCCTTGTGTTCCAGTTCTACTGGAAGGTGGCATGCCTTGCCATATACCATACGGAACGGGGTTGTCCCGATTGGTGTCTTATAAGCGGTTCGAAATGCCCACAAAGCTTCATCGAGCTTAAAAGACCAATCTTTTCTGTTTTGATTCACCATTTTCTCTAATATTCTTTTTATGGCTCTATTAGTGTTTTCGACTTGACCGTTGGTTTGAGGATGGTAAGCGGTGGAGAATCGGTGAGAGACTCCATATCCTTTCATAACTTTCTCCATTTGCAAATTGCAAAAATGGGTTCCCCTGTCACTAATAAGAGCTTTCGGAATTCTGAACCTAGCGAACAATTTTTTTAAGAAATGAATGATTACCCTAGCGTCGTTAGTCCTAAGGGCTTGTGCTTCCACCCATTTCGAAACATAATCAATGGCCACTAAGATCTATTCATTCCGTCCTGAAGATGGGAAGGGTCCCATGAAATCAATTCCCCAAACATCGAAAACCTCGCAAACTTGTATATAATTCTGTGGGGCTTCATCCCTCCTAGAGATATTCCCAGCTCTTTGACACGCGTCACAAGTCTGTATCATTCCCTTCACATCATGAAATATCGTAGGCTAATAGAATCCCGCGTCGAAGACCTTTCGTGCAGTAGTGTTCGTTCCGTGATGCCCTCCAGATGGACCTGCATGACACTCTTTCATAATTCTGATCCTCCTTTTTCGAAACACAACGCCTGATTACATGATCCGGACATCTTCGGAATAAGAAAGGTTCATCCCAAAAGTAGTACTTTAATTGATTGAAGAACCTCTTTTTTTCATGCCTGCTCATATGCTCAGGAATGACTCTACTTGCCAGGTAGTTAGCATAATCCGCATACCATGGTTCAGAATCATTTATTAACATGAGCTGCTCTTCAGGAAATGACTCCCGAATCTCACTCTTGTCAGATTCAGAGAGGCTGGGGTTTTCGAGACGAGAGAGATGATCAGCCGCAAGATTCTCTGCTCCTTTCTTATCACGAACCTCTACATCGAACTCTTGCAATAGTAAGATCCAACGAATTAATCGCGGTTTAGCATCCTGTTTAGTGAAAAGATATCGAAGAGCTGAATGATCCGTAAAAACAACCGTTTTAGAAAGGACAAGATATTGGCGAAACTTATCAAAAGCAAATACTACGGCCAATAATTCCTTTTCAGTGGTAGTGTAGTTTTCTTGAGCAGGATTCATGGTTTTGCTAGCGTAGTATATTGGCTGGAAGTGTTTGTTAAGCCTTTGGCCTAACACTGCTCCAACAGCATAATCGCTAGCATCGCACATGATTTCAAAGGGTAACTCCCAATTAGGGGTGACCATAATTGGAGCTTGTGTGAGTTCCTGCTTCAATCGATCGAATGCATTCTTGCACTCTTGAGAGAAGTCGAACGGGGCATCCTTCATGAGCAACTGAGTCATTGGTCTAGCTATCTTTGAGAAATCTTTAATGAATCTCCTATAGAAGCCAGCATGACCCAAGAAGCTACGGATTGCCTTGACAGTTGTTGGATAGGGAAGTTTGGATATAGCTTCAATTTTTGCCCGGTCTACTTCAATTCCGCTTCCTGAAATTTTGTGCCCTAGCACAATCCCTTCTTTTACCATAAAGTGGCACTTTTCCCAGTTTAGTACCAAGTTAGTTTCCTCACAACGTTTGAGCATTTTCTCAAGGTTAGCAAGACAACGATCAAAAGAGTTTCCAAAGACTGAAAAATCATCCATGAAGACCTCCATGCTGTCTTCCATTAAGTCATGGAAGATTGCTGTCATGCAGCGCTGGAAAGTGGCGGGGGCGTTACATAGTCCAAAGGGCATTCGCTTGTAGGCGAAGGTGCCATAAGGGCATGTAAACGTGGTCTTTTCTTGGTCCTCAGGAGCGATAGGGATTTGAAAATACCCTGAGAACCCATCTAGGAAGCAGTAGTACTCATGCCCCGCTAACCTTTCCAACATTTGGTCGATAAATGGGAGAGGGAAATGATCCTTTCGGGTTGCATCATTCAACTTCCTATAATCGATGCACACACGCCATCTAGTTACTGTTCGTTGAGGCACTAACTCATCCTTATCGTTCTTCACCACCATCATTCCTCCCTTTTTTGGTACAACCTGTACAGGACTTACCCATGGACTGTCCGAAATTGGGTAAATTAGCCCTGCATCTAGGAGCTTAATGACTTCCTTTTTTACGACTTCCTTTATGTTGGGGTTTACTCGCCTTTGAGGTTGCACGGTGGGTTTATAATCCTCCTTTATGAGGATTTTATGCGCGCAAAAGGTTGAGTCAATCCCCTTGATGTCGGCTACACTCCATGCTATAACTCCTTTATATTTTTTTAAAACTCCTAAGAGTTTATCCTTTTGTTCACTTTTCAAAGAAGAGTTTATGATTACCGGAAGTTGATCTTCTCCTTGGAGGAAAGCATATTCAAGGTTGTTTGGGAGTTCCTTGAGTTCTAACGTAGGTGGCTCGATGATGGAAGGTTTAAGTTTGTTCTCGGGTTTACGAAGCTCAAGCTGTTCGATTTCTTGTCTGGGATAGAAGGAGACTGCATTCACATCCATAGTCTTCTCCTCCTCTAAGATGGGTAAGAAAGCTTCATCTCGCAACCAACCAGCTTCCACCTGTTCATCTATGCAATTGTCAATCTCGTCGGATAGTTCATTGATTTCTCCGATGAAATATAGCCGATTATCTGCTTCGAGAGAAAGATTCATTGTGTCCTTGATGTTGAAGGTTAAGCTATCGGTCCCTACTCGTAAGGTTAGTTTGCCGTCATGAACATCAATAACAGCGCGAGCAGTTGCAAGGAATGGCCTCCCCAGAATGATGGGCACTAGGTCATCTTCTTCCATCTCTAAGATGACGAAGTCAACTGGAAATTTGAACATCCCTACCTTAACCAGCACATTCTCACATATTCCTAAGGGGTATTTGACTGATCTATCGGCTAGTTGGATGTTCATACGGGTTGGTTTCATCCCAGAATACCCTAATTTGAGGAACATGGAATGCGGCATAAGATTGATACTTGCTCCTAAGTCGGCTAAAGCATTCTTGACTGAAAGAGATCCTATTGAGCAGGGCAAGGTGAAACTACCTGGATCGTCCACCTTCTTTGGCAGCCCTCGTTGAGTCACCACAGAACATTCTTCTCCTAAGGTTACAAGACCCTCGAGTCTTTTTCTGTTGGTTAGCAGCTTCTTGAAGTATGTACTATATTTGGGCATATGAAGAGAAAAGTGTACCGCTTTTAAGGGGTCATTTAAGCCTTAAATCGTATTTATTTGATCAAATATTGCCCTAAATCGTTCCTTTTGTCATTTTAGGTACTTTTGAGGAGAAATCTGGAAAAGGAGGCATTTTGGACGTTTTTGGAGCATAAAAGTGAAGAAAACGACAAAGTCTCAAAAATCGGCTAAAAGTTACTCTTGACGGCGTCACAATTTACTTTGGACGGCGTCATGCTTTGGCAAGAAAAGTTGGACGTGAAATTTACTCATGATAAGCCAGTGAAAATAGCATGTGAATTCTGACGGCGTCACGCTTTAACTTGATCAAGGGCGTCACGGCTTAAATCATAAGGGGACGGCGTCACGTTCACGAGCTGACGGCGTCAAGCCTTGATAAGCCAGAATGGATTTTGGAAGAGCTAAAGAGGGACGGCGTCAAGAAGGTCATCCGGGAACCCTAGAAGCGGCGAGGTGACGGCGTCACACTCCATAAGGTGACGCCGTCAGATCCAAAAATCTATATATAGTTTTCTAATCTTTTGTCATTGGGGGGAGCTTAGTGTGTGGAATTTTGGGATAAAACCCTAAGACGATTTTAGCTACTTTTTCAGGGCTTTTTGCCTTGAGATCTTCCATGTTTCATTGAAAGATAAGTTATCAATTAATCATTCAATATGTCTATGTGTTGTTTGATTCTATCTTATTCTTGTCTTTTGTTTAACATGTTAGGCTAAATTTATCTTGTGTTTGCTTAGATCTAATGAAACTTAGCTATTGATTATTGGTTGTTAGTGTGTTGTTAGTTGTATTGGATGATTGTTTATCTATGTTAGGCTTAAGAAAACTGGCTAACTTCCTATTCGGTAACTTGCTTGAACGTCTTAAGAAACATGAACCAAACGCGTACTAAAGGTTTTTATGGTTGTATTTAATGCACAAGCGAATTCTAGTGATCCCATGTTAGGAGCTTCCTAGCCGGCTCGACATAGGAGTGAAGTAGGAGCTTGTAGAGTTGGGGAAGTAAGTACGCCACCCCACGAATGGTATTAAGGAATACACCCGTCATCCACGCGACTAATACACACTAATTAACCGGTAAAAGATAGTTAGGGAGTAAGGAAATCTAAGTAAACACATTTCTCTACACATAAGTTTCTCACCACATTTCATTTTTGTTATTTTATTTTATTTGCATCCGTAGTAATTTTGGGTTAGTTGACTAGCAACTAATTCCGCCCACTTCTTCAAACCCGAGATTTTACTTGCTTTCATAAAAACTATAAAAACATAAAAAAAGAATCTTCCTCAACCCTTAGACCTAATTAGAGTAGCCTTTCATACCTAACGAACACTATTCCCTGTGGAGAACGATCAATCCCCCGTACTTACCACTACACTATACTACATCGGTCAGGTACACTGCCTGGTGGGGTTGTAAGCCTCTTGAGATCCCTCGAGAGGTAAAACCTGTTGTAAGGTTACAAAACCCAGCAATCAAGTTTTTTGGCGCCGCTGCCGGGGAATAGTTATTGTTTAGGTTGAATTTTTATTTCTATTAGGTCTACTCACTAGATTCCTTTCTAGTGAGATTTTTATTTTATTTTTCTAGGTTTTCTTTAGTCTATCTATTTTCTTCTTGTCTTTGTTCGTAACCATACCATCCGACATCATGGAAGATGGTAATATCCTTAACCCCCACAACCCACCACCACAACAACCACAACCACCTCCTAGAGCCCGTACTTTAGGAGAGTATTCCCGTCCTAGCCACCATGGCTATCGAAACACCATTGAGCTCACTCAAGGAGCCAATATCACACCCTTGCGATCCGACACCATCCGGTTGGTGCAAAGCGGATGCGCATTCCATGGACTTCGTTCTGAAGATCCTAATCAACATCTCAAGGACTTTCTTAAAATCGTTAATTCTATAGACCTTGATGTTGCCACTCGAGAGACGACCCGATTGCGTCTCTTCCAATTCTCTTTGCGGGACCAAGCTAGTCAGTGGCTAGAACGTCAACCCGCAGGATCCATTACCTCTTGGGATGATCTCACCACTCGTTTCCTTGCTCAGTTTTTCCCACCGGGAAGAACTACCAAGCTAAGGAATGATATCTTGATGTTCCAACAACGTCAAGGCGAAACTCTCTATGAGGCATGGACTCGATTCAAGGACTTACTCCAAAAAGTCCCTCACCATGGCATAGAACTTTGGCTCCAAGTCCAAATCTTCTATGATCATATCAATCTCTCCACGAGGCAAACCATTGACCAATCGGCCGGTGGTAAGCTACGTGATCTAAGTGCGGAACAATCATGGGCTCTCCTAGAGGATCTTGCTCTTTATGACAACGAAAGTTGGAGTGATCCCCGTGATTTGAATAAAACGGTCAAGGCAATATCTTTGCCTTCGAACAATTCAAGCACTTCTGACCGTAGGATCATAGAACTTGAAGACCAAGTCAAGTTTCTCATGAAATCCTACGAGGCTCCTAAACCTTCAAGCCAAGTGAACAAAATCACTTCTTCATGTGAATTATGTAGTGGTCCCCACGACACTCGTGATTGCATGGAACTCCCCGAACAAGCTTTTGTGGACTACGCATCCTCGCGTACCGACGGAGCGGGAGACAAGTGGTACACTTTCAAACCCGAGCCGAACCATTACGGTGATACATACAACCCCTCATGGAAAAATCACCCGAACCTTAGGTGGAAACAAAACCAAAACTCGCAACAAACCAATTCTTCCAACCCACCTAATCGTTTCCAATCAAGCGGTTCCAACTCGAACCGTACTTTCAACAACAATCCTTCCGGCAATGGTAGTACCAATAACTTTGAAGGATTGATTTCCCAATTTATGGCATCTCAAGAAGCTCGGATAGCTAGATTCGAGACCGAATTCAATCAACAACAAACTGAGATGACCAATAAAATTGACAACTTGTTGAAAGCCCTCAATAACCAAGTGTTATCACCTCCACATAAGGACGCTAAGAACACAAATAGCGGACCCCAAGTAAAAGATCCCTCTTCATCCAAACACGTCCACTTTGTCAACATTGTCACTATTAAACCAATTGATAGGAATGAGGATAATAGTGAACCTAAGGATGAGGATAGGAAAGTCGAGGTTGATAAGGAAGTTAGGACAAGTGAGATTGAAGAAGTAGATGATGATGAGGACTACTTCAATAGGCTACCCACTAAGGAAGAGCGTGCATATCATACAAACTTATTCGATGACCCCGAGACACCATACTTCCTAGGTAGACCAATCATAGAAATAGGCGACCCTTCTAATCTCAACATACCATGCAACATCGGACATCTACATGTGTGGAAAGCTTACATCGACCTTAGATCGCCCATAAACATCATGACTAGAGCCCACTACAACTTGATAATGAAAAATCAACTTGGGTATAGGATGCTCCCTGACAAGGGTTGGATGAGTAACTTCACGGGAAGAGTTAAGGGATTACCGGTTTATGTAGGAAACTTCACCTATGTCACCGACTTTGTAATTGTAGAAGATATCCGCCCAATAGTCGATGCATCCTTGACTCAAGTGGTTTTTGGAAAACCATTTGTTGAGGTCTCTAGAATGACTTATGAACCTTCCTTAGGGATAGTTAGATTTAAGGATGAGACCGATGAAGTAAGCTACCAAATGCCATATAAGATAGAACAATTCCAACACTTGTCAAATGTTGAGAAGGAGCTTAAACAAGCGGTCTACTATAGGAATGATAAGGATAGAAGTAAAGGAGTAGACTATGTTATGGAAAGGATATTCGGTTTCTACAAGGATTGTTTGAAATTAGGACCGGAATATAGAACCGGGAAGGAGAATGGCCTAGGAACCGTGACCGATGATGGAGTCACGTAATGTACGTGACTTTGAGTCTAGCTACAAGACTCGTTAATAAAGAAAAGCGCTTCTTGGGAGGCAACCCAAGCTTTATTTGTTTTATTTGCTTTGTGTGTTTATTTATTTGCTTGTTTGATTTTATTTTCCGTATGTATGTTTAATTTTTATTCTTATTGATTCATGTTCAAAAGTAAATTGTGAAAATGCTTTATTTTGTTTTTAACTTCGTCTTAACTACATATAAAGGTATTTTGCAAAAGTTAAGTGTAAGGGAAATCTAAATCGGTTTATTAGAACACAAATGAACATGAATCATAATAATAATAAATTAGCATACATATTAGTATTTGTTTGAGTCAAATGCTTGTATCGAGTCATAATGATGTTTTGCAGGATTTCCAGGAAGTAAGGTAAAGGTTTTTCCAGAAATTTTCCGGAAACTTAAAATGAAAATTTTTGTCAGGTCATTTCTGACGGCGTCAGGGGTTATAACCTGACGGCGTCAGATTTAATTTCCAGAAATTTTTGAAAGTTTTGTTTTCATAAAAAGTTTTTATTAAAATCTCCAACTTATAATCTCCAGGAATCTGCAAAATTATCATTCCACAAGCATTATATCCTTATATATAGATTTTTCCCGCCGATGTTATGCAGGTTTTCGTGTTTGTTTTCTCAGGTTTAACAGGTTATTTTGGATAAGGAGATGTTTTTGGAATCAAGCTTATGGCGATGCATTAGTCATGGAGCTTCAACATTCTCTTTGGAGGAAGATCTAACCGTGTAATTTCATTATCCACCGAGCGAATCAGGGGAGTATTTGATTTCATTCTTTTACTTTTTGCTTTTACATCTTATTATTTGAACATTGGGGACAATGTTCATCTTAAGTGTAAGGGGAGGGTAAAAGTACGATTTTAGAGAATACAATTGCGCTTGATTTTTGTTTGTTTAATAATAGATGTGTAATAAAACTGAGAGAAATACTTGTTAAGGTAATTTTAGTGCCAAATTTAAAATTTTTTACAACATTTAGGAGTGAAACTTTAGTTCTAATAAGTGTCTCACGGATAGGAGTTATATGACTAGCACAAAAAACCGTACCACTAAAAAAATTTTCCACCCCCAAATATGTGAGGTTCGCCCCTAGAATTGGTAGGAAAAGCATTTATGCTATGATGTGTGTACCGGTAGCACTTAGATTCTAGAACTTGCGTTAGGACCATTCCAAGGCCACAAGTGAGACTACATTCGTGTAGTTAGATTTACTACATGATAAGAGGCATTAGGATTAACCCATTGTTTTACACCTGTGTTTTTGTTATAATTACTTTGGCTACATTGGTCAAGTAATTCTCCCACACCCTTTGCGTTGTACTCATTTTTAGTACACGATACCCTAGTACACCCCTCAGAGCCTATCTTTTCGTTTCGACCTTTAAGCATTTTACTTAAAGGAAGAATTTGTTACACCCCACTAAAATGTACACCCAAATCGCCTTAGCCTACCTTGTATGCACTCATCTTTAGTGCATTATTGTGACAACATTTGTTTAAACCCTTAGTTAATTATCTAGTTGATTACATGGTTGCTAAGTCGAGTCATATCCTTGTACATATTGTTTTGGGACGATTGGGACTCATGGGTAAAGTACTAGTGTAATGGAGTAACGGGGAAGAACATCATTTATTACCCCCATATGTGCTAAATGTTTTAAAAGTACTCCAAGTTTTTCAATTATCTTAATTCGAGTCATTAGATTAGTATTTGTAAAGTTATGTAAAAATTCAAGTGTAAGGGGGATGCAATGCCCATATGATGTATTATTTTGGATGGTAGGGTAAAAGTGTATGCAAAAAAAAAAAAAAAAAAAAAAAAAAAAAAAAAAGAAAAAAAAAAATCGAAAAAATCAAGAAAAATACAAAAAAATGAGAAAAAGAAAAGTAGAAAAAAAAAACATACGGACTACCATCCCGTTTCATTTTATGTTTATTTTATGTTTTTGTTATTTTGTTATTTCGTTTCTAGCTTAAGATCGAGTCTAGTCTTGGCTTAGCAACATTGTATAGTACATGTAATTGATCAAGATCTTTAACTCGCCACCAGTAAAATATCCTTTATCCAACAAAACCGTGTTTTCCTTTTCCCTACACCTAACGTTATAACCCATTTAAAAGCCCTCTTTGATAGTTTATCTTAAGTGCTTACGCCTAGTGGAGGAGGTTTTTGATCCTTTCCCAAGCCTATGGTAATCTATTTGCTATGACAGGTAGTGAGAGATATTATCCGTTTTCATTTATGAGATTTATTTTGATGACACTTGAGAGATGTGAGTATCTAAACACTACTTGTGAGGTGCTAGTATGTAATCTCCGTGCTTATTATGATTGAAGTGGAACGATTATTTGTTGTAATTACTTTTATGTTAGCATTAAATGACCCCTAGCTTGTATTTTGATTAGAATAAAAGCGCATTTGCTTGAGGACAAGCAAATCTCAAGTGTAAGGGTATTTGATGAAGCGAAAAGTGTACCGCTTTTAAGGGGTCATTTAAGCCTTAAATCGTATTTATTTGATCAAATATTGCCCTAAATCGTTCCTTTTGTCATTTTAGGTACTTTTGAGGAGAAATCTGGAAAAGGAGGCATTTTGGACGTTTTTGGAGCATAAAAGTGAAGAAAACGACAAAGTCTCAAAAATCGGCTAAAAGTTACTCTTGACGGCGTCACAATTTACTCTGGACGGCGTCATGCTTTGGCAAGAAAAGTTGGACGTGAAATTTACTCATGATAAGCCAGTGAAAATAGCATGTGAATTCTGACGGCGTCACGCTTTAACTTGATCAAGGGCGTCACGGCTTAAATCATAAGGGGACGGCGTCACGTTCACGAGCTGACGGCGTCAAGCCTTGATAAGCCAGAATGGATTTTGGAAGAGCTAAAGAGGGACGGCGTCAAGAAGGTCATCCGGGAACCCTAGAAGCGGCGAGGTGACGGCGTCACACTCCATAAGGTGACGCCGTCAGATCCAAAAATCTATATATAGTTTTCTAATCTTTTGTCATTGGGGGGAGCTTAGTGTGTGGAATTTTGGGATAAAACCCTAAGACGATTTTAGCTACTTTTTCAGGGCTTTTTGCCTTGAGATCTTCCATGTTTCATTGAAAGATAAGTTATCAATTAATCATTCAATATGTCTATGTGTTGTTTGATTCTATCTTATTCTTGTCTTTTGTTTAACATGTTAAGCTAAATTTATCTTGTGTTTGCTTAGATCTAATGAAACTTAGCTATTGATTATTGGTTGTTAGTGTGTTGTTAGTTGTATTGGATGATTGTTTATCTATGTTAGGCTTAAGAAAACTGGCTAACTTCCTATTCGGTAACTTGCTTGAACGTCTTAAGAAACATGAACCAAACGCGTACTAAAGGTTTTTATGGTTGTATTTAATGCACAAGCGAATTCTAGTGATCCCATGTTAGGAGCTTCCTAGCCGGCTCGACATAGGAGTGAAGTAGGAGCTTGTAGAGTTGGGGAAGTAAGTACGCCACCCCATGAATGGTATTAAGGAATACACCCGTCATCCACGCGACTAATACACACTAATTAACCGGTAAAAGATAGTTAGGGAGTAAGGAAATCTAAGTAAACACATTTCTCTACACATAAGTTTCTCACCACATTTCATTTTTGTTATTTTATTTTATTTGCATCCGTAGTAATTTTGGGTTAGTTGACTAGCAACTAATTCCGCCCACTCCTTCAAACCCGAGATTTTACTTGCTTTCATAAAAACTATAAAAACATAAAAAAAGAATCTTCCTCAACCCTTAGACCTAATTAGAGTAGCCTTTCATACCTAACGAACACTATTCCCTGTGGAGAACGATCAATCCCCCGTACTTACCACTACACTATACTACATCGGTCAGGTACACTGCCTGGTGGGGTTGTAAGCCTCTTGAGATCCCTCGAGAGGTAAAACCTGTTGTAAGGTTACAAAACCCAGCAATCAAAGTATGTACTATATTTGGGCATATGGTAACATGCATCAAGAAGGGGTATGGTGACGATCGAATCCTTCAACTATGACAAGAATCTTTTATTATCATTTTCGACCTTTTTATCCTTGAGGCGGGACGGGTATGGGACTTTAATGGGCTGTTTGGTTGGAGTAGGTGGAGAGGGAGTTACCGGAGGGGTTTGTTCGGGATTTCCATCATTCACATTACCTTCCTCCTCATGAGGGGTGTTGGGTTCCATGACATTAGATTGTTGAGCTGGGTAAGGTGGATCCTTAGTAGTTGTTCCAGCACGAGTGGTGATGGCGAGTAAGGGATCCCTTTGATTTGTTTGAGGTTCACCAAGGCCGTCGAGAGTGGCGTTGAGTTCTGCGAATTTGGCCCTTAGGTCGTTTTGTTGGCTATTGATGAGGTTGTCAAGACCTTTTAGTTGCAGATTCTTTTCAAGCGTGAAATGCCCAAGATCATCCTCAAAAGTGCTCCTAACCTTGTAATCAGGATATTCTCCTCCTCCCTCTTCTCTCACAAGATTTCCCCAAGGGGTAAAATCATTGTTTTGGTAGAAAGTTAAGAGCGAAGGATCATCGAAGATGTCGTGGCTTAACAAGCATACTTGTTCGGTGGTGGTATCATCCCCGCATTCCTTCACTTTATGCGGGCCACCACATTGGTCACAGATCAAGTATGGGTTCGATAACCGCTTAGTTGGTTGTGACTTGTCTAGATAAGATACTTGATCATTCAATCTACTCAACCGGCTAGCAAAAGGAGGCTCTTTCATGATCTTGGAAATGCTCATGATCGAATCGGGTTCATCCCAGGTATCGTCTTGATCATTTGCGTATTCCTCAATTCTATTCCATCCTTCCTCAGCGCTTAGTTTGGCTATTTTTCCTTTTACCGAATTATTAATGCCAAATTGGTTGCTTTTAGGGACACTGTCATAAAAGATTTGGACAAGAAGCCAGAGTTCAATGCCATGATGAGGGACTTGTTTAATTAGATCTTTGAATCTGATCCAGGATTCGTGAATGGGTTCAGCTGGTCCAACATGGAAGCGGAAGATTTCGTCTCTTAACGTTGAAGTTCTTCCTATGGGAAAGAATTTCTCATAGAATTTTGAGATAAGCTGTTCCCATGTGAAGATGGACTCGAAGGGAAGTTGGTTATACCAGTCTCCGGCTTTTTCATAAAGGGTGAAGGGAAAGAATCGCAGCCGGGAGGTATCACTAGTGGCCCCGTCCGTATGGAGGGTATCCACTATTTTCAGGAAGTCCTTGATGTGTTGGATTGGATCTTCAGTTTTCAATCCGTGGAACTTGCATACACTTTGGACAAGCCAAATATCGGTTGCACGCAAGACCCCATTCGTGTGTTCATTTGGAAAAACGATAGCATTGGAAAAACCACGAGGGGTGGGAGAAGAGTAGTCCTTGAGGCATTTAGGGATTGGGTTTTCGGGAACCTCCATATCGTGATTGGGTTGAGGGCTAGGAGGTGTAGAATGATGATTGGATTCTTCCTCGGAGAGGGCATCATCAAAGTTGATGGCAATGCCAGATGGTTCGGGTGTTGCAAAGAGTTGCCTTAACCATCGCATTTCCCTATCAGGTTCTGCGTAGGGTGGAATAAGGTCTCTTAGTGAACTACGAATCCTGGTGACTCTAAGATTGGAGAGATCTTCGTTTACCATGATGGCCAAGGAAGATTTGAGCAATGGATAGAGCAGAAAAAGAGAGACTAAAGAAATCCTAAAAAAAATAAAATAAAAATCTCACTAGAAAGGAATCTAGTGAGTAGACCTAATAAAATAAAAATTCAACCTAAACAATAACTATTCCCCGGCAGCGGCGCCAAAAACTTGATGCGTGGTTTTGCGACCTTACAACAGGTTTTACCTCTCGAGGGATCTCGAGAAGCTTGCAATCCCCACCAGGCAGTGTACCTGACCGATGTAGTATAGTGTAGTGGCAAGTACCGGGGGATTGATCGTTCTCTAGGGGAATAGTGTCGTTAGGATTGAAAAACTACTCTAATAGGTCTAAGGGTGAGGGAAGATTCTTTTTGTATTTTTTTATATTTTTATGAAAAGCAAGTAAAAATATCGGGTTTGAAGGAGTGGGCGGAATTAGTTGCTAGTCAACTAACCCAAATAACTACAATTGCAAATAAAATAAAATAACTGAAAATAAAAAGGTTGTGGAACTTATATGGAGAGAAATGTGTTTACTTAGATTTCCTTACTCCCTAACTATCTTTTACCGATTGATTAGTGTGTATTAATTGCGTGGATGACGGGTGTATTCCTTAATACCAATCGTGGGGTGGTGTACGTACTTCCCCAACTCTATAAGCTCCTACTTCACTCTTATGTCGAGCCGGCTAAGAAGCTCCTAACATGGGATCACTAGAATTCGCTTATGCATTAAATACAACCATAAAAACCTTAGTACGCATTGGTTCATGTTTCTTAAGACGTTCAAGCAAGTTACCGTATAGGAGGTTAGCCAGTTTTCTTAAGCCTAACATCGATAAACAATCATCCAATACAATTGATAACACACCAACAACCAATAATCAATAGTTAGGTTTCATTAGATCTAAGCAAACATAAGATAAATCTAGCCTAGCATGTTAATTAAAAGACAAGAACAAGATATAATCAAACAACACATAGACATATTGAATGATTAATTGATTACTTATCTTCAATTAAACATGGGAGATCCAAGGGTATAAAACCCTTAAAAATGGCAGAAAATTCGTCTTAGGGTTTCTCCTCACAAAGTTGCACACTAATGACTAAAAATTGCAAAACTATATATAGAATTTAGGGGCTGACGGCGTCACGTTGTAGGAGGTGACGCCGTCACCTCGCCGCGGCTAGGGTTCCCGGATGGTCTTCCTGACGCCGTCCCTATTTAATCTTCCAAAATCCACTCTGGCGCGTCAAGGGTTGACGCCGTCACAATTGTGCTTGACGTCGTCTCTCTTTAACTTAAACCGTGACAGCCTTGATCACCTTAAAGGGTGACGCCGTCAGACTTCCTTTGTAAAACTTTCTGGCGCGTCACGTGTATTTGTCAAATCCACCTCTTTTGCCAAGCCGTGACGCCGTCAGGAGCAATACTTGACGCCGTCACGTGTACTTTTCCAGCAGCTTTGGAGACTTTGTCATTTTCTTCACTTTGATGCTCCAAAAACGTCCAAAATGCTTCCTTTTCCAGATTTCTTCTCCAAAGTACCTAAAATGACAAAAGGAACGATTTAGGGAAATATTTGATCAAATAAATACGATTTAGGGCTTAAATGACCCCCTAAAAGCGGTACACTTTTCGCTTCATCACTTACATTCATTATCCATCATTGTAGTCATCAAAGGAATCATTTTTGATCACCTCATAATTGTTCCTAAGTCCTGTAATCATAATTACAACTTTCGTAAAACTCTTTAATCATGTTTTCAAGTGATACAATATCTGTGATTATTACTTTGTTTTCCATGAGCGGCTAAGTGCCTTGTGCACTTTCCTAGATGATGTTTGTTACATGAATGTTGATTGATTATGACTCTATGGTTCTAATTCAATGAAAAGCTAATACTAAGATCGAATTGTACTTTCAAAGTTTTCATAAACAAAAGAGTTATCAAGTTTGGTTGATTATTAATGGTGTAATAGGTCGAAAGAGATATTGTTATTTAATCAATTGTAAACCTTTGTCTATGAAGGTGTTACCTTATGCATTGACCATTTCATATGTAACTTGGTCAAACTTAGAAAACTAAAAGTGTAGTTGTCAATTACTTGTGAAACGATAGCGAATCAAGTGATTGAATTGTGTTAGTCTTGTTTGATCAAAGCTTAATATTGTTTTTGTCATCTTATAATCTTGACGAGGATTGAAAGTGTTGAAAACAAGAGGATTAGTACACCAACTAATCAAATTAGAGCACCATCTAATTAATTTATTGATCATAATCGATTTGAACCTTTGTCTTAATCATATCAAGGGAATTGTACAAACTAGTCTAGGCAAGTATAGTTTTTAATATATTGAATTTACATTATCATCATTATTTGCTTGGTTTATAATCATTACTAAGTCTTTGTTATAATCAAACTCACGTTACATAAAAACTAAACAAATCCTTGTGAGCAACTTCGGCTTACCATATCACCTCTTGCTACACACGGACGAGTATACTTGCTCGTATGTGTTTCGTTTGAATCATTGGTAGATCGTGTTTATAAATTTAAAACTTATACTCTCGACGCACAACAATTACTGTTCATAACTCATTGGACTCTGTTGAGTAGTTCCACCGCCTCATGTGCAAGGAAACCAAATGTATCAAACACGAAAGGAATAAACACGTGTTGATTTTCAATGCATGCTTTCTCGTGTTTTGTCAGTTTGCACAAGGCGGCTTTCAAAGCAGCATGTCCAGCTGTAAAACCCCGACTACTCAACCCCACGAGAGGAGAAACCCCGGTCAGATCCACATAAGCATGTTTCCCCCAACCCATCCAAAAACCAGAATGTCAGCCAGTCTCAATGTAGATATTCCATCCGACGGGTCTGTCAAAAAGTTCACATGCGCTTCTTTCTTGGCGGAGATCCCGGAACGCCTACATATATCAAAAAGGACGTCTCTAACAAAATCATGTCTGTACTTGAAGCCCAGGAGCTCTTTACAATGAACCGTATGTTCCCCAAAGGAATCCAAACATACCTTGCGACAAACAGGGCATATCTCATCAACCGGAAATAATGGAATCATAAGGCGATATTTAAGGATAGTACGATATTCCACCGGTGACATATGTTGACCTAGCCCGTCTATGGGGATAGCTAGTAGAAAATGCTGAGCATGTGGGGTACGTAGACACTTAAAAACAGCTTTCGGTCTCAAAGTCATGTCAAAGTGAACTTCCATATCCTTGACCATTTTACTAAAGGGCACTCGCCAGTGTTTGTTGAGCTTTAGAGGGGACAGTGTCCTTATTAGTGAAACCACTAAAATCAAAGATTGTGATCGTATCACGGAAGCGAAAAGTGTACCGCTTTTAAGGGGTCATTTAAGCATTAAATCGTATTTATTTGATCAAATATCGCCCTAAATCGTTCCTTTTGTCATTTTAGGTACTTTTGAGGAGAAATCTGGAAAAGGAGGCATTTTGGACGTTTTTGGAGCAATAAAGTGAAGAAAACGGCAAAGTCTCAAAAATCGGCTAAAAGTTACTCTTGACGGCGTCAGACTTTACTCTGGACGGCGTCATGCCTTGGCAAGAAAAGTTGGACGTGAAATTTACTCATGACGGGCCAGTGAAAATAGCATGTGAATTCTAACGGCGTCACGCTTTAACTTGATCGAGGGCGTCACGGCTTAAATCATAAGGGGACGGCGTCACGTTCATGGTTGGACGGCGTCAAGCCTTGATAAGCCAGAATGGATTTTTGAAGAGCTAAAGAGGGACGGCGTCAAGATGGTCATCCGGGAACCCTAAAAGCGGCGAGGTGACGGCGTCACACTCCATAAGGTGACGCCGTCAGATCCAAAAATCTATATATAGTTTTCTAATTTTTTGTCATTAAAGAGAGCTTAGTGTGTGGAATTTTGGGAGAAAACCCTAAGACGATTTTAGCTACTTTTTCAGGGCTTTTTGCCTTGAGATCTTCCATGTTTCATTGAAAGATAAGTTATCAATTAATCATTCAATATGTCTATGTGTTGTTTGATTCTATCTTATTCTTGTCTTTTGTTTAACATGTTAGGCTAAATTTATCTTGTGTTTGCTTAGATCTAATGAAACCTAGCTATTGATTATTGGTTGTTAGTGTGTTATTAGTTGTATTGGATGATTGTTTATCTATGTTAGGCTTAAGAAAACTGGCTAACTTCCTATTCGGTAACTTGCTTGAACGTCTTAAGAAACATGAACCAAATGCGTACTAAAGGTTTTTATGGTTGTATTTAATGCACAAGCGAATTCTAGTGATCCCATGTTAGGAGCTTCCTAGCCGGCTCGACATAGGAGTGAAGTAGGAGCTTGTAGAGTTGGGGAAGTAAGTACGCCACCCCACGAATGGTATTAAGGAATACACCCGTCATCCACGCGACTAATACACACTAATTAACCGGTAAAAGATAGTTAGGGAGTAAGGAAATCTAAGTAAACACATTTCTCTACACATAAGTTTCTCACCACATTTTCATTTTTGTTATTTTATTTTATTGCATTCGTAGTAATTTGGGTTAGTTGACTAGCAACTAATTCCGCCCACTCCTTCAAACCCGAGATTTTACTTGCTTTCATAAAATTATAAAAACATAAAAAAAGAATCTTCCTCAACCCTTAGACCTAATTAGAGTAGCCTTTCACACCTAACGAACACTATTCCCTGTGGAGAACGATCAATCCCCCGTACTTACCACTACACTATACTACATCGGTCAGGTACACTGCCTGGTGGGGTTGTAAGCCTCTTGAGATCCCTCGAGAGGTAAAACCTGTTGTAAGGTTACAAAACCACGCAATCAAGTTTTTGGCGCCGCAGCCCGGGGAATAGTTATTGTTTAGGTTGAATTTTTATTTCTATTAGGTCTACTCACTAGATTCCTTTCTAGTGAGATTTTTATTTTATTTTTCTAGGTTTTCTTTAGTCTATCTATTTTCTTTGTGCTTTTGTTCGTAACAGATTTTCATTGACTATTCAGTTTGCCATTATGGAAAACGCGAATCCACCCCTTACACCTGACGAAGTGGCTTTGTTGCGTAGCCAACTTGAGAATGAGATTAGTGAGCTCAGGGAGCTCAGTAGAATGATTGATATAGAGCTTGACCATGCCTTGAACAACTTAGGGACCGCCATATACTCAGATAATTACTTGGAACGTAATAATCTTACGGTTGATAAAGTGATTGAGAAAATTGATGGAGTGAAGGTAGATCCTAGGTTTGATGATTATTTCAATGAATACCCCACTAAGGAGGAGATTGCTTACTATAACAACCTAGTTGATAACCCTCGACCACCTTTTGTTAGAATTGACCCAAAGATTAAGAGGGGTGATCCCGGGAATGTGAAGATACCATGTATGATTGGGTACCAATACGTTGAGCATGCTTACATTGACTGTGAATCCCCAATCAACGTTATGTCCTCAGGCCTTTATAGCCAAATCATAAACACACCACTTGAGCCTAGGATGGACCCCAAGTGTTCAGGCGGAGTTTGCAACTTCGTTGGAAGGATTAAGGATATACATATCCTTGTTGGGAACTTTACCTTTATCACCAACTTCATGATTTTAGAAGATATGGCAAGTGTTGTTGACTGCCGCCTATCTCGCGTTGTGTTAGGTAAGCCATTTATCGAAGCATCCAATTTAAGGTATGACCATTTGAAAGGCACGGTTCAGTTTTCTAATCACATAGATAGGATCACATATAGGATGCCTTATCGGGTTAATGAGTTTCGTTTTGTGCCTCGATTTGACATGGACAACATTGGTGCGATTGAGGACATCAATGAAGAGGATAAAGAAAAAGGCATGGACCATGTTTGGAATAAGAGAAGCCTTTATTATAAAGATTGCTTAAACCTTGGACCTAAATACAAAATTGATATGGAGGTTGTTAGGATGATTAGAGGGGCAATTGAGAAGCAAAACGGAAAAACGTAGACCCCGTGACTTTGAGTCTAGCTACAAGACTCGTTAATAAAGAAAAGCGCTTCTTGGGAGGCAACCCAAGCTTTATTTGTTTTATTTGCTTTGTGTGTTTATTTATTTGTTTGTTTGTTTTTATTTGTTTCCGTATGTGTGTTTAATTTTTATTAGTATTGATTCATGTTCAAAACTAATTTGTGAAAATGCTTTATGTTGTTTTTAACTTTGTCTTAACTACATATAAAGGTATTTTGCAAAAGATAAGTGTAAGGGAAATCTAAATCGGTTTATTAGAACACAAATTAACATGAATCGTAATAATAATAAATTAGCATACATATTAGTGTGTGTCTGAGTCAAATGCTTGTATCGAGTCATAATGATGTTTTGCAGGATTTCCAGGAAGTAAGGTAAAGGTTTTTCCAGAAATTTTCCGGAAACTAAAAATGAAAATTTTTGTCAGGTCATTTCTGACGGCGTCAGGGGTTATAACCTGACGGCGTCAGATTTAATTTCCAGAAATTTTTGAAAGTTTTGTTTTCATAAAAAGTTTTTATTAAATCTCCAACTTATAATCTCCAGGAATCTGCAAAATTATCATTCCACAAGCATTATATCCTTATATATAGATTTTTCCCGCCGATGTTATGCAGGTTTTCGTGTTTGTTTTCTCAGGTTTAACAGGTTATTTTGGACAAGGAGATGTTTATGGAATCAAGCTTGTGGCGATGCATTAGTCATGGAGCTTCAACATTCTTCTTGGAGGAAGATTTAACCGTGTAATTTCACTATCCACCGAACGAATCAGGGGAGTATTTGATTTCATTCTTTTACTTTATGCTTTTACATCTTGTTACTTGAACATTGGGGACAATGTTCATCTTAAGTGTAAGGGAGGGTAAAAGTACGATTTTAGAGAATACAATTGCGCTTGATTTTTGTTTGTTTAATAGTAGATGTGTAATAAAACTGAGATAAATACCTGTTAAGGTAATTTTAGTGCCAAATTTAAAATTTTTTACAACATATAGGAGTGAAACTTTGATCTTAATGAGCGTCTCATGGATAGGAGTTATATGACTAGCACAAAACCGTACCACTAAAAAAATTTTCCACCCCAAATATGTGAGGTTCGCCCCTAGAATTGGTAGGAAAAGCATTTTGCTATGATGTGTGTACCGGTAGCACTTAGATTCTAGAACTTGCGTTAGGACCATTCCGAGGCCACAAGTGAGACTACATTCGTGTAGTTAGATTTACTACATGATAAGAGGCATTAGGATTAACCCATTGTTTTACACCTGTGTTTTTGTTATAATTACATTGGCTACATTGGTCAAGTAATTCTCCCACACCCTTTGCGTTGTACTCATTTTTAGTACACGATACCCCTAGTACACCCCTCAGAGCCTATCTTTTCGTTTCGACCTTTAAGCATTTTACTTAAAGGAAGAATTTGTTACACCCCACTTAAATGTACACCCAAATCGCCTTAGCCTACCTTGTATGCACTCATTTTTAGTGCATTATTGTTACAACATTTGTTTAAACCCAAGTTAATTATCTAGTTGATTACATGGTTGCTAAGTCGAGTCATATCCTTGTACATATTGTTTTGGGACGATTGGGACTCATGGGTAAAGTACTAGTGTAATGGAGTAATGGGGAAGAACATCATTTATTACCCCCATATGTGCTAAATATTTTAAAAGTACTCCAAGTGTTTCGATTATCTTAATTCGAGTCATTAGAATAGTTATTTGTAAAGTTATGTAAAAGTTCAAGTGTAAGGGGAATGCAACGCCCCTATGATGTATTATTTTGGATGGTAGGGCAAAAGTGTATGTCAATAAAAAAAAAAAAAAAAAAAAAAGAAAAAAAAAATGAGAAAAAGAAAAATAGAAAAAACATACGGACTACCATCCCGTTTTATTTTATGTTTATTTTATGTTTTTGTTATTTTCTTTCATTAGCTTAAATCGAGTCGAGTCTTGGCTTAGCAACATTGTATAGTACATGTAATTGATCAAGATTTTTAACTCGCCACCAGTAAAATATCCTTTATCCAACAAAACCGTGTTTTCCTTTTCCCTACACCTAACGTTATAACCCATTTAAAAGCCCTCTTTGATAGTTTATCTTAGGTGCTTACGCCTAGTGGAGGAGGTTTTCTATCCTTTCCCAAGCCTATGGTAATCTATTTGCTATGACAGGTAGTGAGAGATATTATCCGTTTTCATTTATGAGATTTATATTGATGACACTTGAGAGGTGTGAGTATCTAAACACTACTTGTGAGGTGCTAGTATGTAATCTCCGTGCTTATTATGATTGAAGTGGAACGATTATTTGTTGTAATTACTTTTATGTTAGCATTAAATGACCCCTAACTTGTATTTTGATTAGAATAAAAGCGCATTTGCTTGAGGACAAGCAAATCTCAAGTGTAAGGGTATTTGATGAAGCGAAAAGTGTACCGCTTTTAAGGGGTCATTTAAGCCTTAAATCGTATTTATTTGATCAAATATCGCCCTAAATCGTTCCTTTTGTCATTTTAGGTACTTTTGAGGAGAAATCTGGAAAAGGAGGCATTTTGGACGTTTTTGGAGCAATAAAGTGAAGAAAACGGCAAAGTCTCAAAAATCGGCTAAAAGTTACTCTTGACGGCGTCAGACTTTACTCTGGACGGCGTCATGCCTTGGCAAGAGAAGTTGGACGTGAAATTTACTCATGACGGGCCAGTGAAAATAGCATGTGAATTCTGACGGCGTCACGCTTTAACTTGATCGAGGGCGTCACGGCTTAAATCATAAGGGGACGGCGTCACGTTCATGGTTGGACGGCGTCAAGCCTTGATAAGCCAGAATGGATTTTTGAAGAGCTAAAGAGGGACGGCGTCAAGATGGTCATCCGGGAACCCTAAAAGCGGCGAGGTGACGGCGTCACACTCCATAAGGTGACGCCGTCAGATCCAAAAATCTATATATAGTTTTCTAATTTTTTGTCATTAAAGAGAGCTTAGTGTGTGGAATTTTGGGAGAAAACCCTAAGACGATTTTAGCTACTTTTTCAGGGCTTTTTGCCTTGAGATCTTCCATATTTCATTGAAAGATAAGTTATCAATTAATCATTCAATATGTCTATGTGTTGTTTGATTCTATCTTATTCTTGTCTTTTGTTTAACATGTTAGGCTAAATTTATCTTGTGTTTGCTTAGATCTAATGAAACCTAGCTATTGATTATTGGTTGTTAGTGTGTTATTAGTTGTATTGGATGATTGTTTATCTATGTTAGGCTTAAGAAAACTGGCTAACTTCCTATTCGGTAACTTGCTTGAACGTCTTAAGAAACATGAACCAAATGCGTACTAAAGGTTTTTATGGTTGTATTTAATGCACAAGCGAATTCTAGTGATCCCATGTTAGGAGCTTCCTAGCCGGCTCGACATAGGAGTGAAGTAGGAGCTTGTAGAGTTGGGGAAGTAAGTACGCCACCCCACGAATGGTATTAAGGAATACACCCGTCATCCACGCGACTAATACACACTAATTAACCGGTAAAAGATAGTTAGGGAGTAAGGAAATCTAAGTAAACACATTTCTCTACACATAAGTTTCTCACCACATTTTCATTTTTGTTATTTTATTTTATTGCATTCGTAGTAATTTGGGTTAGTTGACTAGCAACTAATTCCGCCCACTCCTTCAAACCCGAGATTTTACTTGCTTTCATAAAATTATAAAAACATAAAAAAAGAATCTTCCTCAACCCTTAGACCTAATTAGAGTAGCCTTTCACACCTAACGAACACTATTCCCTGTGGAGAACGATCAATCCCCCGTACTTACCACTACACTATACTACATCGGCCAGGTACACTGCCTGGTGGGGTTGTAAGCCTCTTGAGATCCCTCGAGAGGTAAAACCTGTTGTAAGGTTACAAAACCACGCAATCAAAGATTGGAATCGTATCACGAAAACAATCCAAAGTAGAACCATAATCAACATCCATACCACATATGCCACTGTCACGTAAGATTTGGTCTTGTAGCACCCAAGATTAGGCCCTCGAGGCCACAAAAGCATAAGAGGAAACCACATTTGCCGAGTACAAACCCAAACCACCCAATCGAATGGACAAAGAAGAAATCCGCCACTGTAAGTCTCCAAAGAAAGGTCCTCCACAAACCACTATGTTCTCGATCAAATCACGCAATCCTTTGTCAAAGAACAAACTTGCATCCTCCATGTGTACAGGTTGACAAGTCCTTAAACCAAAAAATAGTTTAGCAATACCCATACATGATCGAAGCAAAAGGAGTTCACTCTGCGGGTCATGTAACTGTGGAAGAAGACTCATCAAATCAACAGCATTCGCGGCTCTCCTCATAGCCAACCCACTGATAAAATTAGCGTCTCGACTAACAACTCCCCCAAGAAGCTTTACACCATATGACGGCCTCCGAATATCGACAGGAAATAAACCCTCATGAAGCTTTACACCATTACACGAGGGCCAAAATATCTCTGTTTTCTTGATATTAAGTTCAAGACCCAAACCTGGACCACTTACTCTTATAATGTCTAACGCCCTGGCCACCTCTTCTGAGTCTCCAATAACGGTCCCATCATCAAGATACCAAGCATGAAGGAGAAGGTTCCAACTGTCTTTGATCTTATGTACTAGTCTGTGTTATACAATAGCAAAAAGAAGAGGTTCCAATGGGTCACCTTGCTGCACTCCAGTGGCAGACCATATATGTGTGTCTCCTATATACAATCTCGCTGCCTGCCCATATAAGAAATCAACCCACAAAGATATGGAGGGACACCTCACCCTAACCTCATGAAGTAATTTTGATCTATCCACAAGGTTAAAGGCATTCGAGAAATCTAGAGTAAGTGTTGGATCAATATACTCTGACCAAACTAACTTATAGCTTGTCTACGGTTTAACAACTTTGAATAAATTCAAAACTATTAATAATGAAACACTGATATACTTTGCTAAGTATGCGGAATCTACTTCAACAAAGCTAAGAAGAATTAATAAACAACTTCGAATATTATTAAAACCTTGAACCTGCTTTCTTA
The DNA here is from genome assembly GCA_021014915.2 of Artemisia tridentata subsp. tridentata. Classification (NCBI taxonomy): domain Eukaryota; kingdom Viridiplantae; phylum Streptophyta; class Magnoliopsida; order Asterales; family Asteraceae; genus Artemisia; species Artemisia tridentata. Next base: position 245,287,079 of record CP139507.1, on the reverse strand, counting down.
CACAGATTCACTAACAAACTCTAATTACTAATACTTCTAACAAGCTTCTTCGTGTAAACTTGTCTCTCTAAAATCTCATCTAATCGTATATCTCTAATGCCAACCTAGGGATCCTTTTATAGGCACAAGGAAAACCCTAGTCGGTTTACAATACTTGAACGACAAGTAATTCTAATTATAACTCTAATCTAATACGAACATTCTAGAATTACACATTAGTCCTTAAACAATTTGCATAGCAGTCCTTCAACGAGCAGCAGTACTTTGACTTGATTAGCAGTACTTTAACTTTATAGCCCAACAATCCTCCCCTAACTTGAATTCTACTTGCTTGATTTCAAGTTCCTTTGTATTTCTTTAACTTCAACACTTTATCTTCAAGGAAAGGTTGTATCTTTGAAATCTGTCTCGTTGTTGTTTTGTCATCATCAATGCAATCAGTATCTTCAATCTTCATCAGCAACAATTCTTTTCAGCATCATATCTTTTCAGCAACTCAGCATCATATTGGCAATAGGTACATCAGATCTTAAAAGTTTCATACTATTCTCATCACTTCCAGGTGTGTTAACTCCTGTGAGAGGTGAATCATTGAAAACTTAATGGATTTTGATGTCTCTTTACCAAAGCCATTAACTCTGGAGTAGCCAATGTTTAGGTTTAGGAAACCATGGTACACTGATAACCATATGATTTTTAGCAAATCATCAGCTATCAACGGATTTGAGTAGTCTTTACCAAATAGCCGTTTGCTTTTGGACTAGCTAGTTCTTTTAGTACAATCACTACCATGGTGAACTAATTACCATATAATGGTTTTCCACAGCCTTTACCACAAAGCCATTATCTTGTGGGCTAGCCAACTCTTCACTAATATAGATATGGTGAGTTGAAAACCATACAATTTTTAGTAAATTGTCAACTAAAAACGGATTTGATAATCACATCAGAGCCGTACCCTCATGATGAGTCAAACTCTTTCTTGTTTATTAAACATGGTGAGTTGATTACCATTTGTTGTGTAGTACAAATACTAACACCATGCTGTTGCTTTCAAAACCATTTGTTACTGTTTAATCTTTGTGCTTCTAAATGTTTTTGCACTTATAAAAAATTACTGATTTTATCAAAAAGACTTTACTGGTTTCATGCTGCAAGCAGTACTTTGAGAAAGTACTGTTTGACTAGCAGTACTTTGAAGAAAGTACTTATTTTTCAAAAGATTTATATAATAATTAAACCATACCAGTAGTTATACATTAATCTTCAGATTCAGTTGTCCACTTGATGAATAATTTTATGACCATCAATGCTACTTCATTCTCTTGTTCCACTTCCATGCCATGCTCTAGCATCCTGATCATCAGATCTCTTGTGAGTGGATTTCTTTGTTCTGCTAGCATATGAATCATAGTGCCATCTTCTAACTCCAAAACATGTATTCCAACTGATTCAAAGAATCTCCATCTGTTAATCTCCCAATTGTCTTGATTTTCCCACAAAGTACTGTCCTTTGTTTCCTCTGTCTCCCAGATTGTTGTGAGATCTCCTAACAATATCAAACCTAATCCTTGTGGTGGAATATGCTCAAAATAAGTTTGCACTTAGAGATATAACTGAAGCATATCATCTCTGTCAATCAGATGTAGTATATCCCATAATGAATTGAATACTCTAAAACTTCCATCTTGTCTATGAAAGATCAGATAATCTCCTTCTTGTGATTCTACAACTGAAAAAGTAGATATCTTGGACTTCTTATCAGTATCTTCTTTCAATTTTGGATGTTCAAAGTCAACAACTCTAAGATAATTCCTTAGCTCATCAACTGTGTCTGTTCTTAATTCAAATGCTTCCTTGAACTTCTTTGATGGCTGTTCATCAATTGTTCTTTTCCTCTTTGAGCTTCTAGTAACAGCTCTTTCCTTTCTTCTATCTTCAAGCTCCTTATCTTCAAAAGAAATAATGCTTGCAAGATCCTTTTCTATAGCTTCTCTAACAGCATCATACAGATCCTTCATCTCTGTATATGTCAATCTGACTAAACCTGTATATCCTTGACCTTTCAGATAAGCCATCATATCATTCCTTTCTCTAGCTTTACTAATTGGCCTTTGTGATTGAACAATAAGCTTCCTAGATTCTTCAGCATCTATCTCTGCTTGCAATAGTCTAGCTGCTTCCTCACCTTTGGCAATCTGAATTTCTCTTAACTGTGCCAATGTCAACTTCTTCTTCTTCTTTTCTACCAAGATCCCTTTACCTTTATCTTTTGGATCTATCTCCTGAGTAGGTTGAGAAGAAGTATGATGTTGTTGTTCAACCTCATGAATACTGATGCCTCTTTGACTTGACATATTAATCATAATGTCAGCAATTGTTTCATCATCACTGTTAGTATGAGCTATAACATCTTCTTCCTGAGCTGGTTTAGAAGGGCCAATTTCCTCTTGAACTTGACTTGAAGGACCAATATCTTCTTCAAAATCCAAAGTTCTAGGTGTAATAGTAAATTGCCTCTCAGTACCTTGTTGAGCAGTACTTTCAGCCTCAGCTCCTTCCAAGTTTACTTCCTCAGTATCACCACTTCTTACTTCATCAGCAGCTTCTTCCAAATTGATTTGCTCTGTTTCATCACTCTTCCTCTCAGCAGTTTCTTGAGGAATATTTTCAGGTGGTGTCATCTGAGTATCATCCATAAATCCAGCATCTTGTTCAAAACCAGCATCTTCATTCAAATTCTCTAAATTCCTCCCCAATTGGAATGAAGAGCGCTTCTTTGACTTTTTCTTCTTTGACTGAGAAGACTTCTTAGGTTTCTGACCACTCTGCTTCTGAGGCTTTACCCATAATCGATGGTGTTGAACTAGTGGCCAAACAAACTTCTTCAATATTTGAAACTTAGTCTTTAATTTCACTATCTTAGCAGCTTGAGCCTCACTCTCCTTTTTCAGCCTCCTTAACTCCCTTGTTAAAGCATAATTATCCATCTCTGCCTCTTCTTCTTCAAATTGCTGAGACATATTTGTTGAATTATAATCATTAGGAGATGGTGGTTGATTCATACCTTGATCTGACTCCTCATGAGTAGGAATGTCCATAGGAGCAGTATCTTCCCGTGTAGCAGAATGTGGAGAAGCAGTATGTTGAGAAGCAGTAGGTTGAGGAACACTAACTTCTCTTGAAACTGGAGACTCCTGGCTTGCTGATTCAGAGTTTGCTTCTTGCTCTTGCTCTTGCTCTGCATCTCTAACAACTTGTGCAACTCCCAATATATGAGCAGTCAAAGGTGTGTTTGTTCCAGAAAACTTGATACTCTTTTTAGATAGAAAAGTAAACACCTTTGGTGGAAGTTTGACAGTGGGTTAAAAACTTTGAGGTTTAGGGACATCCTCAAGTTGATTTGTTCAAGAATAACTGAACAAACCTTGGATACATTAAGAATGGTGAACCATTAGCAATGTGTGAAAGCATACCATCAAGAATTAGTCTTGAAAAGTTGAATCTTTTATCGGTAGCCAAACCCACTAAAGCAGATGCAATATTTTGACCAAATTGATCAAAAGAAGTACTCTTGGGACTTAAACAATGAAGTAAGACGTGAATTAGGTACTTCCAATGAGAACAAAACAAAGGCTTCTGAAAAGTAAGTTTCGTAAAATCTCCTTCATAACCTATATCACTTAAAGTGTCCCAAAGCACTTGTTTGTCAAAACGAACAGCCCCTCCTTCATCATTAAACATCAAAACATCCCTAACTGTGGCTTCAGAAATCCGAATAGTTCGTCCAGCAACCGTAGCCCTAATCAACGAGTCATCTTTAATCGTTGCAGTAGCCCAAAATTCTTGTATCCATGGACCAATAACATCAGGGTCAACTAAAATAGAGTAGTTGATGGAAGACCCAGTTAAGAAATCAATGATCGCATGAAAATCAACATTATCCCCTGTCTTGTCGAAATTAGCGATCATGTTGTGTTTGCTAATTGTGACTCGATTAGCCATGATGAGTCTTAGAGAAGGATTCGCTTGGAATGTGTGTTTCGTTAAAAAGATTGTGGTGGAAAAGTGAATGAGGGATCTCGAATTAAGATAAAAGGCGGGGAATAGGGGAGAGTTTCTTTAAATAGGATGGAAACAAATCAAACTCAAAATAATAAAGTTACCGTTTTGATTAACTTATTATCTCCGCCGTAAGGAATTAATTAACCGTAGCCCCACATTTTTTTGACCGTTGGAACAGTACGTCCACGTAAGCAGTACGTTGAAGCAGTACGTTGCTGAGTCAGTACGTTAAGCAACAAAGCAGTACGTTCCATCTTCTTATCCACAGTCAACACTTCAAACTTAAACCAAGAACTTGTAAATGGCTCATGCTTAAGTTCTAACTAATAACTTATGTTGCCTCCCCTCAAATACAACATACAGGCTAAACTAAACTACTAAAAACCAATACTTTCATGAAGAACTAAAAGAAAGTATACTAACTAATACTAAAGCCTCCCCTCAAATGTAGCCTAGTAGTTAATCATCCCAATGCTCACAACTAAGTGGTTGAATCTTGAAACATCAAATCCCTTTGTGAGTAGATCAGCTACATTATCATGTGTGTGAACCTTGACCACATTTATAAGCCTGTGCTCATAACAATCCCGAATGAAGTGATGCCTAATCTGAATATGTTTGGTCTTGGAGTGATAAACTGGATTCTTCACAATACAGATGGTACTCTCATTATCAATGTTGATGGGAGTGTTTTTGAAGTTGAATCCATAATCCAAGAGTTGATTTTGCATCCATAAAACTTGTCCACAACAGCTTGCAGCAGCAACATATTCTGCTTTAGTAGAGGAGGTTGCAGCAATTGTTTGCTTCTTACATTGCCAGGAGACTAATCTTCTTCCAAGATATTGACATCCTCCTGAGGTTGATCTTCTATCATAGTTATCTCCTGCACAGTCACTATCTGAAAAAGCTTCCAAGTGAAAAGGTGACTCCTTAGGATACCATAATCCTAACTTTGGTTGATGCTTGAGATATCGAAAAATCCTCTTGACTGCATACATATGTGAAACCTTGGGTGTAACCTGATATCTTGCACACAAGCAAACAGCAAACATGATGTCAGGTCTTGATGCAGTTAAGTACATAAGACAACCAATCATAGATCTATAAAGCTTGACATCCACAGCTTGTCCATCTTCATCCTTGCCTAAGGGTTTATTGTTATCAATGGGTGTGGTGGCAGGCCTGAGATTTGGAAGGTCAAATCTTTTAAGTATGTCTGCAACATACTTTTCTTGGTTAATGAAGATTCCATCTCTTGTTTGTCTAACTTGAAGCCCCAGAAAGAAGGTTAATTCTCCCATAGAACTCATTTGAAACTCCTTCTGCATAAGGTCTTCAAACTCTTTCACCATAGACTTCTTTGTGGCTCCAAATATAATATCATCCACATAGACTTGGACTAACATAATGTCTTTCTTATCCCTTTTGATAAACAAAGTCTTATCAATTGCTCCTCTCCTATAACCATGTTGTAATAGAAAATTTGAGAGTCTCTCATACCAAGCTCTGGGAGCTTGATGAAGGCCATACAGTGCCTTGATCACCTTTTAGACTTTGTTTGGATGTGCAGGATCTTCAAATCCAGGAGGTTGTTTAACATAAACTTCCTCAGAAATTGTGCCATAAAGGAAAGCACTTTTGACATCCATTTGGTAGACAGGAAATCCCATATATGATGCAAAGGCAAGAAATAACCTGATTGCTTCTATCCTTCAACAGGAGCAAACACTTCATCATAATCCACTCCTTCTTCTTGGCGATATCCTTGTGCAACCAATCTAGCTTTATTTTTGATAACATTCCCTCTTTCATCTCTTTTGATTCTAAAAACCCATCTTGTACCAATGACTCTTTTGCCATCTGGTAAATCACATAATACCCAGACTTCTTGAAGCTTGAATTGTAGAAGCTCCTCTTGCATGGCTTCAACCCAACTTTCATCAGCTAAAGCTTGAGCTACCTTCTTGGGTTCTTCTTGAGATAGAAAGCAAGCAAACAGGCATGTTTGTTGATCCTTGTGATTCATCCTGTTTTGTTTGTAAACAAAGCTAAGTAAAGCAGTATGTTGCTTAGAAAGACCTTTAACTTTGTTTCTTGTAACCACTCCTGAAGAGGGTGATCCAATAATGTTACTTTGAGGATGAGCTTTATGAACTCTCAATGTAGGAGTTGGTGGAACTGGAAGATCAGATTCCAAATTAGTAAAATCAAACCCTTCATTGGAGAAAATACCTCCTTGATTAAGCTCATCATCAATTTCTTCTAATCCAGGAATGTTAGCATTATCCAAATCATCATCATCAACATTGGAATCATCAGCATTGTTCCAATTTGATTGTTCTAACACACCAGAAGTACTGTCAAAAGAATCATCAGTACTTTGATCAAAAGTACTGTGGACAGTATCTTGAAATTTACTCTTTTTCTTTGCAGCTTCATAAGCCCTCCTTTGTTCATCTTCATAGGATTGTGCTATAGTTTCTTGAAAAAGCATCCTATTAAGTTCATCGTGTATGGCTTGATCTTCATCAGATACTGTATTGGTTGGTTGAGCAGTACTTTGTTCCTCATCAGTAACTTCAGGTTCTTTGTCAGGAACATCTTCTGGTCTAACATTGACTCCATGAACAATGTATTGTGAATCATCTTCTTTGTGATTAGCCTGATTCTCTTCTCTAACAGGCACATAATTCATAGATGGAGTGAACTTGAGATCAAGATCAAACATCCAATCAGGACCTTTACCTTTCTGAGTTTCCTTATCTTCCAAAAATTCAACATGAAGACAATCTTGTACCTTTTTGGTACTCCTGTTATAAACTCTAAAACCTTTGCTATTTGTACAATAACCCAATAGATATCCTTCATCTGACTTACCATCAAATTTTCCCAGAGAATCAATGGTATTTAGAATAGTCAGAGAGCAGCCAAAAGGTTTTAGAAAACGAATGTTTGGTTTCTTTCCCATTAGTAACTCATAAGGTGTCTTCATCTGAGGTTTAGTTACTGAAACTCTATTTAACACATAGCAAGCAGTACTTATGGCTTCAGCCCAAAAGAGAATAGGTAATTGGGAATCTGCAAGCATTGTTCTAGCTGCTTCTATCAAAGTCCTGTTCTTTCTTTCTGCAACACCATTCTGCTGGGGTGTTCTAGCAATGCTAAACTCTCTCTTGATCCCTTTCTTGGCACAGAATTCATCCATATGCTTGTTCTTGAATTCTGTTCCATTATCACATCTAATACCTCTTACTTTGAGTCTCAATTGATTTTCAAGGGCTACTATCAGGTCATGGATAGCATCAAAGGTTTCATCTTTGAATCCCAAGAAAAAGACCCAACTAAATCTGCTACAATCATCTGTCACAACCAAGCAGTACTTCTTCTTGTTTAAACTCTCTACTGAAACTGGTCCAAACAGATCCATGTGTAGCAACTCTAAAGGTTCTCTAATATCTCTTTCCCCAAGCTTCTTACATGAAGCTTAATGTTGTTTACCCTTCTTGCAAGCCAAACATGAATGATCAGTCTTGAATGTTTTGGAAGGTAAACCTCTAACTAAATTTCCTTTGACTAGCTTGTTGATGTTCTTAAAATTAACATGACCTAGTCTTCTGTGCCACAAATGTGCTTCTTCCAATGATGCTTTTGCTATTAAACATGTTGCTCTTCCAGCAGAATTGAGACTCTTTAAGTCTAAACTGTACACATCATTGGTTCTTGGTACTCTCAATGTTACCAAGTGATCATCAACAAACTTAAACTCAGGAGAGAGAATGAGACATTCTGTATCAGTGAACAGAATTGGGTACTTCTTGTCACAAATCTGAGATACTGACAAAAGGTTGAACTTGAGCTCCTTCACATATCTAACATTCTCAAAATCAATACATCCAGCCTTGATTGTTCCTTTGCCAGTGATTCTCCCTCCATCAGGATCATTACCAAATGCAACTCTTCCTCCATAATATGCCTTAAAATCTGACAGGATCTCCTTGTCCCCTGTCATGCTGCCAGAGCAACCACTATCAACAATAATATGATCTTTAAGCTCCTCCTCTGGGTTGCCCTGCACAGTAAAGAAAAGGGTTAGTTTCTTTTAGGAACCCAAGCCATTACTGACTTGTGTTCCCCTTGTGGAGTGACATACTTGAATTCCTTCAGTATGTAATCTCCACTGGTTTTAAAGGCATGGTCAATGATTATTTGAGTTGGTCCCATGTCCTGTGTTGTATTATCAACAACACTCCCTGTTTTACCCTTATCTGATGAAAGTACTGCTTGTTCCCCATCAGTACTTTCTTTCTTAACCCAATTTCGTTTGACCTTAGGTTTCTCTGATCTGGGTACTCTGCTTGAGGTGTAAGACCTTTTATATGAATTGAATCTCTTAGGTCTTCTATGCGAAAAAGTGTTAGCAGTACCATGATTGGGTGAAAACTTATCAGTCCTTTGAGAAGGTACTTCTAGAGACTTATCAGTATGTGAAGGTACTGGTAGTTTGGAAAACATTCTTTTCTGGTGAGGGTACCTATAGTCTTTAGAGAAATTACTATGGTTGACCCTATTTGAGTGATTCCAAACTGGTCTAGTCTCTCTTGGCTTATGGGTGGCAGGTCTATTCTTTGGGAACTGACTTAAATATTCTGAGTGTAAGTCGCAATGCTTAATCAAATGATCAGGACTATAGCATACATAACATAATTTTCTCTCCATATTCCCAAATCCTCTTCTATGATTAAAAGGTTTCCTATAGTGAGCAGTATTTTGAAAAGTTTCTCTTGGAGGTACTGTTGAATGTCCAGCAGTACTTTGAAAAGTTTTTGGAGGTACTGCTTGTTTGTGAAAGACTGTAGGAAACTTTTGATCATTACCCCTTTGAAAATCATCCTTGGGTTTCTCAGAACTAAATTGACCAGTAAGCTTCTTCCTAAACTCTAGGTTGTCTACACCATAACGAGAAACATCTGTCCTAAGTGGTTGAAACTTACCAGTGGGTGGAGGAACTGAGTGGTACTCCTTATCTTTCTTAAACTCAGGAGGTGTTTCACTCATTGGTTCCTCATTCCTAGATGTGTTTTCTTCTGAGCTTGTAAGGTCATCATCACTAGGTGGAATCTCTTCCTTATCACTAGGTGGGGTCTCTTCCTTATCACTAGGTGAGGTCTCATCTGAACTACTATCTTCACCATAACCTAGTCCAGCTCTACTGTTTATGACTCTTTGTTTTTCAAAAAATTGAACATGTGATAGACCAGCCTGTTTAATACTACCAAGTTTTTCTAACAAAGCATCTCTTTCCATAGTAATCTTTTCTAATTCAGACACCTTACATCCTAACTTCCATTCACTTAATTTCAATTGGTAATCTTGTTGCTCATATTTTTCTGCCCAAGCCATTTCATTATTTTCATGTGTTAATATTTTGGCTTCCATTGACTCTAAAGTTAATTGATAACCAGCCACCTCAGACCTAGCTGTTCTACAATTATCTCTTTCAGTCACATATTCTTTAAGCAACTTTTGATACACATCATTACACTTAGAGCATACCTCAGAGACATTGGATGAATTTGGTGAAGTAGCTACCATAGCAATCTGAACAGGTTCATCTTCATCCTCCATGCTCCAGTCAAAGCTTCTAAGACCATCTCTTGATTCTAAAGCAGCATATCCTGGTTCCTCATCAAAAGCTGTGCTCCAATCAAACTCTTCCATTGCAACCATAGAATAGGTTACTGGTTCATCATCAAATTTAGCTCTCCAATCAATCTCTGCTAGATTTTCTTGAGCCACCAAAGCTTTTGGTTGTGATTCAGTAATAGGAACCTCTTTTCTTTCAACCTTGGGTTGTTCATTCATCCTGTTTGCCTGATATTTTGCAAACTTGCATTCCCTTGCAAAGTGTCCAAGCTTTTGACAATTGAAACATTCAATCTTGGATTTGTCAAAAGTTATACCTTGTTTGGCTTTGAAATCAATTACCCTTCCTCTCTTGTTCATGAACTTCTTGATCCTTGCAGTGATCATGGCTACTTGCCATCTTATGTCAATCTCCTCTAAAGCATCTTCTTCAATCTGCAACAAGTCTTCTTGATAGGTAACAGGTAAAGTGGCTTGTTGTGCAAAGAAGGAACATACAACATCATCAGAATTGGTGTTGTTTGTTGGTGATGGGTTGGGAGTAGTTTTGGTTGTGCAAACATGCTGTGAATCACCAACAGTACTTTGAGAAGGATAAGCAGTACTTTTAGTGGAAGTACTGCTTCTGTTTTCAGAAGACACAAAAGCTATGTTGTGAGTTTTCTGAGAACTGTGACCATTCATCTCTTGCTCGTACACTTTTAAATTGTTGTAGAGATCATCAAAGTCCATAGACTCCAATCCAGGTTGTCCTCTAATCATAGTAGCAACCACATGCCAGACAGATGGCAAACTCCTTAAGAACTTCAAATTTGCATCTTCAACAGATACCTCTGCTCCATACAGTTCTAGCATACTAAGTAGATTTTGGAATCTGTGATAGGCAGCATCAAGACCTTCTCTTTCACCAACAGTGAAAGTTTCAAACTGCTGCTTCAATAAGTTTCTATGCATCTTCTTTGAAGCATCATTACCTCCAAATCTTGTCTTGATCGCAGCCCACAATTGCTTTGCATCCTTAGCATCATGGAACTTCAGTAGGTGACCATCAGGAATAGCAGACAACAGTATGTTGAGAGCCTTATCTTGATTTCTCTTTGTAGCTGCTGGCAAGGTTGGTTGAGGTGGTTTGGGTTGTCCTTCAACTTGTAAAGGTTCGTCAAGAACAACATTACCATTGACAATCACATCCCATAGAGCATGGTCAGTAATAGCAAGGTACTGCCTCATCTTCATGCTCCAGAGATCATATTCTCCCTTCTTGATGATAGGAATTCTGAGTGAGGTGATGGATGGGATAGGTGCAGCTTCAGTCGACATCGTTTAGGGTTTGTTGATAAATCAGTTTTAAGGGTTTCTTCTTAATCAGAGTCTCCACACAAGCTCTGATACCACTTGTTGGATCGATATACTCTGACCAAACTAACTTATAGCTTGTCTACGGTTTAACAACTTTGAATAAATTCAAAACTATTAATAATGAAACACTGATATACTTTGCTAAGTATGCGGAATCTAAATCAACAAAGCTAAGAAGAATTAATAAACAACTTCGAATATTATTAAAACCTTGAACCTGCTTTCTTACACAGATTCACTAACAAACTCTAATTACTAATACTTCTAACAAGCTTCTTCGTGTAAACTTGTCTCTCTAAAATCTCATCTAATCGTATATCTCTAATGCCAACCTAGGGATCCTTTTATAGGCACAAGGAAAACCCTAGTCGGTTTACAATACTTGAACGACAAGTAATTCTAATTATAACTCTAATCTAATACGAACATTCTAGAATTACACATTAGTCCTTAAACAATTTGCATAGCAGTCCTTCAACGAGCAGTAGTACTTTGACTTGATTAGCAGTACTTTAACAGTCCAATTCTACTTGATCAAGGTAGAACTTGTTAACCTTGAGGCTGTTCTAACTAACTAACTAACTAACTACTAACCCTAGACGTTTATAACTTACGTCTAGGTTACACACATACACCTTTACTAATCGACTACATCTTGTAGTTTGTGCACGTCTAAACTAATGGCCCATGTCCTCTTTATATACTAGAGGGATTAGGGTTTACTAAATACTACGAGGGACTAATAAATAAAACTTCTTTAACAAGCAAGTCCTTCATGTTTTAATCTTCTTTATTTGAAGAATTCTTCCTTGTCACTTCAGGTCCTTCTTGTTTTCACTCTTCTTGTTTTGTTTCATCAAATCTATAAAACCCAACAATCTTCCCCTATTTGATGATGACAAAACAAAGACATTCTTGTACGAACTTCCCTAGACGAAGTAGACAAGTTGAGATAATTAAATCTCGCCATGAATGAAACAAGTCTTTGTCTTCCCCTTAAGCCATGCCATGCCACTCCAAATCTCTTCTAACATCTCTTCCCCTTTTTGTTATCAACAAATAGGGAACGTATGCAAAACTTCCCCTTGAGTGGTGCATGTAGATGATTAAACATTCAATCAATAAGCTTCCCCTGAAACCAATCATCTCTTGAATCTTCAATTCTGTAAGCTACTTGTAATGATTACTGATGAAGAAAACCAAATATAACGAACTTGATGAAGAAGTTGAATTTCCCAAACTTGCGTCTTATGTCTTGCATTATCCACGTGACTCCAAACTCATCCTAAAAGTAGGCTACTAGGACCTCTTGATAAATCCTCAATTATATGAGACACTGAGCACTACAATGTAACTCCTTTAAGTGATAGCAAATGTGAGCATTAAGCACCCTATATAATAGATCACACACTTTGCTAGATTCATCAAGTCTTTGTCACCGCATTAACGCCCAAACAAGTTATCTCCAAAGTGTAACACCCACTTTGAGATATGATAAGAACGCGCACTGTGAAACTCAACTACAACATCAAATAAGTGATAAACAATCTCCTTCGTAATCAATTATTCCAATACGAACAAATACGAGCCTTTTAAAACCTTTAAGAACATAAACCAACTAACCATCTTGTGTGTGTGAAACTAATAACCTGTGTGTGTAATCTAACAAACTGCTCATAATTAACCGAGAGCCAAAGTAGAACCAATCTCATAAAAATCCATCTCGGCTTCCCCTCACTGCTTGTAAATCATGCATTGTCTCCATAAATCATCTAAACGCAGCAGTAGGTTAAACATACTCGTAGCAGCAGAGTTAAAATTCAACGGCAGTACTTTCATAAAACTAGCAGTACTTTCAAAAAGCTAGCAGTACTTTGAATGAACAGCGGTACTTTAAACGAACAGTACCTTGGAGCAGTAGTACGTTGAACATAGCAGTACGTTGAACATAGATTGAGCAGTACGTTGTAGCAGCAGTATGCTCTTTGAGCAGTACTTTAAATCAATGGAGCAGTACTTTGAAACAAACAGCAGCATGTCGTCCCCACATCATAAATTTGTATGAGGTTTTGATATATCAAATCAACAGTTATCCCCACGCACAAACATCTCTGACCAATGACTTCACAAGCTATCACCGAATTTAGAAGAATTGACCAACCAGTAGCACGTTAACCTCAATTCAAAACAATTTCAATAATATTTATCAAAACAACCGACCCATTATTCAAAATAATCTTTAACGAGCAGCATCTTGTGTTTCTTGCACCAAACGACAACTTTTCCCAACTGTATCGAACCATGTGATCTCAATTAATTCAGTACTAGGTAGAGATATTAATCGAATAAAGAATCACGCACTAACGATAATATCTTCAACTTTGCATAAAACGATACAACAGCAACTCACGTGATCGTTTCTCCAATCATAATAAATCACCGACCAATTCAATTTACTAACCGACCCATTAATGCTTGAATGTTAACCCCACAACCTTTATCAATACTGCTTCTGTCGACTTTTCGAATCTGCTTTCTATCGACATTAAAACGTTTTTCATATCTGCTACTCTTCGTCATCTTTTTCTTCATAAACACGACATCGAATAACCTTGTAACATCCTAGATATCAAGAGCAACCTGCTCTGATACCAATTGTGTAGAATCGTTGACCACAAAACTGAAACATTATACCAGCTGTACGAAGCTCATATTCCACAAATCGATTAATTGCAAAATCACACATTGATGAATCATGAATATCATCAGTCAACCATGTCAATAACACAATTAATGATCCACTGACCCCACATATAGAATAATCGATAACTAGTACGAGGTCTCAAATAAATTAACCAAGCAGATATTCATCGTACAAACAAACACGTAGAACCACAGCGATAAGAATCAATCAGTACGCTATTAATTGTACGAGGTTCACTTGAATTTAATTCTTGAGTCTGACCTACAAAAATTTAATTCATGTATACCATTAAAAACCAATTCGTACCTTAAAAAAAATTTCTGTCGATCATAAACTTTTTCTTCAAATCTGCTACTCTTCGACAAACCTTGTGAATCAATAACCACAAACCAATTAGATCGCACCAACCAATAGCAGCAGCAGCTATATCCAAATAAAATAATCCCTTGTCCCACGTAGGAATAGCAATACCGATTTATTAAAAAATATCAGCCCCACAATTCCACAGCAAGCGTCCAAAACTCGTTTGACCAATGATATCCAATTCGACCCAAATTAATGAATACCGACACCACTCAATTTCAATTAATTGAGAATTACAGTAGGCGACAAATCTTTTTATAAAAATAGCGATTAGATCTGCGCTTGTCAATAAAAATAGCGATTACCTCAAAAATAATAACCAGATCTGCTACTGCTCTTCTTCGACAAATCTGCTACACATCGACACCAATAAACCTTGTTAAATCCCTAGGTAACGAGCTCCCCAGGCTCTTATACCACATGTGGAGTTTGTTAAGACTCCTTGGACCGTTTAGAGCACTAGGGTTAAACAATAACAAAGACAACAATCATGCACAGCGGAATAAGTAAAACATCTTTATTATTGAACAAGGTTTTTACTTTGTGATCTCTAATACTAACACTAATAATCATCTACAGCCCCAATTCTACTTGATCAAGGTAGAACATGTTACACGCCTTGTAACAGGGATCAAGGACTCGACCTTGAGGCTGAACTAACTAACTAACTAACTACTAACCCTAGACGTTTATAACTTACGTCTAGGTTACACACACACACCTTTACTAATCGACTACATCATGTAGTTTGTGCACGTCTAAACTAATGACCCATGTCCTCTTTATATACTAGAGGGATTAGGGTTTACAAAATACTTCGAGGGACTAATAAATAAAACTTCTTTAACAAGCAAGTCCTTCATGTTTTAATCTTCTTTATTTGAAGAATTCTTCCTTGTCACTTCAGGTCCTTCTTGTTTTCACTCTTCTTGTTTTGTCTCATCAAATCTATAAAACCCAACAGTAAGCATTGCAAGAGACCCACCATTGTGATATTCACTCAACACCCTATTGACGCTATGTAAAACAGCCTCAGCGCTACCCGACACTCCGACTCCAAACTAAAAATCACTAAGGTACTTTGACATTTCTTTACCCACACCTTTCATAGCAACCTTGGAAACCAAAACGTCTCCATATATTACCTACTGCAATAGTTCGAATCCCGTTATCTAGTTTAAGGAGGGGCGTGAAAAGAGCAGAAGCAACAAAATCCGCCAAAATAGTCGGACACCTTCCCGCTAACCACAAATTAACGACTAAGGTGATGGCCTTTAAAAGATATGCGGCAGTAGCAAACCCCTCTCCACATAAAGCATCTGAAATATGTTGTGCCCTTAAACCATCTCTCCCACATGAAGTACCTTTAGGGAACGATTTAATGCAGCCAAAGACACTATCAATCTCTGCTACAAGGGGAGGCTCGTAAAATGTGTTACTCGACGTGGATGGGGGTGACTTGTAAGGATGCTTAGCCTCCAAGGCTTTAATGGTATCATCACAGTATGGAGCTACACCGGAGGAGGATAACACTTTTACTGCTGCCGTAAAGTGCCCATCCGCAACCTTGCGAAGACACTGCCTGATGTTGGTGTTACCCGTTGTTCTCTTCTCCAGAAAATCACACCCACCCTGGCCGAAGGACTCTAGCCCAGAACCATCTAACATACTATTAACCAACATTCTAATACCATCAACTTTCCCCCATGTAGCCAGTGACTTCAGGATAGAACTTTGTTGCAATGATTTTCTATTCCTGGACCTACGTTCTTTTCTATTCTTGGGCCTACACACTTGAAGCGTGCATCTTGGAAAAAGTAACAATCCGACCCATGCATCAACAGAGTCAGGCTGGGCAACCACCTTGTAAAGAACTGTTATCAAAGCCTGAGAAAAAGCGAGCCGACAACCATGAGGGATAGATTTGATAGCAGTGATAGGCACTTTGAAAACAGGATCCAGAAGCTTAGCATCCAAAACCAACCCCTCAGTTACTTTTGTCTCAGACTCCTTATTAGACAGATTAGAAATGCCAACAATATATCCACTCATGTCGTCAGAACCTTCAGCAAAATGAACAAGACCATCCGGGTGATGACAAGCACGACTTACAGCATGTAAAGTCATACACTTCCAACATAACCATTGATCAAATACCTTCAAAGTTTCCTCACACTAGTACAGATTTGGGTTTTGGTCACACATGTGGTATTTTCAACGGCCACATAATAACTTATTTATGTGACTAAATGTCAAAGAATAAAATAAACAGCCACACTTGATCCGACTTGTGTGACCATTTAGGAATTACATCTGAGGCTCCAACCACACATTTGAATATTTTCGTGACTATAGGTATTTGGTAAAAAAAATAAATTTTTGATTATTTAGTCACTTATAATTTGGGACGTGTGACAGATACAAATAAGTTTGAAACATTAGTCACACTATATATATACATATGTGACAAATATATGTCACACAATTGACCAGTGTGACCAAAATCCATATATGGTCACATGAAGTAATTGTGTATGTGGCTAAATCATATAGTCAAGTTTGTCACACATTATTTAAACGTGACTGCTAGTTTTTGTTGAAAATTTAGCCACATATGAATTTGAAATGTGTGACAACTGAAAAGTAAGTTTGAAGCTTTAGTCACGATATGCATTTAAAAGTGACAAATATATGTCACACACTTGAACAGTGTGACCAAATGTCATATATGGTCACACTAAACAATAGGCATACATGATTAAGTGTAACCAAAATTCGATACATATGATCACGTAAGTTAATATGTGTGTCTAAAGTTTAGTGTGTGTTTGCCTGCCAAATCCTAATGTGTATGGTCACATTTAATTGTAGCACAATCATTTGACTATGGGCTATACCATAGTCACACCATATCACAAATGTGTATCTAAATTATGTTTATGGCCACATTATAAGGGTATTATATGTGACCAATACATTCAAAATAGTCATAATGTGAAATATTCATGTGACTATTATTTATAGCAAAATGTGAACTCAGTTACCATTAACCTTGATATTAGTCACATTGAGTGTTTGTGTGACTAAATTCAAGATGTTACTTATGGTCATCACATAAAGTATTTATTTAGGTGTCTAAATCATAGAGTCAGATTTTGTCACACATTATTTAAGTGTAGTCACAATTCGATACATATGGTCACACATTTCTGATAACTTATGTAATTTTGAGGGGTTAGATATCGAATTTTATAGTCTATCTAGTTTGAGTCTAATTTGATATTCACTGAATTGAGTTCAGACTATTAGTCATGACTCTTCATTTACCCCATTACAATGCTGAGATTTTATAGTCTATCTAGTTTAATGCAGTAGTATGTAAGTATGTTACTTGCCCCTAGGAACTAGGTTACTTGACTTTCTAAATTGAATTTTCAACTTTAATGAAGTAACATGTTACTAAAGTGCCTGCAAGTGCATATACATGATAAATGGAAACTGCAAATACAATAAAGCTTGACTGCAAGTGGATATATAATAGTGAAAATTGCAAATTTTTTCATTGCCATTGAAAAGCTTGACTTTTTAGAGTCAAAATCCATTACAACAGGCTAAATTACAGAAAAAACTATTTAATACTAAAATTGCTAATCATCTAACAATACTAACTTAACAATACCAGCAGTAACCTTGCACTTAGCCTTGAGCAGCAGTCTTAACTTCAACCAGCAGTCTTAACTGTTACACTAGCAGTCTTAACTTCCAGCATGACATGCTTCACTTGGATTTTCGTACAACAATACCTTCACAGTCGGTTCGATAGTAGTCACTTCGCGATTCCTTGCCCAAGTCTAGTTTACTTACACGTGGCAATATGTTTTCATTGTGCTCGTGAATGACTGTACTTAACTCCTCATCGACTTCGTCATATGTATCTCTGTAATTCTTGGTAGGTGTTTTAAAGACAATAGACAAATTTTTATGTGCCTGGTCTTTCACATAAAACATTTGTGTTGCTTGTGAGGCTAATATGAACGGATCATCCTTGTGGCCTAAACTATTCAGGTCTACCAACGTATAACCAAGAGTATTGCGTTTGACCCCACTAGTTTTGTGATTAACCCAATCACATTTGAAAAGAGGAATTTTCCTGAAACGATAATCTAGTACCCATATCTCTTGTAAAACCCCATAATAAAATACTTTTCTTGTGGTTGCAACTTCTTTGGATATGTGAAGATCTACTGTCTCAACACTAACCCTACTATTCTGGTAAACTATGCCATCATTACTTTTTGTATGAAATGTATACCCATTGATGTTATATGCCTCGTATTTCACTATGCTGGCACGTGGTCCAAATGATATCCACCTCACAGTTTCTGATACACTATCTTTGGATATTGCTAACTCTCTCTCAACCTGAATTTCATTACAAGTATATATTACTTTTAAATTGCATGAACAACAAAGAAACAATTAAAGAATAGGAGTGTTTGGGATAATGAAATGGTGTGCTGGTGGACCTCTAACTAATGTCATATACATGAGGGACAATTATGATGATAGGTTCTATGACTGAAAAAGTTGCTGGGCAGATCATTGGTAAGTGCTTATTTATTATAGACTACTACTATTGGTTTTGGAGCTCGTAGCTATGAGTTTTTCTGGATGAATGCTACACCTAATTAATGGTTTATATAGCTTATCACAAACACCAGTTAAGGACTTATCAATAAAACACACTTCACATTTTATCTCAACTCACTTCTTTTTAGCAACAAACAAACAATTATAAACAACATACGAGTAATTACCTCTTCGCGTAACCACTTAGCAAAAGATTTACTGTGCTCATTCTCCAGCAATGCCATTTTTTTACCTGGGTTTTTTGTTTTCAAAACTTGCTTGTGTCGCCTGAAACAAATAAATGTCTTTGATTATTATATTTGATAGAACATTTTAAGCAACGAAATCGACATGTGTTAGTAATACTTACTCGATATATGGTTGAATTTCATCTGTACTTTGTATTACATACAAATGTGCTTTCTGAAAGGATTCTCCAGAAACTTCACTTGATTTGCCGGCCGACAATGGCTTTCCGTCCTCATCTTCATTGGTTACATGTTTATCAGCTGGGATACCAATAGTTTTCATGGTTTTATGATATTCGCTAAAAAACTCTATTGTTTCTTCCGCGATAGTCTCCTCAGCAATGCATCCCTCTGGTCTATTTCTGTTTTGCACATGTCCTTTAATAACCTTCATACATCTTTCGAAGGGATACATCCATCGAAAGCATATGGGACTACATAATTTTACCTCCCTAGTTAGGTGCAAAGTCAAGTGTATCATAATATCAAAAAATGACGGAGGAAAGAACTTCTCGAGTAGGCACAGTGTCACAACAAGTTCTTCTTGCATCTTATATAGTTCTTGCAAGCTAATTTCTTTCCTACATATAGGTTTAAAGAAAAAGCAAAACCTGATAATAGCATATCGTGTGGGCGGGTGCATGACTGAACGTATAGCAATGGGCAAAAACTCTTGCATTAGCATGTGATAGTCATGCGATTTAAGGCCAACAAGCTTCCTATCATTTAGGCTGACCTAACTAGAGAAATTTGAACAATAGCCTTGTGGTACCCTGATGTTGCTTAACGTTTCACAAAAGATGTCTTTTTCAATATTCGTTAATGTGTAACCTGCTGGAGGTAGTGTTGTTTTGTCTGCTTCTTGCCTAACAAACAACTCTTCTTTTATCCCCAACTCTTCCAGATCCAATTGAGCATTCATTCCATCTTTTGTCTTTTCAGGAACATTCAGCAAAGTTCTGAGTAGACTCTCACCAACATTCTTTTCTACATGCATGAAATCAATACAATGCAGAACCGAATGATGCCTCCAATACCTTAACTTTCGATACCAGATGTTGAATTTCTTCCAATATGCTTCATTTGCTTGGCTTGAACTACCCTCTTCTTCTGTTGTTTTCCTTTTCTACTTTTTAATCTTCCCACCTCTGCCTCTGGTATCTTCTTGGTTTTTCGAGGTTTTTCCTTTTCCCCACTTATTTTCAATATGTTGTACCTCGTTGTATATTTGTTCCCAGGTCAATGGATTTGGAGCGTGACGTGGTTCTTCTTGTCCATTAAACGCCTTCGTTTGCCTTCTGAACGCATGGTTATATGGTAGATATCGTCTGTGTCCAGCATAACTTTTCTTGGATGAGGCAGAAAGTCTAACACAGTGTGTATCTTTCCCACATACTACACAACCTTTGAATCCACTGTATGGGCAGCCACATAATGTACCAAGTACAGGGTAATCATTTATCGTCCATAACATAACGGCACGCAGATTAAAGTTTTCTTTTTTGGAAGAATCGTATGTATCAACCCCTTCCTCGAATAAGGTATGCAAATCACCAACCAACGGTTCTAAAAATACATCGATATCATTTCCCGGGTATCCCGATATTAATACCGAAAGCATGATAAACTTTCTTTTCATACACAACCATGGAGGAAGGTTGTATATGACAGATAAAACTGGCCATACACTGTGATGCCTATTTCTTGAGTTGACGTCAACCCCATCAGCCGATGTTCCTAGCTGTAGATTTCTCGGATCTTTAGCAATTTTAGGGAATTTTTCATCTATGGTACGCCATGCCTGTGAATCTTCGGGGTGACGTAAAACACCATCTGTTATCCTCCTTGTTGCGTGCCATGTTAGATCTTCTGAAATACTTTCTAACTTAAAGAGGCGTTGCAGTCTTGGTATAATTGGAAAGTACCACAATACCTTTGCCGGAATGTTTTCGTACACTTTATGTGTCTTATTATCCACCTTCCATCTTGATGTCCCACAAGTTGGACAAACAGTCAACTCCTTGTTAACCTTCCAGTAAAGAATGCAGTTGTTGCTACATACATGTATCTTTTTGTATCCTGATCCCATCATTCTCACTAGTTTTTTGGCCTGATAAGTTTTTTCAACCATTTCGTTACCAGCAGGTAGCATCTTTTTTAACAATCCTAGTAATTCAGTAAAGAACTTATCAGAAGCTCCATACTTACCCTTCAAGTTGAGTAGTTTAACTATTGTGAAAAACTTTGTGAAGTCAGGACATCCTTCGTAAAGTAGCTTCTCCGCGTCTAATAATAGTTGTTGAAACTTGGCAAGGTCATCCTCATCAAAACCTTCTTTTGTAGCATTAACCATTTCTACTGTTGATGGGCCATCTGTTGGAATTTCTAGACCAAAATCCATGTCTTCAACAAACTCCTCTGTTGTAGCATTAACAGGTATTTGGGCAGTTGTTGCTTGCTCATCATTTTCTCCATGTTTATCCCATTTTGTGTAGCTTTGATCAATCCCGTGGTAGAATAAATGGAACTGCACATCCTCCACTTTCTGCTCTATGCGGTTTAAACATGAGATACACGGACATGGCATCTTAAGCTGTTGTTTATTACCTCGTGGGTCGATGTTCCTCATCTTCTGCAAGTTGTGTTCTGTATACTTAATGAACGCTTCTACTCCAGCAATATATTGTTTCTTGGTCCTACTAGTTCTCATCCAAGACTTGTCCATGCTATTGTTGAGGTCAAATGGTAACGTATATATCCTACAAGTCACAAATTAAACCAATATAAGCATCAAATCATTTGTGCATAAGTAAACCAAGTATTTAGAAAGACAATATGTATGAATTATGTTATGGTCTTTTGTCCTTTTGTTGTTATGCAACTGGTTTATGTTAACTAAGAAGCAGGAACTTACCTGCACATGGTCTTTTGTCCTTTTGGTACTCATGAATGGTTTATGTTAACTAAGACTTGGTTATGGTCTTTACTACTTATGGTATTTTGTTCTTTTGTGGTTATGCAACTGGATTAAGTGTGTTTCTTACCTGCACATACCAAAAATGCAGGAACTTACCTGTACATACCAAAAATGCATATACTTAAGAAAGTCAAAGTCAAAGTCAAACTGTGTTTATTACACCTAAATGCAAGAAGTTACCTGCACATACCAACCAAGCCTTTAATGGCATTTACTTATACATTGAACTATGTGATCCTCTTTACTTTAAATGGCCATTACATAAACACAACATTACACCATCAAAAACCTGTCAAACACTAAACCTCATCCATAATGACTTCCAAGCCAAATGTTATTGAAATATCCTCTGATTCATCAGAACTAATGTCTCCTAAACCTGATTGGAATTTCCCCTACCCTCCTACAGGTAGCTTTGGTAAGATACCACCTAAGGGAAAGGTTGTTGACTCAAGCTCTGATTTTAGCTCCTTTAACAGTAGTTTTTTAATGATACCTGGGTTTCTAGCTATCATTCAACATCTGAAGATGAAGCTGTCTCAAAAAAAGCCACAATCTCCAAAAAACCTCCTCCAGTTCACACTCTGTCAATCCCAGGAAAAAGGGAACAAGTTCTAGGCCTACCAAATCAGGAAACTTGGGAAGAGATCCAAGCAAAGAAGAGAAAGGGAAAAGGCCCAATTGAACTCACTAAGGGTAAAGGGAAAAGGACCATTGGCTAGCTATGTATGTCTTGATGTTATGATGCTACTGTAACAAGTACTATGTTTTCTCCTGCTATGTAATCAACTATGCAATCAACAATGCATCTATGTATGCAGAATTTTGTTAAGTAATAACAGTTGGTTTTCAAGTTGAAGATGCTATTTTTCATTCATGTTAAACCCAAAATACAACTTGAAAAAACTAGTACAATGTCTTGCTAACATTCATAACCTACTGATAACCAAAATACAACCTGCTAACATTCATAACCTACTGATTCAATACACGAACCATATCACTTTAAAAATAAATAAAGTAAAAAAAAAAAAAAAAAAAAAAAAAAAAAAAAAAAAAAAAAAAAAAAAACAACTGATAACCTCCGTTGTTGATGGCCGGACCGGCGAGTGGTGGATGGTGACTGGTGGCTGTAATTGGTTACTGGTGAATGGTGGATGGTGACTGGTGGCTGTGACGTGACTGGTGAATGGTGAATGGTGACTGGTGGCTGTGATTGGTGAGAAATGTGAGAAATTTGAAATTTCCTGGAAAAAATATGGGGGGCTTTAATTTTGAAATTTGCTGAAAAAAACATATATGTAGGGATTTTTAAAAAAAATATGGGGGGGGGGTTTAATTTTGAAATTTGCTGAAAAAAAATGGGGGGCTTTTTAAAATTTTTGGGGAGGGAAATACCAAAAAGGAAGCCACAAGTATCGAACCTGTGACCTCCCCTTCACAACACCAACAACTCAACCATCTCCGCCCTTGGGTCTTTTTTGATTATACCTTCTTTTGTATTCGTCTTATAGACTATCTGTTTTATTAAAGAAAATTGTTACAAAATCCAAATATCTTCTATACAAAGTTAAACCTGTTAGTACAAAGTTAAACCTAGCAGTACTAATATTTACACTAGCAGTACTAACATTATTTCCTTTTTGCTTGTCTGAAGATCTTTCTCAGTAACTCTCTTGCCATTACTGAGTCTTCATCAGTAACTGTGAGCTTAGCATCTAACATAACAAATAAGCTAGTTGCCCTTAATGGATAATCTTTTTCTATCAGCATGTAGACATCCACTCCATTCTTTGTACATACATGGTGAACACCACATGTATCATACAGTCTCCATGTTGTACTCAACTCATGAGCTCAAAACTGCCATAAGATATCTTCTGGATCAGGTTCATACAACCTCTTCAATTCCACCCATAGCTCTTTGTCTTTGTCTTCTATAGGAGCTGTAGATCTGAACCTTTCTTGAACCAGACTCCATAGCTTGTCCAAGTCTTCTCTATCAAAAATCTTCAGCATATCTTCAAAATGCTTATAAACTTCTGAGTGTCCTCCTACACTGATAATCTTTCAAGCTTTCCCAAATGTATCTGTGTGTATCTCCAAATCAATAATTGGATGTTTAGGTTGAATAGGATCAACATTCAATGCATCTGGGATTATAACCAACATATGCTGTTGAAGCCTTTCATAAGTTAATTCCTCTGCTGTTTCTTCTTCCTCAACTGCTTGATCTTCTTTATCTTCTTCAGTCTTTTACTTCTTTGAATCCTCTGCTGTAGGTACTTCTTCTTCACCAATCTTCTGTTTCTTTGAAGATTCAGACTCCAATATTATACCTGCTCTCTTTGTAGCTCTAGTTGGTTCTTCTGTTCCTATAGGAATAAATGTGTTCACTCTTCTGTAAACCCTTTCAAACTCACTCTTGATCTCCTCAAAACTTTTACCTTGGAAATGCTTCCTTGTGTATCCAGCCATGTTCTTCATGTAAATACACATGGTGTGCCTTTGCTCAGCTTGACTAGGTGGTTTACTCCTCTTTTCTTTGGCTTTTTGTTCTACAGCAGACTTTCTTCTTGAATTTATTAGTTCAGCAAGTTGTCTTGCCTTCTCTTCAATGGACAACACTTCATCTGCTCTGAGTTCACCAAGCCTTTCCTTTAAAACATCATCAGCAGCAATCGTAGACTGAACTTGTTGAGCGTGATTAAACATTGCTTTAGATGCTTCATTTGTAAGTTTTTTTTTTATCAAGAAATTTTGCATTCTCAAATTGTGCTCTTTCATCTTCCTGTGCTTTACTAGCTACCTCTTCATCGAAACTAATCTGAGTAAGAACACTCTTCTTGTCCTTCTTTGGTGGCTCTTCTTCAATCATAATGCCCTTTCTTTTATCTGCCCTTTTCCTTCTATCATACACAGCCATAACTTGTTGATGAGCAATACCAATATTTTCATCATCCAAATTTTCTTCACCCATATCTTGCCTCCCCTAAAACACAACATTCTCTTCAACCAAATAAATATTGGGGGTCTTGATCAATATCAGCTGTCTTCCTCCCCTGTTTGGAAGAATCATCCATGTTATCATCTGAATCATCATCATCTGAGCTTGTAGACTCTACAATATTTTCCTTTCTCTTTGCTTTAAGTGACTTGACTTTAGACTGCAATTTCTTCACTTTTTCAACGAGCTTCTTGTAAGCAGTACTATACAATTGCTTTGTCTCCTTGAGTTCTTTCTTTGTCTCCTTGAGTTCTTTCTCCAAGCCAGTCACCCTTTGAGTCAATTTGGTACAAATATCCATCAATTCCTTTAGTGACACTCTACCCTCATCACTTCCAGGTTTGTTACCTCCTGGGAGAGGTGAATCATGGGGCATTTCCAGGTGTGTTGAAGTTGGTTGTGAGGTTGATTGAGAACCATATGAACCTGTGGGTGTGTGATGGGACTCAATTGGGCTTGTTGATCCTTCACCCTAAATGTTTTGATTTTGAACCAACATTGTTTCAAAAAGTGAAACTACTATCCCATTAAACCCCCTAGAAGCCATGCTCATATTACTGAAATTTTTTTGAGTAAGGCAAGGAGTTGGATAAACAATTTTATGAGATAGAAGCAAACTTTTCCTTGAATTCAAAACCATTTGTATAAACCTTGGATACATTAAAAACTTGTATTTGTTATCCACATTTTTCACCATACCATCAAAAATTAATTTTGAAAAGTTAAAAGTCCTGTTTCTTGCTAAACAAATGAGAGCAGTTGCAATATTGCTACTAAATTGCTCCCATGAGGTTTTCTTTGGACTTAAACAATGAAGGATGGTATGTATGAAGAATCTCCATTGTGGGGCAAAACATCTTTTTTGAAAAGTCAGAATTTTAGAAGATGTGTCATACCCCATTATGGAAAGGTGATGAAAAATTTCAGTATTAGGCAAAGAACTAATACCATTTTCATCTGCTAAATGGAGATGCCTCCTAACAGATGCCTCAGTAATAGTTATTGTTTTGCCATCAACTGTTACAATTAACTCTTTGTCTCCATTCTCAAATGTACTGGTAGTAACAGTCTGCCAAAACTATTTGATTTGAGAGACATAGATAGTAGTTTGACTGTAAGAGCATACCTGATGTGGGTAGTGTTTAGAAAATCTACTATCTGGTGGAAGTCTTGACTCCCTTCTGGTTTCTCCAAGAATGCAACCTGGTTATGTGTATCACAAAACTCTAAATTTGCCATGAAAATTGATTTAATGCTTGATTAGAGTGCTGGGTTATGATTGGACCGACTTCAATAAATTATTTCTTTAGTTTGAAGAAATCGTATAAATTATATAAAGAAAGAGAATTATCCAATTTATGAAACCCTTAAGCGAAGTAATTGACAAAAATTACCCCAACGGCTATAAATAAACCACGGTTAAAACCCAGACAGTACTAACGGCTACCCAGCAGTATAAAGTTTTATGCTAGCAGTACAAACGTTTGCCTAGCAGTACAAACTTTGTGCAAAAACTTTTTCTCAGCAGTATGAACTCAATTTGCCCATAAACCCTCAGCATTCTTTTCACCACTTACCCTTATGCAAATTTGGTTTGTTGACTTCCTTAAATCAAACATTCGCAAGCAAACATAAACAATTAATTAAACATCAAATATTTCATTGATATTTTTTACAAGCTACAACCATACATCTAATTATCCAACCTAAATACTAAACATACTATAAACATAAAAACACCATCATCATAAACTGCATCACTCCATTTCACACCAACTTGTTAGAACCAGAGCTCTCTTCCCTGCTTTCCTTCCACTTCTTCCTTTCCTCGAGTCATTTAAAAATAATTTCAAGATCGCTAATCCTCTTTTCTAGATTATAAGGGTCTTCTAACAACGCATATTGCTGTTCCCCCCTGGTTTTGATGCACCACCACATTTTGCTGCTCCACCAAAATTTGCTGCTGATCCTCTTCATTTTGCTGCACCACCTCACCTTGAACCACCTCCACAGCCTGTTGCTCCTCTTCCTCCTCTTCATCTTGTTACTCCACCTCTTCATCTTGTTCCTCCTCCTCCACCTCAATCACTTCCAAAACCGCATCCCAGTAAAAGTCTTGCGCATGCAGCCAGTTGAAATTTGTACTCCTCATCCACGTATCTACTTGTCTATATGACCCATATTCTGCAACGGGTTCATACCCGAAATGATCAAACACTGCGTCAAACAGCAAATAGTTGTTTAACACGAACTCCTACTCTTCTGCATCATTTTGAAAGTTACCATTATTCGCTGCCATTGTTGAAGTTTTCTTTCAATTGAAAGGGATATATGTGTTTGTGTGTGTTCTTTGGTATACAATCAATAGGTATAAATAGGCTGGAGAGGTAGATGAATGGTTCCCAATACTTTAGGTGGGAAAAGGGACCAAAGGCGCGCGCCAAAAGTAAACTGTGAATTGAAGTTGTACGAAAAAGTCTCCAATTTTCTTTTACCAAGTATTGACTTTCCATGTACAATGAGTTGATGCAACAACTAGTTGTATCTCATGCTTTTTGAATAATAAACTTCCAAACTCAATATTTCCAACTAGTTGTTTGTGATGTTTGGGATGATTTGGGATGGGTTCATTATTATTGACCCGAGGGAATAAATGTTTGACCGTGACTCGAAAGGAAATAGTAACTCATTTGTTGCGACTTGATATTAACTCGACATGGACTAAATAAAAGAAATAAATAAAAACAATTATTAAATTAAAAGTTGTAGAGATATTTGTTATTAAATTGGGTTAATAACGAAGTAAGGAAATTAGAAGTGTACGTGAGACCATGGTTGTCAGGATCCCGATCCTGATCTTAAGATCTTACGATTTTACGATACTGCAAAGCAAAAACGATCCGGATCTTACAAAGGATCTTTAAAAGCTTAAGATGTTATAGGATCCCGATCTTTACCATAGGATCTTAAGTAGGATCCCGATTTTGAAAACCTTGCATGTGACATTTGGGATAAAAACGAAACACACGAGGGCTATTGGACTATTCGAGACATGCTACCCATACACTAACATATTTGGATTTATTAGACTATTCGTTTGGTTATTGTTTGAGTTACGGATTGGTTTAGGGTTTAGGGTTTAGGATTTATATAAATACTCGTTATATTATAAATAACTTGGGAAATTGATTTTCAATAAAGTATTTTGACTTGGAAACGTTCGATAAATGAAAGGGTCATGGCGAAATGTTGTTATTTCCAAAAATTAATTTTGTCGTAAGTCCAAACTTGTTTTAAATCATAAAACGAGTATACCTTGTACTAATAAATGAGATTATGGGAAAATACCGACGATTACCAATCGACTCATCTTATGTGATATGTTTGTTGTTAGTTATCTCTTTGACTTGTTTTCGTCATCTCGTCTCGACTCGATTTATCGTCAATACTCTTCTTGACTATTCGGTTATTCCTTTTTTTGTGTGTGACTACTCGTGAGTCTGTGTTCTCTACCGTTACACGAATGATGATACCAAACCCTTTTAAAAGGCTAAAACGAGATTATTTTTGGAAATGAGAATGATTAACTTTTGAAACCTCTTGCTCATTTGATTTTTTTTGTGAATATCGTGCCGAGTACGTTGCGTTAAATCATTTGATACGATATTCATTTTCTTTAACTATTAATTACGGATAACCGATACCCGCGGGGAAACCTGAAAAACCGATGGATAATATTAATCGGGTATCCGGTGGGATATGGGGCGGGTACGGGTATATTATAAACGGGTTCGGGCACGGGTACACTAAAACCTGCCCCGAACCCGAACCGTTGCCATCCCTAGTTACCGGCTATAGCCAGTTTTCACCGCCACATCAGCACCATTAGCCCTTTTTTTTTCTTTTTTTATTACACCTCTTGCCACGTCATAGTTAAACCAAACCACTACTTCAATATTCAACCGGCAATTAATCCCTTTACCCGATCAATTGTAAACACACAATAATCAATAAACCCTAATCAAAACACACATTCTTCTGGAAAACACAAACACGCAAACAATGAATCCAAGTAACAACAAAGGTATGTTTTTCAATGTTTTCACATATCAGTGGGTGATTCATTGTACAATAATTAGTAATAGGCTTTTGATCTACAAATGGTGATGTTTGGGGTTGTTACCAATTCTAATGTAAAGTTGTGCGAATTTATTGTGGAATGTAAAGCTGTGTGAATTTTTATTTTATTCAAGTTTATGCTTTAACAGGTTCAAAGGCATAAATCCCTAGGTCCAAATTCAAAATCATTTCCAACAAGGTATACTAAAGCTGTTGTGTGTTTGTGGCTAAAGTTGTATACCTTTATACCATTAGTTAAATTTTTTGAAACACATGGTATGTTGAACTATTAGGAGGTATGGGAAAACGCAGATTGGAAGAGAAAGAGCCCTTTCTATTTCTCTAGCGATGAAGAATCTGGTGATGAGGTATGGTCCATTAAATAAGTGTTGTTTCGCTATTTTTAGGACATTCTCTAGACTTAATCCATTATACTCGTTCACCTTGTAGGTAAATGACAAAGCTGAATCCTCTTAAGCTACTCTTCAAACTCAATCCTCTCAAATACCAGTTGAAAAGGCAAACAAAAAGAAATTTACTCAAGATATTGTCTTGGGACTGCTGTGTATGAAGATGGTTTAGGGGTTTAGGATATCCATTAACAGCTTTTGTGTTTTGTAAATGGTATTTGGTACTTTAATATGGTAGTAGTAGTTCTGACATTTAATTTGGTTAAATGTAATTATTAATGGTACAATAACTGGTAATTAGTAGTTTAACTGTATCTATTTTATAACTATAATGATAGTATTTTGGTTTGTTAAATGGTAGCAATTTGTGTTCTTGATGTGATGATTGCATAGTTAGATTTAATGGTAGCAGTTTCTGTTGTTGATTTGATGATTGCACATATTTATTTAATGGTAGCAGTTTGTGTTCTTGATTTCATGTTGGTTTAATTATGATTTAATGGTAGCAGTTTGTGTTAAATAGTAGCAGTTTGTGTTCATGATCTTGGTGTAATTGTGTAAATTTGAGTTCTTGATTCGATATGCAGTTTGTGTTCATGATCTTGGTTCTAGATCTTGGTTGATGATTTGCGATTAAGATAATGATATATAACATTTGGAGCCATAATTTTTATTTTTTCCTGTTTATGCTTTACTTAAGAGGTTCAAATTAAGGCAAAATTTTTAAATAATTCAATTGTTATTTTGAAATTAGAATTTGGAGCCAAAATTTTCATCCAAAATTTTGAAATCACCTAATTTCAAGCAGTTACCAAGAATAAGGTACGATTCATATTCTTCCTATACCCTCTTTTCTCTCCTAAAAAAAAGACTGCAAAGAAAACACAAAAATCAAATCTTCTATCACCATTACTCTCCAAGCCAGAATCATTTTCTTTTACCCATTGTTGATAATCATCTTTTGCTTCCTGCTGATAATGAACATGATGATAACAACTTAGAATATGAATCCGAAAAGTATTCTGATGATGAAGATCTAGATGCGCCTGGAACCAACCAATCAGATCGGATACTAGCTAAGAGAGGCATAACCAGGCTATTTAAGTTTCGCATGAATTATGGCAACCCTGGTGGAATAAAGCTCAAGGTAACCTTCGATGCATTGAATAGGGTATCAGGGTTACACAGAGCACTGTTTTCGAGTTTTTTAGGAGATCTGGTTCGTGAGGACATAGGTTTGAAGATTCTTTCCTGGAGGAAGGTGAATAAAGAATCAAGAGATAAACTATAGGCTGAAATCACGGTACATATATACTATTTTTTTAACCCAGTACTACATAAGTTTATCTATGCAGTTACATTATGTGCAACTAATTAACAACAGTGTGTTAATCTTTGCAGCGATATTTTGATGTTGACGTGACATTCAGAAATTTGGTAATGACTCGTCTTGGTAAACTGCTAAGGAATTTCAGAACGAAGCTCAGAGAAAAATACATTTTTCCCAACCTAAATACACCTTCCAAACTGAATGAAATCCCGGCCAAGTATAATGCATTTGTGAAATCAGAAGACTGGGTCGAGTTTGTAAACCACACAACCACCGATGCATACAAGGTTTTAATTACTCATCTTTATTTAAGTCTATATGTAATTTCATAATTTTCAGTTTGCAGCATTACCGCATGTAAACGCCTTATGATTTTGTGTTTTTAGGAGATATCTGATAAAGCTAAAATGTCGCGTTCCAAAAATATTTATCAGCATAAAATGGGTCGAGGTGGATATGTTTATGTGAAAGAGAAAATGGTAAGATTACATGTGTATGCATCCTCGTATTTTAGTTTATCTTGTTTTAACTTTACATGTGTATGCATTTGATGTTTATTAGATCAAAAATAAAGAGATTGAAGCAGATGAAGAACCCCCGCGTGGTATAATGTGGTTGAAAGGAAGGGTAAACAAAGACAACAAATTTCCAGATGATGAGATTAGATCAGTGGGAGATAAACTTGTAAGTTTGACTGTAAATTCTATTATTATGCTTATATACAAGCAGCATTAACTGTATACTAGCAGTAATAACTTGTATACCAACAGTATTAACTGCGTACTAACAGCAGTAACTATGTACTAGCAGTAGTAAACACTAGGCATATTTTTCATTGAAGTTCATGAGCAGCACTAACTCCAGCTGAGCAGCATTGACACAAATATGAGCAGCAGTTACTCTAACAGCATCAAGAAAACTTTTAATCCCAACATTTCCTATATTTTTTGTGCAGAAAGAAGATGATGACCAGATCAAGAAATTGTCCAATGAGCTGACAGAAACAAAGAGAATACTTACTCAACTGATGGCACAGTTGAGTCAACAAAGGGTGCAGTTAAATTTGTCATCTCAATTGCCAGTAGCCTCAGATGTAAGCCAACAAGGGTCTACAGATTCCCAATCGCAAGGAAATGTGTCTCCAACACAAGGAGTACCAACAGTATGTATTTCAACATGTTTCTTGTTATTCTTTTGTTTAAATAATGTAACGTGTTTTGTATATACATATAGGAACCTGCTAAAACTATCGGACTTAAGAAAAAGCCAAAGTCACGACCAAACGGGTCTCCAGATTCCTAATCGGAACAAAATGTGTCTCCAACACAAGCACTGCCAACAGTATGTATTTCAACATGTTTGCTGTTATTCTTTTATTTAAATAATTTCTGATATATACATGCAAAAATTCTTTTTTTTTAGCCATTTAAGTACAAACTGTGGCACTTAAAGAAATCAAATATCGTTGCTTTGGGTACATACATGTGTTTTTTCAACCTACATATTTATAATTCTTCATATATAACTCAATATTTGATACAAGCGTCTTTTGTTACTACAGGTTACACCACCAACTACGATGCAAAAGATTAGTGACAACAAATGTGGACCAACAGCACCATCGAAGCACAAAAGTTATGTCTCTATTGAAGCCCTAAAGCAAGCTAGGCCGGCGAAGAGTCAAAAATCTATAAATTATGGTACTTGAGAATTTGATTATGTACGACATTACAATTGTATATTCGGTTCAGTTATATACATTCGAGTTTAATTCAATTTGAAATTTCTTTTTGATCTTATTATATTATTAATTGTTATATATATATATTATATTATATATATATATATATATATATATATTATATATATATATATATATATATATATATATATATATATATATATATATATATATATATATATATATACTCATTCCAGCAGCACTAGCATAGTACTAGCAGTAGTAACTCTGCTTCAGCAGGACTAACTTAGTACTAGCAGTAGCAACTCTGCTCCAACAGTACTAACTTAGTAATAGCAGTAGTAACCCTGTGACTAAAAGATGCACTCACATAATATGGTCACGCTTATCAACATTATTGGTCACTCTTTGTTTAATTCGATGTGTGACAAAATATTACAAAATGCCACACAAACTAAAAATTCATGTGACCATTGGATGAACAATAGTCACGCAAAATACACATTTTTTCACTTTAAACAGCATATGGTCACACTTATTAATACTTTTGGCCACTTTTTGCTTAATTGTATGTGACTAAATACCCAAAACAAACATGCTTTGTGTGACTAAATATTACAAAAGGCCACACAAACATAAAATTCAAGTGGCCATTGGATGATCAATAGTCGCACAAAATACACATTTCTTCACTTTAAACAGCATATGGTCACACTTATTAACACTTTTGGCCACTTTTTGCTTAATTGTATGTGACTAAATACCCAAAACAAACATGCTTTGTGTGACTAAATATTACAAAATACCACACAAACATAAAATTAAAGTGGCCATTGGATGATCAATAGTCACACAAAATACACATTTTTTTCACTTTAAACAGCATATGGTCACACTTATTAACACTTTTGGACACTTTATGCTTAATTGTATGTGACTAAATACCCAAAACAAACATACTTTGTGTGACTAAATATTACAAAAGGCCACACATACATAAAATTCAAGTGGCCATTGGATGATTAATAGTCACACAAAATACACATTTCTTCACTTTAAACAGCATATGGTCACACTTATTAACACTTTTGGACACTTTATGCTTAATTGTATGTGACTAAATACTTAAAACAAACATGCTTTGTGTGACTAAATATTACAAAATGCCACACAAACATAAAATTCAAGTGGCCATTGGATGATCAATAGTCATACAAAATACACATTTCTTCACTTTAAACAGCATATGGTCACACTTATTAACACTTTTGGCCACTTTTTGCTTAGTTGTATGTGACTAATACCCAAAATAAACATGATTTGTGTGACTAAATATTACAAAAGGCCACACAAACATAAAATTCAAGTGGCCATTGGATGAACAATAGTCACACAAAATACACATTTCTTCACTTTAAACAGCATATGGTCACACTTATTAACACTTTTGGATACTTTATGTTTAATTTTATGTGACTAAATACCAAAAACAAACATGCTTTGTGTGACTAAATATTACAAAAGGCCACACAAACATAAAATTCAAGTGGCCATTGGATGATTAATAGTCACTAAAAATACACATTTCTTCACTTTAAATAGCATATGGTCACACTTATTAACACTTTTGGCCACTTTTTGCTTTTTTGTATGCGACTAAATACCCAAAACAAACATGCTTTGTGTGACTAAATATTATAAAAGGCCACACAAACATAAAATTCAAGTGGCCATTGGATGATTAATAGTCATACAGAATACACATTTCTTCACTTTAAACAGCATATGGTCACACTTATTAACACTTTTGGCCACTGTTTTTTAAATTGTATGTGACTAACTCCAAAAACATAACACACGTTGTGTGACTAAATCATCAAAAATGTCACATTTAGTATATATTCATGTGGCCATAGGACGGGAAATAGTCACACAAAATACTCATTTACTTGAATAAATCATCTCAAATGTCACATATATTGTATATTTATGTGGCCAAAGGACGAACAATAGTTACTCACAAAAAAATTTGTGTGACTATAAAGTGTTTACGGTCACACAAAAATGATTAATCCAACAAAACTTGTGCCTAATTTGTCACACATATTCGGGGTTTGGTCACTCTTTTTCAATGAAAACGGCCACAAACTAAACAATGTGACCATATGCTACCTACGGTGGCGCGACCTTTCGTGACACACACCCAAAAAAATGTGTGTGACTATATGCATATCGTCACACTTTTTTGGTGTGACGAAAGCTGAAATCTGTACCAGTGTCAACTGCCATATATAAACCATGGTCCGTAGAAATAGCCTCGCATAAGACACATTTACGTTCATCGGTCGAAAGGTGTAGCCTCTTGAGATGAGATATCAAACGAGCTGTTAGGATTTATAAAAAGTGATGGTCATCGTCATTATTATTTTTGTTTTAAATGTGTCGTTGAATAAGTTAGTTTATTTAATGGGCTTGGACTTAAGGTTGTTAGTAAAATGTTAGATCCATGTATAAGCCCACCCAAGTCCAAGCCCATCCAACTCAAACATATATAAACCCACCTTATCCTCATTTGGATGGTGGGTGTTAACTGTGTAAGAGTGTGTGACAAAAACACAGCCAAAGGAAGATAGCAAAGAAGGGGAGTGTGTGTGTTTAATGTTTGTTGTTTGTTTCCTTTTTCTTGAAGCTAATAAACATCAAGTTAATGAATATGATCCACAGTCTTCTCATATTGTTCTTGTGTTGAGTACCATTCGATCTTTACTATAGGTTGTGTGATAAAGTGGTGATCTTTGATCTCTCCAAGTGTTTGTTGTGTTGGTTAGGATAGATTGTGTGCAATAACAAGTGGTATCAAGAGCAAATTCAAAAAATTAAAGATCTAGGGCTCCTTACTGTTCATCAGAATCACTTGATCGAGCTTCAGTTTAGGTTGATCGAACCATTTCACCTCATCGAACCACTTCACCTAGTCGAACCAATTTAGGTTGATCGAAGCAGAATAGTCGAACAAGTTCACTTAGTCGAGCTAGACTATAGTCGAACAACCTTGTTAATCGAGCAAGTCACTTGATCAAAGCAAGTTAATCTAGTCGAAGCAATCTAGTCGAACCAGGTTGCTAGTCGAACCATAGTGTCTAGTCGAAGCAAGTTCATCTAGTCGAAGCAACTTACTCTAGTCGAAGCAAGGTTCTAGTCGAAGCAAAGCTCTAGTCGAACCAAGTACTCTAGTCGAACCAGAAATCTAGTCGAACCAAGTACTCTAGTCGAACCAAGTACTCTAGTCGAAACAAATATTGATCGAACGACTAGGTTGATCGAACGACTAGGCTGATCGAACGACTAGGTTGATCGAACGACTAGGCTGATCGAACGACTAGGTTGATCGAACGACTTCATTAAGTAACTTCATCAAGTTTGTAAACCGTAACCAACCTTATCCTAGTTCTTTAACCGATCCAATACCATCTTAACCAAACAAAATCAACAATGACTACACAACAAGACATTCATGCTGCCGGTGCTGAAAACAGTCCTCCAATGCTAGAAAAAGGTAGTTATCTTCCATGGACGAGTCGTATGCTTCGATATATGAAAACCAAGCCTAATGGTCAAGGTAGACTCTTGATTAACTCCATCGAGAACGGTCCATTCAAGCCCCGTCAGATTCAAGTTACAGCGGGAAATCCAGATGCAACACCTCCCATTCAAGCAACCTTCCAGATACAAACGGAAGAGGAATACACATTGGCAGATTTGAAGCAAATTGAAGCAGATGACTTGGCAATGCACTTAATCCAACTCGGTTTACCACAAGAAATATTTTGTGCTGTAGACAGTTGTGAGACTGCCTATGATATGTGGGAACGAGTTAGACGCCTTTTTCATGGTACAGAAATTGGTAAACAAGACATCAAAAACAAGCTTCTAACTGAATGGGAGAAGTTCACATCAACTACAGCTGAACCAATTGAATCTTATTATACAAGGTTTTGCACTCTCATGAATGAGTTGATCAGAAACAAGTTGACTCCAACTCAAATTGTTCAAAACATCAAGTTCATCAACAACCTACCAGAGGAATGGGGACGATATGTCACTATTGTCAACCAAACAAAGAACCTTCATGAGTTGAACTATGATCAGCTCTATGACTTCCTATAGCAAAACCAGGCAGAGGCAAATGAAGTCAGAAAAGAAAAGTTAGCAAAACAACATGATCCTCTTGCACTCATAGTCCAGACTCCTACACCTGCTACAGTTAATACACAACCATCTTCATCTTCATCCCAACACTTCATGCAACAACAATACAATTCACAAACACCGTTCTACCCACAACAACAACAACATGTAATCCCACAACAACAATACCCGCAACACCCAGATCAAGATGATCAGGATGAGTCAACTGCTGCTTTGACTCAAGCGTTTGCTTACCTAACAAAAGCATTCCAAGGACGCTACTCCACACCCACCAACAACAATCAACGAATCTCATCGAACACTCGCAACAAGCAAATTGCACAGCCGAGTTTCAACATGGGACAACAAGGACAGATGGTTGGGGGATATGGAAATCAGCAGGGATATGCTCCAAGATATCAGATGGGTAATCAGAATGCAGGGCAGTATGTTGGTAATCAGATGGGCCAGTATGCAGGGAATCAGATGGGTACAGCTGTTGGTAATCAAAGGAGTCAGAATGCTGAGAATCAGTTTGGGAATGTTGGTGCTCAGGGAGCTGGGAATATGAATCAGGGTAATGTGATGAAATGCTTCAACTGTCAGGGTGTTTGTCACATGGTTAGGAACTGTCCTGACAAGCCAAAAAAGAGGTATCCAGCTTATTTGTAGAAAGCATTATTGTTGGCACAGAAGGAAACGGCTGGGTTACAGTTGAGTGCAGAAGAGAATGACTTCATGGCTCTTATGGATGATGCAGAAGATCTAGAGGACATCGATGCAAACTGCATATTCATGGCAAATCTCCAGGAGGCTAAGTATGACACAGATTCGGAAGCACCTCCTGCTTTTGACACCAATGCGGTTTCTGAGGTACAACCATATGCTACATGTCACAATAATGAAATGTTTGATATGTCACCTCAAAATGAACAGCATCCTGCGACTCCTAATCTCATTTATGATACATACATGGACGAACCAAGTTGTAGCAATACTAATTTGGTAACTCCAGACGTGGATCATAATGTAGAATTCGAGTCACAGCATACTGATAATGATGAGGAAACACGTGCTATGTTTGAATCATTATTGCAAAATTGTAGTATGGAAATTGAAAAGGTCAAAAAGATTAATCGCGATGTTAAGGCCGCGAATGTAAACATGACCACTGAGCTTGAGAGTTATAAGGAAAATGCAAGAGCTTTTGATTTTAACAACAAGCGACAGTCAGAACTTGAAGTTAGTTTAAGAGATTCTGAGTTAAGAGAGAAACGTTTGAAAATAAAATTTGACACTCTCGATGTTAATTTGAATTTGCAAATCAAATCTCTTAACAAAGAAATTTTTGAACTAACCAATCAGCTTTCAAAACAAAAATAAACTTATTCCAATCTTGAAAAAGAAAAGAAGGAGTTGAATGAAAGGTTTTCAAAACGTGAAAAGGATCTTTTTAAAGAGATTATTGACAAAAGGGAAACCATTGCAAAGTTGGAAGATTTACTTGTAAAAACGGGACATTCTGCACAAACAATTAATTTGGTAATAAAGGATAAAAACCCGATTTTACATACAATGAAGAAAGTGGCTATCGGTTATGAAAATCCTTATTATCTCAAGAAAGCTCAGAATGAACAGAATGTGTTATATAATGGTAGTGTTCTAAATGATAAACATGATCCTATAGAGGTTCATGATTCTGATGAAACGATCAAGCTTGCTCAGCAGAGTAGAATTGAAATGAGACAAATGAACCCAGAAATTCAACCAATAGACTATAACCAGCTCAACATAGACTATGGCGTTCATTTAGTTCCAAAAGAGTCACCAATGTTTTTCAAACAACCAGTGGCTGTCGTAAAATGAATATTTGTCTCAAAACATCTGTCTAACATCGAAAAAATGGCATCTAAAAACACTTGTGAAACAAGTGCAGCTAGACTATATTTGGTTGATCTTAAACAGAGAATTGAAACACTTCAAAGTATTGTGGCATCCAAAACAAACAGTAACAACAAAGACTGGTTTTCAAGTTTTCATAATGAACTAAAAGGAATGTTTGACAATGACATTAATCCACACATTGCTGCAATCTATGCGGTTGTTCAAAATGTGGAACACAATCTTTTGAAAGAGTCAGCAGAATTCGTTAAGGACCACAAATCCTTAGTGAAGGAAGCTAATGAATACTTGGAACGCATAATGATTTTGGAAAAACAAAATGACTCTCTCTCCTTCGAAGCTCAATCGACTGATATTATGTCTATTATCTACCAAACATATTCTGTTGAGGATGATGAACGACTTCGAGCTGAGACTTCCGAAATTGTTGTAAAATATGAAAAGGCACTTGCCAAGATTGAAAAACAAAATGTCACATATTTTAAACAACTTGATCAGAAAAAGGAAGAATGCAAGTATGACAAATTGTCGTATGAGCGTTCTTACCACAACATGCATAAACAAATTGATCTTTTAAAATCTCAGCTTGAAAGTCAAAAAGGGAAGGGTGAGGAAACAAAGGGTATTGCACCATCAACCCCTTGCCTAATGAGAAACAAAAAGAGAAAGCAGTTGTCCAAACATCAAAAGTAATAGCACCTGGCCTTTATAGGATTAGTCCCACTACTGTGTCTGCCTCTACATGTAAAACATATAGGGCGATAGACAAAAGTAAGAAAGATAATCCAAATGAGTCTAGGAATGCTACAACAACATCTAAGAACAACCCCATAAATTCTAATGAGTGTGCCTTACTTTCTACAGGATTAGAAAGCAACTCTAGGAGCAGACGAAAGACTAGGAGCAAGACCAAGAAAACTAGTGTCTCGCCTGTATCTGAGAGTGAATGCAAGAAAGTAGAAGAACACCCTAGGAATTTAAAGCTTTC
Source organism: Artemisia tridentata subsp. tridentata (assembly GCA_021014915.2). Classification (NCBI taxonomy): domain Eukaryota; kingdom Viridiplantae; phylum Streptophyta; class Magnoliopsida; order Asterales; family Asteraceae; genus Artemisia; species Artemisia tridentata. Next base: position 245,247,442 of record CP139507.1, on the reverse strand, counting down.
AAATACGAAACAAATATCATCTGGATGTAATGAAAAGACCAGTGTTTTGAATGCATGTAATGAATCTGTTTGTTTAATGCAAAAGAAAACTTTGTCTGTAAATGCTTGTGATGATATTGTTTCTGATACTGTGAATGTGAATGATATGCCTGAACAGAAAAAGGTTCCTTCAGTAACTAGGGCTAAGTCTAGATATATTCGAAGACTTATTGCAAAAGCTAGGAAAACCACTAGCAGCCTATTACCTAAGGATCACATTAAGTTTTGTGAATGGAAACCAACGGGTAGAAAGTTTACACTTAAGAATGGCACATTAGAAATAGTTCCCAATGCATCTAAGGAAACCAGTTCTAAGTGTAATACACCTGTTACTTCTAACCCCTTGGAACCAAATGTTAAACGGTTTCCATATAGAAAATCATCTGTTCTTTGCAGGTCATTGAAATATGTCTTTGGATCGTCGACTCGAGTTGCTCCAAGCACATGACCGGGAATGAAGCTGCTGATCAATTTTGTGTGGCAGTTCATGGGGACTATACATTTTGGGAATGATCATGTTGCAGCTATTCTGGGTTATGGAGATCTTCGGTTTTGAAATTACTTAATCACTCGGGTTTACTATGTCGAAGGGTTGGGACACAATCTGTTCTCAGTCGGGCAGTTTTGTGATGCAGATTTAGAGGTTGCTTTTAGGAGAAACACTTGCTTTGTTAGAAATTTGGTTGGAAATGATCTCTTAATTGGGAATCGTGGCACCAATCTCTATGCAATTGACATAAATCAAATGGCCTCTTCATCACCTATTTGTCTCATGACCAGGGCAGGTGAAACAAAATCCTGGTTGTAGCATAGACGTTTGTCCCATCTGAACTTTGACACGATCAACAAGCTTGCCAAAGACAACATCGTCTCTGGTCTTTCGAAGTTTAAATACACCAAAGAACACCTATGTCCATCATGTGAGCAAGGAAAGAGCAAAAGGGTAACATATAAACCTAAACCCGTACCTAGTTTGGTTGATAGGTTGCATTTGTTGCATATGGACTTATGTGGCCCAATGAGAGTTCAAAGCATAAATGGGAAAAAGTATATTCTTGTAATTGTTGACGACTATTCAAGATATACATGGGTAAAGTTTTTGAGATCAAAAGACGAAGCACCAAGCACCATCATCACCTTTCTGAAGCGTATTCAAGTTCTACTTCAGGCTCCAGTTAGGATAGTAAGAACAGACAATGGCACGGAATTTTTAAATCAGGAGTTAAGAACATTCTTTGAAGAAACTGGTATTACACACCAGACATCAGCTGTTAGAACTCCATAGCATAATGGGGTAGTTGAAAGAAGAAATAGAACTCTTGTGTAAGCTGCTCGCACAATACTGATTTATTCCAGTGCACCGTTATTCTTATGGGTTGATGTTGTTTCTACTGCTTGTTTTACTCAAAACCGATCCCTAATCCATCCAAGATTCAATAAAACCCCATATGAACTTGTCAACAACAGAAAACCGGATATTTCTTATCTTCATGTATTTGGCGCTTTATGTTATCCAACAAATGACAGGGAAGATCTGGGAAAGTTGAAGGCTAAGGGTGATATTGGAATCTTCATTGGTTATTCTGAAAACTCGAGGGCATTCGGGGTGTATAAAAGGAGAACGAAAAAGATCATGGAGACGATGAATGTGAAGTTTGATAAAATTTCACAAATGGCTTCTGAGAGACTCGATCTAGAACCCGCGCTTAACCCAATGACTTCCGGACATATCAGTTCTGGACTCGCACCTCAAGGAGCTCAATCAATTCATGACGAACAACCCACAACTCAAGAACTGGATAATTTCTTCGAGTTTATGTACGATGAATACTATAGTGGCGCTTCGAAAAATGCATCTAACCAACATTCCGCGGCACCCACTCAACATCAACAACCACCACCACCACCACCAAATCTAGATGCATCCTCAACATTCGAAGCTGGCGCACCAACTCCCTCAACATCAACATCATCAACATCTACTCCACTAACTCCAGTAATTGAAATTGTTCTACCAAGAATTGATGAGCAAGAACAAAATAATGCTGTGTTAGACGAAGAAGTCTTTGAAAACCTGTTTGGAACCGAATCTGCTGAATCATCTTCCAGATTACATGAACCGTCTAACACGCAGTCATTCAGTCCAAGGTACCCTTCAACATTACAGTGGACAAAAGACCATCCGATTGAACAGGTTATTGGTGAACCCTCAAGACCAATTCAGACGAGAAAACAATTAAACACCGATTGCGACATGTGCATCTATGTCTGCTCAGTCAGTCTCATAGAACCTAAGAACATTCGGGAAGCAATGGCAGATAATGCCTGGATTGAAGCGATGCAGGAAGAACTTCTTCAATTTCAAATCCATGACACCTGGGATTTAGTTCCAAGACCAATTGACAAACTCGTCATTGATCTTAAGTGGTTATGGAAAAACAAAAAGGATGAAGAAATGACTGTAATTCGCAACAAAGCTCGTCTGGTGGCAAAGGGATACAGACAGGAAGAAGGGATAGATTTTGAAGAGTCATTCGCACCAGTTGCAAGGCTTGAAGCAATCAGGATTTTCTTAGCTTATGCGGCTCACAAGAACATCACGGTTTATCAGATGGACATCAAGACGGCGTTCTTAAATGGTACCCTGAAAGAAGAAGTGTACGTGAGTCAGCCAGACGGATTCATTGACAAAGATCATCCGGAATACGTCTACAAGCTAAAGAAAGCAATCAATGGTTTGAAACAAGCCCCACGGGCGTGGTATGACGAGTTATCATCTTTCCTACTTCATAATAATTTCACCAAAGGAACAATTGATCCGACCTTGTTTACAAGAAAATACAAAAATGATATTTTGATTGTTCAGATTTACGTGGACGACATAATATTTGGGTCCACTAATCTGACACATTCAAAACATTTTAAAAATCTCATGAAAAGCAAATTCGAAATGTCCATGATGGGTGAATTAAAATTCTTTTTAGGCTTACAAATTCATCAATCCCCACGTGGTATTTTTCTTAATCAGGCTAAATATACAATTGAGATTTTCAAAACACATGGAATGGACAATTGTGACTCTGTTGGTACACCAATGGTCACTTCACCAAAAATAGGCGCTGACCTATATGGGAAACCCATGGATCCGAAGAAATATCGGAGCATGATTAGGTCTCTCATGTACCTAACTGCTAGTCGACCAGATATACATTTTGCTGTTTGTTTACTCGCACGGTTTCAGGCAAGGCCTACCGAACTTCACCTCCAAGAGGTTAAACGGATCTTTCGGTACCTACGAAGAACCATTAACATGGGACTTTGGTATCCGAAGGATTCGGAGTTTACACTAATAGCATTTTCAGATGCAGACCATGCCGGTTGCCAAGTTACAGCAAAGAGTACATCTGGCGGAGCACAATTTTTGGGAGAAAAGCTAGTAGGCTGGTCCTCAAGGAAACAAGACTGCACTGCTTTATCAACAGCAGAAGCCGAGTATGTGTCTCTATCTGCGTGTTGTGCCCAAGTTCTATGGATGAGGACACAACTAACAGATTATGGTTTCTCTTTCGATCGCATACCTTTGTATTGCGACTTGAAAAGTGCCATAGCCATCTCGTGCAACCCAGTGCAACACTCGAAGACCAAGCATATTAGAGTCCGCTATCACTTCATAAAAGAGCACGTTGAAGAGGGTACTGTTGAATTATTCTTCGTGAAGACTGAATATCAACTCGCCGATCTATTTACTAAAGCCCTCCCAAAAGAGCGGTTTGAAAACTTAGTTCGTCGAATTGGAATGCGAAGCCTAACTCCAGAAGAGTTAGAAAGTCTTCTCGAATTTTCTTGATTTATATCAACAAGCTTCGCATGTAAATATTTTTGTAAATATATACTTTTTCAAAAACAAAAATATAAAAATAGAAAATTTCAAAAAGACATAAAAATCATAAAACTCAAAAACCAACAATATTCTTCTCACGACATGTCTCTCATATAATCGATATTCTATACGTATCTAGAAATGTCATTCAACAATGACACGGGCATGTACAGATGCTTGAGCGAGAGTTCTTTTTTATGTTTTTTCTAAAACATGTCGTTTCTCAAATTTCTGATCAGAAGGCTTTCGTATATTTCAGTACGAAACCCGTTCTTAAACGTGAAATCTTTTATTGTAGTACGGGTATGCCAACTCAAAAAGATTTCAAAAAAATGTTACGTTGATGACTTCTGATTATTTCCGATCAGGACTCGCAATGTTAATGGCAAAAAGCAAAACACGTGAGCACTTAATCAAAATTGTTTCAAAAAGATTTTTCAAAGTCCTTCTATAAATTTTGTGCTCACAATAACTCCCTCTAAGACCCTTAAATGCTTTTAAACTCAACCGTTTAAGTATATACTCTGTTTAAGGGGGAGTTCAAAAAGAAAATGCTCCGATTTCATGCTAAAATCAGTCCGTCTTTCTAAAACGTTTCATTTTAATCAACTCTTTTCAAAAATATCACTTCATGCTATTTTTAAGGGGGAGATTACGTGGCAATTTGGTATAAGGGGGAGAGGACGTGATTAAAATGTGATCAAAAAGTTTTTGTGGATTGAATCATAAACGAGCTCTTCAAATTTGTTTCAAAAAGATTTTTCAAAGTCTTTCTATAAATTTTGTGCTCACAATAACTCCCTCTAAGACCCTTAAATGCTTTTAAACTCAACCGTTTAAGTATATACTCTGTTTAAGGGGGAGTTCAAAAAGAAAATGTTCCGATTTCATGCTAAAATCAGTCCGTCTTTCTAAAACGTTTCATTTTAATCAACTCTTTTCAAAAATATCACTTCATGCTATTTTTAAGGGGGAGATTACGTGGCAATTTGGTATAAGGGGGAGAGGACGTGATTAAAATGTGATCAAAAAGTTTTTGTGGATTGAATCATAAACGAGCTCTTCAAAAAGACTCAGAACAACCCTCAAATTGACGAAACTAAATGTTCGTTATCGAAAAGACTTGTCCGGGACGGGTAATAATTTCAAGCTGGTTTACCAGTGATGTAAGCGTGTCTCGCAAAGGACTTGTCTGAGTAGAATGTACCAATTCGAGAGATGATCTTTGAATATGACCGGGACGGGTAATAATTTTAAGCTAGTCCAACTAGTGATGTAAGCATGTCTCGCGAAGGTCATGTTCATCGAAAATCAATCATTTCAAATGTGCGAACTCTACCCAACATGTGCAGATTTCTTAAAAATGCATGAGCACATGTGAAGGGGGAGTATTTCAAAAATGCAAAACTCTCAATGTGTTAACTAAATGTGTTTGTTCATAAACACTTTGAGAGATTTTCATAAAAGGTTTTATGGCAAGTGATCAACAAATCTAGGATAATCATGGAGTAATAAGGTGATTATGGTTAGGATATGTCTAATGATCCGCCAGAGCTGGAGGGATCTACCCAAGGACAATTCCAATAGATTAGAATCAGAAGTCCTTAGGTAAGATTGGAAAAAGGAGTAAATGAGAAAGGAGAAAGAAGGGGTTGAAGAATTAAAAAGAAAAGTTTAATGAAAGGGTGAAAAGAAATAGCCCTCCATGAAAACTTAGGACAGAAACCGGGTCAATACATCTGCTATCGGTACTCACTAAGGTGATACTGATATTGAAGACAAGACGTCATGGACCCAGTGACACATTGCAAAAACCCCTCCTTGCCACTCAGATATCTCTTAAAAGATATTTGTTTCATTTCTCACGGAGAACACTGCATAATCTATCGACCTCTCACTCCGAGATGTGTTGATATTGAAAAGGTGGCACTCTGCTCCATGCCTCCGACGACTAAAATCAAAACGCACATTATCGAGTCTAGAGACATGAGATTCATCAAAGATCTCTTGGGAATACTTCTTATGCAATACACTTGTGTTCATCAAAATGGATATAAGTTGTATGAGTCTTAATGAGATCTAAAAGATCTTGCCTTATGACATGATGGTTACTCGCTTCAAACGGTCTACAGTCTTGAAGTGATACTTCGGTATACTTCAGAGGCTCTCAACGGCCTTGGCAAAGATTAGAGAAAGTTCTCACACTATGCTGATATCGATCTCGAAATCTGAACCTATAAGCGCTGGACGATTTATTGCTAACTGTCGTATGCAGGTACCGACGAAAGTCCAGTTATCATCATCATCTACAACGACGACGCGTCTGAACAGAAGAAGTAGATCAAGGCAAGAACGACCAAAAGACGATTATTTGAAGATCACATTGCATGAAGGAACAAGAACAAAGACTACTATGCAACGACATACAAAGGCACAAGACAATGAACATGAAAGACCAACTCACTCCGAGCATCATTTGAATGACCATCCCTTAGGGGGAGATTGTTAGGATTTATAAAAAGTGATGGTCATAGTCATTATTATTTTTGTTTTAAATGTGTCATTGAATAAGTTAGTTTATTTAATGGGCTTGGACTTAAGGTTGTTAGTAAAATGTTAGATCCATGTATAAGCCCTCCAACTCAAACAAATATAAACCCACCTTATCCTCATTTGGATGGTGGTGTTAACTGTGTAAGAGTGTGTGACAAAAACACAGCCAAAGGAAGATAGCAAAGAAGGGGAGTGTGTGTGTTTAATGTCTGTTGTTTGTTTCCTTTTTCTTGAAGCTAATAAACATCAAGTTAATGAATATGATCCACACTCTTCTCATATTGTTCTTGTGTTGAGTACCATTCGATCTTTACTATAGGTTGTGTGATAAAGTGGTGATCTTTGATCTCTCCAAGTGTTTGTTGTGTTGGTTAGGATAGATTGTGTGCAATAACACGAGCAATCCCTTTATTGCCCACTTCACCATCCGGGCAACAGTGAAATCTCCGGAATGGACATGGCCAAATCCCGTCCGAAGAGGTAGAGGAGTTAGTCATGAAAATAGAATGATGAAAATACGTGAAATGAGTTTGTGAGAAGAAAAAAAAAATTGATGTGTTTTATTTTTTTTTTTTTTTTTTTTTTTTTTTTTTTTTTTTTTTTTTTTTTTTGAGACATTTTTACAAACACGTGGTGGATAGTAAAATATTTAATGGGATTTTTTATGTGTGTGAATATGGAGGTTGCAATAAGCATTTGCATTTTTATTGTTGTTGTGAAATGGAGGAAAGCAAGAAAACTACATGGTTCCGATTTAATTTGACGTGGTGAATGTTTGGATTAGTATAGGCTGTGTTTATTGAACATGTATCGTATGAACTAATCAAATTCATTTTTATTTTTTTTACATTTAAGAACACTCCCAATTACTCGCCTTGTCTACTTATTACTAAAAAAATTGTAAATTTCCTATAAAAAAACATTTCAATTCATATAATCAAACAAATAACCACAATCCCAAACACCCAAAAAGAGATAAAAACACAATCTTTTACCTCCAGACCACTCGTTTTTCATGAAAAGAAATATGTTCTCCAAGTTTTCTTGAAAAGAGAAGAGGAAAAAAAAAATCTCCTAATTTTCTCTACATATTGAGAATTTCTGGAAAGAAGTTCATTTTAAAGGCTTATTTGCTTACATATCATTTTCTTTTTCTTTCTTTTTATTTATTTATTTATTTCTGACTTGAGAACACAAAGCAGATGACCCCCCCCCCCCCCCCAGACTTGAGAACTCAAAATTGGATATTCAAATTCTCATAATTGGCTCAACATCTTTTTCAAGAAAATAATATACGTGTATAGAAAAAGAGGATAATTTATAAAACATTAAGGTTAAATGTAAAATATACGGATTAGTCAACAGAGTTTACAATAAAGTTTAGAGTTTTATAGAAGAAGCTAATAATAAATTTTTTAGACTTAATGTCATTTTGCATAATTCTTAGTAAGTTGAAAATTTGAACAAATACCTTACTTTTATGTAAAAAGAACATTATTATTATTATTATTAATATTATTATTATTATTATTATTATTATTATTATTATTATTATTATTATTATTATTATTATTATTATTATTATTATTATTATTATTATTATTATCACTTTATTAGAAACTCATAGGATTTATAATAAGTTAGTGGGGAGCCGAGATACTAATTGGGCTCCCACTCCTCTAGCTATAAAAAAGCTAATCCTACTAAAGATATGAGCAGCAACACATGCTCCAATGTCTTGGGTCATCAAGAACTGTTGGGAATTTAATTTGAGTTGACAAAATATGAAAGATGAAGGGATTAAGAAGACAATGGATGAAAGTTTACAAATACAGAAGATCTTTTATATTATTAGTAAATATTCTTTGTGACTCTAGTATATAAAGAGGATATGGGGCGTAAGTTTTAGTACAGATGTTAGAGATGTAACATCTAGGAAAGGTGTGTGTGTGTCTAGGCGTTAAGTCTTTATGTAGACGCCTAGGTTAGAGCTTTGTGATAAGCCTCAAGGATCTTTGATCCCTGTTAAAGTGTAACCGTGCTACACTTGATCACGTAGCATTGGGGCTGTTTGTGTTTGTTAGTAGTTGTTAGAGATGATGACGAAGAAACCTTGTATCAATAACAATAATGTTTTTGTTTATCCGCTGCGCATCATGTTTATTCATTGTTATTATTGTTAATCCTCAGATGAGATCTAACCAATCTCGAGATTTAAACGATCTTCACAATTGGTATTAGAGACAAGGGGGCTCGTGATCGTGGGATTAAACAAGGTTTTGTTTGTCGAAGATCGAAGAAAACAAGAAAAATTCATAACTGGTTCAATTTTCGCAACACACTGCAGGGCTGTTTTCAAAGGACGATAACTCCTTCGTTAACCGTTGGATCGGGCTGAAATTTTTACTGAAGATTCTTCATGTATCAAAGAAGATTCTCTCCAAAGGGATCTTCGATCTGAGCTCTAGATCGTCAAGTATAAATTTTTGAAAACTGATGCAGAGGTGTTTTTGATTTTCGAATTTTTAGCGTTTTCTTGATTCAACTTCATGAATTTGGTTATATTCTTGTTAAATCATCATGGAAGTTGGTTATAAGCTGTTTGTTCTCGATTATACACTCACGAAAGCAGATTTAGAGGTGCATATTTACTGTCATTTGTCAACATTTATTTATTTATTCTTTCATGGAAACCCTAGAATCCAAGAAGTGTATGGTGTTCGTGAGTTTGTGAGATGCATTATGGTTTAATGTTGTTCACTGGTGATTGATGTTCAAGAAGCACCATGGTAATCTATCTATGCTTTAGGGTTTGTTTGATCCTTGTTGGTATTGGTAAGTTTCACAAAAGCTGCTGATGTTCACATATGGTTACTGGATTTGAATGGTTCTGAATATTAGGGTTTTGAAAACCCTAACTCGGTTGCGTTCACATTGCTGTGTTTCTGGTGTTCGAACAATAGCAGTTCATACTGTTTCGGTTATGTTTTTGCTGCCGAAGTTGGTTTTTACTGCTCGACGATGTTCGAAGTTTATTCGTACTGCTCGCGTTTCATTGGTAATGCTCGAGGATATGAGTTACTACTATCATTCGACTTTGTACTGCCAGTAAATGGATTCTAAATTTAGTATTGTCAAGCTTGTGAAAATTAGTACTGCTTGTGTTAGATGAAGCTTTTGATGAGCGTGATATACACATACATGATTGGTTGATTATTGGCAATGTGGTTTCATGCAATGTCAACGTTGAGGTTTTCTTTACTCCCACTGATTCTTTGTCAAGATAGATATGAGTCTGTGGGGTTGCTTTGCATGTTCACCGACCAGGGGTTATACATACTTCTTGGTTTATTACGTTTAAGATTATTTATATCATGCATCGGTGCTTTCTTCTCACTACAACACATCATGGTTCGGTGGTAGAAGATATTGATTTTGATCTTTTATTCTAACGTGGGATGGTGGAGGTTTCATGCAAGCTTTACATATTATTTTTTATACATAGCACATGCACAGTGGCTTATGGGTTTTTTAGGATTTGTGATTGTTGAATATTTCATGCGAATACTGCTGATACCGTGCATTTATGGGGGATGATTCTGGCATAATATTCTTTCCATTCACAAACCCTAAGATTCACTTATTTGATGTTGTGATTTAATGCAAAGTCGAAAGAAGTTTTAATCAAGTCAGTAGTGTCATAAGATTATAAAAAGTAAGGGGAAGCATATATATTTGATTTGGAACAGGTTGGTTCCAACATACACACCAGGGGAAGACACACACAGAGGAGATTTTTGGATTTTGGTTTCGGTTCTTAAAAGATTTATGGCTCGTTTTTATTTGTTCTAATGGGCGAAGAAGATTATTTATTCCTTATTTGATGATGAAATGGCATTTTTCGAGTTTGTGTTCTTATTATATCTACGAATTGACAAACACTTAAAAGAGTTACGTTATTGTGCTCAATGATTATTTTCAAGAGATTGTGGTCTCCCTATACATCAGGTATACGTTCGAGGTCATATTTAAGACATAAGTTTGGGTTATTCTACTTCAGCATCAAGTTGGCAATGGTTAATTTTCTTCTTCATTCCATAAAGCTTACAGAATTGAAGATTAACAAATGGTTAACATATGGGTTTCAGGGGAAACGTATTGTTCAAATGATTAACCATTTATACGCTACATTGAGGTGATGGTGTTTATAATTGCTCGTTGGTATTTTTATTGATGGTTTAGGATTTTTCTGTCTTGAGTTCATTTATAAAAGTAAGCGTTTAGGTGTTCTTAATGGCGGGCAATTCAAGACATTGGAAGACTAGATTGGAAGTATGATACTGGTGCGTGGTTATGAAGATCAAAGATGCATACTTTTGTCCCCTAATTGATGATGACAAAAAGGGGAAGAATATTTAAATAGTAGATTGCAGCTTGAAGATCCTTGAGGATATTGCATGGTTTAAGGGGAAGACGACATCTTTCATATCTGAGTTTTGTCATTATCAACTAGAGGAATATTGTTTGGAATTTAATTTGAGTTGATATTGACAAAACATGAAAGATGAAGGGCTTAAGAAGACAGAGGATGAAAGTTTACAAATACAGAAGATCTTTTATATTATTAGTAAATATTCTTTGTAACCCTAATTCTCTAGTATATAAAGAGGATATGGGTCTTGAGTTTTAGTACAGATGTTAGAGATGTAACATCCAGGAAAGGTGTGTGTGTGTCTAGGCGTAAGTCTTTATGTAGACGCCTAGGTTAGAGTTTCGTGATAAGCCTCAAGGATCTTTGATCCCTGTTAGAGTGTAACCGTGCTACACTTGATCACGTAGCATTGAGGCTGTTTGTGTTTGTTAGTAGTTGTTAGAGATGATGACGAAGAAACCTTGTATCAATAATAATAATGTTTTTGTTTATCTGCTGCGCATCATGTTTATTCATTGTTATTATTGTTAATCCCTAGATGAGATCTAACCAATCTCGAGCTTTAAACGATCTTCACAAGAACTTTCGGATTTGCTTTAGTAAGGTCACTGCATCCTTCTCAAGTTCCCCAAAAGAAGAGAAAGAGAAGGGGAGGAACCCATATCTAATATTCGCGCACTTGGCCTCATATTATTATTATTATTATTATTATTATTATTATTATTATTATTATTATTATTATTATTATTATTATTATTATTATTATTATTATTATTATTATTATTTTATTGTTAGTTTTATTATCATTGTTAGTTTAATTATCATTATTGTTATCACTTTAATATTATTATTATTATTATTATTATTATTATTATTATTATTATTATTATTATTATTATTATTATTATTATTATTATTATTATAAAAACATCACTTTATTAGAAACTCGTAGGATCTACAAGAAATTAAAGGGGAGCCGAGATACTAACTGGGCCCCCACTCCTCTAGCTATTGCAAAGCTAATCCTACTAAAAATATGAGCAGCGGCACGCGCTCCAATGTCCTGAGTCACAGAGAACTTTTGGATCTGCTTCAGTAGGGCCACCGCATCCTTACCAAGTTCCCCAAAGGAAGAGAAAGAGAAAGGGAGAAACCCATATCCAATGTCGGAACACTTGGTCTCATACTTGACGCATTTGCGTTGTGCTGCTTCAAACACCACTCGTCATGGCACAAAATCAACCATACCAGTTTGCGTCAAAGGAGACGACCTTGTCAAATCGACACAAACATCTTGCCCACTATCCCAAGAATAGAGCAATATATCAACTGGGCGTAAGTTTTTGTCCCTTTCTCTACAAAGACCGATGTCAACCTCTTTACGAGCCGAGATCCCGGACCGAGAACAAATGTCAGCGAGAGTGTCGCGTACCACGTTATGCCTATGCTTAATACCAATAATACCAGCGCACGACACTGCATGGTCCCCATAAATGTCTCCCGCAAATACCCTGGAACAAGCTGAACACGTCATCTGAGCAGAAAATAGGGGAACACCTAGCCGATAGCATAACACACATTGGTAAGTTCTGGCATTCATGGTCTGTCCCAACCTAGATATCGGGACCACCCTAAGTCATTCTGAAGTGTAGTCCTCCCTGTAGCTATAGTAAAGCTAATCTTATTATTATTATTATCATAACATCACTTTATTATTAATATCATAACATCACTTTATTAGAAACTTATAGGATTTACAAAAAATTAGTGGGGAGCCGAGATAATAACTGAGTCCCAACTCCTCTAGCTATAGTAAAGCTAATCCTACCAAAGATATGAATAGCAGCACGTGGTCCAATGTTTTGGGTCACAGAGAACTTTCGGATCCGCTTCAGTAAGGTCACCGCATCCTTCTCAAGTTCCCCAAAAGAATGGAAAGAGAATGGGAGAAACCCATATCCAATATTCGCGCACTTAGTCTCATACTTGACGCGTTTACATTGTGCGGCCTCAATCAGCGCACGACCCGGCACAAAATCAACCATACCCGTTTGTGTCAAAGGCGATGACTGTTAGGAATTTTGGAATAATAGTTTATTTTCATTCCTGCTGGTAGTGCAGCTGGTTCCTGCTGGTAGTTATCCATTGTTGCTGTAGTTGGTTCCTGCTGTTAGTTTATTTTTGTTTCTGCTGTTAGTAGTCATTACTGCGGGTAGAAGTAATAGTTATCCCGTATGTTTAGAATGTTTGTCACAACCCGTAATTTTAGGTCATTTTCCGAACCTCGACGATTCACTATTCATCAGTCACTATTCATCATTTACTATTCACCGATCACTATTCATCATTTTACTATTCATCGTTTTCGGAGTCAATTTGAGATTCTGAGAAGCGTTCAGAAATTTTACTATTCACATGACACTATTCATTCCCGGAGGAAAAACACTATTCATGTCCATCATTCATTTCATCGTAAACGTGGTTTACGGGTATTCATATTCGCGTAACCGGTTGGGTTTAACTGCGAAATTCATGCATCATTAGTAGGGACACTTCATACGGACTAGGAATAGTCTACAAATCATCAGTATCCTAGGTCATGCACGGGTATGCATTATTTCAATTTACGTATGGTTATTTTATTAATTAACGTTACCACTCAGTTTTTACTACTAATAATATACCCGATACTCCCGACAATGATCCTAACATGTTTTCATATTTATTATAATGATATAAAAATTATATTATTAATTTACCCGGTGTTTTTAAATCAACTGCTACATTTTCCGGTAAACGCTTATAACACCGTTGGTTTGTGAATTTTCAACCCGATAATTATTTTAACACCCGATTCTTGCAAGGAATAATATTTTACAACTATTACAACTTCTTCATATTTTATTTCACCTCGTTAGCAATTATTTCAAGATAACTCGGTACCCGATAACACCCAATACACAATTAAACTACACTAATACTTCCACCACTAGACAAGATCATTAATTGGCACATGTTCTCCTTTTTCTTCCATGTGATGCCGCCCCCCCCCCCCCCCCCCCTAGTCCTCTAAGTCTTCAAATCACTTGATTATATAGCACACTCATTAATGTTTATGTCCTTATGTTTCTTATATTAATTTACATAACACATACAACACATTTCACTAGCCATTTCAAGATCAAAACTCTCTCTTTTCTCTCCTTGAAACCCACGGCCACAACCACAAGAACAAGAAGAAACCATAGATTTTCCAAGATCAAGTCATAATCAAGCTCCATTTATCTTCCTAGTTATGATTTTGAGATCAAACCTCAAGATTATTACTCATTTCTTATCCAAACTCATCAAAACATCAAGTAAGTTCAAGAACATCTTTTTGATCTTTTCATACTTTCATTTTTCTAGCTTCATGATGTTTATTCAAGATCTATATGCATATGTTAGTTTATACCACTCTATTTATACTTTTTACAACTTATGAACACTAGATCTATGGTTTTCATTAACACCCTCATGAGATCCACCAAGGTTGGTGATGTTTAGGAACCCATGGCACCCTAAGAAGGTGTATGGTAGGATTGAGAATTGTTTGGTTGTAGTTTGGATGGTTTTGGACTAGATACAAACTAAGAAAACCCATTTTTGAAACAATAATTATGCTACTGTCTCCATTTTTAAAACGTGGCCAACTCAGTAAGTTTAGGGTTATTTTTGGCCAAATATTTAGAAAATACATTCCGAGACGAAGACGTGGCCGAAAACGGGGATAAAAACGAGTAAATAACGAAGGAGATACGCTAAAAAACGAGTTAACAACGAAAACTATATTTTCTGAAAATCCCTTGCTGATGAACAGTTGTCACGGGCTGTTTTGGGCATAAAACTTGATCTAGCCGTCCCGATTTATCAAAAATATGTTAGTATGTTGTCCCACGATCCCGTGGATATAAAGAACGTCGAAAACAAGCTAATAACGAACAAGATACACGCGTTTAAACTTCGATAAATACTACTAATTTTTGACAGCTTTTAATGGAAATATAATTACGTACTAAAAACTATATTTTTCAAGTAACAACCACGGAGAGCCGTATTTCTTACCCGTTGGAACACGTTCGATCAAAGGTTTATTAACGCGACTATTATAAGACATACCAAGGTTTTCAAAACGCCGAGACTAACACAAACGTTTTATACACATTATTACACGACTAGTTTTGCAAGCCGAGTATGGGCATATTTTCCTAAGTTATGGCAACGCTATAACTCAACGCTAACACTTATTCTTAAGCTTCGAGTGGTATAGGCTTCATGTGCATATGCATTCATCTCACACCTCATAATCTAAGTGAATCATATCATTCATTCATATTAGGTCGCGGTTAGAGAATCGTGCCTCATTTCAGTGTATCCACTTTTGTCATCGTAGCTATCGCACCAGGTGAGTTTCATAGCCCCACTTTTACTCATTTTAACTGCTTTATAAACTCTTTGGGGGAGATACATGCTTAAACTGTTTGCTATTACTCTAAACAACTTTACTCATATACTATGCTATACTTTCATACTATTAAACATATTGCGTAAATCTTGATTGTGTATTCTTGGATTCTTATACTTTGGGAAATGGCACCCAGTAAACATACATACATACATACTTCCAGTGGCTCCAGATTAAGTTGTTGGATGACTACTGAGACTCTCCAGTGGCTCTAGATTAAGTTGCTAGATGACTACTGTGACTTTACGGTGGCTCTAAATTAAGTTGCTAGATGACTACTGTGACTTTCCAGTGGCTCCAGATTAAGTTGCTGGATGACTACTGAGACTATCTAGTGGCTCCAAATTAAGTTGTTGGATGACCATTAGCTTTGATAACTGTTGTGATAAACTTATACTTGTTTTACTCATACTATATGTTAGCAGTGGGTTGTAAACACACAGGTTGCGAGTCTTGTATGGCCAGGGCTTGGAACTGAGTGGATTTACAATGCCTTTGCTGGGAAATCTTAATCCAATGCAAATTCATTTTACACTAAACTCTATGAACTCACCAACCTCGTGTTGACACTTTAGCATGTATTCTCAGGTTTTAAGCAAAGGCACGCTACTGGAGGCTTTTGGCAGGGCATGGCATGGTCATAGAAGACTCTGATAAAACATTTGGGACCGCTTAACTTATTTTATGGGCAAACTTCCGCACCACTTTTCATAATGTAAATTAACACTTTTGACTTCTCAAATATATTCTAAATGATTGATGTGAAAACCGTTCTTTACACTTGTGTTGTGATACCAATTGAGTTGCACCCCAAAGACATTACTTTCCGCTGCAAACCACTTTTGGGGGTGTGACAGATTGGTATCAGAGCCCAGGCTATAGAGAATTGGGTAATTTTAAAACCTAAACTATAGCTACTTTTACGAAAACTTAACCCTATGACCGCCACGTGCCTGCCTGCCAAGCTGATGCCTCATTTGTGGTTTGTTGCTGACATATTTAATGAGATTTGTATCTTATTGCCAGATGGATTATACTCACTTATTCTCGTTGATTACTATGATTGTCTTACATATAAGGGTGCATACATATCATACACGTCACAGCGTTACACCTCTTCCTTACGTAGTTTATCATTCGACCTCAAGCCTGATCACATGCCTTAGTCATTTGAACCACCCTTTACATGTGAAGGACATAGTATTAGTATAACTAAGCTGAGTATTCCAAAATTCATTAAACCTCGGTGGAATATAGACTGGTCATCTATATTCGACCCGGGACAGTGGGACATAGCCTGACCACCTATGTTCGACTCAGAGATGAATTTTGCAATACTGAGAGTAGTTATAATGGAATTATGTCCGGATTGATTTGATCGGTGTAAGCAATTCCAATATCGAGCCAATCTTTCAAAAGACCTCATTTCAGGATGTTGAATCCATTATTTTTGGCAACTTGTTTCCTAGCTTGATCTAGTGACAGTTCTTGTTTGATGAGTTGCGAAAATCAAGCTAAGATCCAAGTTGTTACCCCAGCCGATTCAGTTTAATCTCATGACAGTTCTTGTTTGATGAGTTGTGAGATTAAATTTGAATCGACAACCTAAACCGATTTAGCCTAATCCCATGACAGTTCTTGTTTGATGAGTTGTGGGATTAAGTAAAAATCGGTTACCTTAAGATCTTTTGGGGACTACGCTCGATAATGGGAAAGTTTACACCCATCAAACCCGACCAGGAGAACATACGTACGTAGAACGAACGAGCTGAACTTCGGGACGAAGTTCCTTTTAGGGTGGGAGACTGTCACAACCCGTAATTTTAGGTCATTTTCCGAACCTCGACGATTCACTATTCATCAGTCACTATTCATCATTTACTATTCACCGATCACTATTCATCATTTTACTATTCATTGTTTTCGGAGTCAATTTGAGATTCTGAGAAGCGTTCAGAAATTTTACTATTCACATGACACTATTCATTCCCGGAGGAAAAACACTATTCATGTCCATCATTCATTTCATCGTAAACGTGGTTTACGGGTATTCATATTCGCGTAACCGGTTGGGTTTAACTGCGAAATTCATGCATCATTAGTAGGGACACTTCATACGGACTAGGAATAGTCTACAAATCATCAGTATCCTAGGTCATGCACGGGTATGCATTATTTCAATTTACGTATGGTTATTTTATTAATTAACGTTACCACTCAGTTTTTACTACTAATAATATACCCGATACTCCCGACAATGATCCTAACATGTTTTCATATTTATTATAATGATATAAAAATTATATTATTAATTTACCCGGTGTTTTTAAATCAACTGCTACATTTTCCGGTAAACGCTTATAACACCGTTGGTTTGTGAATTTTCAACCCGATAATTATTTTAACACCCGATTCTTGCAAGGAATAATATTTTACAACTATTACAACTTCTTCATATTTTATTTCACCTCGTTAGCAATT
This sequence comes from Artemisia tridentata subsp. tridentata, assembly GCA_021014915.2. Lineage (NCBI taxonomy): Eukaryota > Viridiplantae > Streptophyta > Magnoliopsida > Asterales > Asteraceae > Artemisia > Artemisia tridentata. Next base: position 245,229,553 of record CP139507.1, on the reverse strand, counting down.
ATTTCAAGATAACTCGGTACCCGATAACACCCAATACACAATTAAACTACACTAATACTTCCACCACTAGACAAGATCATTAATTGGCACATGTTCTCCTTTTTCTTCCATGTGATGCCCCCCCCCCCTAGTCCTCTAAGTCTTCAAATCACTTGATTATATAGCACACTCATTAATGTTTATGTCCTTATGTTTCTTATATTAATTTACATAACACATACAACACATTTCACTAGCCATTTCAAGATCAAAACTCTCTCTTTTCTCTCCTTGAAACCCACGGCCACAACCACAAGAACAAGAAGAAACCATAGATTTTCCAAGATCAAGTCATAATCAAGCTCCATTTATCTTCCTAGTTATGATTTTGAGATCAAACCTCAAGATTATTACTCATTTCTTATCCAAACTCATCAAAACATCAAGTAAGTTCAAGAACATCTTTTTGATCTTTTCATACTTTCATTTTTCTAGCTTCATGATGTTTATTCAAGATCTATATGCATATGTTAGTTTATACCACTCTATTTATACTTTTTACAACTTATGAACACTAGATCTATGGTTTTCATTAACACCCTCATGAGATCCACCAAGGTTGGTGATTTTTAGGAACCCATGGCACCCTAAGAAGGTGTATGGTAGGATTGAGAATTGTTTGGTTGTAGTTTGGATGGTTTTGGACTAGATACAAACTAAGAAAACCCATTTTTGAAACAATAATTATGCTACTGTCTCCATTTTTAAAACGTGGCCAACTCAGTAAGTTTAGGGTTATTTTTGGCCAAATATTTAGAAAATACATTCCGAGACGAAGACGTGGCCGAAAACGGGGATAAAAACGAGTAAATAACGAAGGAGATACGCTAAAAACGAGTTAACAACGAAAACTATATTTTCTGAAAATCCCTTGCTGATGAACAGTTGTCACGGGCTGTTTTGGGCATAAAACTTGATCTAGCCGTCCCGATTTATCAAAAATATGTTAGTATGTTGTCCCACGATCCCGTGGATATAAAGAACGTCGAAAACAAGCTAATAACGAACAAGATACACGCGTTTAAACTTCGATAAATACTACTAATTTTTGACAGCTTTTAATGGAAATATAATTACGTACTAAAAACTATATTTTTCAAGTAACAACCACGGAGAGCCGTATTTCTTACCCGTTGGAACACGTTCGATCAAAGGTTTATTAACGCGACTATTATAAGACATACCAAGGTTTTCAAAACGCCGAGACTAACACAAACGTTTTATACACATTATTACACGACTAGTTTTGCAAGCCGAGTATGGGCATATTTTCCTAAGTTATGGCAACGCTATAACTCAACGCTAACACTTATTCTTAAGCTTCGAGTGGTATAGGCTTCATGTGCATATGCATTCATCTCACACCTCATAATCTAAGTGAATCATATCATTCATTCATATTAGGTCGCGGTTAGAGAATCGTGCCTCATTTCAGTGTATCCACTTTTGTCATCGTAGCTATCGCACCAGGTGAGTTTCATAGCCCCACTTTTACTCATTTTAACTGCTTTATAAACTCTTTGGGGGAGATACATGCTTAAACTGTTTGCTATTACTCTAAACAACTTTACTCATATACTATGCTATACTTTCATACTATTAAACAATATTGCGTAAATCTTGATTGTGTATTCTTGGATTCTTATACTTTGGGAAATGGCACCCAGTAAACATACATACATACATACTTCCAGTGGCTCCAGATTAAGTTGCTGGATGACTACTGAGACTCTCCAGTGGCTCTAGATTAAGTTGCTAGATGACTACTGTGACTTTACGGTGGCTCTAGATTAAGTTGCTAGATGACTACTGTGACTTTCCAGTGGCTCCAGATTAAGTTGCTGGATGACTACTGAGACTATCTAGTGGCTCCAAATTAAGTTGTTGGATGACCATTAGCTTTGATAACTGTTGTGATAAACTTATACTTGTTTTACTCATACTATATGTTAGCAGTGGGTTGTAAACACACAGGTTGCGAGTCTTGTATGGCCAGGGCTTGGAACTGAGTGGATTTACAATGCCTTTGCTGGGAAATCTTAATCCAATGCAAATTCATTTTACACTAAACTCTATGAACTCACCAACCTCGTGTTGACACTTTAGCATGTATTCTCAGGTTTTAAGCAAAGGCACGCTACTGGAGGCTTTTGGCAGGGCATGGCATGGTCATAGAAGACTCTGATAAAACATTTGGGACCGCTTAACTTATTTTATGGGCAAACTTCCGCACCACTTTTCATAATGTAAATTAACACTTTTGACTTCTCAAATATATTCTAAATGATTGATGTGAAAACCGTTCTTTACACTTGTGTTGTGATACCAATTGAGTTGCACCCCAAAGACATTACTTTCCGCTGCAAACCACTTTTGGGGGTGTGACAGTTTAGAATGTTTGTTAGATTTATTTTTAGAAGAGATCATGTATATCTCTTTACACGGTTTGTATGAGCTGTATTAGGGTTTCTTAGTCTATAAAAGAAACCTGCAGCTAGGGTTTATGTACGCATCAATAACAAAACTATTTAGTTCATAAACGATCCATAGAGGATCAAACCTTTGTTAGTTACTTTCTTCTTTATATTCTTGTGTTTAGTTTCCGCATAGGCACAAGTCTTACACTTAGAGATTCTCCTAAACTGTTTGTGTTTACATAAACGGTTTAACCAAGCTCAAGCAATCAGGCCTCGATCCTACAAGTGGTATCAGAGCCTGGTGAGGATCTCTGTTAAAGAAGAAAACTTACTTCAATCTAATCTCTGGAACCTTCACACAATGTCTTCATCAGAGGATAAATATGAAATGTGGGCCATGAAGATCAGAAACTTGCTGCCGTTTGATTCTATGAAATAGTGGACTGAACCTAATGAATCTGATGGAGAGAGTACAGATCAAACAATTCATGTGGGTGGTGATGCAAAGGATGATATGGAAGAGTTTGCCTTAATGGGATTTCCATCTCAGGTACAAAACTGTCCTTATGGCTGTCATGAATTATACTCAATCCTTAAGAAAGAATTCGATGACATAGAATCTAAGTACAAAGAATATAATATTAAGGTACAAGCTTATGAAAATGCAGTTAAAACTTTAGAAAAACAAAAAGCTTGGTACCAAGCCAATCAGGTAGCATATGAAGAGAAAATTAAGGTTCTACAAAGAGAATTAGAATTCACCACTAATGAGCTTAAATATTCTGAAAAAGAAAAGGCTAATCTAAAATTAGAAAATCAGGAATTACAGACTAAGTTAGATACTGAGTTGGCTAGACATAATGCATGGCAAGAATCAGCTAAAAACCTAGTCAAACTAAATAACAGTACTCATTCTGTAAGGTGTAATAGGGGATTGGGGTATGATGTTGGGCCAGATGATATTTATGACCCTAGTGACCCAAGTATATTTGACCCTACCCCTAAGGAGCCAAATTACCAAATTCCTATAAAGTATGTAAAAGAAGGAGGAATGAATGTTGTTCCTCCACCTATAAGAGGAGTTTTTATGCCTACCCCTGTCCCATCTCTCTCTGACCTTGACTCAGATGAATCACACATGGTTTATGGCAAAAAGTACAAAGACTTACCTGAACCTGATGACTTTATCTCTTGTTCCATAAGTGTCAAGTCCTCATAACCAGAGTCCAAAGACTTTGTTTCTTGTGATTCAAGTGATGAGTCACCTACACCCAAGTCCCATGAATTATCCTCTAAAGTGACTGATGATAAATCTAATTCTAAAACAGCTCCTCGTGACAATAGTTCACTTAATTTTGTTAAAATCAGTTCACCTTCCAGTACTGGTAGTGAGACTTTTGTGTGTAATAAAACAAGACATGGAAAGAACAAAGAGATTAAAAAGAAATCTTGTTTTGTATGTGGTAGTTATTCTCACCTAATCAAGGATTGTGATTTCTATGAAAACAAAATGGGTGTTAGACAAAAGCAAACTAGGTCTGTATGGAAAAATGTTGAAAAGATTCCACCTTATGTGCCTAAAGCAACTTCCAAAAGACCAGCAGCTATTGCTGCTGGTAGGCCTTTTAGACCAGGAGCTGTTCCTGCTGGTAGAACCAATTCTACTGGTTGGAAAAGAAATGTTGCTAGACCCATTAACAGACCTACCAATACACACTTGCAGCATGGTTATTGGTCTTCTTATTATGATCCTATGCTTATGGGTGGAATGACTTATTCTCCTTGGTTTAATTGGCAGTCACAAGTCAGCAATGGCTTGAGAAATTTTGTGTAGTCATTGTATTTTTCATGTTGTTGTATTTTTTTGTTTTGGTAGCTTTGAGGGGAGGCATTAGCCTAAGGGGAGGATAATGCTTGTAATTTTGTCCTGTGTCTCTTGCTTTTATGTTTTACTTTTTATGTAAACTAACTTTGTTTTGCAGTTAATGTAGTTTTCCTGTATATTCTTTGTTTTGTGTTTTCTAACCTTTTGCAGGTTGTTTTTCAAGAGCTATTTATAAGTCTTCAATCTCATGAGATACATTAAAAGAAAAGATTTTATTTATCATTTATAAGGGAGTTACAGGATTCATCTTACTTCATCAGAGGACAACAACTACCATCTGTCAACAATCAAACAAACCAGAAAAAATACAACACACTCAAGGACCAAACTCCTAAACACCAAACACCCAGGCCTTAGCACCCTTCCCTAACCCAACCACCTATTCCGTCTTCCCTTTCCTCTTGCCTTCATAATCAGGCATCACCTTTCTCACTCCTCTGCCACTAATATCTCCATACAACCTTAGAGCTGCAAGGGCCAACACTACAGGAAGTGGCTGACTAGGCCTAGGTGGTGGCTGACTTGGCCTAGGGGATGGCTGACTTGGCCTAGGGGATGGATGACTAGGCCTAGGAAGTGGCTGACTTGCCCTAGGGTGTGATCTAGGGAATGGCTGGCTTGGCCTTGGCACTGGGACTTGGTAGAAGGCAGCCACAGTTTTCTCCATCATCTTTGTTAGATCAGCTGAAATGGGACAGTTTGGTGGATAAGTCTCCCATTCACCTTGATAGTATGTCAAGCTCTTTGGCCAGGATGAGGGATCACCATCAGAGCTAGAATCTTCAGCATCAGATGGGGGAGATGATGGTTCCTCAGCCTTGGCTTTCCCTTTGTTCTTAGTGTTGGAACTTGTGCTAGTGGAATGTTTGGGTAGGAAGTAATTTTTCCACCCAGATGATCCTGATGATGTATCAGATGATGAATCTGATGATATATCCACAATTTTTGGTTTGGATGTCATTGTGTGTGGATGTTTGTGTGATTAGGGTTTGATGAATGAGATATGGTTGTGTTGATGTTTCAAGGGGTTATATAGACTTAAGGAGAGGTTAATGAAATTAAATTTTGGGTTGGTTTGGAGTTAATTGGGGATTTGACGTTAGCCAAACAGCAGCTCATTGCTGCTGGTTGACTAGCTCATTGCTGCCGGTTGACCCACCGTTCCTGCTGGTAATGTATTTGGTCAAAGATACTCTATTCCCGCTGTTTGACCATCTGGTTACCTCTGGTTGACTTCATTGCTGCGGATATTGAAGTATTTGAGGAATTTATTTTGGGATTAAATTAAATTCAAAGTGGTCAAAGGTTCGCGAAGATTATGCAATTTAAGCTGCTAAATTGGGAAACCGTATTCTCGACCTAAATATCAAACTCCTCACCCAAAATAACCTCACTCTCTCAAATCAATTGCCTTACTTCTCATTTCCACATCTCATTCCCTGATTCAACACTATGGCAGCCCTTCAATACAAAGAAGATCACAATAAAGTTGGCTATCTTGAATCTTCACCTTGAAGCGAAGGGTATGATGACATCCTTGCCTTTTTAAGAGGGTCTTCTCTTCGACATGCCATTACTCATTGCCCAATAGTGGTATATGATTCTCTGGTTCGACAATTTTGGGGTACTGCTGTTGTTCATACGATTGTAGGAAGACCTCAAGAGATAGTTGCTACGATTGATGGGCAAGAACATACTATTACTGAGGAGTCTATTCGAGTTCATCTTCAGCTTAATGATGAGAATGGGCTGTATATCCTCTCTGAACAGCAGATTCTGGAAGGGATGGAAGCAATTGGGTATCCAATTGCTGGTACTTTTACATTTTTCAAGAATAAGGTTTCGCCTCAATGGAGGTTTCTAGTTCACACTTTGTTGCAATGCCTTAGTGTTAAGTCTGGTGGGTGGGATCAATTTGCTAGTCCCATTGCCTCTGCCCTTATTTGTTTGTCCACTGGGAGAGTTTACAATTGGTCTAAATACATTTTTGAGGGAATGATAGGGAATATACTCAATGTCAAAAACAAATTCCTCATGTACCCTAGATTCTTACAAATAATTCTAGGTGTTCAGACCACTGACCCCTTACCTAGGAATATGGGTAGGTTGACTGCTAAGTTGTTTGCAACTATGAAGACTAAATTTGTGGGAGACCATAGGCCCCTTTTACTAGCTATGTTGCCTGGTGGGGCTGAACCTGCTGGTGCAGCTAATGCTGCTGGAGGTGCAGCTGATGCTACTGGTGGTGCAGCAGTCAATGCTGCTGATGCTAATCCACCTGTTCCTGCTGATACTGCGGCATCAGATGCTGCTGGTGCAAGTGCATCTAATGCTTCTGAGGCCCAGTTATCACCATCTCCCAGGGTTTCCTCACCTCACCCTATTGACCAAGATGAACCTTTTGTTTCAGTTGAGCCTAATGTTCAGACCACACCTGTAGTGCCTCATGTTGACCAACCAACACCCTCAGTTATGCCTTCTGTTGATATTACTTCCTCTTCCAGGCTTTGAACTCCTAGTCCTACTAGGCAGCCTTTTAGTGATGACACCCATACTGGTGGAGAATTTCATGTATCTCCACCTAGATCCAATGAAGCTCCTAACACCTCAGGCATTCCTGCTGGTGGAGCTGAGGATGCTGCTGATCTCACTTCTATGTCCAAGGTACTTGACAGGTATAAGCAGAAAATTGCAGATTTGGAATCTGAGTTACAGGACACCAAAAAGGAGCTTGGAGACAAGGTGAATGCTTTGGATAAGGAACTGAAGGAAATAAAAGAGATCTTTGATGATACAATCCATAAGTTGGTTGATAGAGTTGAAAATTTGGAAGATCAGTTAAAGAGCGAGAAAAGAAAAGTTGTGCTCTCTGACTCTGAAGAGGGTCAGGATATGGATCCTCTTCAATTGTTGGCCAATGCAACTTTGGAACTTTCCACCAAGTCTCCAATCATTGGTACAAGGAGGAGGTACAAAAGGAGACTAGTGAAGAAGTCTGATGTGGATGATGTATCTAGTAGTGCAGCTCATACTGCTGATTCTTCTCTTCATATTGCTGCTGCTACTTCTTCTGTTAATGAAGAACATTCTGTTGGTCTTGAGTCTACTGGTGTTGCTGCTGGTAGCTTTGTCAATGCTGCTGGTAGTGTTTCTGTTGATGCTGGTAGTTTGGCTGCAGTTACTGTTGCTTCTCAAGTTGTTCTTCCTTCTGACAAGATTATTCCTGCTGCTGAGACTGGTAATGCTAGTGGTAAGGATCCTGTGAAGGCAGCTCTTGCCTCTCCCCAAGAAAAGGAACAAGTTCAGAATGTTCAGGGAGTTCAAACTGCTGATATAGAGCATGATGCAGAGTTAGCACGAAAGGCACATGAAGAGGAATTAGCTGCTGTACAAGCTGTACAAGATCAGATTAATAAAGATGGGGAGTTTGCAAGGAAGATGTCTGAAGAGCTAAATAGGGATATTGCTGACTTTATGAGTAACACCAGAACTGATGATTTCAATCCTGCAGAATTTAATGAGCAACTTCAATATTTATTGGATTCAGACTTGATTATCAAGGCCCATGCTGCAATGCTTGTAAAAGATCCTGACTTAGAAAAAGAATACAAGTCAGAGGAGTTAGTGGCATTCATTTTGAAGAAAAACATGTAAACAACTTGGAATGACTTGATGAATCAAATTCGAGAAAGGCAAAAGTATGGGTATAAGACAATGTTGCCTACAAGAGCAGATAATGTGAAGTTTATGCAGCACTATTTGGCAGGTGAAACATCTATCAAGTTGAAGGACTGGACATATGCTGCTCTTGAAACAAAGTTCTTTGACACATATGCCAGGGACAATACTCCAATCAGAGATGATAAACTCAAATGTAAGAGAAGAGCATCACAAGCCTTAAATTCTGATGTTTCAAAGAGATTGAAGTCTGGTGAAGCTTTGACTGATGAGCAGGTTAAACAAATGATGGTAATAGTTCCAGGGCAAACACTGATCCCGCCTTTAAAAGTTAGATATCCTATCCTTGGCTGGGAAGTGTTCACTGATGGAAGGATGCAGGGTTGGGAAATCATGAGGGTTGGTGGCATATCTGAGAAATACAAGCTATTTAAAGATCTCCTCACAGGTTTTGATAGAGAGGATCTGAATCAGCTATGGTTTTTGGTCAAAGAGAAATTCAAGGATCAAGATCCTACTCAAGATAAGGATAAAGAGCTATGGGTTCAGCTTAAAAGGATTTATGATCCAGATGGTGGGGAGCCTATGTGGAGATTTCAGTCACAGATTAAAGATGTCTCTTGGAAACTCTTTGATTCATGTGGTGTCCATCGAGTGTCTACAAAGGATGGCATAGTGATTTTTATGCTGGTAGAAAAGGATTATCCACTTAGGCCTGCTGTTTTGTTGATGTTGGTGGCAACAAGGATGACAGTTGAAAGTGACTCTGAGATGGCCCATACCTTGTATAGAAAAATCTTTGACCTGGCTCAAAGGTGCTAGCTAGATCCAAGAGGTTTGATTTGTGAGTGATTGTCCATGCTGTTTAGGGATCCAGTGCTCATTCTTGTTGTTGTATATTTTTTTTTTTTTTCATTTTAGTTATTTTCTTTTGTTTTCTTTTCTATACTTAATTAAAAAAAAATAAAAAATAATAAAAAAAATTCTTATGTATATTTTGTGTGCTAACTTGATTGGTTTTGAGTAACACCTTGCAGGTACAGTATTGGTTCTTGAACCACACCTCAAATGGTACTCAACTTACCATGTCTCACAGACAAGAAAAAGTTGACTCATCATGAGGGTACGGCCCTGGTGTGATTATCAAATCCGTTGATAGCTGTAATAGTTTGCTCAAAACTATAAGGTACTCAACTCACCCATGTTTAACAACTGAGAGTTGAAATGGTTTTCAATTCACCATGGCTTTTACCCCTTGGGGTTTCCAAAGAATTGGCTAGCCCACCTGTATATGGCTTGTGGTAAAGGCAGTGGACAACCATATTTGGTATTCAATTCACCAAAGGTTATCTTCAACCTAAGAATTAGCTAGTCCTGAGCAAACGGCTACAGGTAAAGACAAGTCAAATCCATTCATAGTTGATGATTTACTAAAAATCATATGGTTATCAATATACCATGATCTAATACACCTAAACATTGGCTACTCCAGTAGTGATGGCTATTGGTAAAGAGACATCAAATCCATTAATTTTCAATGATTCACCTCTCACAGGAGTTAACACACCTGGAAGTGATGAGAATAGTATGAAACTTAAAGTGATTTGATGTACACATTGTCATAGTAGCAGTCAAGATCAAATGAAGTTTATGGTAACCAGTTTAATTGGAGATGCTTTCCTGTTGCTGTTGTTATATAGAGGTTGTTGCTGGAAGTTTTGCTTTAAAGATGTTGCTGCTCAAAGTGCAATCCTCAGGCCCAAGTGTTCCAAGCTCAATCAAGAAACTGGAACTTAACCAAGTCAAGTACCAATTTAGGGGAGGATTGTTAGGAATTTTGGAATAATAGTTTATTTTCATTCCTGCTGGTAGTGCAGCTGGTTCCTGCTGGTAGTTATCCATTGCTGCTATAGTTGGTTCCTGCTGTTAGTTTATTTTTGTTTCTGCTGTTAGTAGTCATTACTGCGGGTAGAAGTAATAGTTATCCCGTATGTTTAGAATGTTTGTTAGATTTATTTTTAGAAGAGATCATGTATATCTCTTTACACGGTTTGTATGAGCTGTATTAGGGTTTCTTAGTCTATAAAAGAAACCTGCAGCTAGGGTTTATGTACGCATCAATAACAAAACTATTTAGTTCATAAACGATCCATAGAGGATCAAACCTTTGTTAGTTACTTTCTTCTTTATATTCTTGTGTTTAGTTTCTGCATAGGCACAAGTCTTACACTTAGAGATTCTCCTAAACTGTTTGTGTTTACATAAACGGTTTAACCAAGCTCAAGCAATCAGGCCTCGATCCTACAATGACCCTGTTAGATCAACACATATGCCAAGCCCTCCGTCCCACGAATAGAGCAACATATCAGCTGGACGTAAGTGTTTGTCCCTTTCTCCCCTAAGCCCAATATCAACTTCTTTATGAGCTGAAATTTCTGATTGAGAACAGATGTCAACCAAGGTATCGTGAACCACGTTATGCCGATGTTTAATATTGTTGGGTTTGAAGATGCTGTTGCTTAAGGTATTGATTATACTGCTCATGATTCTAAAGGAAAATATACTAAGTATCATTATGCTGCTGGGCTAAAATGATTCTGCTGCTAGTATATTGATTCTACTGCTGGAGTTCTGAGAAGATTGAAGAAATAAGCTAAGTGTGATTCTACTGCTAGCCTACGAAGATTCTACTGCTAGAGTAATCATTCTGCTGCTTATTAGATAAACGTGTATAGTTTGTTAAGATAATTATGGTAATGATACGATTAGATATTATCTTGTATAGAAAGCATTGTAACCGACTAGGACTCCTTAAGTCTATAAAAGGAGGATCTAGGGTTAGGGTTTAGTACACGATTGTTAGCATACATATTGTTTTGTATTCACTTCAAGGTTCTTTGTAACCCTGTTACATTTGAGTAACCGTATTCAATATATTGAGGTGATAGTTGAGAGAATTATTGTGTGTACGATTCTTAATTCTTCTTAATATTAAGTGTTAGTTTCCGCATAATACTTAATAGCATATTCACGAACAGTCTCTATACCTATTGTCTTAGATCTACATCTAGGATAATTAACAAGATCGTTAGCTCAACTGGGATCAACAAGTGGTATCAGAGCTTGTGATCTAGAGACTGCTATCAAGAAGAATTTCGTATAATCAGATCTGTTCATCATCTGCATAAGCAATGGATTCTGATACTACTCATATGGTGACTGCTTCAAAGGTACCAATGCTGAAGGCTGGTGAGTATGAACTCTGGAAGATGAGGATTGAGCAGTACATGAAGATGCTTGACTACTCCATGTGGGAATTCATTCAGAATGGAGATACTCTACCTTCTAAGGGTGCTGATGGGAGACCTTTACCCATTAAAACTAATGAGGAAAAGGCACAAAGGAAGCTAGAAATCAAAACTCACAATATGCTGTTGATGGGTATTCCGAATGAATATCAATTGAGTTTTGGTAACACTCAGTCTACTAGAGAGTTGATGGATGCAGTTGAACTCAGATTTGGTGGGAATGAGGCCACCAAAAAGTCTAGGAAGAATCTGCTCAAGCATCAATTTGAAACATTTACTGCTTCAAGTTTAGAAAACATTGATGCTACCTATGATAGAATTCAGAGGTTGGTGAGTCAATTACAACTTATGAAGGTCTCAATGCTCCAAGAAGACATCAATCTCAAGTTTCTGAGGAGCTTACCATCTGAATGGAATACTCATACAGTGGTCTGGAGGAATAAGACTGACTTTGAAACAATGACTTTGGATGATTTGTACAACAATTTAAAGGTATATGAATCTAAAGTCAAAGGTACATCCAGCTCATCTTCTGTTACAAGCAATCTTGCTTTTATGTCTTCTAACAACAAGGGATCTGGAAGTTCTCATGACAACCATTCTGTTGCTGCTCATGTTGTTTCTGCTGTTGGTTCACCTATTTCTGTTGCTAGTTCAAATACTGATAACATCAGTGATGTAGCTATATGTGCATTTTTGGCTGATCTCACTACAAGCACAACTATTACTGATCAGGATCTGGAGCAAATAGATCCTGATGATCTTGAGGAGATTGACTTAAAGTGGCAGATGGCTATGCTAACTATGAGGGCAAGAATATTTTTAAAGAAGAATGGAAGACCACTCAAGTATAGACAAACCAATGTGGGGTTTGATAAGTCAAAAATTGAGTGCTATAATTTTCAGAGAAAGGGACACTTTACTAGGGAGTGCAGAGCACCAAAGAAGAACAAAGAGCCTGCAAGGATTGTTCCCATTAAAGAAACCAATACTACTGCTGCTCTGGTTTCATGTGATGGATTGGGAGACTATGACCGGAGTGACCAAGCAGAGGATGGACCAAATGCTGCTTTCATGGCTGAAGAAGAAAAGAAGGAACACAATTTTGCTCTAATAGCCTATGCTTCTTCATCCTCTGGTTCAGACTTTGAGGTATCTAATGAGTCATCTTGTTCTTTTAAATCATGCCTAGATACTGTTGAAGAATTAAAATCTAGGAATGAGAGTTTAAGAACGGAAGTAGAAAAGTTAAAACTTGATAATTTAGGTTATGAATATGGCCTAAAATCAGTAGAAGCAAAACTAGACTTTCTTAAGCAAAATGAAGTAGAGTATGTTGATAAGATTAATGGTCTAGAAGTAGAAATTATTAAGAAAGATACTGAAATTAGTGTTCTTAATAAAAGAGTTGAAGAGGCTGAAAAGGCTAGAAATGTAGCCTTATCTGAGAAAGAAAAACATGTCATTTTGGTAGAAAAACAACAGCTTGCAACTGATCTTATCAACAATTCTATTGGAAGTCAAATACTGAGAAGATGGAGTGGTTTAGGATTTGCTGAAGTACCACCCCCAGTAAAAAGTGCCTTTGCACCTCCCAAAAAGGAATTTTCATTCTTAACTGAGGTAGATGCAAAACCTGTAGGTGAATCAAGTAAATCAAATAATGTAAAACCTGATAGAACTTATGCACCTAAGGTAGAAAAGAAGTTGTCTGATACTGTAATCATTGAAGATTGGGTGTCAGATAGTGAGGATGATGAAACTAATTCAACACCCAAGGCTAACAAGAGAGAAATTTTTAGGACTGTTGAACCAAAAGTCACTCAGGTTAACACAGCTGAAACTAAAGCTAAACATGTTGAATTTGTAAAACCTGTGTTAGGAAGCAGAATTTCTAGGAAAATGGCTGAATATGATGTGAAACCTAGAGATTATCCTAGGAAGACTAATAACTTGCCTAGAGGAAACCAGAGAAACATGAATAACCTGATTTCACTCAAGTTAGGTAATGATTTTGAACTGGTTAAAAAGGCATGCCACAGCTGTGGTAGTTTTGAGCATTTAGAGGAAGATTGTTATTATAAAAGGTATTTTAGAACATCTGCTCAAAAACCTATTTGGAACCAACACACCAGGGTGAATAATAGGAATTTTGCTAGAAAGACTCACCCACACCCCAAAAGAAACATGGTTCCTAGGGAAGTTTTGTTAAGAGATTGTGCTTCTAGGAAAATTACTGATGTTGTACCATCAAGGCCCATTCCAAGGAAAACAGAGTTTTCTACTGCTAAGGCAAAAGCAGTTTCTGCTGCTAAGCCAAAAGTGGTTACAAACACTGTTGTGGGCAATCATTTCTATGCTGTTAAGACCTCAGCTTGCTGGGTCTGGAAACCTAAAACCAGACACAGCAGTGCATCAATGGACTTCAAGAAATTTGATTACTTTAATGCACAAGGCAGATCCAAGTCATTAATGGCTTGGGTCCCAAAGAGAAACTAATTCTCTTACTTTATGTGCAGGGCAATCTACAGGATGAGCTAAAGGATAAATGCATTTTTGATAGTGGATGCTCTTCACATATGACTGGAGACCAAAGCAACTTGGAAGATTTTGAAGCTTTGGATGGTGGCTATGTTGCCTTTGGGAATGACCCCAAAGGAGGTAAAATTGTTGGAAAAGGTACTATTAAAACAAGCAACCTGGATTTTGAAAAAGTGTATTTGGTAAATGGACTTAAGTTCAATCTTTTTAGTGTCTCACAAATGTGTGACAAAAAAATTTTGTTCTTTTTACAGACACTGAGTGTCTTGTCTTATCTCCTGACTACAAGTTGCCTAATGATAAATTAGTACAACTTAGAGTCCCTAGAAAAGACAATATATACAGTGTGGACATAAAGAACATCCTTCCCAAAAGAGATTTAACTTGTCTGTTTGCCAAAGCCACAATTGATGAATTCAAACTTTGGCATAGAAGGCTTGGACACTTAAATTTCAAAACAATAAACAAATTGGTTATGGGAAACCTTGTTAGAGGTTTACCTTCAAAAGTTTTTGAAAAACCTGAAACCTGTGTTGCCTGTCAGATGGGAAAGCAACACAGAGCTTCTTGTAAGTCCAATGTGGTGAACTCTATTTCTGAGCCCTTATACATGTTGCATATGGATCTTTTTGGGCCAAATTTTGTGAAAAGCTTGAATAAGAAAATGTATTGCCTAGTTGTCACTGATGACTTCAGTAGGTTTACTTGGGTTTTCTTCTTAGGCACTAAGGATGAGACATCTAACATTGTTAAGGCTTTCATAACAAGAGTAGAAAACCTAGTTAATCACAAAGTTAAGATAATCAGGTGTGACAATGGAACTGAATTTAAGAATAATGTGATGAATCAGTTCTGTGTTGAAAAAGGTATCTTAAGACAGTTTAGTGTGGCTAGAACTCCTCAGCAAAATGGTGTTGCTGAGAGGAGGAATAGGACATTAATTGAGGCTGCTAGGACAATGTTGTCAGAGTCAAAATTACCCACTACTTTTTGGGCTAAAGCAGTTAACACTGCTTGCTTTGTGCAAAATAGGAGTAAGGTAGTGAAGCCTCACAACAAGACCCCTTATGAATTATTTCATGGTAGAAAACCTATGATAGATTTCTTGAAACCATTTGGGTGTCTTGTTACAATCTTAAATACCATTGATAACCTAGGCAAATTTGATGAGAAAGCAGACAAAGGTTTCTTTGTTGGATACTCCACTAATAGTAAGGCTTTTAGGGTATTCAATCAAAGAACTAAGCATGTGGAAGAAAACTTACATGTTAGGTTTAGTGAAACCACACCTAGTGTAGCTGGAAGTGGACCTGAATGGCTATTTGACATAGATTCTTCAACCAAAAGTATGAATTATGTGCCAGTAAATGCAGGTACAACTAACATGTCTGCAGGAACACAAAAAAATTATAATGCAGGTACACAAGCCAAGGCAAATGAATCTGCACAGGAATTTGTCATTCTTGAGAAGTGGAAGTTTGATCAACTTTTCACACCCAATGAGAAGGAGGGCAAGAGTTCACAAGGTGATGCTGTTCAAAAAGATGTAGAAGGTGGAGCTAAACCTTATAATGCTGAAAAGGTGGTTTATGAAGAACCACATGTTGCTGATAAAGTGGATCTTGGTGAAAACAGAGGAAATAACATAAGCAGTAGTATCCCTGATTCTACTGCTAGGCCAAAAGTTTCTGCTGCTCAGCCTAGCAGTTCTACTGCTATACCATGATTTTCTACTGCTGATGAAGATTGGAGATCCTTTGATGATGTTAACTATCCAAAAGATCCAAATTTGCCTGGATTAGTTAATGTCTATGCTGACACTAATGATGAAGTTGTAGAAGGGTTTGGTGCAGAGGCTGACTTCAACAATATGGAGAATGCAATTCCAGTCAGTCCTATTCCAACCACTTGAATACACAAGGATCATCCAAAGGAGCAAATAATTGGAGATGTTCATTTTGCTGTTCAAACAAGAAATAAAGCAACAGGTTTCAGTAATTTGTTTGATCAAGGCTTATTTGCTCAGTCACTTCATCAAAGAAAGAGCCACAAGGATTTACAAAATTGTATGTTTGCCTGTTTCTTATCTCAAGAGGAACCCAAGAATGCCTACAAAGCATTAAAAGATGAAAGTTGGGTTGAAGCTATGCAAGAGGAGTTGTTGCAGTTCAAGCTTCAAGAAGTCTGGAGATTGGTTGATTTTCCATCTGGAAAAAGGGCAATTGGTACTAAATGGGTGTTCAGATGCAAGAGAGATGAAAGAGGAATTGTAATCAGAAACAAGGCAATATTGGTGGCTCAAGGATACACACAGGAAGAGGGCATTGACTATGATGAAGTATTTACACCAGTAGCAAGAGTAGAGGCAATCAGACTATTCTTGGCATTTGCTTCATTCAAGAACTTCACTGTGTATCAGATGGATGTGAAAAGTGCTTTCTTGTATGGAAAGATTGATGAAGAAGTTTATGTGATGCAACCACCTGGTTTTGAAGACCCTGATTATCCTAATAGGGTTTATAAGGTGGAGAAAGCACTGTATGGACTACATCAAGCTCCTAGAGCTTGGTATGACACCTTATCCAAGTTTTTGTTAAACAATGGTTTCAGCAAGGGAACCATTGACAAGACTTTGTTCATCAAGAAAGACAAAAAGAATATCCTACTAGTACAAGTTTATGTAGATGATATCATTTTCGGGTCTACAAATAAGGTGTTATGTGAAAATTTTGAGAAGCTCATGCATAGTAGATTTGAGATGAGTTCTATGGGGGAACTCACTTTCTTTTTGGGGCTTCAAGTTAAGCAGAAGAAAGATGGGATTTTCATCAGCCAAGACAAGTATGTGGCTGATATTCTGAAGAAATTTAGTTTTTCTGATGTGAAGCCAGCCAAGACAACAATGGAGACCAACAAGCCTTTGCTCAAGGATGAAGATGGGGAAGAGGTTGATGTGCATTTGTACAGATCCATGATTGGATCTTTGATGTATCTAACTGCTTCAAGGCCAGACATTATGTTTGCTGTGTGTGCTTGTGCCAGATTTCAAGTGAACCCCAAAGTTTCTCACTTGAATGCTGTCAAAAGGATTTTTAGGTACTTGAGGAGTCAACCTAGGTTGGGCCTTTGGTATCCTAAGGATTCACCTTTTGACTTGGTGGCATACTCAGATAGTGACTATGCTGGAGCAAGTTTGGATAGGAAGTCAACTTCTGGAGGCTGTCAATTTCTTGGACATAGGTTGATCTCTTGGCAATGCAAGAAACAGACTGTGGTGTGGACAAGTACTCTGGATTCAAAACCAACTACTGGATTATGGGTACAACTTTTTAAACACCAAAATTTACATTGATAATAACAGTACAATGTGTATTATTAAAAATCCTGTTTTTCATTCAAAAACAAAGCATATTGAGATAAGACATCATTTTATCAGAGATTCTTATGAGAAAAAGCTAATTCAAATAGTTAAAATCCATACTGACAACAATGTTGCAGATTTACTCACTAAAGGTTTTGATGTGAGTAGATTTCAATTTTTAATTGCCAGTATTGGAATGATTAATCTTTGAAAAACCTTATCTCAGTATGTTTTCGTAATGTTTTGTAAGGATTTGTACTGTTATTAATTAAATAAGTTGTTTCTCTTGCTTGCTTTGTTTGTATGTTGTCTGCTGCTAGTTGGTTATTATGTTGATATGTATAAAAATTGCTTGTGATTATTGTGGAATATTTTTGTTTGTGTTTTTGTGGTTTTGGACTAACATTTTGTAGGATAAGTCAATGAGGATTGCTGATTTGATGAGAAAAAGATGTTTGGAATGCTCAGTGAACATTCTGCTGCTGGTTCCAAAAGTTTCTGCTAATAGGCAAAATGTTCTACTGCTGAAGGTTCTGCTGCTCAACTTGAAACTATTGGGATTCTGCTGCTTGGTTTGAAAGTAAAGGGACTATTTTGCAAATTGGCGCGAATTAAACCCTAATGAGATCTAAACGGCTTAAAAACCCAATTTGATCTCAAAATTAACTTTTTGCGCCCAAAATTAAACCCAATTCAAACCATAACACATCTTCTTATCATCCGATCAAAAACCCCCAAAATTAAAACCCTAAATTCACAATGACGAAAAGAGAATACTCTGCTAATCACAATCAAGTGGCATTTCTTCAGAAGGTCCCAGAAGCTGAGGGTTTTACTGAGGTCATTGACTTTCTTAACGCTTCCCATATAAGGTATGCGTTAACAGTAAATCCCATAATATATAAATCCCACATGAAACAGTTTTGGTCCACTGTCAGGGTCAAAACTAATGAAGATGGGGGAGAATATTTGAAGGCAAAGGTAGACAATCAAAGGATAATTATTACAGAATTAGTTGTAAGAAGAGTACTTCATTTTACAACTGATGAAGGAATAACTTGCCTTGATAATGCTACCATTTTTCAAGAACTTGAAAGAATTGGGTATGAGAAGAAAAATGATAATTTAAAGTTTTTCAAAGGTCTTCTCTGCCCATAATGGAAATTTCTTCTTCACACCCTTTTGCATTGTCTTAGCCCTAAAACTACTGGGTGGAATGAGTTCAGTATAACTCAAGCTTCTGCCTTGATTTGTCTGGCCACAGACCAACCATTTAATTTTTAGGCTATGTTTTTTGAAGGGTTGAAAAAGCATATTTCTGGAAAAATTTATGTTTATCCAAGGTTTTTGCAACTAATCATCAATAAACTATTAAAAGAACCTTTGGAACATCAAGGCATCCATCCTACTCCTGAACTAATAAGCAAAATGTTTTCATATTTGAAGAAAAATGCAAATGGTTTTTCTGAGACAGTAACTCCTTTGTCCCAACATATTTTGTAAATGGCTGCTACTCAGGGTGAAGAAGCTGAAATCCCAACAGCTTCCCATCACACACCCACTCCTGAAAAATCACATGGTTCAACCCAAAAGACCCAATCCCCTAGGACTTCACAAAATGAGGACATTGTGCTACCTCAGGCCAATGTTAGTATGGAAGCAGATGAGGCTGCCACAGGTGAGGTAGGCGGCATGATGGGAGAGACTGGTACTACTATTTCCAACTTAGTAGTTGAACAGGACAGTGCTAACATACCTAAGACCTCAAACATGACAACATCTAATGCTGAGGGTTCTTTTGAAACTGAAGCAGGTGATGGTAACCCCAGTCACATGGCTAAAAAGGGGGACTCAGGTGATCAACCAAGGGTTGATACTGAGTTTAAGTCCATTGATTCACCTTTCAGGGAAGGTAATACATCCCGAAGTGATGAGGACAGAGATGAAACAATTGAATTGAAGGATACTTATGTACACAATGACATTGCCAATGAATCACCTCTCGGACCAGGTCACACAGGTCGAAGTGAGGAGGCTAGACTTGAAACTAATACTGATGAATTGATGGTCCCAAATGTACAAAATGCCAAATCTGATGATCCACCTCTCAGGTCAGGTAACACAGACCGAAGTGGTGAAGATAGTCTGAAACTTATTAAGAAATTGATGGTCAGATGTACAAAATTGTCAAAGGAAGTGCTTGGTTTCAAGAAGCAATTGGTGATGGTCAAATCTACTCAGGGTGCAGAAATCAGAAAGCTAAAGAAGAGGGTTAGACATTTTGAGGGGTTAAAGAGATCAAGGGCTTCAGAATTAAAGACTTCCAAACCTGGTTTGGGGGAGGATGCTCCCAAACAGGGGAGGAATGAAGACCAGGGTTCAGGGGAGGAGAACGAGGGTCAAGGGGAGGTTGAGACTAAATTGGATGAAAATGTTGATATGGATGTGGATGCTGATAGTGGTGAACATGTTGAGGAGTTTGTGGTTAAGGACAAGTCTGGGAATGAGGTGGTTTTGGAATCAGAGAAGAAGGAGCAGATTTTAGATGATAATGCTGCTGATGATGTTGAGAAATTGGCTAAGAAATATTCTGCTGCTGGCTCAGGGCATCCTACTGCTAGTGTTGCTCATTCTGCTGCTGAGCCAGAGCAAAGTTCTACTGCTATAGGAATTGAGAAGTTGGACAAGGAAGTTGTGTTTGTTGCTGGTGTAGAACATTCTGCTGCTGAGCAAGGACATGAAGAGTCAGATGATGATACTATTAGTTTGGCTCAAGTGATGCTTAATCTGAAAAACAAGTCTCCCACACCAACAAAACAGTCTGAACCAACACAACAAACAACTAAAACAAAATCACTCCCAAAACCTACAAGAAAACCAGCTAAAGGAGTTGTCATTAGAGAGTCTATACCAATCCCAAAAGCTGCACAACCAACTATTGTATCAACAGACAAAGGCAAAGGAATTCTTGTTAAAGAACCAAAGAAGAAGTTTAAGTTTCAATCACCAATTCAACAAGAACAACAAAGTCAAACAGATGAAGAAGTTGCTAGACAAGTTCAAGCACAACTTGATGATGCAGAAGAAGATGCAAGGAGAAAGCAAGAACAAGCAGATTGGGAAGTAGCAATGAAGACTCAAAAAGAAGAAAAAGAGAGATACACTCCTGAAGAACAACAATGTGCTATAGATGATCTGCTGGGTGAATTTAGAAAGAAACAGAGTCAGAAAAAGGTTTCTAAAAGGAAGAAGCCTACAAGAGCTGAACAGATAAATTATATGAAGAATTATCTGAAGTATCAAGCCTACTGGAAAGCTAGCTCTTTCAAAGGGATGACTCATGCAGCTATTGAGAGAGCATATTTTGAGGCTTATGCAAGGTTACACAGACCTGTTGAACCCATGTCAGATGCTGATATTGCTAAACTTACAAGACAAAAGACACCTAGGGCTTATATGAATCCAGAATCTAATGTTGCAAAGCCTAAGGAAGTATCTGAACGTGTCAAAGACAAGGTGGAGAGTAAGAAGGCAGTAATGAATGATGAGAAAAATGAAGAGAAAGAGGTAAATACTGAATCTACCATTGGTGTAAAGAGGCCTGGGAGAAGATTGAAAATGAGGGCCAGGAAGAAGAAAAGAACTAAGCCAGTGGTGATGAGTGATCCAGAGAGCAGTTCTAAAGTTGAAAAAGAACCATGTGTTGATGAGCATGAATCTGAAGAGGAAACTGAGGAGGATAAAGCAAGAGTAATGTCTCTCACAGTTTTAGCTCCACAAAAAGAACCTGAGGTATCTAATGCAGTTCCTTTAACAACCAAATATCCAATCATCTCCTATTCACACACAGTCAGAGATGGAAATGAAGCATATTGGGAAATCAAGAGATCAAATGGCTTATATTATGGATTTGTTAGATTTTTTCAGATGTTACATTATATGGATAGAGATGATGTGGTACAACTCTGGAAGCTGTATAAGGGAAACTATGGTGATAATAGACCAGATGTGATATATGAGAGGATAAACTGTTATTTTCTGAAGAATATGTTTGAGCCACAAGGTAGTGATCTTGAATGGAAGGAATTGTTAAATACCAAAATTCACAGATGGTATTTGTATCAATCTTGTGGAGTACATGAACTGGTTGGTCAAGGTGTAATGGTTTACATGCTTGTGGAAAAAGATTATCCTTTGGATACAGCTGTTATCACTCAGATGTTAAAACCTGGTAAGTTAAAGTTGCAAAAAGGGTTCTTTTCTGATGATCAAGCCTATAAACTTTTGAAGAAGTATTGAAAAGTGCTTAAATCTAAGTCTTCAAAGCAGAGCTAAGTGTTTGGAAGCATCCTCTTGGTTTTGATCTGTGCTTAGAAGAAACTTGCATATTTTGGGAGAAAATATCAAGTTTAGGGGAGGATTGTTGGGTTTGAAGATGCTGCTGCTTAAGGTATTGATTATACTGCTCATGATTCTAAAGGAAAATATACTAAGTATCATTCTGCTGCTGGGCTAAAATGATTCTGCTCCTAGTATATTGATTCTACTGCTGGAGTTCTGAGAAGATTGAAGAAATAAGCTAAGTGTGATTCTACTGCTAGCCTACGAAGATTCTACTGCTAGAGTAATCTTTCTGCTGCTTATTAGATAAACGTGTATAGTTTGTTAAGATAATTATGGTAATGATACGATTAGATATTATCTTGTATAGAAAGCATTGTAACCGACTAGGACTCCTTAAGTCTATAAAAGGAGGATCTAGGGTTAGGGTTTAGTACACGATTGTTAGCATACGTATTGTTTTGTATTCACTTCAAGGTTCTTTGTAACCCTGTTACATTTGAGTAACCGTATTCAATATATTGAGGTGATAGTTGAGAAAATTATTGTGTGTACGATTCTTAATTCTTCTTAAGATTAAGTGTTAGTTTCCGCATAATACTTAATAGCATATTCAAGAACAGTCTCTATACCTATTGTCTTAGATCTACATCTAGGATAATTAACAAGATCGTTAGCTCAACTGGGATCAACAAATACCAATAATACCTGGACACGATACAGCATGGTCCCTATAAATATCCCCTGTAAAGACCCTGGAACAAGCTAAGCACGGCATCTGAACAGAAAATAAAGGAACACCCAATCGATAACATAACACACACCGGTAGATCCTAGCATTCATAGTCTGCCCCAAACCAGAGATCGGAACCACCCTAAGCCAGTCAGATGTGTGATCCTCCATATGAGATTTCCACAAAGCCATTTATCGAGTAAATAGAGAAAAAGAGGATTCATCCATTTGAGTAACACGTGTGAAATATATATCTGCCAGTTTCTTCATGAGTTTGGGGGCAGTGATCTCACTTGGATTACTCAAAAGGTCAATCTCCATTTTCACAGTAAAATCACACAGGGCATCATCAAAGGAAGGCCTAGAAGTTACAATACCAGAATATCGGAGCAGCTTAGTCTGCAAGCTAGCAGATTGGAGTCTAGATGCAAGGAAGACATAGTTCAAGATATCACCTGCAGAGTAAACACCAAGCCCTCCAAACACAAAGGGTAAGGCGGCATAAGCTCAATAGTTTTGGCAACCATTTTCATAACAAGTTCACTACTGAGATATACATATCAATATACGGGATTGTATATATAACAACGACTCATGTAAAAGATTATTTAATAATTGACTATTTAAAATTCTCAAACTTTTTTATATCAGTTTGATAGTTTAAAATTCTCAAACTTTTTTATATCAATATACGTGGTGTTATAATGCAACGACTAATTGTTATGATTCCTCTTTTATAAAGTTTACAACAAAATTTTACACACTTTTAAAAAGTGTGGAAACAAAAGTGTGTAAATTACATGGGGTTATAATGCAACGACCATTTTGTTCAATTATTATTAATAAAATTATACAACAATCCAAGAATCCGACCAAATTTAACTCATATATAAATATCAAAAAGATATTTTAAACAAATTTAAGTTACTTTTTTTTTTTTTGGACAGTAGAAATATATAATATAAAATTAAAAGTTACTAGCAAGGCGCTAGAAGCCAAAGAGTGCAATACAAATCTAGAAATAAACTAAACTTCACTTCCTAAATTCCTCCCGAGGCTTTAACTACGAGGACTACAAAAATGATGAAAAAGCTCTTACCGATTACGGATAACCAAGACAAGAGAAAAATCCCCATCCACGGTGGCCGAGCCACCGGTTTTCACTCCGGAGTGTTTTTGATGTAGCCCCAAACAAGCCCCGAGAAAAAGATGCAATAAGAAAAGGCATAAAAGTAAAAGGAACCAAACGCCTAAAGAAGCCCGATACTCCCAGCAGCAAAAATCAAAACACATCATCGCATGCCATAACTCGCGAGCAGTATAGGAGACTTAAGCCAATCTAACCAATTAGAAGCCATGTGACCCCTATGATATAGCCAAGAAAAAGAAGATGGTCGAATACTATCGAAAATGTCACTTTTCCTCATCGGATGCGAACAAAAAGTAACACTATTGCGAAACCTCCATAGCCACCATACAGATGAAGCAAAAATAACAAAGAAACGATACTTCTTCTCATTAGAAGCGTGCCACAAGCCATACCAATCCTTCCAATGCTCAAAAGAAGTAAAAGGAGGAAAAGGGCTATCACACCAATTACGAACAAGTCTCAAAACCTCCATAGCGATGTCACATTCAAAGAAAATGTGATTAGAGGATTCCACGTTAAAGGACAAGAGATCGTGGGGATGTCAATGCCACGATACAACAGATTCAACCTATGAGGCAGCCTGTCAAAGATCATTCTCCATATAAATATATTAACTTTTCTAGAAAGAGTTTTGTCCCATGTAGTCGAAGGAACTAACGAGGGTAGGATCTTAGAATCAATATGGCGACGAGATTCTCCCACTGTGAAGTGACCACTAAACTTAACATCCACACGCAAGAATCTTCAACATCATTTGTATCAACAAGGCTAATATCTATAAGCATTTCACGTAAATAAGCCAAATTACGAACTCTGAGATTGGTCCTCGACCAATTCCAACGCCATTGGCCATTTTCAATACGATCAATAATTAAACGGTCTTTATCTTGTTCCAAACGATAAAGTTACAGTTTTATTATTACGTAGAATCCTGAAAAGGAAAACATTCTTTTGTAAAATCTAATATAATATCTACATTTCCATTTACCAGTAGTAATTGGAAAATGTTGACAAATCGATGCAAATGTTCTAGTGTTATAAAACAAAAAAGTATTATATTATGCCATAATGTTGGAAAAGTATGTGATGGATTACATATAGACCTAGTTTATTAGTTTGTTGCTTACTTTAATTTGACTCCAATTCTGTCGTTGATTAATTATGTATAGTATAAAGTAAGAGCAATAAACACCTATTATTCATTAACATCGAATTGCATGTTTAGAATATGATTCATCACTAAGCTCGATACTTATATTCACCACCATTATCGACATTTTGTTGGTTTCTGCCTCATAGTCTTCTAGAGTAAATATTGAATTCTTATAAAAATCGCTGTAAGAATTTATGCGGTTTCCACTAATGTTTCCTTTACCTAGCAAAGTATGTGATTGTTTGATTTTTTATATAGATTCTTTCAATACAGGTAACAAAAGCTTTAGTTTGACACTAAATTAATTGCACCAATGTGAAACCGTATTCTTGTGACGAGTATCGGTGGTCGTTGGTGGAACCCTATTTCTAAAAATAATTGTTGACAAGGTCAACTATATATGAAAATTTGATGAATATAGTTGAACGAGTTTTGTTATCAAACCTAATATATAATATTGTTTATGTGGCTTTTACTAACGTGACCACTTTTCATAATGATTGTAGGAAATTGCATCATGGTTTTATGTTTTGCTATTCGTAATCATTTATCGAGCGTTATGAAACATTCCTTTTTACTAAAAGTTGTCATTAGCAAAACCCTATCTACACAAACAATGAAGCTTTTAGATCAAACTCAAGTGAATCATGGATTGTCTTCACAACGAAGTTTGACTTGTATCAAGAAGGCTCATCTTTCTATCTTAGCTAACTTAAATTTGACTAGCCATACTCAAGCTTCGCCAAGCTTTAACTTAGTTCGACTCACTTGTAGCGCTGTAACACTCCGGCTTTAATTATTTTTGACACCAATGGTTAGTTTCAACCTCTTCTCCCTTGACGTTCACAAACAATCAACCGATTCCAGATGCTCTATGGATTATATCTAACAATAATAACAAATCATCTAATAAAAGTGCATGAAAGGCGCCAATTCCAAATTATCTAGTCCACTCAATACCATTCCCACAATCGTCTTCCCCATTTCTTATTCAAACAATTAAAAAACACACACATTATATAACAAAAAAAATGGGTAACCCTAACAGGAGGGGTAACACTAACAAGAAGGGTAATTTCAGGCCGGCACATTCAAACGTTCGAGATTCTGATGATCCGGCTACTCGAACAACGTTTTTTATTACCAATATATCGGATAGGGTGACGGGGTTGAAGTTAAAAGAGGCGTTTAGGCCGTTTGTCACAGTCACGGATGCTTGGGTGCCTAGAAGGAGAAGTGCAAAAGGGGAAGTTTTTGGGTTTGTGCGGTGTCAAAAGATTAGAGACCCGTATAAGGTTTTACCTGCTTTGAACGAAATTACTATTATGGATACTAGGGTTTCGGTCTCTCTAGCATTGTTCGACAGAGCACACAAGAGAATTAGCTATGGAGAGGATGAGCCAGTTACTAAGGTATGGGTTCCGAGAGAGAAGACCGTCGTACATGAGGATTTTCCGACGATTAATGCGGCTTATGGGAGCTCTTCGGGATCAAAAAAAGTTTTGCACTTGGACGATAGCGGTGCAATGTATCCGTTACACTCTATTGGGAGAGCCGTTGTGGGTACGTCTGATAGTATTGCACGTTTGCATGCTATTAAGAAGATGGTTCATGAAGCAGGATTCAAGGATGCTGCAGTGTCGTATATCGGAGGGTTATCAGTGCTTATTACTTTTCATGATGCGGTGGAGATGAATACGTTTGTCTCGGAAAAAGAGCATATGTGGAAAGAGGTTCTGATTACGGCCACTCCTTGGCTGGGCCAAGCTATTCCTTTTGACCGGATTGCGGTGCTAAAAGTGGTGGGTATGCCGGTGTGTGCTCGGGAAAATGTTGTCTTTGATAAGGTGGGTAGGCTTTTCGGAGATGTCGTATGGCCTTCTGATTTCTCGTGGGCTGGTATTGATAATGCAATCGGTTTCACTCACGTTTTGACAAAGTTGAGCTCTCGGATTGACGAAGAGGTTACAATTGTTTTGAAGAACACGTCTTACAACATCTGGGTTGTTGAAGAAAATTCGGCGTGGATACCGGAATTTGAATCGATTGAAGTCGTTGTTCATGATGACGATATGGAGGAAGGGGAGATTAGGGACGTTGCTAATAACCAGGCGAGTTGTTTGGGAAGTAGTGAAGTAGGGGTTGGCCGTCCTACTATAGACGTTGCTAATAACCAGGCGGGTTTATCGGGAAGTGGTGAAGTAGGGGTTGGCCGTCCTACTATAGACGTTGGGAATGTTAGCGCCATCTTTTCGAATTCTATGGATAATGGCCCGGGTCCACAGAAAAAAGCCCAATCATCTTATTTCTCTAGTGGGCTGTCTACTAATGGGCTGATGGAATTTAATATGGGGAAATCCAATCCAAATGTTACTAGGAAGAGGCCCAGGCTTATGTTTAACTCTTCTCCTGAGAGGAGTAGGGACGGCCAATATCAAGAGCAAAGGTGCCCTGACAGTCAAGTACAGGAAGTATATGTCGGAGCAGGAGAGACAGAGACCACGGTGGGTTCGAGCGATCTTGGTCAGGATCCGGTGGTTCTGGTCACTCACGAGGATGCCCCGGTTGTTACACACACGGTGGCAGTGTCGAGCGAACAGGTACAGGAGGCGATGTCTATAAACTCAGAAATTGATGCTACTGTTCAGGTCTGTGCCCTAGTTGGTATGGACTTGAAACAATTTTCAGGTGCCGTGGCTGAGGAGATAGTGGCGGAGATGGAAGACGTGGTTAATCAATGAATTTCCTTTCATTGAACGTGCGTGGGATTAGAAGGGATGGGAAATCGGGTTGGGTGAGGAGTTTGAAACAGAGTCGGGGTGTGGATTTTTTGGCAGTCCAAGAATCGAAGTTGTCAGATCCATCGATGCACCTATTATCTAAATGTTGGGGTAGCTCTCAATTTCAATATGATCATGTGTGCTCTGATGGGGCTGCGGGTGGTTTAATTTCTTGGTGGGATCCTTTATGTTTCAAACAAACAGGAGGAATTAGAGCGAAGCATGTGCTGATTGTTTCGGGGTTGTTGGTTCATTCAGGTATTCTTTTAAATATCGCGAATGTTCATGCCCCTAATGACCCGGCTGAGAGGCGGAACTTTTGGAATGAGTTATTATTTTTTAGACGGTCTTTTAATGGCTTATGGTTGTTTATGGGCGATTTCAATGACGTTACATGTCCGGAGGAAAGGGTAAATTCTGAATATGTTCATCAAAACGCACTTGCGTTTAATGATTTTATTCGAAATGCTGAGTTGTTTGAATATAATATGGGAGGCCACAAATTCACTTATATGCCTGGTGCAGGGGACAAATTGAGTAAGTTGGATAGGTTTTTGGTTTGCAGTGATTTTTTGGCTGCTTGGCCGGGTGCAAATGTGATAGCTTTGTCTCGGTTGCTTTCGGATCATTTCCCAATATTGCTATCCTTGAAAAATACGGATTATGGGCAAAAGCCTTTCCGGTTCTTTAACTCGTGGTTGGAGATTCCCGGGTTTGAGGATTTTGTCAAAAACATTTCGGATAGGTTTGTCTTTCGAGGTCCCTCGGACATGGCTCTAGCTACGAAGCTTAAGTGGTTAAAAGGCCGGATAAGGATTCGGATAAATGCAGAACGGAATAAACGTGAGTTTAAGTTTTTACAGGCAAAAAAGAAAGTGGAAGACTTGGAGCTGCTGGCTGAAAGTCGTCCGTTGAATGAGATTGAATTGGAATGTAGAGTCGAAGCCAAAAAAGTTGTGTTTGAGGAAGATAGGTTGAAGGCGATTGATGCTAAACAAAAGTCGCGGGTTAAATGGGCGGTAGACGGTGATGAAAACTCGAAATATTTTCATGGTATAATCCGGTTGAATTCGGCAAGTAATCGTATTCATGGGATTAATGTTGATGGAAGTTGGGTTTCGGATCCGACTACTGTTAAAGAAAAGATAGTTGAATTCTTTGTGGATAGGTTTACTTTGAAAAGGAGGTCCAGGCCTGTGTTCAATTGTCCGAGTATAGGCCGTCTGACAACAGAGGAGGCGCAAGAGCTGGATTGCGAGTTTTCTTTGGAGGAAATCACTAAAGCAGTTTGGGATTGTGATGGCGATAAAGCACCGGGGCCCGACGGCCTGAATTTTGTTTTCATTAAAAAGTTCTGGCCATCTTTGAAGGTGGATTTCTTGAAGATGTTTAAGGACTTCTACGTGAAAGGGGCAGTTATCGAAGGGTGTTTTTCGGCCTTTATCGCTCTAATTCCAAAGGGCCGGGACCAAGCTACTTTATCGGATTACCGTCCTATTAGTTTGTTTGGGGTATTGAATAAAGTCCTTTCTAAGGTTTTAGTGACGCGTCTTAAAAAGGTGATGTCTCAGATTATTTCGGAAGAGCAGACGGCTTTTTTAAGTGGTCGTTATATTCTAGATGGTCCACTCATCTTGAACGAGACTATTGCTTGGATGAAAAAGTTTAAGAGGAAAGGGTTATTCTTTAAAGTTGATATTGCTAAAGCTTATGATTCGTTGCGATGGGATTATTTAGATGATGTTATGAGACAAATGAATTTTTCATCTAAGT
Source organism: Artemisia tridentata subsp. tridentata (assembly GCA_021014915.2). NCBI lineage: Eukaryota > Viridiplantae > Streptophyta > Magnoliopsida > Asterales > Asteraceae > Artemisia > Artemisia tridentata. Next base: position 245,200,394 of record CP139507.1, on the reverse strand, counting down.
GGCGAGGGTGGGTTATGTCCATAGTCCGTAACTCGTGTGCTTCTGTTTTGGTGAATGGCTCTCCAACGTCTGAGTTTTCGTGTGAGTGCGGTCTTCGACAAGGTGACCCGTTATCCCCGTTCTTATTTATTATTGCTATGGAGGGGCTTTCTAGAATTATGAAGCAGGCGAGTTTATTAGGCGCGTTCCATGGGATTCGTGTGGCTGACTCGGGTCCTCTTTTATCTCATTTTATGTATGCTGACGATGTCGTCTTTTGTGGGGAGTGGTCCATGTTCAATGCGCTAAACTTGAGACGGATCTTGCGTGGTTTTTATTTGATCTCGGGGTTGAAGATTAGTTCAAAGAAAAGCTGTCTATACGGAGTTGAGGTAGACGAAAATGAGATTTCCCAACTTGCTATGGTGATTCGGTGTTCCCCGGGTCGATTACCGTTTAATCATCTTGGGGTTCCTATTGCGTGTAATATGAATTTGGTTCGTAATTGGGAGGTGGTAGTTGACAAATTTCAAAAATGGTTATCTAGGTGGAAGGCCAAATCGCTTTCATATGGGGGAAGAATTACACTTTTGAAATCCGTTTTAAGCTCTCTTCCTCTCTATTATTTCTCTATGTTTCGTGCTCCCATTCAAGTGGTGAACACTTTAGAGAGATTGAGGCAAAACTTTTTCTAGGGAGGCACCGATGAAGTAGATAAGATGAGTTGGTTGGCGTGGGAAAAAGTTTTCGCTCCAATAGAATACGGGGGGGTGGGTCTGGGTTCGCTTAGAGATGCGAATTTGGGCCTGCTAGCGAAGTGGTGGTGTCGTTTTAAAGATAACCAAGATGCTTTATGGAGGAAGGTGGTGTGGTCAATTCATGCAACAGGAAGGGGATGGAACTATATACCTATGAAGGCTTCAATAGGTGGCTCTTGGAAACAAATTGCGGGTATTCCGAGTATGTTGGGTCGCCTAAACATTGAGGTGAAACAAATTGTAAAAGGTAATCCAAAGAATGGGGATACAATATTATTCTGGCATGATTGGTGGATCTCGGATAATAGCCTCGCAAATAAATATCCGGCTCTATTCGCTTTGGAAAAGAATCGCTTATGTTGTATTGCAGACCGTGTTGCTCGAAGGAGTCCACCTGTGCAGTGGGCGTGGGACTGGAGGCGCAACACCTTTAATGATCTGGAACAACAACAGTTTGTCGGATTGTTGGCTGATTTGGATGGTGTTTGCCTCCAACCCGGTAACGACACTTGGGTTTGGTCGGTAGGGGCAGAGGAGGGATTCTCGGTCAAAGGTATTAAACGGCTTCTCTTTGGTGTTACGAATCAGCTGCCAAAGACTGAGTTTGTGTGGTGCAATTGGGTTCCGAAGAAAGTGGGTATTGTTGCGTGGCGAGCGTTTCTGGATAGGCTCCCAACAGCCGAAGCCTTGGCCCGTCGCCATATCCCGGTTGATTCTCAGGTCTGTCGGTTGTGTGGGCTATCGGTAGAGTCGGTTGATCACTTATTCACGGGTTGTGCGGCGCTAGCGGAGGTTTGGCAAGCTGTTTTCGATTGGTGTAAAGTTCCGAATAGTTTTGTTTTTCATGTCAAGGATCTGATTCTTCTGCATCATTCAGCTATGTCTAGTAACCGGAAAAAGAAGGTGTTTCATGGAGTTATTCTCACTACATTTTGGAGTATTTGGCGAGCCAGGAATGATTTTATCTTTAACGCTAAGCAAGTGTCAACGCGGAAGGTTTTTGATATGTGTCTAATTACACATATATTTTATAGAGTTAAACTACACCAATGGTCCTTGTGGTTTGCGTTGACTGGCGGATTTGGTCCTTTGACCAAAAAACTTGCGCCAGTGGTCCTTAAGTCAGAAACGTTATGCACCGTTAGTCCCTCAGTCCAACTGGGCCCACAATTAGATGATAACGCCCGTTATCTATTGGAAATTAAGGGGCATTTACGTCAATTCAGGTACACTCTTTTAACCCTACCTTTCCCATCTTTATTAATCCACACCCACCCACCTCCTCCTTCCTCTTTCTTTGTCTTCTCCCACAAATCAGATAACAACTAACACAAACACATCTCATTTTATCTCTCATTTTCCCTCTGATCAAATCTGGCATCAATTCCAGAGTGCCAGCTACAACCGTCGGCCTCCCCCACAACCACCATAGTCAGCCTTCTTCTCACTCTCTCGCTAAACAAATCCAACCACAAATCCAACAATCATGCTAAACAAATCCAACCACAAATCCAACAATCATGCTAAACAAATCCAACCACAAATCAAAACCCTCATCTAAACGATGTTGAAGAACCAAAATTATATATTACAATCGAATTATTCTTAACTATTGTTAAATTTTTTACAAACTGTCGATACGGTATAATTTTTTTTGTTCTTAATCATTAAGTTGGGATTCGTTTGATATTAATAGGATCAGATTTCATTTTGACTTTTTGTGGAATGATTTGCTAAATTAGTTGGAATGACTTTTTGTGGAATGATTTGCAAAACTAGCTTGACTTGGTGACCCCATTTCACTGAGTCTACTCCCTCAAATGTGATACTTACTTTTTTTATGTTGTCAACAGCTTTGGAGCCCTTTTTTTTGTTGAATCTTGATTTGATATCAAACGAATCTTGAACTGATGGGTTTAATTATTATTATTATTATTATTATTATTAATATCAAACGAATCCCACCTTTTTGGTTCAACTTTATACTGATATAATTTTTTTGTTGAATCTTGATTTGATTTTGACTTTTTGTGGAATGATTTGCTAAATTAGTGCTGAATTTTCAGCATTCATTCGTGCTAAGTATCGAATTAGATTGGTGTTTGTTCTAGTGATTAGAGTGTTAATAGGATCAGATTTGTGTTGAAGAAGATGATGATGGTGGCTGGGTGGTTGTGGTGGGTTGCTGATGATGGTGGTGGGGGAGGTGGTTGTGGTTGTGTTATTTTATTATAAGAAGGAGTATATATGAAGCACCACATGAAGATCACCGTGGGAACTACACGTGGACTTTCAATAAGAACAAGAGGTCTGATTTCGAAGGTGGTGAACAAGTGGATAATGAAGTCAACTGCTACAACTTACTTCTTCACCCACTTCCCTGATTCTTGTGAGGTTCTTGAAGGTGGTTTCGGCAGAAGCTTTTGATTTTTTGATTTTTTTTTATGTGTGGTTCTTGAAGGTTTTGTGAGGTTCTTGAAGGTGGCTTCTGAATTTGTATATCACAATCAAAACCACCAAGTGATATTGTGATAACAAATCCAAACAAAACTTCATCTTCATCTGGTTTTGTTTGGAGTCCATCTGGTGTTGTTTGGATTGTTTGAATCTCGATAGCAATTGTTTGGATTTGTTTATTAGAAAGATGTTAGGATGAAGATGAAGTTGAAAAGTTAGAAGATGAAGATGAATCTGGGAGACTTAACAGAATTGTTTGGATTTGTTTATTCAATATCTCAGATTTGTATATTTGTGTATATGTTTGTGTTTTTTGATTCTTGATTTACACAATTCTTGATTCTTGAAGGAGATATTGAATCTAGAGTAACTTACACAGTTGTGGGGCCACTAGACACAACTAAAGAGTGTAAGATAAATTGACCATTTTGCCCTTTTAGTTATCTTAGAAAACGGGCGTTATCTACTATTTGTGGGGCCCATAGCAACGAGGGACTAACGGCGCATAACGTTTCTGACTTAAGGACCACCGGCGCAAGTTTTTTGGTCAAAGGACCAAATCCGCCAGTCAACGCAAACCACAAGGACCATTGGTGTAGTTTACTCTATTAATTATATTGTTAAACCCACATAAGCTGCCAAAAACACTTTGAAAAGTCAAATAATACAGAAAATATCATAAAATGTGTTTTTATATGACTCAGGAACAAAAAGATTGAAAACAGATGAAAAACGAACAAAGTTTACACAATTGTCACTTTCAGTCCCTAGAGTTTCACAAATTGGCAGATCTAGTCCCTGAATGTTTAAAATGAGTAAAAAGTCAACTTAAGTCCTTGGTAAACCAAAAATGTTCACAAATGATCCCTGGATAAAAGTTTACACAAAATGGCAACTTTTACCCCTCAAGTTACAAAATTGGCAAAATTAGTCCCTGGGTATTTAAAAATGGAAATTTGACAAAATATACCCTTGTACTATTCATGAATGACAATTTGGAACCTTTTTGATAAACTTTTGGAAAATTACAATTTCACCCCTCAAACCTTGGAAAATTACATAAATGGTCCCTCGGGTGTTTTTAAATTGTAATAAATGAAAAATATTACCTATGGTCCTTGGGTTATTCACACATGGCAATTATGGTCCTTGGAAATAATTTAGGAATTTGGCAGCATGGGTCCTCGGAGTTTCAGCAAATTACAACTATGGTCCCTATGATTTATCTAAACCAAAATCCAAAAATCCAAATCCTAACTAAACCCAGCTGACCAATAAACCCAATCCAACCCTTTACCTAAAACCCAACCCAACTATCCTAGCCCAATCCACAAATAATAAAACCCGGCCCATTTTTTTCTTAAATAATATCCAGGGTCAAACCATGTTTGACCCGTCTCTTTTCCCTCCCACCTTTCTTCTTTACCACTGAGTCACCAAACCAGTGGTGGTTTCAACACCACCTCATCCCCCAGCTGTCTAACAACTCTCCATCACCTCACACAAGTTCCAATAAACAATTAATGCCCCGTAAAACCCTCACAAGCAACCACAGCTGGAAAAACAACTTTTCCCGCCAAAATGGCCATAAACGATTAAGATCGCTTCAACCCAATTAAATGGGTGGGATTAGTTCGGAATGGAGAGAGAAAGCATTTGGGATTGCTATTTAAAGAAGAAAAGGCCAAATGAAGAACTTGTCATTAGTTTTAGGACCAAAGTAGTGTAGAAAGTAGAATAATGTTATTTCAGTTCAATTAAGGTTTTTAATGATCAATTCCAGTTAGTTTCAAGTTCTTTGTAATAATTTCCTACTGTATTGTACTCATTTCAAGTTTAATATAAATGTTCAAGTTTTGTCTAATTCGAATTCAGTTACTCAGTTATTATATATACTCATAAGCTCTCACAAACCCTGCTATAAGCTCTCAAAAGTTCACTATAGCTTTTTGGAAGCTTATATTAGATTATAATCATTTTAATTTCAAAAGTTCAAGAATAGTCAACGAAAGTCAAAGGCAGTGGAATAAGCTCTTATTGGGGGTTAGAAGCTAAGCTGGATGGGTTATCTGGTTCCTAGCTTGTTGACAACAAGCTAGGAGGGGTTTTTAGTCCTTGGTTCCTTGTTTCACTGTCCAATTCGACTGTAAGCTCATAAGTTCAAGTTCTTTTTCTTCATTTTTCATTTTACTGTTCTATAAGCTTGTCATTAGCTTGTCTTCATAAATATTAGCTTATCTATAGTTCATAAACATATTTCATTCAGTTTGTTCAGTTTAAACTGCCTTGTTTTCATTTTCACTTAAAAAACCTATAAAAGCCAAAAATAGCCTAGTATAAGCTAGCTTATTATATTGCTCTATTTTCTGTCACAAGTTAATTTTTATAGCTTAATAAGTCTTCTAGTACCATTAGAGTTCATGTTATAGCTTATAATCACCAAGTTCCTTTGAAAAATCCAAAGCAGTCCCAATAAGGGAGTGTTTGGTTTAACACAGTCAAACAAGCCAAACTCTAGTATACTGTAGATTTGCAATTTTCTTAACTTTGTACAAGCTAAATACAGTTCTCATAAGCTATTACTTAGTTCTTATTAGCCATATAGCTAGATATAGCCCATTTGTACCACCTGTGGGGATTTAAGGCCCTAGAAAGCTCAATCAAGCTAATTGTGGCTACCAGCTTGTTTAGTCCATTTTTTTGGCATCTTTGTACTCTACTTAGCCTATCTAGTCAGTCCACAAAATACTAGAACCCTGCATACCATCTTGTGCATATAACAGATAAAACAGACTGCTCAGTATACACTGAGCAGTTTTGTGGGTTTTTGGAGAACTTGCACGAATTTTCACTCACAGCTCACAAGCTCTCTTAAGCTATTTCTTGTGGATACTTAATCCCCACCAGCTTGTCTCCACATAGTATTTTTGTTTTGAATTTTAGAGCTCATATAAGCCCTTAAAAGAAGCCTGCAAGCAGGGCATTTTTGCCCTGCTCAAACACCACAGCAGACCACCTCTTTTTCAACTGCTGAACTTGTGTCTAATTGGACATCAATTAGCTTGTTATTCATAGGGCTTTTTATGTTTTAGTATACCCAGTAGTATAGGCAAGCTTTTGCCCCCCTAATATTCCCACTTTTCTGCTTATTGGTTGCTTAAATTGGCCCTGCAAGTTGGTCTCATTTCTGAGATTTCTGTTTTGAATCCACAAACAGCCAAAGTGCTTATCTTGCTTATCCTTAGTGCTTATTTGCATTTTTTAGTTGTTTCATGCTTCTAATAGTTGTTTAAACATTTCCTGAGCTTTGTATAATTTTTAGACCTTTTTAGCTTATTTTTGGGCTTATTAGCAAACTGCTTATTAGCCCAAAAGTGCTTATCAGGCTTAATAAGCTTTTCATTTTATTTTTCCTAGCTTTTTAATAATAATTTAGATTTATCTGTAAATTTTCATAATTTTCTGATTAGTTTTGATATTTTTAATCTTTTTAATTAGTTTAAAATAGTATTTAAATCATAATAAATAAAAAAATAATCAGAAAAATATAAATCCAATTTTCATAATTTTCTTGTATCATTTTTAATCTAGGAAAAATATAAATATATTTTTAGGCCTTAAGAAAAACCAAAAATAGAAATATAGTGATAGCTTCTATTTAATAGAATTTATCTTTTTAAATTTTAATTAAGCAATTTTCATTTTTATAATTTTCTTAGTTTCTATTTACTTAGTAATATTTTTAGAAAAAGTTTTAGAATTTTCTTTGTTCATTTAGTATTTTTTATAATTTAAATTAGTTTAATTAATAATTAAATAATAAATAATTAATAATAAATAGATAAAAAGTATAAAATATATATATAATATATATATATATATATATATATATATATATATATATATATATATTATATATATATATATAATATATATATATATAATTTAAGTTTTTAAATAAGTTTTAAGTAATTTTACATTTTTAGGTTTTAAATTTCATAAATTTTATAATATTTCAGTTTTTGTCCCATTTTAGCTTTTCCGTTACGCGTTTCAGTTTATTTATTTGCGTTTAATTTTATTGTGAATATCTGTTTTAATCTGTTATTTAGAATTGTTAAAAAAGCAAAATCAAAAGCAATCTAAATCATCAGTCACTCTAATCCTAGCTTTTCACAGTTTTCCATTCACACCTCGTTGGGAAACGATCCGGGTGATCACTTGCCTGGTTTCACACTACACACGAGTATTCGTTCTGAGGCTGTTTATATTTATATATACGTTTTCAGACGGATCAAATTTTGGCGGCGCTGCCGGGGAGGTGTGCTGCGACTGTTGTGTAAGTTTTAGCGATTAGTGATTCGAGATCCTTCTATCAGAAGTTCCAATTTCCCAAAAAAAACAATATAAAATACAAAAATATTTTCTTTTCTTTTCTATATACATTATTATTATTATTATCATATAAAAAATAAAAACACAAAAAAAATAAATTCCATTTTCTTTGTTTAAATAAATAACAATAAAAAATTACCATCGAGAACTAAGACAGAGTACTACCTAACTGGGGGTACGACCATAATAAGTTCCCAAACCAAAGATTAAAACTTGCCTTTGTGTCGCTTGCGAATTCGGCTCACCTTTGATTGATAAACAAACTCTAACGGAGGTTCTAGGATAGTCTGACATTAAATTGTCGGACTGAAAGAAGCGGGTTTTTAAGGAGCATTCATTGCCCACCTTTGCTTCTCCGCCACTCTGTGCGTTTTTCAGTCAAAGAGCTACCGTACGCTGGTTGATTTAAGGTTTAAGTTCCTTGTGTTGTGCTTTGATCTTGTTGAAAAAAATTGAAAAAACCAAAAACCCAAAAATATTCATCTTTACCCTCTTACCCTTTTTGATTCTTTATCCCTTTACCCTCTATCCGTTTGATTCTATCTTCTTAAACCCTCCTTAATATTTAATTCTCATGTCGTCGCGAGACTATCACTGTTGTAATTGTAAAGGTCCGCTGGATGATAATAATCGTTGTTCCAAGTGTAAGTGTGAGAAGTGTGGAGAGTATGCACCAGAAGGATTTTGTCATTGGTGTGAAGTAGCCCGTAACAGAGAGCTTAATTGCATCATTAATTCCATCAAATTTCCCGAACACCCTCCACAACCTCAGCCATCTTCACCCACTCAGCTTAATTGTTGTATGTGTGAAAATCCGTTGGGGGATGATTCACAGTGTAAGCAATGTTTTTGCACTTATCAGCCATTCACACTTGATTATCCAGATTTTCACAACGATTTCAGTACCCCTTCTCAGGATTCATTTTGGCAAGAGCCGTGTTATCAAAACTTCGATGATACATCATTTCAAAATATGCCAAATGATCCTTGTGAACATTGTGGAGGTCCACACCCAAGTTTTGATTGTCAAGCAGGAAATACATCTGTCTATGAACAAGATCCATGTAATCAAAACTTCGGGTATGACCAATATCCATATGATTCACCGAATCAGTCACAACAGTTTTACTGTTGTGAATTCTGTGGTGGTCCACATTATGAATCCGATTGTCAAACAAGGTCCCCGCTTGTCTATGAGCATGTCCCTTGTAACAATTACGACTATTTTTGTCATGACCAACCTCCACAGTATCAAATGATTCAACCTCAGCCATCTCCTTTTGAAAAATCTTTTGAAAATGTATCCCAAAAACTCCAAAATATGATGGATGCACTTAATGATTTGGCTGTTAAAAATACCCAAGAAGATCATCATCAGAAAACCATTGGCGAGCTTCTAGCTGAAGAAGAACAAACAGCTAGAGTGAGTTCCAATTATCGTCGAACTTTCATTTACGATGACGATGATGATGATTCTATTTGCGAAGGTTGCGAGAATTCATCAGCTGCAATTACACCTGTCCAGAAAAGGCAGGAAGACAAGACTATTGCAGAATTGCTAGCCGACGAGCAAATAAAAGCCATTTATGCTAACAATATTGATGAGGAGGAAGACGAGGAGAGTATTGTTCCTTTGGGTGGCATCATTTCTCAACTCCCTCAGTCTATTACAATCCCATCGTTCTTTCCAGCTTTGGACCCCAAAGACTCTCTTATTATGGGGGATGAGCCTATTAGCACTATTCCTGAAAAGGAATCGGACGAATTCATAAAGTCTAGTGCTGAGAACCTTATCCTAATCCCAAGTGAGTCTGAGGATATTTCCGACAGTGAAAGTGATGATTCTTCTCGTAGTGATCATTCTCTTGACACTACTGATGATTTTTCCGGGACGTTTTCTAACGCTCTTTTCAATGATTCTTTCGGGATTTTCTCAAATCCCCTTTTCAATTCAAATGATGATTTTTCCTCTAGTAATGACGAATCACTTTCTGATGAGGAAGTTCAAAATGAAAGTCTCAAAGTCCATTCAAATTCTCTTTTTGAATTTGATGATGAGTGCTTTTTTATCAAAATAAATCCTCTCTTTGATGAAGAGTTAGAAAACGAAGAGGTCAAGGACTCTATTATCCATAAACTTGATGATGTGACCTCAACTGATAATCCCGATCTTTCTCCGACATATGTGACGATTCCTTCTGAGGATGGCCATTATATTGACTTCACATATGTCGTTCGAGTTTTTCTACCTTTCTGTCCCTATAAGGTAGCTTGTCCTTTCCCTCACTCGTTTGGGAATGAGAACAAAGTTTTTGATCCCGGCATTTTCATTTATCATTTGTAAGCCGGATCTGTGTATATCTCATCGGAGTGGAACTTTCAAGTACTTCAGTGTTTATCCAAACATTTTGAACGAAAGTCCGATGGAGATAGTTTCTTCCACTTGCTTCCCCAAGAACCAATGAATGCTGGGTCGAGTCAAGCTAAGTGACTCGGTGATCAAAAACTTAAGCACGCCATATGGGTTTTCACCCATATTTCTGACTTCTTTCTCTTTTCTACCACCTAAGTGTGGGGGAGATGCCCACATGTTGTATATATGTACAGTCTAAAAAAAAAAAAAAAAAAAAAAAAAAAAAAATATCTCTATTAGTATTTCCTTTTTACGTTCTAAGTGTCGGCATAATAGCCGGTACTTTGAATATTGAGGGCAATATTCAGTTCTAAGTGTGGGGGGGAATTCTGGCGAATTTGTTCACATATGTACCTTTTTGTGCCCCAGTACCCCCATTTTTTGGCCAAAATTTTAAAATTTTTTCTCACTTAGAACGCAATAAATGGTTATCAGTCCGCCATGTCTAACCCACATAAGGATTGGCTAATCCGAGAGCAAACGGCTCTTGGTAAAGATATATCAAATCCGTTTATGGCTTGCAATTTGCCCAAAATTGTATGGTATTCGACTCACCATATCCTAAAAAGTGAAGAGTTGGCTAGTCCAGAAGCAAACGGCTTCTGGTAAAGACAAATCAAAACCGTTGACAGCTGATGATTTGCTAAAAATCATTTGGTTATCAGTGTACCAAAGTTCTTACTTGAACTGAAACATTTGGCTACTCCAGAAGTAATGGCTTTTGGTAAAGAGATAAAATCCATTAAATTTTCATAAAAGATTGCTAGGGACTAGCAATAGTTTAGTGTGGGGATTTGATATGTGTCTAAATACACATATATTTTATATTGTTAAACCCACATAAACTGCCAAAAACACTTTGAAAAGTCAAATAATACAGAAAATATCATAAAATGTGTTTTTATATGACTCAGGAACAAAAAGATTGAAAACAGATGAAAAACGAACAAAGTTTACACAATTGTCACTTTCAGTCCCTGGAGTTTCACAAATTGGCAGATCTAGTCCCTGAATGTTTAAAATGAGTAAAAAGTCAACTTAAGTCCTTGGGAAACCAAAAATGTTCACAAATGATCCCTGGATAAAAGTTTACACAAAATGGCAACTTTTACCCCTAAGTTACAAAATTGGCAAAATTAGTCCCTGGTATTTAAAAATGGAAATTTGACAAAATATACCCTTGTACTATTCATGAATGACAATTTGGAACCTTTTTGATAAACTTTTGGAAAATTACAATTTCACCCCTCAAACCTTGGAAAATTACATAAATGGTCCCTCGGGTGTTTTTAAATTGTAATAAATGAAAAATATTACCTATGGTCCTTGGGTTATTCACACATGGCAATTATGGTCCTTGGAAATAATTTAGGAATTTGGCAGCATGGGTCCTCGGAGTTTCAGCAAATTACAACTATGGTCCCTATGATTTATCTAAACCAAAATCCAAAAATCCAAATCCTAACTAAACCCAGCTGACCAATAAACCCAATCCAACCCTTTATCTAAAACCCAACCCAACTATCCTAGCCCAATCCACAAATAATAAAACCCGGCCCATTTTTTTCTTAAATAATATCCAGGGTCAAACCATGTTTGACCCGTCTCTTTTCCCTCCCACCTTTCTTCTTTACCACTGAGTCACCAAACCAGTGGTGGTTTCAACACCACCTCATCCCCCAGCTGTCTAACAACTCTCCATCACCTCACACAAGTTCCAATAAACAATTAATGCCCCGTAAAACCCTCACAAGCAACCACAGCTGGAAAAACAACTTTTCCCGCCAAAATGGCCATAAACGATTAAGATCACTTCAACCCAATTAAATGGGTGGGATTAGTTCGGAATGGAGAGAGAAAGCATTTGGGATTGCTATTTAAAGAAGAAAAGGCCAAATGAAGAACTTGTCATTAGTTTTAGGACCAAAGTAGTGTAGAAAGTAGAATAATGTTATTTCAGTTCAATTAAGGTTTTTAATGATCAATTCCAGTTAGTTTCAAGTTCTTTGTAATAATTTCCTACTGTATTGTACTCATTTCAAGTTTAATATAAATGTTCAAGTTTTGTCTAATTCGAATTCAGTTACTCAGTTATTATATATACTCATAAGCTCTCACAAACCCTGCTATAAGCTCTCAAAAGTTCACTATAGCTTTTTGGAAGCTTATATTAGATTATAATCATTTTAATTTCAAAAGTTCAAGAATAGTCAACGAAAGTCAAAGGCAGTGGAATAAGCTCTTATTGGGGGTTAGAAGCTAAGCTGGATGGGTTATCTGGTTCCTAGCTTGTTGACAACAAGCTAGGAGGGGTTTTTAGTCCTTGGTTCCTTGTTTCACTGTCCAATTCGACTGTAAGCTCATAAGTTCAAGTTCTTTTTCTTCATTTTTCATTTTACTGTTCTATAAGCTTGTCATTAGCTTGTCTTCATAAATATTAGCTTATCTATAGTTCATAAACATATTTCATTCAGTTTGTTCAGTTTAAACTGCCTTGTTTTCATTTTCACTTAAAAAACCTATAAAAGCCAAAAATAGCCTAGTATAAGCTAGCTTATTATATTGCTCTATTTTCTGTCACAAGTTAATTTTTATAGCTTAATAAGTCTTCTAGTACCATTAGAGTTCATGTTATAGCTTATAATCACCAAGTTCCTTTGAAAAATCCAAAGCAGTCCCAATAAGGGAGTGTTTGGTTTAACACAGTCAAACAAGCCAAACTCTAGTATACTGTAGATTTGCAATTTTCTTAACTTTGTACAAGCTAAATACAGTTCTCATAAGCTATTACTTAGTTCTTATTAGCCATATAGCTAGATATAGCCCATTTGTACCACCTGTGGGGATTTAAGGCCCTAGAAAGCTCAATCAAGCTAATTGTGGCTACCAGCTTGTTTAGTCCATTTTTTTGGCATCTTTGTACTCTACTTAGCCTATCTAGTCAGTCCACAAAATACTAGAAACCCTGCATACCATCTTGTGCATATAACAGATAAAACAGACTGCTCAGTATACACTGAGCAGTTTTGTGGGTTTTTGGAGAACTTGCACGAATTTTCACTCACAGCTCACAAGCTCTCTTAAGCTAGTTCTTGTGGATACTTAATCCCCACCAGCTTGTCTCCACATAGTATTTTTGTTTTGAATTTTAGAGCTCATATAAGCCCTTAAAAGAAGCCTGCAAGCAGGGCATTTTTTGCCCTGCTCAAACACCACAGCAGACCACCTCTTTTTCAACTGCTGAACTTGTGTCTAATTGGACATCAATTAGCTTGTTATTCATAGGGCTTTTTATGTTTTAGTATACCCAGTAGTATAGGCAAGCTTTTGCCCCCCTAATATTCCCACTTTTCTGCTTATTGGTTGCTTAAATTGGCCCTGCAAGTTGGTCTCATTTCTGAGATTTCTGTTTTGAATCCACAAACAGCCAAAGTGCTTATCTTGCTTATCCTTAGTGCTTATTTGCATTTTTTAGTTGTTTCATGCTTCTAATAGTTGTTTAAACATTTCCTGAGCTTTGTATAATTTTTAGACCTTTTTAGCTTATTTTTGGGCTTATTAGCAAACTGCTTATTAGCCCAAAAGTGCTTATCAGGCTTAATAAGCTTTTCATTTTATTTTTCCTAGCTTTTTAATAATAATTTAGATTTATCTGTAAATTTTCATAATTTTCTGATTAGTTTTGATATTTTTAATCTTTTTAATTAGTTTAAAATAGTATTTAAATCATAATAAATAGAAAAATAATCAGAAAAATATAAATCTAATTTTCATAATTTTCTTGTATCATTTTTAATCTAGGAAAAATATAAATATATTTTTAGGCCTTAAGAAAAACCAAAAATAGAAATATAGTGATAGCTTCTATTTAATAGAATTTATCTTTTTAAATTTTAATTAAGCAATTTTCATTTTTATAATTTTCTTAGTTTCTATTTACTTAGTAATATTTTTAGAAAAAGTTTTAGAATTTTCTTTGTTCATTTAGTATTTTTTATAATTTAAATTAGTTTAATTAATAATTAAATAATAAATAATTAATAATAAATAGATAAAAAGTATATAAATATATATATATATATATATATATATATATATATATATATATATATATATATATAATTTAAGTTTTTAAATAAGTTTTAAGTAATTTTACATTTTTAGGTTTTAAATTTCATAAATTTTATAATATTTCAGTTTTTGTCCCATTTTAGCTTTTCCGTTACGCTTTTCAGTTTATTTATTTGCGTTTAATTTTATTGTGAATATCTGTTTTAATCTGTTATTTAGAATTATTAAAAAAGCAAAATCAAAAGCAATCTAAATCATCAGTCACTCTAATCATAGCTTTTCACAGTTTTCCATTCACACCTCGTTGGGAAACGATCCGGGTGATCACTTGCCTGGTTTCACACTGCACACGAGTATTCGTTCTGAGGCTGTTTATATTTATATATACGTTTTCAGACGGATCAGTTTTCGAGGAAATTAAAGTTATGTCGTATTTGTGGATTACAAATAGAGCTAGATTGTCGAATATGTCATGGGACTCTTGGGGTAGATTTGATACGCTTCGGATGGGTTAGGGACGGTTTTCGTTTGCTGGGCATTCGTTTTTTGTTTTGTCGGATAGTTGTTTGCCGGTCTTTGTCCCGGGTTCTCTTGCTAGTTTCTTGCTAGCTTTTAATGAAATTTGGTTTGGCCGTTCAAAAAAAAAAAAAAAAAAGTGCATGAAATATTGTCTTTGGGAACTAAATAGCGTAATTAGAAAGCAGCATTATTTGATCATACCAAGACACTAGTCGTTAAAGATAAGATTTGAGCATATTTTGTCACTAATCATGTAACATGTGTTTGTAGAATAATGGCAAGCTACTCAACGGTCTTCTTGCATATTTTGTCACTAATCATGTAACATGTGTTTGTAGAATAATGGCAAGCTACTCAACGGTCTTCTTCAGTTTCATCTTTTAGCTAGTTTTGTGGTTCAAAGCAAAGACTCCATTTATTTTTCTTAATAATAGTGGTTCTGAAATCAGAGACGTATACGAATGTGTGTGATGTGTGCTACCACATATTGCCTCAAATTTTTAGCAGCCTCAAAATGTAAACCATTTTATATGTTTAGGGCCTCAAAATTCACTTCGAACAAAAATTGTAAACGTTATACAATTTTATGTTGTAAATATTTGTTAAAACTTAAGATAGATCATTAAAAATACTATATTTTTGGTTTTAATAGTTGGTATAAGATATTTGACCATCATATTTAGTTATTGTATAAGGTTTCGCACAAGGCTTTCGTCCGCTCAGTTGCACCGTCTGAATTATACATTAATTTGGTACTAAATGTTGTGGAATTAAATGTGTAAAATGCTTTATAATAAAACTAATTGTATGTCAAAACTTTACAAGCTACATGTTGACTCTTTTGGATTTCAAAGCTTCCATCATCACTTCAAACATCATACGTATGTTACGTAGGCAGTCGGCTACAAACTCGAAGAAGACTAGTCCAAATACGAGGCTTCTTTGATGGTGAGTCTATGTTTTTGCATAGTGATTAACAAAAATTTATGTAAATAGTTAAATAAATGATTTGTCTTAGCATCTGTGCGAGACCAGAATTACAAGCTACCAGGATTATCTCTTCAATTGCGCTCTTTTGATTATATAATGGATTTTTGTAACGAAAGTTTCTTGGCTCTTGCCGTATTTTGGTTGCAGTGTACAACAACATACCCATCTTGTCGTGGCGGGTTATGGGGAGGTAGATGTGGACAGATCATACCCCCAACCCAGAATATACCCAAAAGTAGGGAGACTACTTTCAGGATGAACTCCAACAAATGTATGTGTGTGGGTGAGAGTGCTCAGAAATATGTACATGTATGAAAGTGAGCAATAACAGGATAGGAAATCTAAAAGACATAAAACTAAAAGCAAGCATACAAAGCTAAATAATAGGCAGAATGCCATCAAAAGAACTTAAAATAAAAAATGGACATGAACATATAGAGGCATATGTTGCAAGAGAACACATAATATATGATAGATAAAGTGCAATAGAGACAAGAGGACACGAGCATAAGCATACAAGCATAAACGCAAATGGGCAAGGGCACATAGAAAAACACCAGCAAAGAAAATGACGCTAAAGGCAAATATAAATCCGAGACCTAAGAGTGTAGCGAACCTATGCAGGGCAATGCTATAGGGGGCTATAGCTAAGGCAAACAAAAAGGAACATAAGATGCCACTTAACGCCTAAAAAGCCTAAAGGGAGCTAGCTATGGGACTCTATTTCTAAAGCGCAAGTGGCAAGGCTACTAACAGACGCCGATAAGGTCTAAATGCAGTAATTACCTCATACCTTCAAACAACCTAGCCCAAACTATCCGCATATACTAATCATGTCGATCTCTCCACGCATTCCTATCTGAGGTCATGTCCTCGGACAAGAAAACCTCTTTCATGTCCTGTTTAAGTCTATCCTCCCACCCAAGTTTAGGTCTACCCTTTCTACTCAAGCCTTCGACTATTAGAGCTTCGACTCTCCTTACTGCGCTGATTGTGGCCACCTCCTAACATGTCCAAAACCACGTCAACCTTCCTTCTCTCATCTTGGAGATTATAGTTTCAAATTAAAGTTTTGCTCTGAAAACTCCATTCAGAATCATGTCAAACATGGTTTTATCATAAGTCCACCTAAGTATTCTCAGTTTCGCCACTTCTACCCTGTTTGCTTGAGCTTTTGTGATAGGCTAGCACTCTGACTTGTACAGCATATCTGGTCTAATTTCCACCCAATAAAAATTTTCCTTTAGCTTAAAGGGGAATTTCTTATCATATATTACTCCTGATGCCGCCCTTCGTTTCGCCCAACCTACTCTAATACAGTGGGTTACGTCATCATCTATCCTCCCTGATTCGTGTATCACCGAACCCAAATATCTAAAAGACTCCTTTGGTTGAAGGATCTGGTCGCCGATACGAAATTTTATTTCTTCGCTGTGGCGATCTCTTTCCTATCAAAATCACATCTCATGTATTTTTTCTTCTCTCTGCTTACCCGAATTCCATTGTCTTCTAGCATCTCCCTCCAGTGCTCAAGTATGTCGTTTAACCCTTCCGCCGATTTTGCAACCAACACAATATCGTCTGCGAATATCATGAAACAAGAGATGCTCTCTTGTATCCCTCATGATAGCTCATCAAGAATCAAGGCGAAGAGGCGTGGGCTAATGGCTGATCCTTGGCAAAGTCCTACTTCCACAGGGAAAAACTATGTGTTCCTCACTATGATCCGTACGCTGATCTTTGCCCCCTCGTACACATCTAGAATGACTGTTAAGTATATCTTTAGGGTTACTTTATCCATTAGAGTTCTCCATATCAACTCATGATGAACACTATCATAGGCCTTTTCTAGGTCTAGGAAAGCCATATGCAAGTCTGTTTGTTTTTCTCTATACTTCTCCATGAGGCTTCTAAGAAGGTGAATTGCCTCATTCGAGGACCTTCCTAGCATAAAACCAATTGGTTCTCTGAAACCTTTGTCTCCCTTCTCAACCTTCTCTCAATAACTCTCTCTCCCAAAGCTTTATGGTGTGACCACGAAGCTTAATACCCCTATAGTTGCTACACACTTACGCGTCGTCCTTGGTTTTCTAGATGGGGATGACTTCACTGAGTCTCCATTCTTCTGGCATCTTAGCACTTGAGAAGATCTTTTTGAAGATGCAAGTTAACCATTTAACCCCCTCATCTCCTAGGAACCACCAAGCTTCTATAGTTATTTGGTCCAGATCTACTGCTTTGTTTCTTCCCATCTTCTGTAATACAAGCTTCATTTTTCCTTTGTTGATCCTCGAGTAGTAGCAATCAAATTACAGATGTTGGCTAGTGTTCTCTCCTTCCCCGCTTCCTCCAGTACTCCTCTCGTTGAAAAGA
Source organism: Artemisia tridentata subsp. tridentata (assembly GCA_021014915.2). Lineage (NCBI taxonomy): Eukaryota > Viridiplantae > Streptophyta > Magnoliopsida > Asterales > Asteraceae > Artemisia > Artemisia tridentata. The sequence goes on along the minus strand of CP139507.1, from coordinate 245,182,439 downwards.
GAAAAGAAATACTATCCCTATCTTTTCCTAATATCTTCTTCGTTCACAGTGCTTCATCTTTGATATATTTAAAGTTTCCAAAATCCCTTCTTCTTCTTCTCTCGGGCTTTAGCAATCCTGAAGATATCGTTTACCCCTATTTGGAGTCTAATTTCTTATACAAATCTCTATGAACCTAGTTTGTTTCACCGCGACTTTGGTTTTCACTTCCTCACTAAACCACCAAGATTCCTTGTGGGTCGTCTGGGTCCTCGCTGATACACTAGCCACACCTATGTAATCCTATGTTTCGCCTTTAATTATGCAGAAAAGGGTGTCCCATACCTGATCCGCGTCGCTAACAGTCAAGTCCTCCATCCGAGCAGAAATTCCCTATGAGACTTTCGCTCTAAAAGCCCCTACCGCATCACCGTTCAAATTCTTTCACAAAATCCTCGACATGCCTGTCACCTACCTCTTGTTTCGTTGCCTTTCAAAATGTGCATCCAAGGCTACCAATCTGTGTTGAGATGAGCATGCCTCGCCTTGAAAGACCTTGTGGTCCTTGCATGCTCTAAGGTTACCTCTACGCACCAGCAAATAGTCAATCTGGGTGTTGTGACCCCCACTAGGTAATTAAGTGAGTGTCTCTATTCTTGAAGAAAGAGTTTGCTACAACCAAGTCGTGAGTTGTAGCAAACTCTTATATCGAGCGACCTTCGTCATTCCTAACTCCATAGACAAACTATAACGCCCTAGAATTCGGATTAACATTTTAATTATCTAATTTAATTATACCATAAGTTAAATAAATAAATAGTAATATAAATATAACATTGGACCAATTGTTTTAAAAATATATAAGGTTTTGGGCTAATTTTGTTACTTACCAAATCCAAGCCCAACTATAATTTGATCCAACCCACATGAAAAAAATAAAAAATAAAAAAATATATTTGGTCCCTCCCTCCTAAATCGATCTCAAGGAAAAAAATAAAGTGGGAAGGAGAAAACCCTAGCCTCCATTGCTATTTGTCTAAACATTCAAGAAACCAAGAATCGAGTCTAATTTTTCGAAGCATAGTAAGGGTAAACGATCTTTTCTCATCATTCCTTATTATTAATTATGTAACTCACATGATGGATTAAGGTTTATTAAAATCTCAGAAATTAAGTATGTTTGATCATTAAAACATAATTAGGGATGTGCTAGAGGTTTTATCTTGCGTTGGTTAGGGTTAGGGTTTTGTTTGTAAATTGATGTGATGTTGTCCAGAAATTGGTTCGGATTGAGCGATGTCTAAACTGATGATGCAAATGTGCTTTTGGGTTATTTTTGAGTATAAACATAAGTTCAACCAGTTTACTTTCTGGAAATATAAGTTTCATGGTCATTGGAGGTCGGGTAGATAGCATTTTCATTTTTAGAACATTAGTTGTCAAATCTGAGAAATCGAAGTCTGAACATCAGTTGGTGTTTTTGATTTTTAATTTTTAAACCACAAAGAGATAAGAGCTCTCTTTTTAAAGGGGTGATACTTAAATTATTTGTGACTTCTTGGAATTTTTGTGGAATTTTATGAAGTGTCTTAGTGGGTCTAATAAAGGCAAACTTTCTGTGTGTATCCGCAGTTAACTTTCTGAACAGGTCTGGAAAGATGATTTTTAAAACTGTACTTGTGCTTGGTAATAAAATCTATAAAAAATTTTGAAGGTACTTAACTGATATGGGAATCACTGAGAATTATTTTAGAATTTTTGGAGCTTATTTGGCAGGCCTTAAAAATCATAAGAATGTGATCCAAATTCACTAATATATCCTAATTAAGTGATATAATGGTCTTAAACGGGTTTTTGAAAGGGACTGTTTTATAATTTGAATTTTGTATGCTTCATAGCTTGAGTTTCATAGGTGGTTAATTCTTGATTTTTGTTTGTAAACCTAGTTTAAGGTCTTAAATAAGTTCTCCAATTAGGTTGGAGTAATTTGGAGTTGATTTGGTTGTGTTTTTGATTTTATGGGATTAGGTGTCGAATCTGAATTTTAAGAGTCTGAAATCAGTCAAATTGCATGATTTTTCTTTCTAAACTATATGTAATTAACCCATGGGATTCTGCAGGAAGTAACTTCTATATGTGTAGTAATTTCAAGATTTTTTTTGATTTTTCCAAAGTGTTTTGGTATGTCTTTTAAATGCATACTTTCTGGGTATACCAGCAGGTCCATATTCTGGGTAGTCTGTTTTGTGAATTTTTAAGACATGGTTATACTATTTGATAAATTCTGGAAAAAATCATGTGTGTTTATATGACATATAAGTATCTGGGTAAATTATTTGAGCCTCTCATTAGCTACTTAAGTGTGCTTTAAAAATTCTTAAAGTTGGGGATAGATTGGGCTAAAATCAGTTATTTGAGGAACATGTGTGTATTATATCATTTAACACTAATTAATGTGTATAAACCCTAAAATGCATTTATGATGATATAATTAGACTTATATGAACCTAAATTTAGTAGTGAAACCCTAAGTTGATTAATTGTGAATTGTAACCTGAAGTTACTCAATCTGAAAAGTTACTAATTCGGGAAAGTTACTAAATTTGGAAAATTACTATAAATAGCAGGAAAATCTAATATGTCAATCTAAACAACAATAAGTACTGAATTAGAAATAACTTATGAAATGGTTCTTAAATAATAAGACGATCATTAATTCATGTAGATTCGCTGAAGAAGGAGTAACTTTCGATCCATGTGTTTTCGGATATGGTTTCATTGCGGTTTGAGGTACAGATATTCTACCCTTTCTCAGTAAGGGTTCTGATCTCATGACTTTTCGATCCTTGACTTTGATTCATTTGCTATGATATGATTTGTTTGATATGATCCGTTGATATAATCCGTTTGGTATGATCCTTTGATATGATTCCCTATGATATGATTCAGTTTGCTATCCATTCTGTTGTGTTGATCTGTATATTATCTCATTGATATGAGATTCTATTCTGTTGATATGCTCGGTTGATTATGCTTTAGTAGCTTCATTATGATTATGGATAGCTTTGCTTTGTTTGTTTGTTCTGTTGCCCGAGCTAACTAGCCATGGAAGTACCATGGCCATATCATTGAGGCACCAATGTCATGACACTTTCTGTAGAGGTGTGATTGATCCATGGCGTTCCCTTCTGTTATGATTATATGATTATTTGCGCACATGGCCATTCTGTTATATATATGCATAGTCTCGTACTTGTATATGTATTCTGTTTCAGGGAGCGTATTGATGCATCATAGGTATTTATCTGTTTGGATATGGTTTGACTTAGTGATTGGTAGTGCATGCCATGCACCCCATTTCACTCCTGGTACATTGGAGCTAGCTACTCCTTGTACAACTTATGATTTGACGGATATATGGATATGAGATGATTATGTAACTAAGCATGTGGCATGCTTTCTGAGCTCGATGGCCATTTCCGTTCTGTTATATGATTATGATTCTCTGTTTTATTTTCCATTGACTTCATTATGATCTCCTTATGTTTCACTATGATTTCCTTCTTATGATATATGACATTTTGTTCAGTTGATCCTTGACCTCTTATTCGTTTGACATCTGATGTTTGTTAAGCAGGAGTTTATGGTTTCCTTTCCATACACTTATATATACGTTTGATTATTTTTTTTGGTTATATCTGTTCACTGGGCTTTTTAAGCTCAGCCGCATTTCTTTTCCTGCGGCAGGTTTTAGGTTGGAAGCTGGGTTTGAGTGAAGAGTGCATAGGAGCTCTTAGTGGACTACCCTGATGATAGACACTCATTTGCTTCTGGATTAGATTTGGATTCATTTTCAGTTAGATTAGTTTGGATTTGTATTTGGCTTTGGGACTCATTATGTTCAGATGTTAGTATTTCATTATTACCTTAGAATACCTTTGTAACTATTATGTTTATAAGTCTTCCACTTGCGTTTGTATGTTCTGATTGATACAATAATGTGTCATTTTGACCCTTGTCGGGTTGGGGTGTTACACAAACCCTCCGTGAACCCTCCTGTATCCATTCGCTGCAGCTTCTATATGACCATTCAAATCAGCTCTATAAATAGTCTTTGGTCTGAGGGGCACTCCCTCACGAGCTCATTGAGGGAGTCCAGAAGCTTTTCTTCTCTACGTCACTAAGACCCACCTGAGGTGTGTATGTGCTAATTACGTTAACGGTCTCTCCATCAATAACCAATGTAATCACCATGATCCTATCGCTACTCCTGTTCACTTGTACTACATCCTTAAGACCCGCTTCCAAAATGATTCCAACTCCGTTTCTCGTTGTCCCAGAGCCTGAGTATTGAAGCTTGTAGCCGTTGAGGTGAGATAAACATAGATCACAAATTCTCTAAAGATCAAATGGGCAAATCTTGTCCATTCTTTTTACCATCGGATATTAAAAAAAATGTGGAAAACTAGAAGGGGAGGTTGAATAGTTTTACGTCTTTTTAATTTTTATTATGATAACTTTGTTTACTTTTAAAACTTAGATTCGAATTTATGTGAACTCAACTCTTGAACAATATGAACAAATATAAATATAAATAAGCAATGCAAGTAAGGTAATGAAATGAAATGAAAGATAGAGATGGAAAGATCGAACCGCGAGACAAGAGATTTATAGTGGTTCGGCTACAAGGACACCTTCCTTGCCCTACTCCACTCCCCGAGCACCTAACTCGAGAGTTTTCTTCACTATGTCAACAAGCTCCCTTATGGCGGAGAAAACCTTACACAACTTTAGCTTACACCGGCTTAACGACACAAAGCTAGATGTCGGGTTCTAATCGTAGCTAGAACCAATCTCACAACTTATATCACAACTTATTCACAACTTCTTCTTCACGACTTCTTCACAACTTCTTCACAACTTCTTTACTAAGACTTCACACCTTCTTCACAACCTAGCTCTACTTATGTACTCTTCTACTTCTTCACACCTTCACTACTTACACACCTTAACTTTTTCACTACTTACACACTAATCTATCCCAAACAATTATTCACACTCCTATCTAACAAATATACACAACTTATACACAAATGAATAAATGATTACACAAACAACTTAGGTAACAAGATGATACTAAGTTGCAATACTTCTTTTCTAGTTGTTGAAGGAGTATTCTTCTTTTGCACTTGAATGGTAGAAGCTTGGATCACTTAGAAACCAATGCTTAAGAATGTATGATCAAAGGATTTTGAAAGGATTTAGAAAGGATTAGAAGAGATTTAGAACAGAAGGTTTGAGGGTGCAAAAGGTGAGGAAAAAGTCCAGAGATGAACCAGTATTTATAAGCAAATCTGAGGGGCTAGAGGAGCGGGGCGGTCCCCTTAAAATTAAGGGGGCCGCCTAGTAAAATTAAGGGGGCCGCCCAACTGGAACGTTGCTCAGATTTGTCTTTTTGTGGGGAAGGTTTTTCTGGAACATTTTTACCATTTTTGGTTGAAAATTTGAATTCATAAATTTATAAAGGATTAAACATTTTTATTTAATACCAAAAATGATTTTCTAAAAGATATAAAATGATTTGGTCATTTTATAAAAAATCTAGTGATTAAGAAAATGTTCCTTTGATCATATAATGCATTAAGCATTTGTTTATTCATACCTTAAGTGATTGAGTTGTTAAAATAGATATTTACAACTAAATACTTGTTTACGTCATAATTTTTCGTTTAATGATTTTACATTTTGTCATTATCAAAACGTAGAGGTATCGAAAAATATTAATAACGTGTTTAGGCATTATTTATATCAACAATCTCCCCCTTTTTGATGATTACAAAATCTAAACTCATTAAATTGAAAATTTAATTTTTAGACATGTATTTAGTGAGTTTATATCTACTTCTCCCCCTTTTTGTAGAATCAAAAAGGTTATGCCGACAAGTTTTATAAATAAAATTTGTCGGGACGAGAACTCCCCCTTGATATGTACTCCCCCTCATTCGAGGGCACCAAGAAGACGAGCTATGGAAATCTTGGCAGCAAAAACAAGTTAAGAACACAAGGATATATATGCATAGCAAAAATATTTAGAACAAACAACTAATCATATTTATTCATTCAAGATGATCATGTGTAAACACATGAATCATCATTACATCACATAAAGTAAGGATTATAACATGAGTAAAAGATACTAATGATCCTAATATTGCCAAAGAGAGCAATTGGACTTGCTTGCGACACAAAAAGGTGAGGGATTTTATTTTGGGGCGGAAGGCATGTGAATGGGACTTAGTTGTATGATGGTGAGGGAAATGGAACGGGTGGAGTGGATCTAATGATGTTATATCGGGTTAGAGGAGGAATGGGATGAGGACGAGTAAGAAGATATTCGATCCAAGAAATATCTTCACTCAAGTGGAGAATTTGTTTTTGAAGGATGATGCAACAAGGGCAATAGTGGGTGTGGTTTGCAACTTGATCCAAGTTGAGAGAGTGGAGTAAGCAATTTGTGTATGGTGAGGATGGAGGTTGTCCTTTGTTGCGTTGTGCAACGTGCATAGCAAGGAGATCGCTAAGGTCGTGGATTTGGTTAATCTCTTCATGGAGCTTTTGCTTCTCCATGGCAATATGGTTTTGATCATTCGGTGGGAATGGATGAAATTGGGGTGTGTGGTTTGAGTTTAAGTTTGATGTTTGACCAATGTGATGAGGATTTTGGAAGGTTTCATTGAGGGTGGTTTGAGGTTTAGAAGTGTAGTTTGGGATGAATGCGGATGTTTGGCCAACATGATAGGGTTTAATGAAATGGGCTTGAGATCTTGGAGAATAGTTGGGAACATATGAGGATGGAGGGGTTGATTGTCTAGTCACACCATTTGTTGTGATGGACTTGTTGTGAGGGTTAGATTTTCTCTTCCACATACGTTTTTCGGTCATCCTTGCTAACCTTGAGGTCATTGGTTTTGGTTTGGTGGGAGAAGACATGATGAGATAAGTGAAAATGGTGATGAATGGGGTTATTTATAGTGGAGGATTGAGGTTATTGAGGATGGATAAAAGTGTTGGGGTGATTGGGACAAAATATGTTTGTGAATTTAAGGAAGTGTAGGATGAAATAGGCTAAAAAGCAAAAAAAGATTCTGAGAACTCGAACTGGAGATGGCCGGTCCACTTAATTATGGCCGGTCCCCTTAATAATTAAGGGAGCCGCCTTTATAAATTAAGGGGGCCGCCCATCTGCAGCTATTCAGAGTTCTAGAAATGAGTTTTTCTGCAGGAATAGGGAAGAAGGGCTATATTTGGAATTTTTGGTTTTAGGCAAGTCCAACTCTTTGAGACAATAAAGCATATAATATACTAATAATTATGCATGCAATACATATTAACTAAACAAATAAGCAAGCAAGAACTTCAATCTAGTAATCAATCAATATTAAAACAAGTAATCATATAAGGCAAGGATAATAGACTAAGGGCACTAGAAACTAACAAGGAATTGGTGATGGAACAAATTTGGAGATGTGATTAGTAATTATGTTCTATAGTGTGTGCCTATATGCAACAAATGTGGAGATGTGATTGTTTCGACTCCTAAATGCAAGAATTTCCTAAGAAACAATCCAAATTCTCCTTTATTTGATTTTGCTCAATTTATGAATATCAAAGATATATATTAGGTTATATATTTTGACAATTCATGTGAGATTTTATGCATGAGAGAAAAATATTTTTAGCATTATTCAACAATGCAAGAGAAATTATTTTCATGTATTTTCCTAGATGTGAGAATGATTTAAATAAAATGGATTGGGTTTTGTATATAAATATGTTTATGAAAAAATAGAAGTGTTTCCCAATCTTTAATTTTGTGCAAAATAGATTCCTAGACACAGATGAGAAGAAGGGAGAAAGGAAGGAAAAAAAAATTTCTGACAGATGGCCGGTCCCCTTAAATAGGTGGGCGGTCCCCTTAAAATTAAGGGGGCCGCCTTTATTAATTAAGGGGGCCGCCCATCTGACGATTAAAATTTTACCAAAAGTGCAGAAAATTCAGTCAATTTGTTCCATCATTCCTAGGCCTAAACGTAAGTGGTTAAAGAGTTCGCGCTTAAGGGGTTTAGTGAATATGTCCGCTATGTTATCTTCCGATGCAACCTTTTCTATAGATATGTTTCCTTTTTGAACGTTGTCGTGAAGGAAGTGGTGGCGTATTTCTATATGTTTAGTCCTAGAGTGTTGAACGGGATTTTTACTTAAATCTATAGCACCTTTGTTATCACACATAATTGGGACATTATCTAACCTAATGCCATAATCTACGAGAGCTTGTTTCATCCATAATTCTTGTTGACATGTCTTTCCAGCGCTTACGTATTCAGCTTCTGTAGTAGAAATAGCAAGAGCGGTTTGCTTCTTCGAAAACCAAGATGTTAGACAACATCCCATAAACGTGCAAATACCGCTAGTGCTTTTTTTATCCACGTAGTCTCCTGCATGATCCGAATCCGCATAGACGATGGTTTCTATGCCGGATCCCTTAGGATACCATAATCCTAAGTGTATAGTGTCTTTAATGTATCGGAAGATACGTTTAACCGCTTCTAGGTGAGAGGTTTTGGGATCCTCTTGAAAGTGAGCACAAAGGCAGACACTAAACATGATATTCGGTCTACTAGCCGTTAAGTATAGTAAACTACCTATCATCCCTCTATACTTAGTGTTTTCTACGGACTCATCTTCTTCATCTCTTGTGAGTTTTACTTCTATAGACATCGGTGTTTTCATAGGCTTAGAGTCTTCTAGTCCAAATTTCTTAAGCATTTCCTTAATGTACTTAGATTGATTAAAGAATATTCCATCTTCTAATTGTTTTATTTGTAATCCTAGAAAGAAATTTAGTTCACCCATCATACTCATCTCAAACTCATCATGCATGATTTTGGCGAATTCATCACACATATCCTGACAAGTCGATCCAAATATAATGTCGTCGACATAAATTTGGACAATGATGAGATTTGGGCTTTTCTTTTTCCTGAAAAGAGTGTTATCTACCATTCCCATGGAATAATCATGTTTAATAAGAAAAGCTTTTATTCGATCATACCAAGCCTTGGGAGCTTGTTTGAGTCCATATAAAGCTTTCTTGAGTCTATAAACATAATAAGGTTTTGCAAAGTCAATGAATCCTGGAGGTTGTGCCACGTATACCTCCTCATTGATAAAACCGTTAAGGAATGCACTTTTCACATCCATTTGAAATAACTTAAAGTCTAGGGCGCATGCATAGGCAAGGAGTATTCTTATAGATTCTAATCTAGCTACGGGGGCATAAGTTTCGTCATAGTCAATTCCTTCTTGTTGATTATAACCTTGAGCAACTAACCTAGCTTTGTTCCTAGTAACAATTCCATTTTCATCTAACTTATTTCTATATACCCATTTAGTTCCTATGATGGTCATATTCATGGGATTTGGGACTAGTTCCCAAACGTCATTTATCTTAAATTGATTTAGTTCCTCTTGCATAGCCATTACCCAACTTTCATCTTTTAAAGCCTCATTTATATTCTTTGGTTCTATTGTTGAGAGAAAACAAAAGAAGTTATTTTTATCTTGAGCTTGTGATCTAAGTGTTCTTTGATTTAGGTTTCCTATTACATTATCTAATGGGTGAGATTTTGATTCCTTAATATTTACTATTTCATTTTCTCCTAGCGTTATATTTTCATCATCATCACCTAAGGGTTTAGATTTACTAACCTCAATAGCTTCTTCTTCAACTAGGTCATCATCTTCTAGAGGCAATGTTTTAGGTGGTGGTGGAGTTTCATCAAATGTTACGTTCAATGATTCTTCTACTTTCATAGTGTGTTTATTAAGTATTATATAAGCTTTACTATTCTGTGAATATCCTAGAAAAATTCCTTCGTACGACTTAGGGTCGAACTTAGTAAGGTAATCTTTTGTATTGAGAACAAAACATTTGCTCCCGAATACTCTAAAGTAATTTAGATTAGGTTTTCTACCTCTTAATAGCTCATATGGGGTTTTTCCTAATATTCGCCTAATTGAAACTCTATTTATTATATATGTTGATGTATCTACGGCGTGACACCAAAATTTTTGTGGGATAGATTGTTCATTTAGCATTGTTCTACTCATTTCTTGCAAGGAACGATTCTTTCTTTCTACTACCCCATTTGATTGTGGAGTGCGAGGAGCGGAGAAATTGTGAGATATTTCATTTAAATCACAATATTTTCCAAACTGCACTTCATTATCAAATTTTCGACCATGGTCCGTCCTAATAGATACTATAGAACATCCTAGTTTATTTTGAATCATTTTACTAAATATTTCAAACTTATTAAAGGCTTCGGTTTTATCACTTAAAAATCTAGTCCACGTGTATCGTGAATAGTCGTCTACAATTACCAAGGTATAACGATTACCTCCGTAACTCCGCACAGCGGATGGACCAAAAAGGTCCATGTGTAATAATTCTAGGCATCTAGTAGTGGAGACTATGTTCTTAGCTTTATGACTAGCATGTGCTTGTTTTCCTATTTTACAGGCATCACAAAAATGTTAATCATATCTTAGGTTTGGCAAATTTCTAACTAATTACTTAGAGGCTAGGGATTGTATTTGTTGCATATTAGCGTGACCTAATCTCCTATGCCACAATGTAGAGTTATCATCTAAGGTTGCTAGACATATTTTATCTTCCGGTTTATTTCCTAGTTTCATGACATATACGCCACCTTTCCTAATTCCTCTACCTATGACCTTTCCGTCCTTAACTATTTCGTTATCTCTATCGGTAAAGGTAACTCTACACTTATTATCACATATTTGTCCTATACTAAGCAAGTTGTATGTTAAATTATCTACATGCTCAACATTTTCAATAGTTAGAGAGTCTTGAGAAATCGTACCTTTGCCAATGATTTTACCACGAAAGTCACTACCGAAAATAACGTTACCTCCGTTGTAAGGCTTGTAAGAGGAGAATAGCTTGCGATTCCCCGTCATGTGCTTCGAGCATCCACTATCCTTAATCCATTCGTCAGGCTCCAAATTTATTCCTAGGCATATTTCATCGGTAGCTTGAGCTACAAGACATTTTTCATCGTTTGCTTTGTCCGCTTCATCTTTGTCGCTATCACTCCATGCTCCACTAACAAAAGCGCTTTGGTAATCATAACCCGGTGGCTTCGGACATTCGCCAATGAGATGGTTTGGACTTCCACATCTAAAGCACTTTCTTTTCCCGTAGTTATCATTCCTACTTCTTTGAAGCGATCTTCTTTCATCTCGTGGTTGTCTTGTGAATCTTCCTCGTCTCTTAAAGAATTTCTTGAACTCTCTTACGGCCATTGCATATTCTTCGTCTTCACTATCGTCACTTGAATCTTCATCATCACTAATTTCCTTTTTGACTTTTAGCGCAAGTGATTTTATTTGATCTTTCTTGCTCTTGACCGTTTCCGAGTCTCTCTTTATAATTTCTTCATGGACTTTCAAGTTGCCGATAAGTTCATCAAGCGATAACGTCATCAAGTTCTTCGATTCTTCAATAGCCGTGACCTTCGCGCGCCATTTTGGATGTAATGCCCTAAGAAATTTCCTTACACAATTTTTACTAGAAAAAGTCTCATCAAGTGCTTTTAAACTTGTGATAATAGTGTTAAATTTAGCAAATGCATTATCAATAGATTCCTCTTCAGGAATTGTAAATTGTTCATATTGTTGAACAAGAAGATCTATTTTGTTGTCTTTGACTTGACTATTACCTTGGTGAGTGATTAATAGAGAATCCCAAATTTCTTTTGTGGTTTGACGCATAAAAATTCGTTCATATTCCTTACGTGGTAATGCATTATAAATAACCATTTTAGCCTCATTATTTTTTGCTAGTTTCTTTTTCAAATCATCATTTTGTTTTTCAAAAGGTACAATTTCATCTCTTTTAGTTATAGGATTATTTTGAATAGGAGGAAAATCACCATGGGTAATAACATGCCAAAGATCAAGATCTTTTGATTTCACATAAGTTTCGAATCTATTTTTCCAATAAAGAAAACCATCACTTTCAAATAGTGGTGGTCTTTGCATAGATTGCCCTTCTAAATATTTTTCGGATTCCATAGATCATTTCAAGTTTTAAAATACAATTTATTTTAAAAATCTTGTTTGACGTGGCTCTTGATACCAATTGTGGAAAACTAGAAGGGGGGGGGGATTGAATAGTTTTACGTCTTTTTAATTTTTATTATGAAAACTTTGTTTACTTTTAAAACTTAGATTCGAATTTATGTGAACTCAACTTTTGAACAATATGAACAAATATAAATATAAATAAGCAATGCAAGTAAGGTAATGAAATGAAATGAAAGATAGAGATGGAAAGATCGAACCGCGAGACAAGAGATTTATAGTGGTTCGGCTACAAGGACACCTTCCTTGCCCTACTCCACTCCCCGAGCACCTAACTCGAGAGTTTTCTTCACTATGTCAACAAGCTCCCTTATGGCGGAGAAAACCTTACACAACTTTAGCTTACACCGGCTTAACGACACAAAGCTAGATGTCGGGTTCTAATCGTAGCTAGAACCAATCTCACAACTTATTCACAACTTCTTCTTCACGACTTCTTCACAACTTCTTTACTAAGACTTCACACCTTCTTCACAACCTAGCTCTACTTATGTACTCTTCTACTTCTTCACACCTTCACTACTTACACACCTTAACTTTTTCACTACTTACACACTAATCTATCCCAAACAATTATTCACACTCCTATCTAACAAATATACACAACTTATACACAAATGAATAAATGATTACACAAACAACTTAGGTAACAAGATGATACTAAGTTGCAATACTTCTTCTCTAGTTGTTGAAGGAGTATTCTTCTTTTGCACTTGAATGGTAGAAGCTTGGATCACTTAGAAACCAATGCTTAAGAATGTATGATCAAAGGATTTTGAAAGGATTTAGAAAGGATTAGAAGAGATTTAGAACAGAAGGTTTGAGGGTGCAAAAGGTGAGGAAAAAGTCCAGAGATGAACCAGTATTTATAAGCAAATATGAGGGGCTAGAGGAGCGGGGCGGTCCCCTTAAATAGGGGGCGGTCCCCTTAAAATTAAGGGGGCCGCCTAGTAAAATTAAGGGGGCCGCCCAACTGGAACGTTGCTCAGATTTGTCTTTTTGTGGGGAAGGTTTTTCTGGAACATTTTTACCATTTTTGGTTGAAAATTTGAATTCATAAATTTATAAAGGATTAAACATTTTTATTTAATACCAAAAATGATTTTCTAAAAGATATAAAATGATTTGGTCATTTTATAAAAAATTTAGTGATTAAGAAAATATTCTTTTGATCATATAATGCATTAAGCATTTGTTTATTCATACTTTAAGTGATTGAGTTGTTAAAATAGATATTTACAACTAAATACTTGTTTACGTCATAATTTTTCGTTTAATGATTTTACATTTTGTCATTATCAAAACGTAGAGATATCGAAAAATATTAATAACGTGTTTAGGCATTATTTATATAAATAAATTAAAAAAAAAAAAAAAAAAAAAAAAAAAATTACTTTTTTTGGTTTTTAATTAAAATATCTTGCAAACGGTAAATCTTCAAGCTATGAAAAATACGTCATTGCGACGAGAATTTTTGTATCTTTTAGTAGACAGGAACTTTGATATACTTTCGGCATTTTTGCTTTCGAGCTTTAGTTTATATTGATGAAATTTTCGACCAAAAAAATCACTTGTGATTTTTTATTCAAAAAATTACATGTGATTTCTTATATTAAAAATTACATGTGATTTCATAAATCACATATGATTATTAAAATAACAAATCTCGTGTGATTTTTCTGCGCGGAAATTTCAACACTAAAAACAACTCAAAAAACATTCGTCGAAAGTATATAAAAGTGTGCCTCTATAGAAAGATTATTTAATTCTCGCCGTGATGGTATGATTCATTTTGCGTAACGATTAACGGTTTGTGAAATATATAATTTTTAAAATAAGAACGAAAGTGGGTTATTTTTGTTTGATGAAAAAATGAGTTTTGATTGCTGCTTAGCTTTACTTCATTCGCTTTTGAAACGTAAAAAAGAAAACTTTGTTGGGCTGTATTGGGCCCGAAAATATAAAAGGTTTTGCATATTTTTGTCTTCATTAGCTAAGCCGTCAAAGGTTGTAACAGGCCCAAACTTAAACCGCATAAACTACCAACCTACATAACGTATGATTTGGTATGTTTTTTAGAAATAAAATGTCATAAAACAACAATTATAATATGGTAACAGTTATTTATCGTCGGTCAAAACCAAGAAATTAGTTTATGTTAACTACTTCTTTTCCAATTCTTGTCTTTTGATTTTGCAGTGGTATACAAATTAAGGAAGTTAACTTACAAAATACACAATTCAATATGTAAAGTGGAAATGTAAAGAGTAATCTAGGGTATTTCATAGTGTTTCGGGCAACAGTGTTTCAACATCTTGCCCTAATCGACATTCCCTAACCCATTCGAGAGACATTTTCACTAGATGCTAAAACGTCCTAACAGCAGAGACTAAATCAATACTTATGGTTTTTTTGCTAATTATGTGTGTTCTAAACGAAATTTAAGCTTGAACTGGAACAAAATGACATGTTTAAGTTGATATATAATGTTACTCTTTGCAGTATGAGTCTATGAGATTTGGCATTTACATAAAAGTTATTGCGTTCTGTTGTGATATATAATGTCTTCTTATAATTCTTTAATATGTCGATGAAAAATGATTGTTGTGCCTAATAATCATGCCAGCAAATGTACCTAATGATTTGATTGGTTGATTTCAATAAACGATTGGTGGAAATTTGAAGAGAGAAAGTACATAATACAATTGTACAAGTGATTTATGCATTAAGCATGTTTTTAGGCTTGTGTTGTAGGTCTAAATAGAATTACTATATGTGGATATTCAAAAAACCATCATAATATCAAACAGGGAAATTTCAAATTAGACTTGAAATGCAATAATGCATATACAACTTTTAAACCGCTGATGTTAGAATTTACTTTTCTCTAATACTTTTACCCGATCTTAACAAATTAAATATCATATATTATTTCCATAATCATTGGCTTGATAATGAGATCCCGAAAAACAATATACAGCTTACCGAATGATGCTAAAAAATACTTGCAACATAATTATATATATCTTATGTAATAAGAGACTTTACAAATTGAACAACTGGATTTTTTAATTGTCTAATAGGAGAGTTTACAAAATTAAGTCATCTTCTAGCTAATAAAAGTCAAAATTTAATTAGTGTTTGTCAAAATTTTGGCCCCACCCCTTGTGGGAAAAAAAAAAAAAAAAAAAAAAAAAAAAAAAAAAAAAGTCAAAATTTAATTAGTGTTTGTCAAAATTTTGGCCCCACCCCTTGTGGCGTGGTGGTAAGACATTTGCCTTTGGAGGAAAAGACCAGGGTTCAAACCTTGGCAACGGAGATTTAATTGTAATAGGGGTAGTATAGGAGAGTTAGCGGTTCAAAAAAAAAAAAAAAAAAAAAAAGTCAAAATTTAATTAGTGTTTGTCAAAATTTTGAAAATTTTGGTGGAGAAAAAAATGAAAATACGTAAGGCCTTGTGAGAAGTACCTATTTTTTAGTTTCATGCTTAAGTGTAAATATACGATATACTTTAATTGGTTACTAGAATTTACAACTAAACCTAAAAAATCTAAAAGTAGGATAATCTTATATCTAATTTTATGGACTTATGTGTAGAATTCTAAAAATATTTATAAATTTAACAAAAAGCCCATATTCTTTAAACTTTTTTTCTAACGCTGCGTTCTCGAGTTTTTTTTTTTTTTTTTGAAAAAAGAGAAAAGAAGTAGGAAGAAATCAAAATAAATTCATGTTCCCGAGTTTTTTCAGGAGATAAGAGAAAAGAAATGGAGAGGAAATTTGGCTAATTTTCTCTCCAAAATATTCTCTCCAAAAGTGGGATGAATTGGAGAGAAAGTAAATAAGAAAACTTTTAATTAATATAAATGACTTAAATGCCCTAAACATATAACATAATTTTATATAAAATAAAGGGTATACTTGTAAAATCATAATTTTTCTTCTTCTTCTTCTTTTCTTTTCTTTCTAACTCGGGAACACAAACTAAAAAATTAAATTTCATTTCTCTCCTCTTCTCTTCTGCCCATTTTTGTAACTTCTCTTCTTTTCTTCCATTTCAAAACTCGGGAACAGAGTGTAAACAATTGCTACTAATACTACTATTATTGTTGTTGGTGTTTTTGTTGTAGTTATCATAATATTAATAATAATAATAATAATAGTAATTATCATATTATTAATAATAATAATAATAATAATAATTATTATTATTATTATTATTATTATTATTATTATTATTATTATTATTATTATTAAATTGAGCGTAATACTTAAAAACAATCAACGTACGCCAATATGTTATTGAGTATATGCACGAATTAAATATAACATATACAAAAATCTAGATTCAATGAGTTTGAATTATATTAAAATATCAAATTAAACTACTCAAACAATAAGATTATTAAACAAAATTAATCATATTATCAAATCTAAGCAAATGTAGTTGATGTATATTATTAGTTATAGTCATTGTTCAAGTCTAACCCGTGTTGAATAACCCGTGCGTATACGGGTTAAAAACTAGAATACGAATAACGATAAATAATTTAATTGTAATACAAAATATCTGTAAATGCACGGGATTATATGTATTCAAATGAAAGCACGATTTATGAGTACACATCAAACAAATTTAGCTAAAATATAATTACTAGTTGGGTAAAACCTGTGCGTGCACGAGACTTATAACTAGTTTAATGCAAACTAATTTGATGTGATCACATCAACCTTCTCGAAAGGGATAGCTTTTCATTACAAGATTTGCATTTAAAAGGGAGGATCACGAATACCTGACAATAATGCTTGAATTTGTTGCATCACAAGATTTGTGGATTTGGAATGTATTTTTTGATATAGCAGGTGCAAATAACGACCTTAATGTTTTATATCATTCAAATTTTTTTGACGACTTCATTGAGGATGTCGGTCCCGAGGTTCCATTAGACGGTGAATGTTAAAACATAAACTAAAGGATATTACCTAGCCAATGGTATTTATCTCACTTGTGATACCTTTGTCAAATCGTATACGGTTGCACGAAACCAACCTAATTTGAATTTTAAAAGGCTAAAAAAAGTGTATGGAACAAGATTTTGGCATCCTACAAGGTCGTAGGGGATTATAGCACAATCGACATGTGCTTACCTGGTGAGCGAGATGCGTAGAATTATTTATTTTTGCATCGTATTGCATAACATTATGCTAAAAGATCAAAAAGTCCAAAAGATAATTTAACGAGATCTATGTTAGTCCAGTAGCCCATATGCAACGTACATGAAACGAGAGATGTGAAACGCACCGAATGAAACAAAAGGAATTACGTGACTAAGATGTGCATAACGACGACATGATCTTGTGGACCGTCTTTAGCAACGATATAAAGAACGAAATGAAATAAATAAATAAAGGGATTATATATTGGGAGGTCACTCAACTATTAAACTTTTTACTTTTAGGTCACTCATTTATCAAAACTAACTTATAGGCCAACCATTTATGTGTTTGCTTTCGTTGATACCAATTTTGGATTACTTTATTTTGAAATCTTTGAAACAACGAGAATAAAGTCAGATACAAAATATTAAAACAAAACAAACGAGTATTGAAATGAAAAATATTCGTTTTAGCCATTATTTAAATGCAACTTAAGTTAGTTGAAAGTGATTTAAGATAATTTAACTAATGTTTTATGTTTAAATTGTTAATTTTATTGTGTTAATATATTAAAGTTAGCTTTATTCTTTAAATTGTATGAATATCCGGCCAAAATTTAAATGAGGTTGATATAAAGGAAAACAAATACATACTTGAGTGGCCCGTAAGTTAGTTTTAAGAAATGAGTTGCCTAAAAGTAAAATACTTAATAGTTGTGCGGCCTTTGTATACATAATCCCATAAAGGAATAATGAAATGTTGTTTTTTATTGGGATTTTATACATGGATGCCACCCAAGTTTTAACTTTTTTCAATGAGGCCGCTCATCTATGAAAACTAACTTATAGGCCACTTAAGTATATTTTCCTTTTCATTTATAACAAATCGGTCCAAAATTACACTAAACAATTGTATATTGACAAAAATGACCCATCTAATAACATTGAAAATTCTAACAAACTATATTATAAATATGTAATGCCTAATATACCCTCTAAAAGAAAAAGCAATGCCAATGACATTAATTCACGTGATCAAAATCGATACTTCTTCTTCTTCCTCGTAATTAAAGAACGGCCTATAAGTTAGTCAATAAACACTTCATGTTGCTTGATTTGGTATAAATGAAAAGGAAAACGTGAAAACGTAGAGGGGGGGGGGTTGAATACGTTACCGTTTTAAATTCTTAAAACTTGTTGTATCAAATATCCATTTAAGCTTGTTGTAATATGAAAGATGTTACGTGTAGTTTATGACTAGCATATACTTAAGCAAGTTGTCAAACAAATATCACAACACAAACAAACATATAAAGCAAACATAAAAGTAAAGAGATAAGTAAAAGAAAGCGCAAACCGAATACGATGATTTATAGTGGTTCGGTCACGGAGCTCCTATCCGCCCTACTCCACTCCCCAAGTACCCAACTCGAGAGTTACTTCACTAGATCAACAAGCTCCCTTCTCGGCGGAGAAAACCTTACACACGTCACTTACACTTTTTCCGGTACAAAGCTAAATACCGAGTTCTAGTTCGAGGCAGAACCAACCTAACGTCGCATATACAATTTCCGACACTAAGCTAGATGTCGAGTTCTTCACAAGGGTACAACCACTCCAGTTGGTTCTTTTACAAAGGTACAACCACTCCTGTTATGTTTTATGGCCCAACATAGAAACCTTGTATTTTATGGCACAAACACATAAACCATCTAATCTAGTATGAATAGATTACAATGATGATCCATGACATAAATGGGTCATGGATATGAATGGCTAATCTAAATGAACTTCTGTTGATAGGAAGTCTTCAATGGATGAAGATCACAAGCTCCCTAAACTTGTTGTGATGGATCTTCATATATGCATATGGAATCTACATGAACTTCTTGAATAAGAAGTCTTCAATCATTTAGGATGTCAAGTGCTCTTGAATCTTCATATGTTGGAATGCTATGATGGATAATGACTTCAAGATCTTCTAACCTTCTTGGTGGATAAGAAAGTATGCTATGGATAATGACTCATGATCTTGAGCTTGCTTCTCAGGATCATTAACAGTGTATGCTTACAACATAATGAAAGTTAGTAACATTATGATCATTATGTAAAGGATGATTAATGTATGAATCTACATGGTTTGCTATTGATCTAAGTGTGTGAAATGATAAAGGGAATGTGTGTTCTAGTTGCTTGAAACAATGGGTAAACAATGGGCTACTATTTATAGGCAAAATGTAAAACAAACCATGGATTTGAAAAAAGGGATCCGCCGGGATCCGCCCTTTATACCAAAGGGATCCGCCAGACCAGAAAGCTAGCAAATCTTTCCATATCTTACCATATCTTGCCATATCTTCCAAAGTCAACTATGTTGCTTCAAGATCATTACAAAATATCTTTCTAAATCTACAAGATTTGTCAATGATGTATGCCATGATGTCATGTATATATATTTCCATTTTAAGATTTAAAATGTAAATAATATAAATGTGTATATGTTTGTAACATGTATCCTAGTGATCATGTAGCATGTATATACAAGCTTAGCTTAACTAATATATGTTAACCAATATGTATCATGTTAGTTTGACACCTAAAGTGTGTTTATCCTATTAAACTTAGAAAACATGATGTACAAGTAAGAATACTTGTATATGCAAAATGTGAAATGAGGTTCTTAGTAGAATGGTAAACCTTTTTAAAATACTTAATGACCTAGCCGTATTTTAAACATTCTAAATGGTTTGTTAAGGGTTTGATCATAATGCCACATAACAAACATGTACGAACCTGTGTTGTATCATACGAGGACTCGAGAGGTGTTGAATGTATGTTTAGACAAGATATGATTACAAGTAACTTGTACATTTTACGTTATGTATCAAGTTACATATTTGTCATCAATCAAAACAAACGAGACTGCTTGCACTAACAATCTCCCCAACGAGACTACTTGCACTAATAGAAAATATACTTGAACGGCCTATAAGTTAATTTTCATAAATGGACGACCTCATTGAAAAAAAGTTAAAACTTTGACGGCCTCCATGTATAAAATCCCTTTTTTATTTTATAGTATATTTTATTCTATTTTTGGTAATTTAATAAAATGTGTTTATAACAACCCGAAATCCGGACTAACATTTTTTTTCATTATATTTTGAACTTAACCTATGTCCGGATAAATGAATTAGCTATGATAAACTATACGTTATGAATTAAACTACAATATATGATTCCTAGACCTAAGTTATATTAAAAATCGGCTCACCTTTATGAAAATCACACGTTCCTTAAGTTCTATACATTTTTCTCCAGCACATTGAAACTGAATATATATGTTTTGTACATCACACGTTTTATTGATATGGTCAAATAAGATTTGGAAGATCACACCTCTCCTTTAATTACTTCCTAAATGCGGCATTACCTAATATATCTCAGCCCATCTTTCGTCCTCCATATGATAACCAAACACCACATTTTATTTCACACTCAGAACCCTAAAAATACATATCATCGGCTCTCTCCTCCCTCTCTCCATACCGAAAATCTGCAAACCCTAAATCCTTTTGTTTAGCTCTCATGAATCAAGGAAGAAGACGACATTGAATCTTGGTATAGATCGTAGCATACTCATGGTGTTGTTGCTGATTCATGGTCCTAGTTTTGTCCCCTTTGATCTCCTTATTTCGGTCTCAAGGTAATCATCACCTCCCTTTTCTGTTTCAGCCCATACAGAACATATATATGACTAGTCAAGACTAAGACATGTTATACAAATAATTAGAATCATGTTACTATGCTATATATGAGCCTAGTTAATATAGTAGCATGAACAAATGTATACGCCTCATGATCTCACACATGGTTAAATAAGATAAACGCCACTTAGGGTTGGTTTTGTGTCGTGTGTGTCTGATTATTTGATTTCGAATCTGGTCTATTCTTGTTCGACCTAATAAACTAATACAAGCCCTAATATCAGTATTGAATGGTCATTAATGTGGTGTTAAAAGATTAGAAACCCTAGGCGTATTATGTGATTAACGAGGGACTTTGTTTGGCTATGATTTTATGTGAGGATTTTGTGATGTTTGTTGGATCGTTAATCTTACTGAATTTTGGGTGATTTGATCTTTTGGGTGAGTTACTAATACATGTTAATATGATAACTAAAATGTGTCTTGTGACTTTTAGAGGCTCGTGGGTGTTTATATAATTAAAACATGTGATAAGATGGCCTAATATGGATTCTATAATATGTTAGTTTGGTAACCAGAATATGTATGCACTATAATGTGAGTTTCATAAGTTTTTAATACTGGATTTTTGCATGTAAACCTGGTTTAAGGTCTTAAATAAGTTTTTCACTTGGTTTGGGGTGATTTAGAGTTGATTTGGTTGTCTTTTTAAAATTTATGGGATCGGGTGTCAAATCTGAATTTCGGGTCTTAACAATCAGTCGGTGTTTCTGATTTTTACTTTTCAAACATAAGGAGTTGAGAGCTCTCCTTTTACAGAGTTGATATTTAAGTTATGTGTGACTTCCTGAAATTTTTGTATATTTTTCTGAAGGGTCTAAATAGTTTTAATAAATGTAAACTTTCGGGATGTACCTACAGTTCATTTTCTGGACATGTTTGAGTAAACGATTTTTGAAATGTCATTTGAACTTGGAAATAAATTATGGGAAAATTCATGTAATCTCACAAGACATATAGGTATATGTGTAAATTATTATAGCCTTTGACCAAGGGTCATAGTGTGGTTTTAAAATTCGTAAGGTAAGGCTAAAGTATACTAAAATCGGAAATTTGTTAAGAAGCTAAGGTTTTTGTGATTTCATGCCACTAAATGTGTTTGAACCCTAAAATGTACTTAAGTGATAATTATGATATAATTGGTCGTATTTTAACCTAATTTCGATAACGAAACCCTAAGTTGATTAATTATGAATTGTAACCGAAAGTTACTAATTATGGAAAGTTGCTATAAATAGCAGGAAAACCCTAATATGTCAACTTGAACAACAATAAGTACTGAATCAGTAATAACTTATGAAATGGTTCTTAAATATTGAGACGATCATTAATTCGTGTAGATTCGCTGAAGAAGGAGTAACTCCTGTCTCTTTTCATTTTTTGGTGTGATTTGCTTTTGCTGTTTGAGGTACAGATATTTTACCCTTTCTCAGTAAGGGTTTTGTTCTTATGACTTCTCGATCCTTGACTTCGATTCATATGTTATGATATGATCCGTTTGATATGATCCTTTGATTTGATTCACTATGATATGATTCAGTTTGCTATCCATTTTGTTATAATATTCAGTATGCTATCTCACTTGATATTGTAGGATTTTTAATAACATGACATATCATAAATTAAACACAATAAACATTAAAGTAATGCGGAAGTGTAAGGAACATATAACATATAATTAATTAACCGAATATTAAATAGTATGCGTACCTTTTAGCAACTTTTCAACAAGCAATTAATTCGATGAACTCTAACTAGGGTTTATGTGGGTTAAAGAATTGTCCCTTACCGTTTTACAATTCAATCCAAGATACTAACAATAGTGTGTGTGAAAACGTAGAGGGGGGGGGTGAATACTTTACCATTTAAAAACTTTAAATCTTTTGTATCAAATATCCAATCAAGCTTGCCATAATATGAAAAATGCCAATTATAGTCTTATGACTAATATAAATCGTATAGTAAACAAGTTGTCACACGAGTATAACCATCAAGCCACAACACAAATAATAATATGGTGCAAGTACAAAAGTAAATTAGTAAGTAAAAGAAAGTGCAAACCGGACACGATGATTTATAGTGGTTCGGTCACGGAGCTCCTCTCCGCCCTACTCCACTCCCTGAGTACCCAACTCGAGAGTTACTTCACTAGATCAACACGCTCCCTTCTCGGCGGAGAAAACCTTACAAACGTCGCTTACACTTTTTCCGGTAAAAAGCTAAATACCGGGTTCTAGTTCGAGGTAGAACCAACCTAACGTCGCCTATACAATATTTCCGACACTAAGCTAGATATCGAGTTCATTTACAAGGGTACAACCACTCCCGTTATGTTTTATGGCCCAACATAAAAACCTTGTGTTTTATGGTACAAACACACAAACCATCTAACCTATTGTAATGATACAATGATGTTTACAATGACGATCCATGACACAAATGTATAATAGATATGAATGACTAATCTAAATGAACTTCCATTGACAAAAAGCCTTCAATGGATGAAGATCACAAGTTCCCTAAGCTTGTTGTGATAGATCTTCAAATATATATGCTTGTGGTGGATGATAACTCAAGATCTCTGAGCTTGCTTCACAGGATCATTTCAGGAGTATGCTTACAACATAATGAAAGTTAGTAACATTATGATCATGTGAGGGTGATTAATGTATGTTACTACATTGTTATCTACTGATCTAAATGTATGCAAAAGGGTAGAGAGAATATGTGTTCAAGTGGTGAGAAACAACTAAGTTTGGCTTGCTATTTATAGGCAAACAGCCTCAGCAAAAACGGATCAGTCGGAACCAAATATTTGGTTCCGTCCTTGTGTAATTTTGGTTCCGCGGGTGTCTGAAAGAAAATATAAAAATCTTTATCAAATCTTTCCAAAATCAAATCTAAATCTTTCCAAGATCTTTCCACAATCTTACATGAAATCTAACCAAGATATATTCTTAGATTTTGCTAGACTAGGATGATCCAAGGCATGATGTAATAAACCATTTTCTTTTTGACTTAAGTATATAGGAAAGTTAACTTGTAAAATGAATTGTAACTAGTTTAGACAAATGTCTAAATGTAAATAGTTCAAGAAAATGTCTATTTTAAGTGCTTGTCAAAATAAAATGTATTTTGTCAAGTGTAAGTAAACTTTAGTACTTATGTTTATTGTATCCGTAGATATCATCTCATCAAAAGTTGGTGGATGATAAGTTATGTTATTAGTAAAAAGCTTCGTTTTATATATATATATATATATATATATATATATATACACGTAACGTCTTTTAAATAATTCTTACGAAACATCTAAATGCCTTTTTAGGATATAAATGTATAAAACATTAGTGTGAATATTTATAGAAATAAAGTTACTGAATGAACCTCCAAGTTATATGAAGTTTACACTTTTAACCCTAATGGTGAAACTTTTACATTTTTAGTCCAAAGTTATAATATATTTACATTATAGGTTTATATTATCCAAATATAACATTTTAACACTCCTGGTTTCTGAATATTCATTTTCCATCCTTATATTACTAAATTGACAGTGTTGACACTAATTCATAGGAAAGTTACACTTTTAACCCATTTTGCATAATATTTGCATTTATAGTCCAAAAATCATAATTTTTAGAGTTTAGCATTTCCGATTATTAAATAAGTTTCTAACAGCTTATTAAAGTCTACAAAACAGCTTATTACCTGAAAAGAGCTTATTTTCGAGTTATTAGGCCTTAAGGATTATAAATAGGCCCGTTAACAATTTTAAAGGTGATGAACTCAAATAAGTACATTTTATTACTATCATTTATCCTATTAATTTGACTTGTTTTACTATATTATGTATGAGGATTGATACTTAATCGTTTACTTTTGTAATTCTCAGGTAAAAACAAGCATTTGGTGAAACTTGGCGATTTTGGACTAATAATGGAGCAAAACGTGCATAAAGTTGAAGGTCTACTGACATGGACAAGATCAAGTCAATTCTGCTCCAGATGCGCCGCATCTCACTCTCGACATGCGCCGCATCTCTATCAAGATATCACCAGATACGATCCAAGATACAAGAGGACATGCGCCGCATCTAATCATGGAGTTACGCCGCATCTTCTGGCGGTGTACGAATATTCCTGAATATTATAATCTTGGACCCCACGCGAAGTTAAGTACATGCGCCGCATCTACTTAGTAGATGCGCCGCATCTTCCCTCAGACAGAAACTATAAATACCCCGTAGACCAGACGAATTACAAGTTCCGGAAAACCTAAAACCGAAGTCCGAACAGGAGGAACAAAGGACGAATTCAGTCAAGGAGGCAGCACAAGACACACCCAAATCAAAGATACAAGAGCTGTAAGAAGGTGCTGCATGTGTTTAATTCATTAAGTAGTTTTGTTTTATTGTGTTAGCAAACTTTAATTCATCAGGATTGGTGGCTTGTGTAATGTGACAACGAAAGATTGCACTCCCTTTAATACTTGCTTTCCCATCAATTAAAGTTTATATGTTGATGTCTTTGGTTACTACTTATTAGTGCATTGATAACCTCTGTGTTTATTAGTGGCTTGCGGGCATTTGACTGCGGGACATAATGTGGCTCCCACGGTTATTACTAAATTGATCACTTAGGAATAACTTTTAGACATAAGTAATCATTAAGGGTTTACTCGCCGATAAGATTAGGACCAACGAGAAAGGGTTAACTACATACACTTCATATAAAGCTATCAATAAAACAAGTGACAATCTACTTAATCATAAGGACAGCCCTCTTATTGTCTCAAGTATTTATCTGTGTACGTGTGTGCTACTTGCTGATTCGTGCCTATTGGTTTATTTTATTATTTAATTGCAAACAAACCGTGCCAGTCTCTCAGGCTGAAACCCCCTTGCGTTAGGATATTAAAATACTGATTAGAATAACGAGATAATACGTTCCACTCTTAGTGATCGACACTCTACTTACCATTATCTTCATACTGACCGGGTACACTGCTCGTTAAGTGTGTGTGTTATTGATAAGTCGGCTAAATATAAATTTAAAACTTGAGTAGGCATTAAAACTGCTAAACCGCAACGACACATCACGCGCATCAAGTTTTTGGCGCCGCTGCCGGGGAGTGAATTGTTATTATCTGTTAATTTAATTAGTATTTTAATTAGTTTTTTTTTTTCTTTTTATTAGATTAATTGCATCATTGTACTATTTTGCATATTTGTTGTATTGTGTGTTAATTGTTTTCTTTTATTTTTGTGTGTTTATTTTCGTTTGTGTGTTTAATTTTTGTTTTTATTTTTCGTATTTTTCTGTTCTGCTATCGTTGTACTGTGCTAAATCAAACGATACGGCGCATCTGATCTCTCAGATACGGCGTATTGCGTTTAATTTTTTTTAAAAAAATACAACGCGTTTAATTAATTCGATACGACGCATCTTTTCCCCAAGATACGGCGTATCTGTTTTTAATAAGAAAATTTTTCTAAGCGATAAAGTAATACGACGCATCTGCTTTTGCAGATACGGCGTATCTGTTTTTAATAAAAAAAATTTTCTAAGCGTTAACGCCATACGACGCATCTGCTTTAGCAGATACGGCGTATCTATTATTTTAATTAAAAACAGTTTGCGAATTATTAAACAGATACGGCGTATCGATCTCTGTCGATACGGCGCATCTTTCCGAATCAAAAATCGATATTTATTTTTAAACGTAACGAAAATACGGCGCATTAACTTTCGTTAATACGACGCATTTAATTTTAATTAGATAAGCTGATTTTTGATAATTAAAATTGATACGGCGCATTCGAATTTCTAAGCGGCGTATCTATTTTCTGAATAAAGTCTGATTAAATTTTAACGATTATAAGATACGGCGTATCCCATTTATAGGATACGGCGCATCAACAGCTGATATCAGCAACTTTTATTTTACTTTGATCGTTTCACCCTTCTTTTGCACGAGTAAGTTTTATTTCAGGAAGATGGACGATCCGGATATTACAATGGAAGAATATATCAGACTTGGAGAGGAAAGAGCCTTGAGCAATAATGGGATCTACGATTGGGAAAGAGCAAGATATGGTGCACAAGTCATTGATACGAAAGAAATCACTATGGAAGAATACTTGATTCTTGGACGAGAAAAGTCAAGGAAAGAAAGAAACAAATTGCCATTTCAACACACCTGGTGTATGCCAAGTGATGATGAAGAAGATTCATATACCGTGAAACCAATTCCGGCAATTGTTATTGATAGTACTTTTTCTCCGGAGATTGCACAAGATGATGTGTATACGGAATCCTACGTTGAAGAATATTCTGCAATCGTATTACCGCAATTAAACAATCCATCGGATGAAGATGAAAAGTATTCTTATTTTGATTTCGAACCATTTGACGCCATAGTTTATAATGACATACCTCAACCAGATTTTGACCCAACAAGGGATTTTGAAGAAATCTGGGATTACTTATTTAAGGATGAAATTCGGGACGATGCTGAAATTGCAAGACCACTAGTTGAAAATGGAGATTCACAAGATGAATTGGAGTCGCTTACAACACAAAGTGGTACAAATTTATTTAATATTATTAATCCCGTTACTAATAATCTTGATAGTTTTCCTAAACAGGTTGCAAAACGAAAAGATGATGAGGTGAAATTTATTACACTACCTATTGAAGCACCTGTGATCAACCCGTATTTGGTGGAGCTCGAAGAAGAATTTGGTGATGAGCTCTTGAACATTGCTATGATTGATGAAGATGATGATTTCGACCCTATGAAGGTTGTTGAGGAACTCGAACTTTTACTTGCTAAAGATCCTTTCTCATTTTCTGCGGAATTCAAGGGACGCCTTACTACCAAAGAAACTAACCAAGAAGAAAGGAGACTCATTTTTCCTCAACACACTACTCTTTCAGATGGAATGGTCAAGTCATCCAATTTATCAACCAAACCGGGTAAGAATAGGAAAGATGTACACATATTGCCAAGGTATGATCTTTATGTATTTCTTCCATCTTTAGTAGCAAATTTACACTCTTTTCATGTTTATTGCTACTATCACCCGCGCTTGATTCCAAGTGGGAGGAACAACACCCTATTACACAGTAAATAAGGGTGGAGTCAGGCTCGTGACTCGAACAAAAACAAGCGCTTCGTGGGAGGCAACCCATGCTTATCTTTTATTTTATTTTCTTATTTTGTATTAAGTCAGTCAGGCCCACATGAGGATACGGCGCATCTCAATTCTGAGATGCGACGCATCTCCTGCAATGGTCATATCTTATTTTATTTTTCTGCATTTTTATTTTCGACTTTAAAACTCTTTTATCAGTTTATTTTAATGCGGCGCATCCCTGGTTAAGGATGCGGCGCATCTTTATTCTGATCCGTATTAATTCCAGGCTCGATACGGCGTATCTTCTTCAATAAGATACGGCGCATCGACTGACCTGATGATTTTCAGTTTTAATTTTTAAGTTTTATTTTTCCTAACTACTAATGTATTATGCAAGCTTGAACCTTTCTTATCTTAGGTGTGTTTTAAAGTGTTGGTGGTATTATAGTTTCCTGGATTTCCTGTGGATACATCAAGTATGAAGCTTTAACGTTCTAATCCACAAGAAGATGATTTTTTCTCTAATATTAATGGAGGATCATACCGAGCAAATCTCAGGGGAGTTTTTCTGTTCTAATTCTTTTAATTTCCAGTTTTTAATCTTTTATACAAACAACGAGGACGTTGTTTAACTTAAGTGGGGGGATTGGAGAATTAGAACACTTAACAATTACTTGTCCTAAACTTTTTCAAAAATTATGCTTAAAATGTGCTTAATATATCAAACTTAAAAATTTTTTTAGCATGTTTTTGTTTAAGATCTAAGTTACATAACTGCACACATGACGTTATTTTCAAAAATTGTGATTTTTCAAAATTCACAAATCTATGAGTGTGCCGGTGACTTGTAAACTTTAGAACTTGGCTTGTATACTATTCGAGACCACCATAATGAGTATTATTTATATAATTGGAATGACTTGTCTAAATTGGTAAAATTCTAGGATTACACCCAAATAGCCTATTATTTGTTATGTGTTATTAACTAACTACACTGGTTAGTTAACCCCCGTATAAACCTTTTGTTACTCTCATTTTTAGAGTAAGATACCCCTAGAAAAACCCTCAGAGCCATTCCTTTCGTTTCTTACACCTATGTTTAAAATGTTTCGTTACACCCTTACACCTTAGCCTACCCTATAGATTAGAATCCGTGGTTGGTTGATTGCTATAGGCAGAGTGTGTTTCCTTACATTACCTGTGTTCGCGTGCGTAATTCATTATCTATGGTTAGGTCGGGAAATTGCACAATGCAATTGGAGTGAAAGTAAATATTGTATATTTTGGAGTTTATTTTTCGTGTGTTTACTACTTTCACAATTACCATTATTTCTGAAGTCATGAAAAGTATGGAAAAATTATCCGGAAAGAAAGTTATAGTGATGTGGTGAAATTTTACACATCTATGTTTATGTTTAATAATAAAAAAAAAAAAAAAAAAAAAAAAAAAAAAAAAAAAAAGAGAAAAGAAAAAGAAATAAAGAAAAGTTGGAAGTTAGTTTTAACCAACTTATGTAAAGTTATGTAAGTGGTCGATATCACCACTATTTGTTGTACTATATCTATGGATTGAATGGGAATTGGCAGTTATGGGAACGCCAATTAAGGTTTATTCTTTGATTAAGATCTTGTTGAGTATAATTCGTGTCTACCTAAAGCGTATGTTTCAAGTGTTAAAGCGTGAGTTATTCAATGATATGAGTCTTATTCATGGGATGGTTGGGATAGTGATTAACCACACTTAGGATTTTGATTTATTTGTTTTGTTTATTTTTATTTTTACACCAATTTATATCCCAAATGTTATCCATACCCTTTACTATTCTTTATCCAACCAAACCTTTGATTTATTGAGATTAGGGATTTGAGCAATCTTAAGTATCGTAGTCGTGGATTCGGCTATGTATTTATGATTTTGTCGCCCTTTTTGATATATTATTATTGGTGAAGTTTGGACCTATCTTTAGCCTATTCGAGTTAAGGATTTGAGCAATTGCAAGTATCGTGTTCGTGGATTCGATCATGTATTTGTGATTTTGTCGCCTTTTCTGGAATTTGAGATCGATAGTGATTAAGAATAATTAACCCTTAAGCCTAAAACCCCTTTTTTTTTTACCGCTTTAGACTTGTTATTCCTTAGCTTTAGTGGTGGAGATGTGTATACTTGCCAAGCTTATGATAGAATATTCGTCGCGACTGGACAGTTAAACGATTATATTTGCTTTTATCGACTTATTTTATTTTACTTCTGAATCGTTAAGTGTTTAGTTGTGTGATTATGAAATGAACGAATACATGCTTAAATATAAAAATAAATCCTAACATCTTTTAGGATACATTTTCATAAAAGAAATTCTAAGGTTTACTTGGGGACAAGTAAAGTTCAAGTGGGGGGATATTTGATGAACTCAAATAAGTACATTTTATTACTATCATTTATCCTATTAATTTGACTTGTTTTACTATATTATGTATGAGGATTGATACTTAATCGTTTACTTTTGTAATTCTCAGGTAAAAACAAGCATTTGGTGAAACTTGGCGATTTTGGACTAATAATGGAGCAAAACGTGCATAAAGTTGAAGGTCTACTGACATGGACAAGATCAAGTCAATTCTGCTCCAGATGCGCCGCATCTCACTCTCGACATGCGCCGCATCTCTATCAAGATATCACCAGATACGATCCAAGATACAAGAGGACATGCGCCGCATCTAATCATGGAGTTACGCCGCATCTTCTGGCGGTGTACGAATATTCCTGAATATTATAATCTTGGACCCCACGCGAAGTTAAGTACATGCGCCGCATCTACTTAGTAGATGCGCCGCATCTTCCCTCAGACAGAAACTATAAATACCCCGTAGACCAGACAAATTACAAGTTCCGGAAAACCTAAAACCGAAGTCCGAACAGGAGGAACAAAGGACGAATTCAGTCAAGGAGGCAGCACAAGACACACCCAAATCAAAGATACAAGAGCTGTAAGAAGGTGCTGCATGTGTTTAATTCATTAAGTAGTTTTGTTTTATTGTGTTAGCAAACTTTAATTCATCAGGATTGGTGGCTTGTGTAATGTGACAACGAAAGATTGCACTCCCTTTAATACTTGCTTTCCCATCAATTAAAGTTTATATGTTGATGTCTTTGGTTACTACTTATTAGTGCATTGATAACCTCTGTGTTTATTAGTGGCTTGCGGGCATTTGACTGCGGGACATAATGTGGCTCCCACGGTTATTACTAAATTGATCACTTAGGAATAACTTTTAGACATAAGTAATCATTAAGGGTTTACTCGCCGATAAGATTAGGACCAACGAGAAAGGGTTAACTACATACACTTCATATAAAGCTATCAATAAAACAAGTGACAATCTACTTAATCATAAGGACAACCCTCTTATTGTCTCAAGTATTTATCTGTGTACGTGTGTGCTACTTGCTGATTCGTGCCTATTGGTTTATTTTATTATTTAATTGCAAACAAACCGTGCCAGTCTCTCAGGCTGAAACCCCCTTGCGTTAGGATATTAAAATACTGATTAGAATAACGAGATAATACGTTCCACTCTTAGTGATCGACACTCTACTTACCATTATCTTCATACTGACCGGGTACACTGCTCGTTAAGTGTGTGTGTTATTGATAAGTCGGCTAAATATAAATTTAAAACTTGAGTAGGCATTAAAACTGCTAAACCGCAACGACACATCACGCGCATCAAAAGGTCCGATGGGTTTGAATTCGATTGGGCTTGAAAGTGGGCTTTAAATAGATCATTATTAACTTATCAAAACATCATGTGAACTGCTTATTCGTAAACTGCTTATTTGAGCTTATTGGGCTTTAAGGCCCACTCGGTAATATTTAAGTTCTATGAAACTGTTTCGAGGGTGTTTAGCCTATGGATTAGAAAAGGTAATACGTGAGCTTATCTAGGTAGCTTATTTACACAGATTATTAGTTTAGTTTATGGAGAAGTGGGCTGGGTTGTTAGCCCGCCATGGTACAAGTCCAAAAATGGTTTTTATGGCCTGTTTCTATTCGACATAGTGAAGTGGTTAGTTTTGGTTATATGGTATATTTATGGTTCGATGTTCAACATAGTTTCAAAACAAGTCTCGAAAACTTATTAAGTGTTGATATATGTTATAAATGATTATACTACTTCGTGCATGGCCACTCAAAGATTTAGGATGCCAATTTGTAAATAATATGGTTTACGAGAGTACAAATTATATAACGAAAGCTAGAAGATGTTACGATAGAATTTAAATGTGCATGGTAATATGAGATGATATGTATACGTATGAAAACATGTCGAATGACTTACTACACCAACAAAGGGTGGTGAGGATGCCAAAAATGGACTAAGGATCAAGAGTATGGCACGCAGCTCGTCTAAACACCCAAGGATGTGTCGAGATCAATGGCTTGCGAGTTGAAAAAATGGAATTAACACTTGGAAAGATGGCTCTTGCTTCTCGAATGCAAATTAGTAGAGAGAATACTTAGGTTATTTTTTATAGTGAATGAGTGAGAGTGTACGTATAGGTTTATATGCATGGAACTAGTTAATAGTTTATTTAAACACAACTTGTGTTGATGTGATGCCGAGAGGATTAGGATAAGAGATTGGGAAATGAAGCTATGCCTAGAGTACTTGAGTAAGTTGGAAAACTAGTTTAAGTGAGTTGCAAGTGTATGTGTTTCGGTTTAGACTAAAATAGAAATCAAGTGGGTTGGTTTGAGATGCTCGACATGCTACAAGTCCAAACGACTTATATATGTGACCAAATAAATTAGGAACCATGTTGTGAGGCTTGTGGAACTCTCTTGGCTAGGTAACGAGCCAAGGACTTTGGCAAATATATGTTTTTGAAAGTCTGGTTAACACTTAAGTGTGTTTGTATCATAGTCGAACCAAGGTTAGATTTGGGGTTCGTTTTCTTATTAAATGATCAAACTAAATGATATGGTTTGTCATTCCTGAATCCTTGAAGTATGGTGAATCAAGCCATGTATAATGTGGCATGACTTGTGTGTCGAAATCTCAAATAAATGAGGCCAAGTGAATGTATGTTGAACATATTAGAATAAAATGAATAAGGTTAATGGGCTAAATAATAGTGGGCTTGGTTTGAGCTTGTTGGGCTTAGAAATAAATAACAAGGATCCGTTTTGGTTTTATTCGCGAATTGGAATGTCGTGGTACGTGTGTGAGCTCGTTCCAAAGTAATGTGAATCACGTAGCAACGTTTTGATTCATTGTAGCATAATAGACAAAAATTTAAATTTAGCTCGTAAAAATTGTTAGGTGAACTGTAATGATAGATTACTTCTTGATTAACATTTACAAATGACTGGAGAATTTTACAGGTTGCTACAGTACCTACCCGTCAAACGGAATTCCGTCCCGGAATTTAAGTCTAAGGTAAATGTGGGTACTTGTCGCGAATTTGGTCCTCACGCTCCCAAGTATATTCTGGTCCTCGTGTAGAGTTCCATCGAACCTTGAAAATGGGGTTATTGCTTTGCTACCCCTCTGTCCATAATTTCTACTGGTTCTTCTGTAAAGATGAGTTTGTCGTCAAGTCGGATCTCTTTCATTGGGATGACAAGAGATTCATCTGATAGGCATTTCTTTAAGTTTGATACGTGAAATGTATTGTGCACTCTGCTGAGTTCCTCTGGGAGCTCAAGTTTATATGCCACTGGACCAATCCTTTCCAGGATTTTGAATAATCCAATGTACCTAGGGTTTAACTTTCCACGCTTTCCGAAGCGTACCATTCCGTTCCTGGAGAACACTTTTAACATAACTCTATCTCCAACCTGGAATTCCATCGGTTTTCGCCTTACATCGGCATAACTCTTTTGTCTGTCTTTTGCGGCCTGCAGTCGTTGTCTGATCTTGAATATCTTTTCAGTTGTTTCGTGAATAAGTTCAGTCATGTGAGTTGTACATCTCCCACTTCCGTCCAACAAACAGGTGAATTGCACTTTTGGCCATAAAGTGCTTCAAACGGTGCTGCCTTGATACTGGCGTGATAGCTGTTGTTGTAGGAGAACTCCGCCAACGGCAAGTGTTTGTCCCAACCTTTTTCGAAGTCAATTACACATGCCCGAAGCATGTCCTCTAGGGTTTAAATTGTCCTTTCGCTTTACCCATCAGTCTGAGGGTGATATGCAGTACTCATATCTAAGCGGGTACCAAGGGCCTTCTACAGAGTCTACCAAAACCTAGATGTGAATCGGGTATCTCTATCTGAGATAATGGAGATTGGCACTCCATGTCGGGACACTATTTCCTTCAAATACAACTTTGCGAGAGTACTCATCTCGTAAGTTTCCCTGATCGGTAGGAAATGAGCAGACTTGGTTAGGCGATCAATGATGACCCAGATGGTGTCCAATCCGGTTGACATCCTTGGTAATTTGGTGAAAAAGTCCATAGTAATCCGTTCCCATTTCCATACTGGCAGTTTGGGTTGTACTAGCAATCCTAACGGCTTTTGACATTCCGCCTTTACTCTTGAGCAAGTCAAACATTACCCAACATACTCGGCGATGTCGGCCTTCATGTTTGGCTACCAATAGAGTTTCTTATGATCTTGATACATCTTGTCAGAACACGAGTGAATGGAGTACTTAGATTTGTGGGATTCATGCATAATGAGGTCACGTATACCTCCGTAGAGTGGGACCCAACTTCTTTCCTTGAAACAAAGCATTCCGTCTGATTTTTTCACAAAACCATTCTCATTTTCTGGCATACCGTAGATTCTTTCACTAGGTCTGTTCTCTTCCCTGAGAACCTTGGATTGAGCTTTGAGGATCTGTGATGGAAGGGGTGAGCAAATGATCATTCCCAGAGATCGGACTCTGAGAGGTTTAATTCGCTCCTTTTTGCTTAAGGCGTCTGCCACAACATTTGCCTTCCCTGGGTGATAGCGAATTTCACAATCATAGTCATTGAGTAACTATAACCATCAACGATGTCTCATGTTCAACTCCTTTTGATCCAGAATGTGTTGAAGGCTTTTGAGATCGGTGAATACCGTGCACTTGGTGCCGTACAGGTAATGTCTCCATCTCTTAAGAGCAAATACTACTGTTCCTAATTCTAGATCATGAGTTGTATAGTTCTCTTCATTCTTTTTGAGTTGTCAAGAAGCATAGGCTATTACTTTGCTCCTTTGCATCAGTATTGCGCCTAAGCTGTGATGTGATGCATCACAATACACTACGAAGTCTTCACTTCCTTCGGGTAGCGCTAAGATTGGTGCTTCACAAAGTTTTTGTTTCAAGAGTTAGAAAGCTTACTCTTGTTTTTCTTCCCAGTTATATTTCTTGTTCTTCTGGGTCAGTTCTGTCAGAGTATAACATCCTAAATTAAATACGACTTATAAAATACGCTATAAATTAAAACTTGAGTTATATAACATGTTATGACTCGAAACCATACAATATGAACACATAATCTAAAGTATCATATGAAATTATGTATGAACCTTATGATATAAATTATGGCACGTTTAATATGTCACATATAGGCCAAATTAATTAAAAACCATGTACAAAATAATTATGAAAGATATAAAAGAATTTTGGCTAATTTGGAAAGTTGCAAATCATCCCAATCTACACCCTAATTTTCGGCTCACCCTTCCCATATTTTTATTAAAACCGTGTGTATCCAAAGCACTCCAAGAAAACCCTAAACCTTTTTCCTTACTTCATATTTTCGGCAAAAGAAAAACACCAAGAAACCCTAAACAACCTATTCCAAGTCGACACAAGGGAAGAAGAAGAAGCAAGATCTTGATCATTGTTTTCTTATCCAATTCGTATCACACATAAGGTAATCGAATACACATCTTGTTAATCCATTCGAATTGTTGATCAAAGCATAACCGACCCATGTATATTTTTTCATGTTCATTCGATCTTGATCAAGAGAAGAGAAGTGTTGGTGATTCGTTGAGACCTTGTTCTTTTAATCCCATTCGAATTATACAAGAGGTACCGTGTAATCTTCAATCTATAATAATATTTTGGATCAATATGTATTAAAATGTGTCAATATAATTATTTGTGTTCTTGAAATCGGATCTATATAAAACACACTAACTGATCAGAAATTTTATGCTACCTAAATGAATTTTAAACCAATGATACAAACATGAATTTTAGTGGTTCTTTGTTCTAAAACTGAATTCAGTGAAATAGTGATCAAATAAAATTGGTTTGATGATTTTTAGAGGTCGGGAAGGCAACCGTTTGATTTTTAGAAATTCATGTGTCAAAACTGCATTTCGGGGTATGAAAATTCAAGCGTGTTCTATGATTTTTAATTTAATATCTATAACGAATTAAGACCTGAAATTTTTGCAGAATGATATTTGGTATATGAGTTAAGTTTTGTAATTTTTGTGGATTTTTCTGAGATGTTTAACTGGGATGAATAAATACATACTTTCGGGGTGTTCCAGCAGGTAGAATTCGAGGAAGTGTTGTGATTGTCGATTTTTAGTTGGTACTTGTACTACTCCCTCCGTCCCAAAATTATTTTCCTATAACAAAAAGCACATTCTTTTAGAAAAACATCACTATCACTACTTTATCTCTCTTACTTTTTTGCCAAATGACAAGTTTACCCTTAACCAATTAATTAATACTTCATTAAAGTTTGTAATATTAATTTCAACCAAGGGTAATATAGTAAAATTTACCAAACTCCACTACCTATTCACTTTCCATTTTTGGTATGGGACAATAATTTTGGGACGCCCGAAATAGAAAAATGGGACAATAAAATTGGGACGGAGGGAGTACTTAATAAAGTCTGGAAAAATTATGTAAAATAATTAAGACATATAGGTATTTCTGGGTAAAATTATAGAATTTTAAGAGCTCGGTTATGGTGTGTTAAAAATAGCTAAAGTTGGACCTGTTTTAATGTTAATTCTGAATTTAAGTAGTTACTTATTTAAAACACTTATAAGCTTAATTACTTCACCTTTAGAACTTAAATAAACTATGTGTCATTTTAAGAGTATATAACCTATGGTTTAACTAATTTTTATATTAACCTTTAACTTTGACATAATTGCAATAGTAACCCTAATCTTTGAATAATGATAATACGAAACCCAAATTATATGAATTAAACCCTAAAACTGCTAATTCGGGAAATATAACTTAATTATGACCTAATTGAATGTATGAAACCCTAATTGGAGTTTAATCACTTTAAATGATCAATTAAAATGACTTGTGTAATTAGAAACCCTAATCTCACATTTACTTAATTTGGAAACCCTATTTTGACTTGTAAAACCTTAAATGGTGAAACGACATCACGTTATAATTATATTGATATATGAAACTCAATTTTGACACTTATAACTATTTAAACCTTTTAATGCTACTTACTATTTTTGGAAACCCTAAATCACTTTTAAACTTAAATATGGAAAGTTACTAGTTTTGGAAAGTTACTATTTTTGGAAAGTTGCTAAATATGGAAACTTGCTAATTATGGAAAGTTACCTAAAATGGAAAGAAAACTAAAATGAAACCTTTATGATTATGAAACTATGAAACTTATAAGTAAAATTATGATTATTGTAGATCGGGTGAAGAAGGAGTGATCATCTGTTTCCATTCATCTATTTGCTTTGATTTGTGTGCTTTGATAAGGTACAGATATTCTTTCCCTTTTCAGTAGGGATATTTCTATCGATCCTATGCCTGATATGATTTCCTTATTTGACTTATGACTTTCATTGTATGATTGTCATTCTTATTGATTCATTCTGAAATTAATTTAAATGTCTCTGCTATGCTATACTTATGTTTGCCATGCTTATTGAGTTACTATCTTGTTTCTCTTGCCATGCTAGATTATATTTGTTGTATGCTATGATAGATCTGTGCCTAAGCTAACCTAGTTGTGGAGGTACCATGACCATGTCTTTGATGGCACCCTAGGCATGACACTCCCGTAGAGGTGTGATAGATCTACGGCGTTCCCCTTATGTTATGATTTTGTGTACACTATTGGCCAACTTTATATGTGTGACCAGTCTAGTACTGACATACATACTTATGTTAGGGGGCGTATGGATGCATCCTAGGTTTTATGTTTATATGATTATGGTGACCAGGTGGTATGTGTCTTACACTCCTTCTCACACTTTTATTACTTAGAGGTCTCCCCTCTTCGTATACTTGTATTGCTTTAGTATGATTTGACGGATTATGTATGTAGTGCCTATGTCACATCCTTATATGAACTTTTCCCTTATTTTATTATTCTCTTGATTCATTCATTATTCAGTTCTCATGCATTCTTGATTCTTAGTTCTCTTTAAAATTCGTATGACTTTCATGATTATAGGTTTCATTTTGTATTCTTATTCCTTCGTTGCTTATGCTTATTTACCGTTATGTTATGTTATATATATCTGTTCACTGGGCTTTTTAAGCTCAGCAGCATGTTTTCTTTTCTTATGCGGTAGGTAATAAGCGGGGCGACGGACTTGGGAATGAGAGAGCATAGGACTTAGAGACCTATTTAATTATCATTTAGTTTTCCATTGTTTCGGACTTTCATTTCTTTCAGTACTTTGAATATTATTTTACTTTGGTTTTGTTTGGTTAACCCACTATGCATTTGGGATTATCTTTTGATACCAGTCTTGATGTTTGAGACTTGGTTATTTATTTAAAAGACTTCCGCTTGCGTAATGTATGCTTTGTATGACTCCATAATGTGATATCTTGGCCTTAACGGGTCGGGGTGTTACAATTATGGTGTCAGAGCGCTGGGTTTGACCTGTAGAACCTAAGAATGACCTGTGAGGATAATGGGTAGATATTAGGCTTCTCGTTTGACGTGATCTCTTCGTTCGTATTTTGATCCTGACATTTGATTTGTCTTCATTGTTCGTTTTGATCCCTACATTCGGGTTCGTCTGAGCAGAAGAAGTTGTGGGACCAGGTTCCATCTCCTTCATGTGTTGACTGTGAGAAGTTTCATCTGGGTGATCGTGTTATAAGACGTTGGATGCCGGTTTCAGTTGTAGTGTGATTGGACGTCGGACGAAAGAGTGTCCGAAGGTGAATGGTAACAACCGTAAGAATGAGAATGATTGACAGCAATCTGCCAAGGGTCGAGTGTTCGCTCTGACCAGGGGCCAGGCTGCTGACACATCAAGTACCGTTTCGGGTATTCCTTACTTATGCGATCATGCTGCGTGGTTTTATTTGACACGAGGACCACATATCCTGTGGTGTCTTTTGCTTTTTCTAAGCACATTAAGTCCCCTCTGCATTATTGAATTGCTATTCCTAATTCTATCTCTATGAGAATCTTGTGACTATCCATCACAAGTGTAGATTATCCTGTACGGTTGAGGATGTTTGAAGATCAATTTTGTTCTGCTAATCTGATTTCTTTGGGAATGTTCGATTCAATTTCATTCTGGTCATGTAATTGTTGACTGAGCATTGAGATGCTAACAACAGTTATGATTTTGTCATCTCTGACGACTTATGAAACTCAAACTCCGTGCCCAGGTTTCTGACCTGGCATACTATTATGATCACCTTTGCTTTGAAATTCCGTATATTAATCCCTCGCGTTTGTGAAGATATTTCGTTTGATATAACTCGCTCGTGAGTTTTCGATGATGAATTTCGCGATGTATTCCTTGATGGACTACCAAGATTTCCTCTCAAATGTAATTGTTTTGATCCGTTTATTAGAATGTGTTTTGTCACGACTTGAGGTAGACTGTGATTGCAATAAAGGCATGTGTATATGATGCAAGTATTATGACGTCTGGCCAGCGTGATAATAGTTACATCATATACCTTGAACTTATTAGAGTCATAGAATGTCTTGAGGAGTGCCTGAGGTTAGTGTGTTATTTGAATCAGAACTCTATTCATGTGTAAGCGATGTTTTGCCTATTTTCGAAATTTCTTACGAACGACATACATTGAATGAAGAGTATTGAAGGACCTACTTCTAGGAAGTGTTTTATCCGTCTGTGTGCGTCTCTGTGTTGTATTTTAGTTTGGTTATGAAGAAGAATGATGGTGGTATGAGGTTGTTCATGAAATTCTGGAATCTTAGTATTATGGTGATTAGGACTGATACCGTTATCGACGACTTATCTAATCAACTTCAGGGTGAAGTTTTCTCTATGATCGATTTGTAATCTAATTATGTCTATTTTCATGTGAAGGAGCAAGATGTTCCTAGCATTGATTTGTATCCGTTATAATCTCTATGAGCATTGTGATGCCAATCGTATTAGCTACTGCTCCGACTATTCTTGTGAGCATGATGAATCGTGTATTTCATGAATGCTGGGACAATTGTCATAGTATGACGATTTAGTATATTCAGGGACGAAAGAGAAACACAGGAATCATCCTTGTATTTTGGGTGTTGAAAATTTCTACGTCAGAAGAGCTTGATGTAAGTTTCTCGAAGAGCATAATTTTGGTAGGGATGAAGAATAAGTTGGAGAACCTTTGGAAAGTTAAGAGGGATATTTGTTTCTACTTGAGAAGAAGGTCAGCTATGTCCTTAGGTTATATGAAAAGATTGCTAGTGATGCATCTATGCAGATAAACCGTGGGAGGCAAACTATCAGACGCACGACTGGAGATTGGTTATGACGGATGTGAAGAAGCTCAGGAGCAAGGTGGTGGAATTATGATCTATGTAGAAGATTTGAATGAAACGGTTATGCTCGAAGCACCCCGTTCTTTTCACTCTATACATATTAGTTGTACTATTATGTAGAGACTTGTAGCATAAATTATGACGGGATGGTATGACAACGGATGTGAATGCTTTGATGGCAAAGTGTCTAGCATGTCAACAGATTGGGAGTTAGCATCAGCGTACGATTGGTTTTCCTCATTTTGGATGTTCGTATGTAGAAGTGGGATTAAAACTGTCAGCAACTTTGTAACGGGATTTACGCGCATGCTGGGAAGGAGAAAACGATGTGGGTTGTAGTGAATCGTTCAACTTGGTGGCTCACTTGGAAGATCGGCAGAGATTTATTCAACAGAAGATTATTCAAGCTCCTTGGCACACCTGCAGTGATCATGTCAGAAAAATCGAGTTTTGTTTCACACTTCCAGAAGAAATGCAGAAGTCCTTCAAGACCGGCTCTAGATTTTATGGCGACTACTCACCTTTAGATGGATGGACGGACAGAGCAACTATATTGAAATTGAAGATGTATGGGACGGAGAGTTTGAGAAGTGTATTGGCATGATTGAGTTTGCCTACGGAGATGTAGAATACCTTTTGGATTGGATTAAGTTGGAGATTTGCTGGTTTAAGGTCCGGGGTTGATTACTGTGATTGGTGGATTAGTTATCCTTGTGGAAGAGAAAACTTGAATGTTGGACTATGAAATTTGTATGTTTTGTACGATGTCCCCGTTGTGGAGAGTTAGACATTTTGGGCGTATGAAGAAGATCTGGTTCACGATGCGTTAATCCTTTGAATTGTTGTTTTCCATACGATTATCCGACCTATTCCGTTATGCTCTCTGATACGTTCCGATCCTCCATTATGTGCTTAGTTTATCGTCTGTACGACTACGTTAGCTCTTTGATGTGTTTTATCCGTATGATCATTCGACCTATTTTGTTTTGTTTTCTGATGCGTTTCGATACTCCGATTTATACTCTATTGATCGTCGGTAAAAATATGCTACCCATCTCATTATGCGTTTCAATACAAGTTGATATTTTGAGTTGTACTCGATTGATCAACAGCACAATTATAATATCTATCTCTTATAAAACTCTTGATACATTTGATGATTCGTTACGTGCTTCATTGACCGGTGGTACGTTCATTAGTTCGATCAGTATCTGTTTGAAATTGATGAGTTCTTCTATAATGATGCACTAGTTCCCTTTTCGTTAAGAATCTGGACTGAGTTGATGAAGTTTTACTCTTTAGTACTACCTTCGTATTGCTTACAAGCATGAATGTTTCATGTATCTCTGTGTGAGATTTAAATCGTTATCCGCTACATTATTTTTTCGTATTCCTTGGAACGAATTCGTTGTGAATTATGAAAGCCTAGGGCTTTTCAATGATTTTGATCAGGTTGGCGAGGTATCTCATCGCATGGCGTTACCTTCCCAGTTATCTCACGTATACGATGTGTAACACCCCAACCCGACAAGGGTAAAGATATCACAATAATGAGTTCATATCAGATCAAAACAGAGCATACATCTACAGTAATACAAAAATCTCAAAGGATTACAAGTGAAATACTGAATCTACAAGGTTACAATGAAAACTTTCAAAACTAATTCTACAACATAATATCTTCCATCCAACTCTAATCCAGAATAACTACCAAGCCTTCTAAGTCCAGAGGTACACTCTCACTCATTCCCAGCTTCCTACTAAAACCTGCCGCCGAAAAAGAAATGCAGCTGAGCTACGAGAGCTCAGTGAACAGATATATAGATGACAGAAACAATAACAGATAACGATACAGAAACAAATCCGAAATATAGATTATACAGATACCGAATTAAAGTGAAAGAATAAGAAAGGAATAAGGGTAAAAGAAAAGAAATGAGAAAGGGATAATGTACAAACCAGGTTTAGGGAAATACAGAAATCCATCACGAGCCCAGAGATAACAGATAATATCATAACAGATTAATCATATAATAATCCAGAGGGGATGCCTCTCAAATAACAGATAATATGAGGGGTGACCTCATGTATCAAATCGGAGTGATCAGCTCCCAGATATATGTGAAAGACGTGTATCGCACACACCATCAGTCACCAGATATAATAATAAACATATAACATAAACAGATAACAGATAACAGAGTCAGAACTAGGATGCATCCATGCGCCCCCCTGTGGCCAAAAACTCCTTAACACACCAGATAAAATAAATCAGGGACGGGACAGGTCATCACTCTCCTGCCCTAGAGTCATGCCATCGGTGCATCAATGACATGGACATGAAACCCTCATGCCTAGTGATTTGCTCGGATATCAGACTGTGGTCAAGGTCAGATGTCATATAATAAACAGAGTCACATCTAAGGGTTCATGGCAGAAGGGTCATGTCAACAATTCAGATTAAAATAATAAGGTTTAAAATCAGAGTTTATCAGATTAAGTTTAATATCAAAGCTTAAGTTCAGATTTAAAAGGTTTATTTCCAATAGTCCAAAAGAGTATATCAAAGGTTAATAATTACAAGTTTATAGCAATAATCCATTTCAGAAGTTCCTGTCAAAAGTTCATTTAAATCAATCCTTTAAAAATAGTTTTCATTGAAATGATCTTTCAAAATAGTTTTCATAAAAAAATGGTCTTCCAAAACCTTTAGTAACTTCCATTTCAAGTGGTATAGCTTCTTTTTAAAATAGCTTTTTATAAAGGTTCAAAATCAATTAGGTTCAGATAAGGATTTAACAGGTTAAGGTTTATACCAAAATCAAATCAGAATTTACAA
This sequence comes from Artemisia tridentata subsp. tridentata, assembly GCA_021014915.2. NCBI lineage: Eukaryota > Viridiplantae > Streptophyta > Magnoliopsida > Asterales > Asteraceae > Artemisia > Artemisia tridentata. The sequence continues at coordinate 245,138,618 of CP139507.1, read as the reverse complement.
CAGATATATCAGGTTAAGGTTCAGAACAAGATTCACAGATCAGATTCAATTAAGACTCACAAATTCAGGGTTTAGAACAAGAGATCAATCAGAGTTCAGAAAAAAAGGTTCAGAATAAAAGAATCATAACAGAGGTTCAAACAAAAGGTTCAAGACAAACAGATCACAACAAAGATTCACAACAGAAGGGAACATAGCAGTGGTATCGGAGATCATAATAAAGAAAATGTAAAACTGAAAGAAAAGGGGATGAAAAACCCTTACTGAAAAAGGGCAGAATATCTGTACCTTATAGCACAGCAGAAAATCAAACAAACACAGAACAATGATCAGGACTTCTCCTTCTTCACACCTAAGGAAGAGGAAGACAGAATTACCACAGATTCTTATTCAGATTATTCCTTTTTGTTTATCTCTTCATTTTATGTACTTTCTATTTTTAGTAACTTTCCAGATTTAGTAAGTTTTCATAATTAGCAGGTTTTCCAGAATTAACAGATATTATCATTTCAGATTAGGTTTAACCCTTATTCAGAGATTATTATGGAATATCAGTATATTTTATCCAGTTACAGAAGTTTAGGGTTTTAAATGACAATTATACAAAGTTTAGGGTTTTAAATGTAACTTCATAAATTTACAAGGTCATTAGTGAAAATACTTTAAGTTACAGAATTATATGCTCATTTTATTCAGAATTTCCTTTATTCCCTTCAGTTTCATAATTTACAGATTACACCCCTTTAGTTTCATAATTTACAAAATCAACCTTATAATTACACATTTTATAATTTAAACCCTACAACATCCATAATTACCAACCAAACATATTATATATCAAATTTACAGAATATATCATCAGAATTCAGTTTTTTACATATTTGACCCCTCAGAATTCAGAATTTACATATTTAGCCCTTTAAGTTTACAAAACATATATATTAAATCATAATTACATAACAATTACATAATTAGCCCAAAAATCCTCAAAATTACACAACAACCTTTTTATATCAGTATTAACACAAAAAAACTTCAGAATTCCAGATTTACACTTTTGGTCCCTCACTTTTAATTAATTTCCAAACGAAACCCTAATTTCCCATTAATTCATTATTATGCAAAATTTACACTTAGGACCCCAAAGTTATATTTTTCCCACATTCTTACAGATGTATATGATCTTACAAAAATATCCCAGAAGTTTCAAAGTTGGCAAAACACACCCTTATACTTTTTAGAAACAAATCGGATTACTTTTAAAATAGCAAAACCAAACCCTAACTTATCTAATAATTAAAACATCATGACACAATCATTAATTGCATTAATTTACTCAGATCCAAACCACAAAATACTAACCCTAATTCGATTTAGGGTTTTTCTCTAATTTTCTTAATTTTTCCATAAAATCCGATTTATCCAATAATTAAAATCGATTCATCCAGGCTTCTAAAAATTAAGGGGCTATTTTTCCTAGCTCATATTAATGTCAAAGAACATATAAAAAATATGGTTACACCCCAGAAAGTTCATATAACACGATTTGCAATTTAAGTGTTTTTTAAGCCCTTTAATTTCATACGACTTATCTATAGTGCATGATTCGATTTTATCATTTTTATTAGGTCATATTTAACGTGTATAACACTAGAAAAATACTGGAAAAATTTTAGAACATAAGGATTAAGAATTAAAAATAATTACCTCTTTTGTGATTCACCGAATGAAAACAATTACCAAGCATAAACGAAGGCCTCTAAATTCTTGTTCTTATTTTTCTTAGCTCCTTAGTACCCTAATGAACTCCAGAAAATTATTGGTTCAACTTTAGGAAGCTTGGGGAGGAGGGTGTCGAATTATTTTAGGGATTTAGGGAATGTCGGCCTAAGTTTTTAGGGATAAAAAATATAAACTTTGTATCTAATATTATTGAACCGACATTTAGAGGTTATTTTATAGAATATTTTGGTCTCCTAATTTGATAAGGATTAGAATTTATTTTTTTTGTAATATTTTCCATATTTATTTTGTATTTATCTTACTTATAATTAATTTACAAAACTTAATTTGAAGTAAATAAATGTAATTCGGTTCACAACTAATATGTACATGTGATTTCTAATTTTTGGACATTCAGAAATAATATTATGTTGTCCCAGAAATTAATTCATTTCATATATGGTTCGTTTTCGGAAGTTTGGAATCGTTTCAGAATTTTATAAATGTTTTATTTAGGTTTTATTGTTTTCAGGGGTAGTTTGGTAATTTTATGTGCTTTATAAATTTCAGGTATTACAACTTCTTCCCCACTAACAAAAAAAATTTCGTCCTCGAAATTTGTAGAAAGCAGAAGGAAAAGAGAGAGCAGAAACAAAACAAGACATACCAGATTAAAACGAGAATTGAGGTGAAACGAAACAGGAACACAACTGACGGTGAACAGACATATGAAAGATTTGTTTCTCATAACTCGAACTTGCAGATTCCAAAATTGTTTCAGGTCCTCAGAACAGACATAACATACTGAATCCAGATCAGAAGAATAGCATACCAAACGTAGTAGATGAAAATCAGATTCATAGGGTTTTGACGGATATGCCGTTCACATAAATTGATTAGACAAATCAAATTAGAGCGTACAGAAATAGATTATCGGTAACATCAATTGGAAGAAGTTTTAGAACAACACTGAAGATTTTTATCAGAAGTTCAGAGGTCAGCAGAATGCGTGACGAGAATCCAGATGTATCAATTCGCATAATGGTGGAAGCAGATTGCGCGTATAGATAGAATGAACTTAAAGTCTCACTAACGCAGATGATCTCAAACAGTTATCAGAATTTCTAAATATTTAAGGCACTTCTCGAAACATCCTATGCCCACAACAAGTGCATGTTATATGACGTAAGTATTATCACGTTGGCCAGACGTCATAATACTGGCATCATATAAATATGCCTTCATGATGGTCATACTTTATCTCAAGTTGTGAACAGAACAAACTTATCCTACTCCCCCTAGTCTTCCTATGGTCTCAGAGGTCATCAGAATCCACTACTCTAACTAAGAGGAAAACGAATCACTCGAAAAGAATTTTAACGGAAGTCCCAAAATGTCTATCAGAATCAGATCATCCATCATTCGTCAAATTTCAGATAACAAATCCATCATCCGACATACGCAGAATGAACACAGAGCGGAATTACTGATAAGGAACCTAAATCATTCAAAGGATTTATCATCAGGTAACAGAAATTTAGATAGGTCAAGCAGAAGTGAATCACGTCATCCATAGCTTCATCCGTCACAGAATTTATTCGCTTCAGAATTTTCTTCTATTCAAGGTCATGATCTCCGTTCTATTCTTAAGTCTGCTTCTACTCTCAATTCATTTTAGTACAACTAAAATGAATAGAGAAGCAAGACTGCGAGTCTTGGACAGGTCTACTAGCACAGTTCGGAATTCACCAACTCAGACTGCTGTCGTCATCGGATGTTCGGTGGTGGTGTCGGCTACAATCTCTGAACGCCAATCACATCTACTCTTCCAGAACAAAGGTCATTCCATTTAATACGAAGATGGTCTACATGCTTCCTCGTTCGTCTCAGGGCACAACATGTTGTCATACTATGACAATTGTCCAGATACTCGTGAAAACATGATTCTTATTGGCCAATACTATTGGCATTATTTAAGACTCATAATGGTCACAATAAGTACGAAAACAGTTTTCATGAATCACTTCAGGGAAACGTCATATCTAAATCACATCACCCATCTTTACGAATAAAACTGAATTACTTTACGGAAGTTGCTCTCAGTTAGTCATCTCCCTTCTCAGGAGTTCTTGTGGTTGCTTCTTCAGTCCTTCAAACATTAAATGAGGTTGTCTGATACAGAGTTCACAAGGATAGAATAATTTAATCATTTATACTCGGAAATGAAAAGTGATTACAGTGAGATTACGGTTAAGTTTACGATAGTTGATATGCAGATGCAAAATTTTCTCTTTCTTCTTCATAAACTAATAGGGGTATTCAATGGGAACACTGAGGTGGACAAAAACATATCTCATCATCTTCCCCAGCATCATGGTTCATTAACTGAGATCGGTTCAGAGTCAATTTTTCGGCTCAACAGGAGAGAAAACCCAAGAGTTTCATCAGAAAATGCCAGAAAATTTGTACAACAAAACTTTCAATGCCAACACTTTCTAGGGGTGGATACTAATAGGGTGTCAGGAGAATTTGATAATCAAATGAGGTCAGGGTACATATTTCCATAGCAGGGTTAAGCTTAACATATTTAAGCGGTTAGAGGTCATTATATCAAAAGTAGGGTGGAATAGATTGTTACATTTCAGATGCGGTAGTTTATGATAGCTGAAGAACCAGTCAATCAATAATCACAAGATCTCCAAAATCAAGTATATCAATAGTAAACAGATCCGCAGAACGTATATGGTCACTTAACCAGACGGATAGTTCATATGTCAGAGTCAAGTACATGGTTCAGTATAGTATGGGGATAGGTACGCGGACAGTTCAAGGTGTTGGAGTTTTTGGTTTAGCTTTTTAGCATAAGTGACAGGTAGGGTGTACATCATCGGTAATACGAACATCGTATAATTGCAGAAGTGAGACTTATGAGATATCGGATATCAGCATCATATGCTCAGTTAACAATTCCATACAGAGATGGTATTTGCATCAAATCCTTCCAAAGGAAAACTTATTGGCAATTAAGATTCATCATTCAAGGGAGAGAATCAACTTCTATATCCAAGGTAAAAAAATTACCAGAGTTCTTATAGGAGTGGTATGGATTTGCAAGACAGAAATAGTATCAGATGATACATTTATATTCAGCACGGTAATGAATTTATAGAAGGTGTCAAACAAATTAGGGTTAAATGGCCTTCGGGATGGTCGGAAAGATATCAGACTGTTTATCAAACAGATCGGAGTGAAGGTCAAAATCAGGTAGTGGCAGCAAAAATTTAACAGTCGGTAATCATGGTAGGGGTTCAAAATTGTTTCAAATGCCGAAGGTGAGACATAGGAGGATAGTCGTCACCATTGAATGATCAATCAACTAATCTTTTATCAGGAGAAAATCAAGGTTAATTATCAATGAAAACGGATCGACAAAGCAGATCTTTACCATTCAGAATAAGAGGGAGAACCTTTTATACTCGTGGTTAAACACCACAAGACTTCTCATGGGAACAGAAATGGTTAAGACGGAATCAAATAGTGTCAAAAGATTCATAGATGATTATCAGAAGCAAGAAACAAATAACAGAATGTATCAAGTACATCATCGATATGGGGATTCTCAGAATGCCCGAAGAGGCATCATATGATTAACAAAAGGTTCAGAGGTCGGAGTCAGAATCTGAAAGCAAGGATCAAATAGTGTCAGACAATTACTATGCAATTCTCAATGCTTCAGGTTTATTTAGGTTTCATTTCTTAGGTGATGCAAGGCATAAGCTCTAAATTTCCAAATGCGATTTTAACCAAAAGCAAGACACGAATCAGAGTGGTGCGGAAGCAAGATACTTAAGCAAATGACTTATAGTCTACCCATTCCTCACTGGTCAGAATTTAAGTTCCTATAGGGAAATCCTAAAGCAATTCTCAAAGGTTGTCCTACGAGCGCCTACAGTGGAAACTTAGTGGTCCAGACTTCACAGGTCAAGGGTAAATGTATTACGAGTCGCAGCCTGTGATCTCTGATACCATAAATTGTAACACCCCAACCCGACAAGGGTAAAGATATCACAATAATGGGTTCATATCAGATAAAAACAGAGCATACACCTACAGTAATACAAAAATATCAAAGGATTACAAGTGAAATACTGAATCTACAAGGTTACAATGAAAAATTTCAAAACTAATTCTACAACATAATATCTTCCATCCATCTCTAATCCAGAATAACTACCAAGCCTTCTAAGTCCAGAGGTACACTCTCACTCATTCCCAGCTTCCTACTAAAACCTGCCGCCGGAAAAGAAATGCGGCTGAGCTACGAGAGCTCAGTGAACAGATATATAGATGACAGAAACAATAACAGATAACGATACAGAAACAAATCCGAAATATAGATTATACAGATACCGAATTAAAGTGAAAGAATAAGAAAGGAATAAGGGTAAAAGAAAAGAAATGAGAAAGGGATAATGTACAAACCAGGTTTAGGGAAATACAAAAATCCATCACGAGCCCAGAGATAACAGATAATATCATAACAGATTAATCATATAATAATCCAGAGGGGATGCCTCTCAAATAACAGATAATATGAGGGGTGACCTCATGTATCAAATCGGAGTGATCAGCTCCCAGATATATGTGAAAGACGTGTATCGCACACACCATCAGTCACCAGATATAATAATAAACATATAACATAAACAGATAACAGATAACAGAGTCAGAACTAGGATGCATCCATGCGCCCCCCTGTGGCCAAAAACTCCTTAACACACCAGATAAAATAAATCAGGGACGGGACAGGTCATCACTCTCCTGCCCTAGAGTCATGCCATCGGTGCATCAATGACATGGACATGAAACCCTCATGCCTAGTGATTTGCTCGGATATCAGACTGTGGTCAAGGTCAGATGTCATATAATAAACAGAGTCACATCTAAGGGTTCATGGCAGAAGGGTCATGTCAACAATTCAGATTAAAATAATAAGGTTTAAATCAGAGTTTATCAGATTAAGTTTAATATCAAAGCTTAAGTTCAGATTTAAAAGGTTTATTTCCAATAGTCCAAAAGAGTATATCAAAGGTTAATAATTACAAGTTTATAGCAATAATCCATTTCAGAAGTTCCTGTCAAAAGTTCATTTAAATCAATCCTTTAAAAATAGTTTTCATTGAAATGATCTTTCAAAATAGTTTTCATAAAAAAATGGTCTTCCAAAACCTTTAGTAACTTCCATTTCAAGTGGTATAGCTTCTTTTTAAAATAGCTTTTTATAAAGGTTCAAAATCAATTAGGTTCAGATAAGGATTTAACAGGTTAAGGTTTATACCAAAATCAAATCAGAATTTACAACAGATATATCAGGTTAAGGTTCAGAACAAGATTCACAGATCAGATTCAATTAAGACTCACAAATTCAGGGTTTAGAACAAGAGATCAATCAGAGTTCAGAAAAAAAGGTTCAGAATAAAAGAATCATAGCAGAGGTTCAAACAAAAGGTTCAAGACAAACAGATCACAACAAAGATTCACAACAGAAGGGAACATAGCAGTGGTATCGGAGATCCTAATAAAGAAAATGTAAAACTGAAAGAAAAGGGGATGAAAAACCCTTACTGAAAAAGGGCAGAATATCTGTACCTTATAGCACAGCAGAAAATCAAACAAACACAGAACAATGATCAGGACTTCTCCTTCTTCACACCTAAGGAAGAGGAAGACAGAATTACCACAGATTCTTATTCAGATTATTCCTTTTTGTTTATCTCTTCATTTTATGTACTTTCTATTTTTAGTAACTTTCCAGATTTAGTAAGTTTTCATAATTAGCAGGTTTTCCAGAATTAACAGATATTATCATTTCAGATTAGGTTTAACCCTTATTCAGAGATTATTATGGAATATCAGTATATTTTATCCAGTTACAGAAGTTTAGGGTTTTAAATGACAATTATACAAAGTTTAGGGTTTTAAATGTAACTTCATAAATTTACAAGGTCATTAGTGAAAATACTTTAAGTTACAGAATTATATGCTCATTTTATTTAGAATTTCCTTTATTCCCTTCAGTTTCATAATTTACAGATTACACCCCTTTAGTTTCATAATTTACAAAATCAACCTTATAATTACACATTTTATAATTTAAACCCTACAACATCCATAATTACCAACCAAACATATTATATATCAAATTTACAGAATATATCATCAGAATTCTGTACTTTACATATTTGACCCCTCAAAATTTAGAATTTACATATTTAGCCCTTTAAGTTTACAAAACATATATATTAAATCATAATTACATAACAATTACATAATTAGCCCAAAAATCCTCAAAATTACACAACAACCTTTTTATATCAGTGTTAACACAAAACAACTTCAGAATTCCAGATTTACACTTTTGGTCCCTCACTTTTAATTAATTTCCAAACGAAACCCTAATTTCCCATTAATTCATTATTATGCAAAATTTACACTTAGGGACCCAAAGTTATATTTTTCCCACATTCTTACAGATGTATATGATCTTACAAAAATATCCCAGAAGTTTCAAAGTTGGCAAAACACACCCTTATACTTTTTAGAAACAAATCGGATTACTTTTAAAATAGCAAAACCAAACCCTAACTTATCTAATCATTAAAACATCATGACACAATCATTAATTGCATTAATTTACTCAGATCCAAACCACAAAATACTAACCCTAATTCGATTTAGGGTTTTTCTCTAATTTTCTTAATTTTTCCATAAAATCCGATTTATCCAATAATTAAAATTGATTCATCCAGGCTTCTAAAAATTAAGGGGCTATTTTTCCTAGCTCATATTAATGTCAAAGAACATATAAAAATATGGTTGCACCCCAGAAAGTACATATAACATGATTTGCAATTTAAGTGTTTTTTTAAGCCCTTTAATTTCATACGACTTATCTATAGTGCATGATTCGATTTTATCATTTTTCTTAGGTCATATTTAACGTGTATAACACTAGAAAAATACTGGAAAAATTTTAGAACATAAGGATTAAGAATTAAAAATAATTACCTCTTTTGTGATTCACCGAATGAAAACAATTACCAAGCATAAACGAAGGCCTCTAAATTCTTGTTCTTATTTTTCTTAGCTCCTTAGTACCCTAATGAACTCCAGAAAATTATTGGTTCGACTTCAGGAAGCTTGGGGAGGAGGGTGTCGAATTATTTTAGGGATTTAGGGAATGTCGGCCTAAGTTTTTAGGGATAAAAAATATAAACTTTGTATCTAATATTATTGAACCGACATTTAGAGGTTATTTTCCAGAATATTTTGGTCTCCTAATTTGATAAGGTTTAGAATTTATTTTTTTTGTAATATTTTCCATATTTATTTTGTATTTATCTTACTTATAATTAATTTACAAAACATAATTTGAAGTAAATAAATGTAATTCGGTTCACAACTAATATGTACATGTGATTTCTAATTTTTGGACATTCAGAAATAATATTATGTTGTCCCAGAAATTAATTCATTTCATATATGGTTCGTTTTCGGAAGTTTGGAATCGTTTCAGAATTTTATAAATGTTTTATTTAGGTTTTATTGTTTTCAGGGGTAGTTTGGTAATTTTATGTGCTTTATAAATTTCAGGTATTACACGATGTATTCCATGTATCTCTTCTTCGTGAGTATGATTATCACCCACTTCATGTTGTCTCTTGCCGTTCGATCTATTTCGAGAAGATCTTTCTTATAGTGAAGAACCTGAGGCTGTTTTGGAGCGTCAGGAAAGAGTCATGAGAACTAAAACAATTCCATTCGTAAAGATTCTTTAGAAGAATCATCCAGAGAGCGAGGCTACTTGGGAGCCCGAAGAATCGATACGATCCAGTTATCCACATTTCTCTTTGTGACTTGGTACGTATTCATTTTGATTCCGTTTTCGATTTCTTATTTCTATTTCAATTTTGTATTTCAATTTCGCGGACGAAATTTTCTTTTTAGGAGGGAAGAATTATAACATCCTAAATTAAATACGACTTATAAAATACGCTATAAATTAAAACTTGAGTTATATAACATGTTATGACTCGAAACCATACAATATGAACACATAATCTAAAGTATTATATGAAATTATTTATGAACCTTATGATATAAATTATGGCACGTTTAATATGTCACATATAGGCCAAATTAATTAAAAACCATGTACAAAATAATTATGAAAGATATAAAAGAATTTTGGCTAATTTGGAAAGTTGCAAATCATCCCAATCTACACCCTAATTTTCGGCTCACCCTTCCCATATTTTTGTTAAAATCGTGTGTTTCCAAAGCACTCCAAGAAAACCCTAAACCTTTTTCCTTACTTCATATTGTCGGCAAAAGAAAAACACCAAGAAACCCTAAACAACCTATTCCAAGTCAACACAACGGAAGAAGAAGCAGCAAGATCTTGATCATTGTTTTCTTATCCAATTCGTATCACACATAAGGTAATCGAATACACATCTTGTTAATCCATTCGAATTGCTGATCAAAGCATAACCGACCCATGTATATTTTTTCATGTTCATTCGATCTTGATCAAGAGAAGAGAAGTGTTGGTGATTCGTTGAGACCTTGTTCTTTTAATCCCATTCGAATTATACAAGAGGTACGGTGTAATCTTCAATCTATAATAATATTTCGGATCAATATGTATTAAAATGTGTCAGTATAATTATTTTTGTTCTTGAAATCGGATCTATATAAAACAAACTAACCGATCAGAAATTTTATGCTACCTAAACGAATTTTAAACCAATGATACAAACATGAATTTTAGTGGCTCTTTGGTCTAAAATTGAATTCAGTGAAATAGTAATCAAATAAAATTGGTTTGATCATTTTTAGAGGTCGGGAAGGCAACCGTTTGATTTTTAGAAATTCATGTGTCAAAACTGCATTTCGGGGTATGAAAATTCAAGCGTGTTCTATGATTTTTAATTTAATATATATAACGAATTAAGACATGAAATTTTGGGAAAATGATACTTGGTATATGAGTTAAGTTGTGTAATTTTTCTGGATTTTTCTGAGATGTTTAACTGGGATGAATAAATACATACGTTCGGGGTGTTCCAGCAGGTCGAATTCGAGGAAGTGTTGTGATTGTCTATTTTTAGTTGTTACTGGTACTACATAATAAAATCTGGAAAAATTATGTAAAATAATTAAGACATATAGGTATATCTGGGTAGAATTATAGAATTTTATGAGCTCTGTTAAGGTGTGTTAAAAATAGCTAAAGTTGGACCTGTTTTAATGTTAATTCTGAATTTAAGTAGTTAATTATTTAAAACACTTATAAGCTTAATTACTTCACCTTTAGAACTTAAATAAACTATTTGTCATTTTAAGAGTATATAACCTATGGTTTAACTAATTTTCATATTAATCTTTAATTTTGGCATAATTGCAATAGTAACCCTAATCTTTGAATAATGATAATACGAAACCCAAATTATATGAATTAAACCCTAAAATTGCTAATTCGGGAAAATAACTTAATTATGACATAATTGAATGTATGAAACCCTAATTGGAGTTTAATCACTTTAAATGATCAATTAAAATGACTTGTGTAATTAGAAACCCTAATCTCACATTTACTTAATTTGGAAACCCTATTTTGACTTGTAAAACCTTAAATGGTGAAACGACATCACGTTATAATTATATTGATATATGAAACTCAATTTTGACACTTATAACTATTTAAACCTTTTAATGCTACTTAATATTTTTGGAAACCCTAAATCACTTTTTAAACTTAAATATGGAAAGTTACTATTTTTAGAAAGTTACTAAATATGGAAACCTGTTAATTATGGAAAGTTACCTAAAATGGAAAGAAAACTAAAATGAAACCTTTATGATTGTGAAACTATGAAACTTATAAGTAAAATTATGATTATTGTTGATCGGGTGAAGAAGGAATGATCATCTGTTTCCATTCATCTATTTGCTTTGATTTGTGTGCTTTGATAAGGTACAGATATTCTTTCCCTTTTTAGTAGGGATATTTTTATTGATCCTATGCCTGATATGATTCCCTTATTTGACTCATGACTTTCATTGTATGATTGTCATTCTTATTGATTCATTCTGACATTTATTTAAATGTCTCTGCTATGCTATACTTATGTTTGCCATGCTTATTGAGTTACTATCTTGTTTCTCTTGCCATGCTAGATTATATTTGTTGTATGCTATGATAGATCTGTGCCTGAGCTAACCTAGTTGTGGAGGTACCATGACCATGTCTTTGATGGCACCCTAGGCATGACACTCCCGTAGAGGTGTGATAGATCTACGGCGTTCCCCTTATGTTATGATTTTGTGTACACTATTGGCCAACTTTATATGTGTGACCAGTCTAGTACTGACATACATACTTATGTTAGGGAGCGTATGGATGCATCCTAGGTTTTATGTTTATATGATTATGGTGACCAGGTGGTGTGTGCCTTACACTCCTCTTAGAGGTCTCCTCTCTTCGTATACTTGTATTGCTTTAGTATGATTTGACGGATTATGTATGTAGTTCCTATGGCACATCCTTATATGAACTTTTCCCTTATTTCATTATTCTCTTGATTCATTCATTATTCAGTTCTCATGCATTCTTGATTCTTAGTTCTCTTTAAAATTCGTATGACTTTCATGATTATACGTTTCGTTTTGTATTCTTATTCCTTCGTTGCTTATGCTTATTTACCGTTATGTTATGTTATATATATATATATATATATATATATATATATATATATATATATATATATATATATATATATATATATATTATATATATATATCTGTTCACTGGGCTTTTTAAGCTCAGCCGCATGTTTTCTTTTCTTATGCGGTAGGTAATAAGCGGGGCGACGGGCTTGGGAATGAGAGAGCATAGGACTTAGAGACCTATTTAATTATCATTTCGTTGTCCATTGTTTCGGACTTTCATTTCTTTCAGTACTTTGAATATTATTTTACTTTGGTTTTGTTTGGTTAACCCACTATGCATTTTGGATTATCTTTTGATACCAGTCTTGATGTTTGAGACTTGGTTATTTATTTAAAAGACTTTCGCTTGCGTAATATATGATTTGTATGACACCATAATGTGATATCTTGGCCTTAACGGGTCGGGGTGTTACACAGAGGCTTGGCGATTTTTGAGAAATCTTCTCTGAATCTTCTGTAGTAACCAGCAAGACCTAAAAATTGGCGTATCTCTGTTGGGTTTGTAGCCCAATCTTTAACTGCCTCGATCTTGGAAGGGTCTACATGGATACCTTGACTGTTGATAACATGCCCAAGAAATTGTACAATTGGAATCCAAAAGTCACATTTGGAGAACTTAGCATACAATTTCTCCTCTTTAAGTAACTCTAATTTGGTTCTTAAATGTTCAACATGTTCTTCCTTGCTGGAGGAGTAGATTAGAATATTGTCTATGAAGACGATCACGAATTTGTCCAGGTATGGTTTACATACTCGGTTCATCAAGTCCATGAACACTGTAGGTGCATTGGTTAGACCAAATGGCATCGCCTGAAATTCGTAATGTCCATACCGCGTTCTGAAAGCTGTTTTGGGAATGTCTTCTTCTCGGACTCTCAGCTGGTGATATCCTGACCTTAGATCAATTTTTGAGTAGACACTCGATCCTTGTAACTGATTAAACAAATCATTGATCCTGGGTAATGGATATTGATTTTTCACGGTGAGTTTGTTTAACTCTCTATAATCAATACACATTCGGAACGATCCGTCGTTCTTCTTGACGAATAAGACCGGAGCTCCCCAAGGTGATGAACTCGTTCGGATGAATCCCTTATCTGATAGCTTTTTCAATTGCTCAGATAACTCTTTCATTTCAGAAGGCGCCAACCTATAGGGTGCTTTTGCTACTGGTGCCGCCCCAGGCATTAAATCGATCTGAAATTCTACTTGACGGACGGGTGGAATACCGGGCAAATCTTCCGGGAACACTTCAGAAAAATATTTAACGACTGACACATCTTCAAGTCGCTTCTCTTTCGATTCATTTTCTGTCAATTGAATCAAAAACACATGGCATCCCTTGTTCATATACTTCACCGTCTTGATATACGAGATAATGCTATATCGAGTTCTACTTTGATCGCCACGAACAATAAGAGTTTCACCATTGAGTGGAATGTGGACGAATTTCTCGTCACAGATGATTCTAGCATGGTGTTTATATAACCAATCCATGCCAACGACGACGTCAAAGCTACCAAGTTGAATAGGCATAAGGTCGATGTTAAAAGGTTTGTTTAGTAAGGTTATGGTGCAGCCTCGAATTACCGTATTGGTGCCTATTAGGTTCCCGTTAGCCATTTCAATTTCATATGTAGTGTTTAGTTTTATTGGTGCAGTGTTAAGCTGAGAAGCAAATGAAGTTGACACAAAGCTCTTATCGGCTCTGGAATCAAATAAAATTTTAGCATTTCGTTGGTTAAGTAAGAATGTACCCGTGACTACGCCAGGGTCCTGCGGTGCATTTTCGTCACCTAGTACATACGCTCTCCCACGAGCAGTGTTGTTCTGGTTAGCATTCTGACTTGGGCAGTGGTTCCTGTAGTGCCCTTCCTCGCCACACCCGTGGCACACCACTGTTACCGGTTGCAAATTTCCAACATCTTTTCAAGATCTGGAACCATGGTTGGACACAGTGCAGCAAGTTCTTGGAACCTCCTGTTATAATTTTTGATATCATTTCACTTCACAACCAGCTGGTGGAATTCCTCCTCCAGTTTCCTAATTTCAGTATGTGGACAGTACTTCCTTAGCATTTTCTGTTTCAACTCGGCCCAGGTGATTTGATACGCTTCCTCAATAACTATGGTTTGGGCAGTAGCATTCCACCATGACAGTGCATCCTCCAAAAGAGTCCCTGTAGCATAAGTGACCTTGCAGTTGTCAGGACAACCGCTTCTCATGAAGATAGTTTCAGTACGCTCAAACCAATGAGCAAGTTCAGTTACTCCCTCTGTACCCTTAAAGTAAGTTGGCTTGAAACTCATGAAGTCCTTGTAGGTACACTTGCGAGATGCAGCTGTCTCGCTTTCACCCGTTGCCCTATTGTTGCTACTCGAACGAACTATTGTAACCGCTTGGATTTTGAGAGCTGCAGCAACTCTGTCGGCTACCAATTTCTGGATAGCTGCTGGAGTCATGGCTGGTGTTGGTGTTGTAGTTTATTTTCTTGTGCGAGCCATACTTCTATTAATACCACAAGAAAACACAGATTTAGAATTCACATAATGACCATGTTAGAATAATTCTAGTAACAAGGTAACTGCATACAAGTCGTAACAATAATGTCACAATGTGAAATCACAACCAACTGAGAATCATAAAATCACAAAATGTCCGGGTACTATCGTACATGTATTATAATAAATGATCCACTCTTGGTATAGGATTGCTAAGGAACAAACTGATTCATCATCTACAAAGGCTGAAGTTTAGCAACTTTCTCTACATTCATCAAGTTTGTTCCAAAATTTTCATTATTAAAAGTCTAAGATTATAGCCCAGTTATAACATATAAAGAACCATAACATTACGACATGTCTGAATACAATCACAATACACATGAATATAAGGAAACAACCATGGCAACATAAATCAACATCAATATATAGCAAATCCATAACCAACAACATAATATTAATAACTTGATCAGTTGTTTTACAAAATAAAACGATACAAGGTCCTTTATTAATGCCACATGCGGCAGGCTAAGATGCCTCAAAACTACAATTGATGTAATATATGTCTAATTCCTGGATGTGTCGTCCATGCGTCCCTTGAGCTCTGTGATCATATCCAAAAGTCCATGTATCTCTGCCCGCTGCCTGACCTGTATGTCCTCGATGAGGGTCTCTAGGGTAATGATCCTATGGCGAGCTTGATGAGTGTCTAAATACTCATCATTTTTACCTAATCTGAACTGCCAAAACATCCAAAAACACTCAGAAATGCATCAAAATAATGAAATTATCCCAGAAATGTGTTTTATATGTTTCAGATGCAAAATGTTTAAAAACAGATGAAAAACAGACAAAGTTTGCATAATTGGCAGTTTCAGTCCCTCAACTTTCCAAAATTGTCAAAACTAGTCCCTGGTTATTCTAAAAACATGAGAAAATCAATTTTGGTCCTTGTGTTACTCATATATGGCAAAAATGGTCCCCGGTTGTTTTTATTTTTGGAAAATATTAAATAGGTACTTATATTATTACAACATGACAAAAATAGTACCTTTTTGATAAACTTTGTAATTGCAGATTTGGTCCTTGGCATACAGAAAATTACAAAAATAGTCCTTAGGCTATTTTACTTACAAAGCCAAAATAAAATTAAACCAAACCAAATCCAAATAAACACAAAAGCTGGCCCATCCTTTTATCCAAGCCCAAATACAAAACAGCCCAACTCCACCTTTGAATAATAAACCCAGGGAAAGGTTTGACCACCTTTGACCCGTCTCCTACCTTCAACACCTCACCCTGCTACTACTCCACTTGCTTCACCACTTGCTTCACCTTTACCACCTCAACCCCCCCCCTGTCACTCCCACAACAAAACACCATCCCCTAGGTTAGTCCTAGGAAACTACACCTGTAATCCCTACAACCTGCCACCGCCCCAACTTGGACCTGCAAGCCATCCCATCTCCACCGCCCCAACTTGAAACTTCATCATTACCATCCTCCCACTACCCTCACCCCATACCACAGCATTTAATGCTACCTCTCCCCTCAACTCAGAAGCTAGTTGATACCCGTTTTGGCGCCAGAACACGTGGCGACTCAATATTGGACCAAAATGCAAATTGCGAGGTGGGATTTGACCACAGAGGTGCAAGGAACCATATTTTGAAGCTATAAATAGAGAAGGAGCACAATGGAGCAGCCAGGTAGTTAGATAATTTAGCATAGCTTATGTCGTTTTTATGCAATTTCAAATTCTAGTTTAAGTTTTAGCTATCAAGCAGTGTAGTAATTCTCTTTTATGTATTGTAATACTTTTTCAGCAATAAATCTCAAGTTTACTCAACATTTTCATCATTTGCCATTTTACTTAAGAGTTTCAATATTCTGTTAAGTGTAATGGTTATTATTGTGTAATAACTTGGACTTTTAGGCCACATAAGCTCCCATATAGCTAATTTGAAGCTATTAGTAATACTTAAAATCAGTTCAGAAATCAAAAACTCAAAAGTACCAAAAAGTCAATAAAAGTCAAACTGAAGGTTCAAGAGTGATCACAGCTGGAGCAGGGTTTATTTTGGATTGCCCTGGGTTAGAATCCCTTGGGGGATGCTAGGTTTGGAATTGTGGTTCTTTGTTCATGAATTTGGCAGGCTTGGAAGGCAATTGTAAGTTTTCATTTAAGTTTCATTCTCCTTTGTTATCTGTTGGTCACTAGTACTAGTAATTGTTCTAATTAGTCTCCTGTAGCACTAAAATAAGTAGTTAGATAATTAAGTTTGAATTTGGAAGTAGATTGCATAGTTTCTATCACATTCTGTCACATAAGGGAATGTTTGGTTTAACACAGTTTCACTAGCCAAACACTAGTTTACTGTTGATTGACCACAAGCCCAAGTTTGTAAAAGCTTATCTCAGTCCTTAGAAGCCATTTCCAACCTCTGATTAACTTTCTAGATAGAAAATCCAAGTTTGACTGCCCTGTGTGAATTTTGGACTGCCAAGAGCTCAAACAAGCTACAACAAGCTACAAGCTTATTTGGCCCTTCTTTTTGACATCTTTGGTGTCCCTTAGGTCTATATTTAGTATTCACAAAGTCCCCTATAGCCTTGTTCAATAGTTTGCAAAAATCAGCCTCTTCTGCGCAAGTTTCTGCATTTTTGCGTATTTGATGATTTTCAGCAGTTTTTCGTCGATTTTTCATTTCTTCGTATTAAGGAGTTAGAACCCGAAATTTGGCATGCATATAGCTCCCCAGCTTGTGTACGTCTCCATATTTTTGGTTTATTTTTTAGATTTTTTTAAGCAGCCGTTTCGTAGCTTGAAAAGCTGCGTTTTCTGCCAGTGCAACAGAAAATTCAGCAACTTTTTGGCTTATTTTGAGCTTTCCAGCTTATTCTATTAGCTTTTCTTGAATTCCTATAGCTTTTTCTAGTGTTAGTCAGTCCACTTGACTATTTTCCATAAGCTCGTAGCTTATCTAGGAGCTTATAGCTCATTCGAAGCACTTAGTTCATATAAAAAGGCTTTTAAGCCAACTGCAGCCCCATAAGCTGCTTTTTCTAGCTTATTTCGAAAGAACCAAAAATAAGTCCAGTTTAGAAGTTACTCACACCTAGCTTATAAGTAAATTTCAAAAAGAAAAACTCGAAAAAAAAATAAAGTTAGTAAAAAGGTCCTTGGTGGGTTTCGAACTCGCGACCCCTCGTACACAAGCCCACGTACTCACCCAGTGTACTAGTAGACGTTTTTGATTAAACCTTTGCAACCCTTAATATTTAAATAGCATATAACAGTTTAGTATAATAAGCTTAATTAAGTTACCAGCTTATTTTTAGCTTATCCGTATAAGCTAGCTTTTCCACTTTAATTTTATTAGATCAGTAATCACCTTAAGTATTCTATAAAAAAGTTTCGTAATTTTTAGAATAGTTTTACTATTTTTAATCTATTTATTTAGTTTAAGTAGTAATTAATTCATAATAAAAAATATAAAATTCAGAAAAATATAAATCTTTTTTAGATAATTTTCTTTTGTCATTATTAATCTTTAAAAAATATAAGAACACTTGTAGGGTTAGTTTTACATATATCTCAGTTATAATCGCGTTTTAATTAGTTCCCGACTCGCGTTTTTAGCATAATTTAGATTAAACGAAGCAGAAAAAATAGTGATAGCTTCTATTTAATAGAATTTATCTTTTTAGAATAATCAAGCAATATCACAATCATCAATCACTCTAATCCTAGCTTTTCACAGTTGCCCATTCACATCTCGTTGGGAAACGATCCGGGTGATCACTTGCCTGGTTTCACACACTACACACGAGCATTCGTTCCGAGACTGTTTGCCTTTTATCATTTATTACGGTTGACCATTCACAAGTGGTTGACTTGTGTGATAGAGAAATAAAAGATAGCCGGTTTGGAACGGATCAAATTTTGGCGCCGCTGCCGGGGAGGTTGTGCTGCGACAGTTGTGTAAGTTTTAGCGATTAGTGATTCGAGATCCTTCTATCAGAAGTTCCTATTTCCCAAAAACCATATAAAATACAAAAATATTTTTCATTTCTTTTCTATATATATTATTATTATTATTATCATATAAAAAATAAAAACACCAAAAATAATTTCCGTTTTCTTTGTTAATAATAAATAACAATAAAAAATTACCATCGAAAATCAAGACTGAGTACTACCTAACTGGGGGTACGGCCATAATAAGTTCTCAAACCAAAGATTTAAAACTTTACCTTTGTATCACTTGCGAATTCGGCTCACCTTTGATTGATAAACAAACTCTAACGGAGGTTCTAGGATAGTCTGACATTAAATTGTCGGACTGAAAGAAGCGGGTTTTTAAGGAGCGTAATTGCCCACCTTTGCTTCTCCGCCACTCTGTGCGTTTATCATTTAGAGAGTTACCGTACGCTTGCTGATTGTTGGTATAAGTTAACTTGTGTTTTGCTTCTGTCTTGTTTTAATTGGAATATTTTACTTAGTGCATGCGCACTCGTTCTTCCACGTCATCAAGCCCTTTACGTGAACTCGTAGAAATTCCGAGAAGACGTAATCGTAGACGTGCTGCCCAAATAGTCGAACCCGAGATTCGTACTGTTCTCACTGAAAATATGGCAGACGAACGCACAATGGCTGAAATGCTCCAGGCACCCACCGAGGGTTATGGAGATGCCATCGTTTTACCAGCCATCGATTCTGATCATTTTGAGCTGAAAACACATCTGATTCAGCTCGTGTCCACAAACCAATTCCACGGGTTTGAACGAGAGGATCCTTATGCACACATTCGTTGGTTCAACAAACTGACTTCTACAATCAATTACAAAAATGTGCCGCAAACAGTGATCAAATTGATGCTATTTCCATTCTCACTTGAGGGGGCAGCCCGGATTTGGCTGGATAAAGAACCCCCTCGTTCCATTGAAACCTGGGAAGATCTCGTTAAGAAATTTGTAAATTATTTCTTCCCTCCATCAAAGACGACTAACCTAAAAAATGAAATTGCTGGTTTTCGTCAAGGTTTTGATGAAAATTTCGGAGAGGCATGGGACAGATTTAAAGATCTCCTAAGAAAATGCCCACATCACGATTTCAATGTGTTACAACAGATAAATACGTTTTATAATGGGTTGACCCAAAACGATCAAGATGCACTTAACGCAGCCTCCGGTGGCAATATCTTGAATCGTAAACCCAGAGAGGTGGTTGAAATTTGTGAAAATAAATCAAAAGTTCCTATTTCTAGAAACAAAGTGAATGTTCCTGTCACTCCTGCTTCTTCTTCATCCGGTAACTCCTCAGAGTTAGCCTTTTTAACGGATTCAATGCGTTGTATGATGAAAGAAATGAAAGAATTAAAAAGTGAAATTCATAAACCGGAACAAATCAAAGCAATAAACAAAGTGTGTGAAACTTGTGGTGGCCCACATGCGTATTATGATTGTCAAGCAACCGATGCTTCTGTTTACCCAGCTCCCGTAGCTGTAGTAAATCAAAATCAATACCGTCCGCATGCTGAGACTCAGTACCGAGCACAGAATGCTATGGTCCCACCTGGTTTTCCACCCGTGCCAAATCAGAATAATCAAAATCGCTTTGTTCAAAATCAGGGACAAAATTTTAACAATTCTCAAAATTTCAACCAATACCGAGGTCAGAATCAGGGTAATTTTAACCAAAACCGTGGTCTAAATTTTAATCAAAACCAAGGTTCAAACCGAAATCAGACTTCCTCAGATGAGTTGCTTATGCAATTCATGAAAACCCAAGAGGAAACAAATAAGACACAACGTGAGACAAACCAGTTATTGGTTGCCCAATTAAACCAGATCAAAAAGTCTTTAACTGATATACCTTCTACCTCGGGAGGTCTCCCAAGTAACACTGTTGTCAACCCAAGGGGTGAACTCAAAGCTGTCACTACACGTAGTGGTAAAGCTCATAAGGGACCCTCTGGTCCTATTCCTCCTCCGTTGTTTGAAATGGAAAAAGAGACGGAGAATACCACGGACAAAGTGCAAATTCCAAGCTCACAAAGTACAACACAAGTCCATCCTCCGGTTTCCAAATCAGGAGTTGTCTTTAAATCTGATGAGACTCCTGAAGTCAGTACCCCTAAATCCAAACCTTATATTCCGGAACCCGATGTTCCGAAGTCAAATACTAAGCCTTACCTCCCATATCCTCAAAGGCTTAATGATCAAAGGCTCCAAGAGAAAACTAACAACCAAATGATGAAATTTTTGGAAATTTTCCAGAAATTACACTTCGATATTAGTTTTGTTGATGCCTTGCTGTATATGCCGAAATTCGCTTCTCAATTCAAAAGTCTTTTAAGCAACAAAGAGAAGTTAGTTGAATTGGCAAAAACTCCGTTAAATGAGACTTGCTCAGCTGTGCTCCTTAAAAAACTTCCAGAAAAATTAGGAGACCCTGGTAAATTTCTTATTCCTTGTGAATTCCCGGGAATGGTTAAATGCTATGCCTTGGCCGATCTCGGTGCAAGCATTAACCTGATGCCACTTTCCGTGTGGAAAAAACTTTCACTCCCGGCTCTGACTCCCACAAGGATGACTCTTGAATTAGCAGATCGCACTGAAACTATTCCTAAGGGCGTTGCTGAAGACGTTTTTGTCAAAGTAGGAAAGTTTCATTTCCCGGCCGATTTCGTGGTTGTGGATTTCGAATGCGATTCCCGTGTACCTCTCATTCTCGGGAGATCCTTTTTAAGGACCGGGCGAGCTTTAATTGATGTCTATGGCGAAGAAATAACCCTTCGGGTAGACAATGACCAAGTCACGTTTGACATTAATGCAAATTCTAAACCTCTAACCGCTAAACGCAATATTGCTATGGTTGAAAAATCTGAAAGATTTGATCCAAAACTTTCTAGGTTCACGGTTAAGAGTGTTTCTGATAAACGTGCTGAACTTCAAGCAAAGAAAATTGCTCCTGGTTCAAACAAGTGGTTTGAGAGTTGTACCACAGAAGTTAAGAGCGTCTTTGACTACGATGAACTAGACTCGGAGACTGAATCGGAAGTGGAAAACATTGCTAACTCTAAGAGCACGCCACTTATCCCATCTCTGGAAACAGTTTATCGAATTGAAATGGTTAAATCTGTGGATGATCCAAACATTGCTATCTCTTCCTCCCCTTCTCTCAATACGGTTGAGGAAAGTGATCCCTTTTGGGATGAGGTCGATGATTTTCTTGCTCTAGATAGTTCACCTCCGCATGAGGTTGATGATGGCTATCTTGATCCTGAGGGGGACATTCTTTTTCTAGAAAATTTGTTAAACGAAGATTCATCTTCCCCTCTTCCACCAAAACAACTTCATAATGAGAAAATCAACTCAGTTAAGGAAACTGATAAATGTCCTGAGATCCAGTTTAAGGACCTGCCTCCTCCACTTGCAATTCTTGAGGAGGAAGTTGTTGTCTTAATGGCTATTCAGATCTCTCTTCTTCCCTTCACCTACCCGGTGATTTCCCCTATCTTTCACTCATTCGGGAGTGAGGATATTACATTTGACCCCGGCATTGTCCATATAACATTGGTTTAATGCCAGATATATCTCTCTTGGTGTGGAACTTTCATGTACTTCAATGTGTATACAAACATCTTGAATGAAAGTCCAATGGAGATGGTCTCTTCCACTTACTTCCCCATAGACTTTTAAATTGTTTTTCTCCCGGGCTGTTCAGGAACCCTTTGTTACGGTTGACCGTTCATAAGCGGTTAGCTTGCATGATAAACCTGACTGTTCGGGAGGAATCAACTCAATTCGGGGTCGAGTCAAGCTAGCGACTCGGTGATCAAAAACAGTAGCAAAATATGGGTTTTCACCCATGTCTCACCCTAGTGTGGGGGAGATGCCCCACATGTTGTAAATATATTAAGTCAAAAAAAAAAAAAAAAAAAAAAAAGCATTCCCAAAGAGGGAATTTGCATGCCTTAACGGCTTAAATGCAAATTAAATAAAAATAAAATCAATAACTATATGAAATAAAAGGCTATTAGTATTTCCCTTTCACGTTCTAAGTATTGGTTTAACAACCGGTTCTTTGAATATTGAGGGCAATATTCAGTTCTAAGTGTGGGGGGAATTCTTGCGAATTTAACCAAATGTATCATCTAGTACCCCCATTTTAGCCAAAATTTTAAAATTTTTTTTCTCACTTAGAACTCAAAAAATGGTTATCAGTCCGCCATGTCTAACCCACATAAGGATTGGCTAATCCGAGAGCAAACGGCTCTTGGTAAAGATGTCTCAAATCCGTTGATGGCTTACAATTTGCCGAAAATTGTATGGTATTCGACTCACCATATCTTCATAAGTGAAGAGTTGGCTAGCCCGCAAGGTTATGGCTTGTGGTTAAGGCAGTGAAAATCCATGATTGGTAATCAGCTCACCAAAGATAATAGTGATAATTTATCTAAGAGTTGGCTAGTCCAGAAGCAAACGGCTTTTGGTAAAGACAAATCAAAACCGTTGACAGCTTGTGGTTTGCTCAAAATCACTTGGTTATCATTGTACCAAAGTTCTTATTTGAACTGAAACAATTGGCTACTCCAGAAGTAATGGCTTTTGGTAAAGAGTCTTTCAAATCCATTAAATCTTCATAAAATATTGCTAGGGACTAGCAATAGTTTAGTGTGGGGGATTGATGAGTGTCTAAATACTCATCATTTTTACCTAATCTGAACTGCCAAAACATCCAAAAACACTCAGAAATGCATCAAAATAATGAAATTATCCCAGAAATGTGTTTTATATGTTTCAGATGCAAAATGTTTAAAAACAGATGAAAAACAGACAAAGTTTGCATAATTGGCAGTTTCAGTCCCTCAACTTTCCAAAATTGTCAAAACTAGTCCCTGGTTATTCTAAAAACATGAGAAAATCAATTTTGGTCCTTGTGTTACTCATATATGGCAAAAATGGTCCCCGGTTGTTTTTATTTTTGGAAAATATTAAATAGGTACTTATATTATTACAACATGACAAAAATAGTACCTTTTTGATAAACTTTGTAATTGCAGATTTGGTCCTTGGCATACAGAAAATTACAAAAATAGTCCTTAGGCTATTTTACTTACAAAGCCAAAATAAAATTAAACCAAACCAAATCCAAATAAACACAAAAGCTGGCCCATCCTTTTATCCAAGCCCAAATACAAAACAGCCCAACTCCACCTTTGAATAATAAACCCAGGGAAAGGTTTGACCACCTTTGACCCGTCTCCTACCTTCAACACCTCACCCTGCTACTACTCCACTTGCTTCACCACTTGCTTCACCTTTACCACCTCAACCCCCCCCTGTCACTCCCACAACAAAACCCATCCCCTAGGTTAGTCCTAGGAAACTACACCTGTAATCCCTACAACCTGCCACCGCCCCAACTTGGACCTGCAAGCCATCCCATCTCCACCGCCCCAACTTGAAACTTCATCATTACCATCCTCCCACTACCCTCACCCCATACCACAGCATTTAATGCTACCTCTCCCCTCAACTCAGAAGCTAGTTGATACCCGTTTTGGCGCCAGAACACGTGGCGACTCAATATTGGACCAAAATGCAAATTGCGAGGTGGGATTTGACCACAGAGGTGCAAGGAACCATATTTTGAAGCTATAAATAGAGAAGGAGCACAATGGAGCAGCCAGGTAGTTAGATAATTTAGCATAGCTTATGTCGTTTTTATGCAATTTCAAATTCTAGTTTAAGTTTTAGCTATCAAGCAGTGTAGTAATTCTCTTTTATGTATTGTAATACTTTTTCAGCAATAAATCTCAAGTTTACTCAACATTTTCATCATTTGCCATTTTACTTAAGAGTTTCAATATTCTGTTAAGTGTAATGGTTATTATTGTGTAATAACTTGGACTTTTAGGCCACATAAGCTCCCATATAGCTAATTTGAAGCTATTAGTAATACTTAAAATCAGTTCAGAAATCAAAAACTCAAAAGTACCAAAAAGTCAATAAAAGTCAAACTGAAGGTTCAAGAGTGATCACAGCTGGAGCAGGGTTTATTTTGGATTGCCCTGGGTTAGAATCCCTTGGGGATGCTAGGTTTGGAATTGTGGTTCTTTGTTCATGAATTTGGCAGGCTTGGAAGGCAATTGTAAGTTTACATTTAAGTTTCATTCTCCTTTGTTATCTGTTGGTCACTAGTACTAGTAATTGTTCTAATTAGTCTCCTGTAGCACTAAAATAAGTAGTTAGATAATTAAGTTTGAATTTGGAAGTAGATTGCATAGTTTCTATCACATTCTGTCACATAAGGGAATGTTTGGTTTAACACAGTTTCACTAGCCAAACACTAGTTTACTGTTGATTGACCACAAGCCCAAGTTTGTAAAAGCTTATCTCAGTCCTTAGAAGCCATTTCCAACCTCTGATTAACTTTCTAGATAGAAAATCCAAGTTTGACTGCCCTGTGTGAATTTTGGACTGCCAAGAGCTCAAACAAGCTACAACAAGCTACAAGCTTATTTGGCCCTTCTTTTTGACATCTTTGGTGTCCCTTAGGTCTATATTTAGTATTCACAAAGTCCCCTATAGCCTTGTTCAATAGTTTGCAAAAATCAGCCTCTTCTGCGCAAGTTTCTGCATTTTTGCGTATTTGATGATTTTCAGCAGTTTTTCGTCGATTTTTCATTTCTTCGTATTAAGGAGTTAGAACCCGAAATTTGGCATGCATATAGCTCCCCAGCTTGTGTACGTCTCCATATTTTTAGTTTATTTTTTAGATTTTTTTAAGCAGCCGTTTCGTAGCTTGAAAAGCTGCGTTTTCTGCCAGTGCAACAGAAAATTCAGCAACTTTTTGGCTTATTTTGAGCTTTCCAGCTTATTCTATTAGCTTTTCTTGAATTCCTATAGCTTTTTCTAGTGTTAGTCAGTCCACTTGACTATTTTCCATAAGCTCGTAGCTTATCTAGGAGCTTATAGCTCATTCGAAGCACTTAGTTCATATAAAAAGGCTTTTAAGCCAACTGCAGCCCCATAAGCTGCTTTTTCTAGCTTATTTCGAAAGAACCAAAAATAAGTCCAGTTTAGAAGTTACTCACACCTAGCTTATAAGTAAATTTCAAAAAGAAAAACTCGAAAAAAAAATAAAGTTAGTAAAAAGGTCCTTGGTGGGTTTCGAACTCGCGACCCCTCGTACACAAGCCCACGTACTCACCCAGTGTACTAGTAGAACGTTTTTGATTAAACCTTTGCAACCCTTAATATTTAAATAGCATATAACAGTTTAGTATAATAAGCTTAATTAAGTTACCAGCTTATTTTTAGCTTATCCGTATAAGCTAGCTTTTCCACTTTAATTTTATTAGATCAGTAATCACCTTAAGTATTTTATAAAAAAGTTTCGTAATTTTTAGAATAGTTTTACTATTTTTAATCTATTTATTTAGTTTAAGTAGTAATTAATTCATAATAAAAAATATAAAATTCAGAAAAATATAAATCTTTTTTAGATAATTTTCTTTTGTCATTATTAATCTTTAAAAAATATAAGAACACTTGTAGGGTTAGTTTTACATATATCTCAGTTATAATCGCGTTTTAATTAGTTCCCGACTCGCGTTTTTAGCATAATTTAGATTAAACGAAGCAGAAAAAATAGTGATAGCTTCTATTTAATAGAATTTATCTTTTTAGAATAATCAAGCAATATCACAATCATCAATCACTCTAATCCTAGCTTTTCACAGTTGCCCATTCACATCTCGTTGGGAAACGATCCGGGTGATCACTTGCCTGGTTTCACACACTACACACGAGCATTCGTTCCGAGACTGTTTGCCTTTTATCATTTATTACGGTTGACCATTCACAAGTGGTTGACTTGTGTGATAGAGAAATAAAAGATAGCCGGTTTGGAACGGATCAGCGAGCTTGCAGAACCTCTTCTATCTATCTCTGTCTCTCTTGCTAAAAAACTGTCATCTGAGTGCGTATCTCAACCATCTCTGTCTGTATCCTAGTCAAACCATCCTGTAAATCCATCCTCTCTGTTACGAGGTCATGGATAGTACCATCGACCATCTCGGGGCGGTCGAGTGACATCTCATTAGTGAAGTTCAATAAAGTGTCTATCTGTTGCTCATGGCGCTTCAGTCGCGTCATGATAGTGGAGGGAGTGGGTGTACGGGTAGCTACTGCCCTGGAGGTCTCCCCAATCTTGAAGACTCGAGCTAGAGGGGTAAAGCCTGGAGGGAACAGTAAGGATGAGGAAGTATGGGAAGACGAATCACTAGGATCTGATGTGCGGGCCCGGTTCTGAGGGGGTAAGTCCTCCTCAGGTGTCGGCTCCCGACGATGAGGTGCAAATGGGTATGACTGAGTAAGTAAGTCAAAAAGATAGTCGGGTCTTACTGAAGGTGGAGGGGGTGATGATAGTAGTGGTGGTATGGAGTGCTCGAGAGATAAAGGTAGTGTCAGCATGATCATATCTAACGGTGATGTCGGGGATAGAGGTGGTGATGGTGGTATAATAGGAACCACTGGTAATCGTACCTTCTTAAGGGGAGTGTGCATCCTGATGGGACTATTTGGGTGACTCCTAAATGGTCTCATGAAATGCTTTTGCTCATAAGGCTGTAGAAGTATGACTTGTCTGCACCGGATAACCAGTGTAGGTGGGGGTAGTAGTGTAGGAAGGGAAGTCTCTGTGTCAGATGCAGGTAGCCACTGCTGCGACTGCATGTACTGGTCGTATGATAGTGGGGTGTAGGTGGGAGAAGCTGGATGGTTCTTTAGGGGATGTGGTGAAATATATGCTCGCCTAGCTTGCACATACGGGTCACCTGATAGGGGTGAGTTAGGGTTGCCTACCGGTACAACAGGTGTCATTTGGTGGGGTAGGAACAACTTCACCCTCCTCGAAGGGCTCCGTTCACCAGATGCGACACTTGACACTGTAGTAGTCGAGTTACTAGGAAATACTGGTGAAGTGATGGACGATAGAGTATCCTTAGTCTCCACGTCAGATGGTAAGGTGCTAGGGTGAGAAGCTGAAGACTTGGTACTGTAATAACCCCGGAAGTAGTAAATGTAAGTCATCGATATAGAATCAAGTATATTAAAGTTGACATGACATAATCTATTAAGCAACACTCTATACATGGTGTTGTAAATATGTAGGCACGGAGGGCGTAAGGTGGTATGGTGTAAAATGGTCCATTTTGAAAGCATAGTTATAGTCATGTGTTTAAAATACACTTGGTTCTCTATAACCATGTCTCTGATGCCAATATGTAACACCCCCTAAATTTCAACTTAACAGCGGAAGACTAATTGGGGTATTACTTAAAGGATCACAATCATAATCATAGAAAACAACTCAAAAGAGGCATTTTGAAAGTTATTATCATTCATTTAATAATTCGAGTACAAAAGGGATCCCATAGTTTAGTATCTCACAAGAGATATAATAGTTTAAAATGAATGATAAAATTTATTTGACACCGAAACCAACAGTTTTGTTTCCCACTCCGTGCCTCAAATGCTCCACTAGTTACTTGAGATAAACATGCTAAAAGTCAACAAAATTGTTGAGTGAATCCATAGTGTTTGTATATAAAAATCAGTTTGAACACAAGTCTCAACTTGTATAATTGTATAGAAATCCAATTATAGTAGAAATAATAATATTGCAGTTCAGTATATTTCCCTAAGTCTCATGACACTCAAACGTTAATGTGTGTGATATCATAGAAATGATATAAATAAAATACACCATAGATGTCACACCTCGCCGATGGCGGAAACGCGAATGCAACATCATGGATATCATCACAACACATGGCGTCTATATAGAGAATTACTATATGCAAATAAATTGAGCAAAGTACAGACACAAAGTGTCGTAACGATACCCCAAAATAAAATAACCAAAAACAATCTCCAAGGTATCTTCATTAAAACATAACGTAATAATGGAAGACATTCAATGTATCATAAACAAAATCTAACTAAATCAAATTAAAACTTAAAGATAGGCCATCCTCAATGCAAACTAGGTCTCTTCAAATCGCGCCTTCCTATCTTAGCCTTAGAATGCTCACCTGAAAATGATGCTTAAAAACGTCAACATAATGTTGGTGAGATTCATAGGTTTAAGACACACAAAACACATCTCCGATAAAAGTTCACTGTGATCATAAAATATAGCAGGACAGTAAAAATATAGTTATTATACAACTAACATGCAATCACAGCTTACGGGACGGAACGTGCCCACCGATCCAAAATTGGGACGGAACGTGCCCACCGATCCAAATACCACATCAATTGGGACGGAACGCGCCAACCGATCCAAATACACCACAATTAGGATGGAACGCGCCCACCGATTCAAGATAATTATGATGAGTAGAGCCACTAGGACTTTCCCACTCAAATAATCACCACAATTAAACATCACAATAATATGCAGTATACATACAATAACCATTACAAGTCCATGCATATTATTAAACACATAATCACAGTTACTCAAAACATTTAAACAAGCATCATCTCCATCCCAAGTTTAAAACAAAGTAAAAATATGGGACTATGAACTCACCTCAACTCCGCAGCTTCCAAGTTATCAACACACAAATCTATACAAACAAACAATACCACATTACACGCGACCAAGCTAAAAGCTATAGTCCATGTAACACATATATATGATGGATGTCTAAGGTTCATATAACCCACTATGGATTACCTAGACCCCATACTAATCATCATCCAATACTTTACACTCACTAAATCCCTTAATTAAAATTTTCTGAAAACACAGATTTGTAGGGTACATTCACCCACATAAAATCACAGCGAATAACGCTTCACAACACACACCAAAAATTCAACATGATCTTTCGTAAGCATACAAGATTGTCCCAGAAGGTCATGCACTAAAAACATACACAAGTACTCAATAAAAATTCAAGTATGACAACTATCCAGATTCGGATCTGATCAGACATCAAAAAGTTTTGACCTCGTAGACCTACTCGCACAACTTATTATCGCCTAATTTTCGTGTGGAAGTCTAATATAATATAGAACTCAATTCCCACAAAAGGCCTAACCCTAATTACACTTTAAAAGCCACCATTGACCTTAATACTTTTACCCTAATTCTGTCCCGGTTTAACGGTTTTGACACCTTAACTCACAAAATTCGTTTGATTGACTTCCCGACCTCTAAAACACTTTTGGTTGGAATTTTTGGAAATCTCTTTCACTGAACTACAATTTAGATATAAAATTCGTGATCTAACTCATCACCATCTATTAAACACAATCGAATCTTTACAGCCTTATAATTCTGCCAGAAACTTAACTCATTAACTATCAAGTTTTAAACCCTAATCTTTTCACCAATCACCATAATATCACTAATTAATGATTCCAACATGTTTTATAATCATAATTTACAGATCTAAATATAAACCCTAATCCATCATATTATTGCTACATGAATTATATAAATTAATTAGACATTAGTATTAAAATTTTACCTCACTCCTTGAATGATGAAAACCCTAAAAAAAAATTCTCTTCTTCCTTTTTTCTTGCCTTGGGTCGAAATTCTAAAGGGGAGAATGAGGGGATTTTTGTTTTGTATTTATAGTGTGCTATGGAAGATTCTAGATAACTTTTCCTCAAAGATTTGTAATTAGAATAAGATTTTGTTTCCCTTTTTTTTTTCTTTATCCCTAACCGGCTATATATATTATATATATATGTATATATATATATATATATATATATATATATATATATATATATGTATATATATATATATATATATATATATAATATATATATATATATATATATATGTATATATATAATATATATATATATATATATATAATTTATTAAATTTAATTATTACACTAAAAACTTTATACTTTTGATATTTTATAAAAACCCTATATTGATTTTAACACCTTACGCGATAAACCTTCGTTTTTACGACAATCCGGAAAAAATATCATTTTCAAAATAAAGTTTCCAAAAATAGAATTTTCACACTTAACATTAATATACTCCATAAAATAACCTCCACGTAACTTACTAATGTTCAATTATTTGAACGAAGACTTGTTACGCAAAACCACCAAAACTACACAAGTCATTTCTACACCACTAAGGCGATCAAAATGAACTTCTCCCAAAATTCACACTACTCAACATGATAAAAATCTCTCATCAAGGGATTTAGTGCTAACACACATACTTATTACCCTTATACCGCACATATACCACCTATATCACACATAAGCACATAATACAAAAAAAAAAAGTTAAATAGGTTGAGACAATTAGTCAAACTAACCTGCTAAAATCACGGTTGTTACATTATCCCCCACTTAGGAAAATCGCGTCCCGAGATTTATTAGCTTGTCTCATCAAACTCCTCAGCAAACAACTTCAGGTACTTGGTCCTCATCTGATCTTCACGTTCCCAAGTAAACTCAGGACCACGCTTTGAATTCCAACGTACCTTTACCAATGCTATCTTACCACGTTTCATACTCTTGACTTCTCGATCCATAACCTCAACAAAGTGAAGAGTCTTATCAATCTTAATCTCTTCTAATGGCACATGCAAACTAGCATCCGCCAAACACTTCTTCAGATTAGATACGTGAAACGTATCATGCACACTACTTAATTCCTCAGGCAATCTTAACCGATATGCCACCGGCCTGATTCTATCCGTAATTTCAAACGGTCCTACATACCTAGGCGCTAACTTGCCTTTCTTACCAAAACGCACAACACCTTTCCAAGGAGCCACCTTCAGCATTACAAGGTCACCAACACTAAACTCCAAGGGCTTACGGCGATCATCCGCATAGCTCTTTTGGCGATCTCTTGCTGCCTTAAGTCTTTCCTTAATCTGAAACACCTTATCTGTAGTTTCTTGCACTATTTCAGGACCAATTAGTTGGCTTGTCCCATACACTTC
This sequence comes from Artemisia tridentata subsp. tridentata, assembly GCA_021014915.2. Classification (NCBI taxonomy): domain Eukaryota; kingdom Viridiplantae; phylum Streptophyta; class Magnoliopsida; order Asterales; family Asteraceae; genus Artemisia; species Artemisia tridentata. The sequence continues at coordinate 245,106,581 of CP139507.1, read as the reverse complement.
CCATAAAATAGGTGATCTACACTTCCTCCCATACAACATCTCAAATGGTGCACATCTAATACTGGAATGATAGCTGTTGTTATAGGAAAACTCAGCCAAAGGCAAATGAGTATCCCAGCTTCCTCCAAAATCAATAGCACACGCTCTAAGTAAATCCTCCAAAGTCTGAATCGTTCGCTCACTTTGCCCATCAGTCTGTGGATGATAAGCAGTGCTCATATCCAACTGTGTATTCAACGTCTTTTGCAATGATTGCCAAAACCGCGAAGTAAACCTACTGTCGCGATCTGAAATAATCGACACAGGCACACCATGTCTCGCTACAATCTCATTAATATATATCCTCGCCAGCTTTTCCATCTTATAATCTTCATGAATGGCCAGAAAATATGCAGACTTCGTCAGCCTATCCACTATGACCCATATCGTGTCATGTCCACTACTCGTCCTAGGCAACTTCGTAATAAAATCCATTGTTATTCTCTCCCATTTCCATTCCGAAATCGGCGGCTGTTGTAACAATCCTGAGGGTTTCTGATGCTCAGTCTTAACTTTCAAACAAGTCAAACATTGGCTAACATATTCAGCTATTTCCCTCTTCATTCCCGGCCACCAGTAAGCATCTCTAAGATCATAATACATCTTATCCGATCCTGGATGAATCGAATATCTCGATTTATGAGCCTCATCCATGATCAACTTTCTTGCACCTTCTACCGATGGAACCTATATTCTATCTAAGAAATACAGTCCACCATTTTCCCTTTTCTCCATTTGTTGATCTAAGCCACGCTGCATCTCAGAGGTCGCATTCTCATCCTTAAGAGCTTCTTCTTATGCTGCCAATATCTTACCCTTAATTCCCGACTGTAGTGTCATACACATCGCTCGCACACGCTTAGGCTTAATCCGCTCCTTTCTACTTAAAGCATCAGCCTCCACATTCGCCTTTCCAGGATGGTAGCGAATCTCGCAATCATAATCACTAAATAACTCAATCCACCTTCTTTGTCGCATATTTAGCTCCTTCTGACTGAAAATATGCTGAAGACTCTTATGATCCGTATAAACAACACTCTTTGTACCATACAAATAATGTCTCCAATTCTTAAGAGCAAATACTACCGCACCAAGCTCCAAATCATGAGTGGTATAATTCTTCTCATGAATCTTGAGTTGTCGGGATGCATAAGCTATCACCTTACCTCTCTGCATTAGCACACACCCAAATCCTTGATTTGACGCATCACAATACACAACGAAATCATCTGGCCTATCAGGTAATGTCAGAATAGATGCATTACACAAACTATCCTTTAGTGACTGAAAAGCCACCTCCTGCTCTTCCCCCAAAACATACTTCTTGTTTTTCTGAGTCAACAAAGTGAGGGGTTTAGCAATCTTCGAAAAATTCCCTATAAATCTTCGATAATAAACCGCCAATCCTAAGAACGAGCGTATCTCGGACAGCGTCGTAGGAGCCTTCCAGTTCTTGACCGCTTCTATCTTACTAGGGTCCACATGTATTCCTTCACTATTCACCACATGTCCAAGAAAATGTACTTCCTCAAGCCAAAACTCACATTTTGAGAACTTGGCGTACAACTTCTCCTTCTCCAATAATCCAAGAATTAATCTCAGATGTTCTCCATGCTCCTCCTTCGTCTTGGAATAAATTAAAATGTCGTCCATGAACACAATCACGAACTTATCCAAGTAAGGCTTGCAAACGCGATTCATCAAATCCATGAATACCGCAGGTGCATTTGTCAGCCCGAATGGCATAACCGTGAACTCAAAGTGTCCATAACGAGTTCTAAAGGCGGTCTTCGGAATATCCTCCTCATGCACTCTCAACTGATGATACGTAGATCTATCTTCGAAAAGAATCAAGAACCTTGCAGCTGGTCAAGGGGATCATCGATCCTAGGAAGAGAATACCGATTCTTAACCGTTAACTTGTTCAACTCTCGATAGTCAATACACATCCGGAATGAACCATCCTTCTTCTTAACAAATAACACAGGTGCTCCCCACGGAAAGTGACTTGGTTGGATAAACCCCTTATCCTGAAGTTCTTGCAACTGCGCAGACACTCCTGCATCTCAGAGGGTGCTAAACGATATGGGGTTTCGCCACAGGTGCCGCTCCAGGAACCAACTCGATACGGAATTCAACTTGACGGATTGGAGGCAATCCGGACAAGTACTCAAGAAAAATGCCAGGAAACTCACATACCAAAGGAATCTCTTCTATCTTACGTTCTTTAGCCTTCGCATTCTTAAGGGTTTTTAAGTCCTTCCCTAAGCACTCTCCTTGTATCCGAAGGACACCACCACTCTCCAAAGGTATACGAACTACCTTTTCGTGGCATGTGACCTCGGCTCTATGCTTAGACAACCAGCTCATCCCTATTACCACATCAAAACTCCCATGCCTAAAAGGTATCAAATCAATCATGAACGAGATGCCCTCTAACATTATAGTACACCCACGAATAACCTTGTCAACCTCTATCTCCTTACCACTAGCTATTTCAATCACAATACTAGGTCTAAGTTCACTAGACTCATCATTCAATAGTCTAGCAAACGAACCAACTTAAATATCTCACCATTAGTACCAACGGACAATCGAGGTATCAGTATATGATAGGTAGAATGGAATCCTACCACCCACACACTCCCACATACAACGATTTCCCAAACGGTTAAGAGAATACATCTCTAACCATACAACCATCATCAACATGAATTCACATAACACCTACCACAACATATAACAACAAACATTAATCAATGTAATCATGGTCACAAGTCCACGTGTGTGATACCCTTATAATTATGTTCGCGACCATAGTTATAAGGCCTATTCCACACGCATACTTGCTTCCAAAACCACACATCTCAATGATAACGCATATATACCACATAGCACCTAATATACCACACAATCCATGCTATCATACTTGCAAGTCCACTTGTGTTGTGAAGCATGTATAATTATGTTGGCCACCATAATTATCTATGCTCCCTTTCACAAGTGTACTTCCTCCTATGACCACACTTCATGCAAACAATCATCTCACATGGAACAATTCCAACGATCATGGAACAATTTCAATGACCACTTAACTCTATAGTCAAAATCACATAGATAAAACTGATCCAATATTCAGGAGTAATCGCGCTCCAACATGGCTCCCGACGGCAAAAGACAATATAAGAATTCCAAAACATGACACAAAACAAAAGACATCGCACAATGGCTCAAACTCCACTCTCGCACTTGCATCCCCACTCAGATCGGTTAAACTTACTGCCTGCTGCGGACTCCAGATCCGATACCACGTCATTCCATCCTAACTCCCCTTCATTTTTGCTCAACCACCCATTCCTGTTTCTCTCTTCCAACTCCGCATGATCCACAAGTACATACAACTCACGAGGTTTAGACAGAACCACCTTTCCTTCATATGAGAAGTGAGGACACTTCCTAGAGTACTTGGTATCGGCTCCATCTCCAACTATCACCGTGGTTGCAAACCTCTCCACTTCTTCTCCATCAATGTTTTCCATATACATCCCATCCTTGTCCGAACATAGATTTATGCTAGCGGGAACTCGAATTCTGCGGTTAGTCCGCTTCATCCTACCACTTCCCTTACAACCGGTAGCAAAATGATAGCCCAACGAAACTTCTTACGCGAGGGAGGTCGACGTATACAATACTAAGTATGAGGGTCCAATCAGCGTCCGAAACTTGATGAAACTACTCATAAACTCAAGAAAAATGGACACATAAAATACCATACTCACACAAAGGCCCTAAATGCAACTATATAAGGGACTCCTAGGTTATAGTCTAGGTTCAACCACCTACTTCTCTATAACCAAGGCTCTGATACCAATCTGTCACACCTCGCCGATGGTGGAAACGCAAGGGAAACATCATGGATATCATCACAACACATGGCATCTATATAGAGAATTACTATATGCAAATAGATTGAGCAAAGTACAGACACAAAGTGTCGTAACGATACCCCAAAATAAAATAACCAAAAACAATCTCCAAGGTATCTTCATTAAAACATAATGTAATAATGGAAGACATTCAGTGTATCATAAACAAAATCTAACTAAATCAAATTAAAACTTAAAGATAGGCCATCCTCAATGCAAACTAGGTCTCTTCTAATCGCGCCCTTCTATCTTAGCCTTAGAATGCTAACCTGAAAATGATGCTTAAAAACGTCAACATAATGTTGGTGAGATTCATAGGTTTAAGACACACAAAACACATCTCCTATAAAAGTTCACTGTGATCATAAAATATAGCAGGACAGTAAAAATATAGTTATTATACAACTAACATGCAATCACAGCTTACGGGACGGAACGTGCCCACCGATCCAAACACCACATCAATTGGGACGGAACGCGCCCACCGATCCAAATACCACCACAATTGGGACGGAACGCGCCCACCGATCCAAGATAATTATAATGAGTAGAGCCGCTAGGACTTTCCCACTCAAATAATCACCACAATTAAACACCACAATAACATGCAGTATACATACAATAACCAGTACAAGTCCATGCATTTTATTAAACACATAATCACAGTAACTCAAAACATTTAAACAAGCATCATCTACATCCCAAGTTTAAAACAAAGTAAAAATATGGGACTATGAACTCACCTCAACTCCGCAGCTTCCAAGTTATCAACACACAAATCTATACAAACAAACAATACCACATTACACGCGACCAAGCTAAAAGCTATAGTCCATGTAACACATATATATGATGGATGTCTAAGGTTCATATAACCCACTATGGATTACCTAGACTCCATACTAATCATCACCCAATATTTTACACTCACTAAATCCCTTAATAAAAATTTTCAGAAAACGCAGATTTGTAGGGTACATTCACCCACATAAAATCACAGCGAATAACGCTTCACAACTCACACCAAAAATTCAACATGATCCTTCGTAAGCATGCAAGCTTGTCCCAGTAGGCCATGCACTAAAAACACACACAAGTACTCAATAAAAATTCAAGTATGACAACTATCCAGATTCGGATCTGATCAGACATCAAAAAGTTTTGACCTCGTAGACCTACTCGCACAACTTATTATCGCCTAATTTTCGCGTGGAAGTCTAATATAATATAGAAATCAATTACCACAGAAGGCCTAACCCTAATTACACTTTAAAAGACACCATTTACCTTAATACTTTTACCCTAATTCTGTCCCGGTTTAACAGTTTTGACACCTTAACTCACAAAATTCGTTTGATTGACTTCCCGACCTCTAAAACACTTGTGGTTTGACTTTTTGGAAAGCTCTTTCACTGAACTACAATTTAGACATAAAATTCGTGATCTAAATCATTACCATCTATTAAACACAATCGAATCTTTACAGCCTTATAATTCTGCCAGAAACTTAACTCATTAACTATCAAGTTTTAAACCCTAATCTTTTCACCAATCACCATAATATCACTAATTAATGATTCCAACATGTTTTATAATCATAATTTACAGATCTAAATATAAACCCTAATCCATCATATTATTGCTACATAAATTATATAAATTAATTAAACATTAGTATTAAAATTTTACCTCAATCCTTGAATGATGAAAACCCTAAAAAAAATTCTCTTCTTCCTTTTTTCTTTCCTTGGGTCGAAATTCTAAAGGGGAGAATGAGGGGATTTTTGTTTTGTATTTATAGTGTGCTATGGAAGATTCTAGATAACTTTTCCTCTAAGATTTGTAATTAGAATAAGATTTTGTTTCCCTTTTTTTTTTCTTTATCCCTAACCGGCCCTATATATATATATATATTATATATGATATATATATATATATATATATATATATATATAATATATATATATATATATATATTATATATTATAATTATTAAATTATATATACTAACTTATTTTATTAAATTAATTATTACACTAAACACCTTATACTCTTGATATTTTATAAAAACCCTATATTGATTTTAACACCTTACGCGATAAACCTTCATTTTTACGACAATTCGGAAAAAATATCATTTTCAAAATAAAGTTTCCAAAAATAGAATTTTCACACTTAACATTAATATACTCCATAAAATAACCTCCACGTAACTTACTAATGTTCAATTATTTGAACGAAGACTTGTTACGCAAAACCACCAAAACTACACAAGTCATTTCTACACCACTAAGGCGATCAAAATGAACTTCTCCCAAAACTCACACTACTCAACATGATAAAAATCTCTCATCAAGGGATTTAGTGCTAACACACGTACTTATTACCCATTTACCGCACATATACCACCTATATTACACATAAGCACATAATACACACCAAACAAAAGTTAAATAGGTTGAGACGATTAGTCAAACTAACCTGCTAAAATCACGGTTGTTACAATAAAAATGGTGTAAGTATGAGTTTAACACCCCAACCCGACAAGGGTCAAAATGTCACATTATGGTGTCAATCAGAACAAAATAAACGCAAGCGGAAGACTTAAATAAATAAATACAAGTCATGAAACAAAATGACTTCCAAAGAAATACAAATCAAATCCATGTCTAGAATGAAATAAAATAACCAAGACATCAGTCATAAACTAATTCCAAAAGATTTGGAAACTAAGGTTGGGTTGGTCCTCTAAAAGCTCCTACTCTCATCACTCAAATCCCAGCATCCCGCTTGAATACCTGCCGTAAAGGAAAGAAAATGCGGCTAAGCTTAAAAAGCCCAGTGAACGGATATAAACGAATAATGAACTGAATATAAATAATATGAAATCAAAAGAATCTGCCGAACAAGATGTCACAAGTCATGAGAATCAAACGAATAATAAATTAAGTAAAAGGTAATGAAGGCAACGAATCATAAGAAATTATCCACGAGCTCACAAAGTAAGCCACCTGCTTAATCACACAATATTATATCATAACATAACAAATGGAGACGTGACCTCCCAAAAGTGACTTGGGGTGTATGGCACACACCACCATTCACTACAAAGCCATAACATAATCATATCACAAATCATACCTAGGATGCATCCATACGCTCCCTGCAAAAAAAAGTTATGCACACCACCATACACCTGTACTCTAACAAATATATTGGCGTATCAAAATGGCAAATAAGTGCACGAGCTCAATAATAATATACATATCACAAGGGAACGCTGTGGACCAATCACACCGCCACAGATAGTGTCATACCATTGGTGCCTCAATGACATGGCCATGGTACCTCCATGACTAGTTAGCTCGGGTAACAGAATAAACAAGATATCACATCATAACGAATTAATTATTGTATATTTAAACAAAAGATTATTAACTGGAATGAATGCCATATTAAATGACATAGATCTAAATATCATATAATAAGAAATCATATCAAATGGAATCATATCAACAGAATCACAATGAATATCATAACAAAGTCAATGATTGAAAAGTCAATGCGAAACCCTTACTAAGAAATGGTAGAATATCCGTACCTTAGCGAATGAAATGGAAGCAAACAGAAAAGTAAACACAAAAAAACAATGTCACGCCTCCTTCAACGAATCGACACGAATTAGGGTTCATATAATACTTAGGAGTCCATATTTATAGTCCATTAATTGTCATAACTGATTCATAAATACTTATAGTGGTTCATTAATGTGATTAGGGTTCCATTACCTAATTTAGGTTAATATATGATCAAATACATCATAATTATCAATTAAGTACACTTTAGGGTTCAAGACACATCAATTGGTATTATTTCACAAAGACCTAAGTTCTTTAATAAATTTTTTGATTTTTGTATACTTTTGCCTCTAGTTTACGAATTTTCAAACCATACTAAGACTCTTACTCAGAAGCTATAAAAATTTACACATGTACCTATATGTCTTGTGAGCTTACATAAATTTTCCTAGAATTTATTACAAAGTGAAAATACTATTTCAAAAATCATTTACCCAAACATGTCTAGAAAGTGAACTGTAGAAACACCCCTAAAGTTTACGTTTATCTAACCCATTTACATACTTCAGAAAAATCTACAAAAATTTGAGAAGTTACTAAAAATGTGAAATATACTACTTGTAAAAGGAGAGCTCTCAAATCTTTATAGATTTGAAATGAAAAATCATAGAATTTGACTGATTTTACGTCCCCAAAACTCAGGTTTGACATATGATTCCATCAAATTCAAAAAGACAACTTAATCAACTCTAAATCACCCCAAACCAATTGGAAAACTTAAGTAAGACCTTAAGATAAGTTTACAAGTAAAGAAAAAGTATTAAACACTTATGAAATTCGAGTTGTAATGCACACAAATTCGGCTTTCAAAACTGTCCATTCCAAAAATCCGTTTTAGGGCATCATATAACATGTTTTAATTATTCAAACGCGCACGAGTTCTCAAAATTCACAAGACCTGAATTAAACATCATATTAACATATATTCATAATCATATTAGCAACGCACCTTCATAAACCCATACGAAACCCTAATCATTTATCCGATTTCACATATCTGTAAAATAATTACACAAATCAGCCTAGGTTTTCTGGTTGCACACGCCTCATTTAATGATTATTTAAGACAGATTTTAGGGCTTTTTTAGATTATCATTAGGTCGACATGAGGGCTGGAAAGTATGATACCAAACAGTCCAATACACCAATATTAGGTTTATAAGTGTTTATTTAATGATTCAGGATTCTTATATAACTCAGGTCCGATTCTTATAATTTTTAAAGTACCTCAAACAAGCTCATTTAATTCTATAATTTTACCCAGTGATACACACATATCTTAAGTATGTTTCAGAATTTTTCTAGATTTTATTCATTAGTACAAGTATATAATAAATATCACTCTTTACACTACTGTCCAGAAAAATAACTGCTGAAACACCCAGAAAGTATGCATTAAAAAGGCATATCAAAACACTTTGTAAAAATCCACAAAAATTCCACTAAGTCATATACATCCTAGAAATTCTTCTTGTCAAATAAAACTTCTTAATTTCTTACTGTTTGGAAATTAAAATTCAAAAATACCAGCTGAATTTTCAGACTCCTAAACTCAGGATTGACAACCAATGTTCTAAAAATCAGAAAGTCACCTACCCGACCTCAAAAAATTATGAAATTTGATATACAGAAAGTATACATCTTAAATTTAATTTTAGGCTTTGGAATCATGACCAAACTCGTTGTTATCATCACATTAGACCCCATACAAGTTGACCCAAATTCTGGACAGCATCTTATTGAGACAGATTCAACATAACCCTTAACCCCTTTTAAACCCTAACTGACCCCTAATTATTTCTTAGGGTTTCCAACATATAATTAATGTCTAACTTAGGTTCTTATTACTGGTTTTAATGACACATTAGGGCATGATTCAGATGTAGGTTTAACATGGTTAAATTCTGGTTTTATGTATACATGTATATATGTCGAATAGATGAGATAAATACAAGGAATCATGAGTACCTCTTTAGGGCAGATTTTATGGTAGATTAACGAGACCAGAGGCAAGGACACAAACCACGAATCAACAACACAAATAAACCCAAGAATACCACGATCAACCAAGCTTCAATACCCTTCTTCTTCCTTCTTGATCTTGAGAGTAAAAAATGGAGATTTAGGGACAATTTAGGGTTCGGTATGAGAGGGCAAAGAGAATGCCGTATAATATGTTGAATGAGGGAATGAGAAAGCGTGTGAAGAATTTTGGAAATAATATAGAAACCGTGTAAGTATATGGGGTATGTCATGTGTTTTAGGGCCCAAGATAGACAAGGTAAATCTTTTATTTATTTGGGGATATACACATTTATTTGTTCTCATCTTCTTGTAGCTTAAAAAAAAAAAAAAAAAAAAAAAAAAAAAAAAAAAAAAAAAAAAAACTATATTATAAAGGAGGGGGAACCGGATTTGGACTAAGTTTAGAAAGGAAATTGTAACAAATTTGACTAAGTTAGTTAATCATAGGTTTATTATTAATAACATGTAAGTATTAAATAACATATAGTTTTAAATGCAATTAACTTAATATCAAATTTAGATTAAAAATCCAAATTAGACGTAAAAATGTGAAACCAAAATTTAGGGTTTTACAATGAGGCCCTCGTGTAGGAGATTACCATCTTCCTATTTCCCTTCAAATAAAGTGCATATGAATATCAATCTGGCTAGCACCAAGGCTATCTATTCGGCTAGTACAAATGAGCTGTCAACCTCCAATAGATCTATTCACTATATTCGCGTTCACTCGCAGGTGATTAATGGTTCATGATATGAGGGGCCTTAGTAAATAGTGGTAACTTAGGCAATATCAATCAGGTATAGCAAACAAAAAATACTTGTGTTCTGTCTTGTAGCATGTATCTCCCCACGAGTTTAAAATACAAAATAAAAGTGGGACTATGAGCTCACCTCAGCTGTAGAAGACAAGGTAATGTGACGACAAATGTAATATGGGAACGGCTCCAACACCCGACCTGAATAATAGGGAAGTCTGAGATTTCGATAGTTTAAGCTTGACTTAACGCGAATAATGATTATGAAAATAGTATTGGATAGCGAAATGGTTTGTGGCAAGGATGATTGATATACTTAAAATGGTTAAAGTTCAAAAATAATATTATATATAATATAATCTTTTTTTATGTTTATTGGATCCGTAGATATCATCTCCTCAAAAGTTGGTGGATGATAAGTTATGTTATTAGTAAAAAGCTTCGTTATATATATATATATATTGATGACGTATAGTCCGTATTCGGGTCACGAACCCGGCCCATACTTAAGTCCATCACGAATGGACTCTAGCCCGTCACGATATGGGCTATTGCGATAACGGTTTGGGCTCATGATGGCCCAAACCCAACGCTATTTATGGCTGCGATAATATATCTTTTATTTATGGGATATATATTGCCTAACTGCCCTACGCGGGATAGACCGAAGATTGGGGAACACGAAACCAATAAGGATTTTGTGTCCATATATAGAGGGCATCTCAACCCTCACAAAGGTACGACTTACAAACCCTAACTCTTCTACAAACCCTAAAACCGATTACTTACTCTCACGCCGGAGGATAATCGTGGGAGACAATCCCACGATAAGCCTAACGGTGTTTTTCTGTTTTCTTAGTGCGCAGGTCTCAAGCATTAAGATCGAATTGGTACGGAATCAAGGAACGCCCAACTTTTGTATCAACAAGTGGCGCCATCCGTGGGACCCTACACTAAGAGCTTTGCTAAGAACTAGAATGACGAAGCACGAAAAGGAGCGGACTCCGCATGCGAAGAAAACGCATGACGATTCACTAGGGAAGAAACAGCAAACTGATGCGGCCTCCAAGCAGACCTCGGGAACAACCAGTGTGCCTAGAAGCTTTGGAGCGTACTCAGACCTGCTCCTTACTCCAGTAGAACCGCCCACTATGACTACCAATGCTACTACAACAAGTACTAGCGCGGTAGACCCACAGCGCACTCCCCTTGCCATGCCAGAAGTGAACTTCTCTGAGCCACCAAATGCGCCTATCCGAAACAAGGATCTTGTTTTGGAAACGGACTCCATCGCGCTAGAAGGAGTCACGCCTGAACTAGCGCCAAGTGACTTTGTATCTCAAAATTACGAAGCCTTGGCTGCGCTCATGCAAGAGGAGGCAAAGAAGAGGTCAAGCCAAAGTCTGCACGCCAGACTCAACTTCGACCCTGAGTACGAAGCATTCCCACCGCGTTACCGAAAGGAAAGACGCGAGAAGGATAACCGCAAACAACCAGTGTTTACCAGGATTGGAAGGAAGGTTGTGGATGATGAAGCAGCCGACTTTCAGTATTTGGAGGAGCATGAAGATGGGGAACGGCGCGCCAATGTCCATGCTAGGCTTGGCAGTCGCAGAATTCAGGATAGGCTTGGGCGACGGTGCTCCCCAAGTGAAAGCCTATCAAGCTCCGATTCTGAGGATAGTCGGCGCAAGCGCCACAGAGGAGCAAGCTCAGATTCTGATGATAGTCGACGCAAGCGTCGCAAAAGAGTACGCTCATCTTTAAGTGATTCCTCGGACAACGAGGACAAAGAAACCGGACACTGGAAATCAAGAGGAAAATACCGCGACCAGGAAGACGAAGACATGTCTCTTCCCTGGCGTCGCCAAAAAGTTGATGCGTTTACTAGGCGCATCAGCGATTTTTCAGAGAATAAGAAAAGGCGCATACCTGCTAACGTCAAAACATATGATGGGACAGGTGATCCTGATGATCACCTAAAAATTTTCGAATCAGCAGCCACTATCGAAAATTGGCCACAACCTGTGTGGTGCCATATGTTCAACTCTACATTAGTAGGGAATGCGCGCAACTGGTTTAGTAAGCTTGCACGCAGAAGCATCGGTGGGTTTGAAGAGTTGCGCAAGGCGTTTCGTTTAAACTTTACTCAAAGGAAGAAGTGCGCCAAAAACCCTGCCGAACTCGCTAGGGTTAAACAACGACAAGGGGAATCCACAAGCGCTTTCATGGAACGCTTTAAGGACGAATGCATGCAAGTCAAGGCGTGCCCAGAGATACTAAAAATATCGGGTTTTATGAATGCAATCAATAACCCAGATTTGATAAAAAAGTTAAATGATAAGGTTCCCCTAACTTTTGACGAACTCATGAAGCGCACAAGGTCCTTCGTCCAAGGAGAAGCAGCCGCTGCGGATAGCAAGAAAGGCTACTCGAACCATAGGTCACAAGAAGAGTCAAGGAGACAATCCAATGACCAGAGTGGCAATCGTAACAAAAGTTATCGCAACCAAGGAAGCGGAAGGGGAAACGACAAGTACACCCCATTAACAAAAACTCCAAAGGAGATATTCGCGACGGAAGGTGCGAACTTTCCAAGATCCCCACCTATGCGCACTCCTGAGGATCGGCGCGTAGGGAATGGATACTGCGAGTATCACGCACAGAAGGGCCATACCACTAATGAATGTGTCCAGTTACGCCAACTAATCGAGAAACTAGTGAAAGAAGGCAGGTTGGACCACCTCGTTAAAAATATTAAGGAGGGGAAAGACAAGCAGAGAACCGGAGGCAAGAAGGAAGCGCCTAAGGAAAAAGCTGATACTATCTTCATGATACAATCATGGCAGCGAAAGATTAGGCAAAAAGTAAGTCAGAAATTCTCTCATGAAAGCAAAATCTCCTTCCCCACCTTGACTGCGGACAACGCAGTGGCAGAACCACTTACCATTGAAATAAATGCGGGGGGTCACGACATCCACCGCATGTATGTCGATGGGGGCGCATCAGCGGATATAATGTATGAACATTGCTTCAAGAGACTGCGTCCCGAGATACAAAGACAGTTAAGTCCAGCCACGACTCCACTTACTGGCTTTACAGGAGAGAAGATATGGCCTATGGGGCAACTGCACTTACTAGTTGCTGTCGGTAATAAGGAACACTCCACGACAGCCTGGATGAACTTTATGGTGATCAAATCCCCTTCGCCATACAATGGCATCATTGGAAGGTCAGGAATCTCAGCGTTGCGCGCGGTACCATCCACAGCGCATGGGATGCTCAAATTCCCGGTAGAAGGTGGCATTGTCACCATTTACAACAACGCCGCGCCACCAGAAGAATGTAACACGATTACATGTGAGACGACGCACGTCCCAGAACAGAGCGCAACTAAAGTTCCAAATTTGAAGGTCGCAATTCACCCTGATTACCCAGAGTAAGAAGTATCAATCGGAGGATCGCTGTCTGACAAAGGCAGAGCAGCTGTGTGCACACTCTTACAGAGAAATCTGGATATCTTTGCCTGGGAACCAAAACACATGACTGGCGTACCACGATCGATAGCAGAACACAAGTTACAAATCCGACAAGGATATTCACCAGTAAGGCAGAAAAAGCGCGGCCAGGCTCCAGAGCGCGCAAAAGCCATACTAGAAGAAGTACACAAACTTGTGGATGCTGGCATCATGCGGGAAGTCTATTACCACGATTGGCTCTCCAACCCAGTGATGGTCAAAAAGAGCGATGGCAGTTGGCGAATGTGTGTGGACTTCACTGACCTTAATAAAGCATGTCCACAGGACTGCTACCCACTACCAGAGATAGACTGGAAAGTGGAATCGTTGTGTGGATATCCCTTTAAGTGTTTCTTGGACGCATACAAAGGGTACCACCAAATCCAAATGGCCAAGGAAGACGAGGAAAAAAAAGCTTTCCACACAAGCCAAGGGGTCTACTGTTACACAAAGATGCCTTTTGGCCTGAAGAATGCGGGCGCCACCTACCAGCGATTGGTAGATAATGCATTCGTAAAGCAAGTGGGCCGCAACTTAGAAGTTTATGTGGATGATCTTGTCATAAAAAGCCATACTGAGGACGAAGTGGTGCGCGATATAGAAGAAACATTTAGAACGCTACGGGCGATCAACATGAAGTTAAATCCCAAGAAGTGCACTTTCGGTGCTACAGAAGGAATGTTCTTGGGATATCTGATAGAACCAGATGGCATTAAGCCATGCCCAGAAAAGACAGACGCTGTCCTCCAACTTCCTTCACCGCGCACGTTGAAAGAAGTTCAATCTCTAAATGGAAAGTTAGCCGGTTTGAACAGATTCCTGTCCAAATCAGCGGATAAGTCACTTCCTTTATTTAAAACACTCAAGAAGTGCACTAAAAAGGGAGACTTTCGGTGGACTGCGGAAGCGGAAGAAGCCTTCACCAAGCTTAAGCAACACATAGCAGCGCTCCCTAAGCTAGTCGCACCCCGACCAGGGGAGGAGTTAATCATCTACTTATCCGCCACCCAAGGAGCGATCAGCGCAGTGCTACTGACGGATAGGAATTCTGTGCAAACACCAGTGTATTTTGTAAGTAAAGCACTCAAAAAGACAGAGATCAACTACAGCTCAATGAAGAAGTTGGTTTTAGCGTTAGTATTTGCTGCCAAAAGACTGCGCCGATACTTTCAAGCGCACCCAATAGCAGTAATTACCGACCAACCTATCAAACAAGTTATCTCTAAACCTGACGCATCGGGCCGATTACAAAAATGGAGTGTGCTATTAGGAGAGTATAACATCTCTTACAGGCCATGCACTGCGGTTAAAGGGCAAATACTAGCAGACTTCATCATCGAAAAACCAGATACCGATGACGCATCCCCACCGAGCAAGGTAGAATTACAAGAACCATGGGTCTTGTTCACAGATGGATCTTCATGCGTGGATGGATCGGGCGCTGGCCTTATCCTCACTAATCCAGAAGGAATGGAATTCACTTACGCACTGCGTTTTGAATTCACAGCCACGAACAACGAGGCATAATATGAAGCCCTAATCGCTGGATTACGCATTGCAAACCGAATGGGTGTACGTAACCTAGAAGCAAACGTGGACTCCCGATTGGTAGCCAACCATGTGTTGGGCGAGTATGTGGCTAAAGAGGATAACATGGTCCAATACCTCGACAAAACCAAATCGCTAATACAAGGCTTCGACAGGTTTACAATTAAGCAAATTCCTAGAGGCGAGAATAAAAAAGCGGATGCACTAAGTAAGATCGCATCCACCAGCTTCGCGCACCTGTCAAAACAAGTTTTAGTGGAGATCCTAAAGAATAAATCCATCTCGGAGATGGAGATATCCACGGTAATAAAGGAAGAGAATCCTACATGGATGACTCCTATTATCGACTTTATAAGCAAGGGTAACTTGCCCGCTGAGCAGAAGGACGCTAGACGGATCCGGCGCGCAGCGCAGAGGTTCGAACTTAGAGATGGTATCCTATATCGACGCTCATTCCTACAACCATGGCTTCGATGCGTTGGACCTCTTCAGGCAGATTACGTACTCCGAGAGATCCACGCTGGTTCATGCAGTATGCATTCAGGACCACGGTCCGTCGTAGCGCGAGCATTGCGCTCAGGATACTATTGGCCTACTATGCACCGTGATGCGCGCGATGTGATAAAGAAATGCAACGACTGCCAAGTTCATAGACCCATCCCGCGCAGACCACAACAAGAGCTAACACCGATCACTTCTCCATGGCCATTCTATAAGTGGGGTATCGACATCGCAGGTCCCTTCCCTGTCGCAGCAGGAGGACTTAAATTCCTTATCGTTGCAATAGACTACTTCACTAAATGGATTGAAGCAAAGGCAGTAGCGACGATCACAGGTAATCAAGTAAAATGCTTTGTTTGGGAAAATATTGTATGCCGCTTTGGACTACCTGGGGAGATTGTTTCGGACAATGGAAAAACAATTTCGCGATAACCCATTCAAAGACTGGTGCGCAGAGTTGCATATCACACAACACTTCGCATCAGTAAAATATCCACAAACCAATGGCTTAGTTGAACGCGCAAATCGCAGTTTAGGCGAAGGGATTAAAGCGCGCCTGGACAAACACAAAGGAAGATGGGTGGACGAACTGACACATGTCTTATGGGCGCACCGCACAACAATTAAGGTTAGTAATGGAGAGACTCCTTTTTCCCTTGTCTACGGACAGAACCTGTCATACCAGCTGAAATTGGGATGCCAACTATCCGCACCATGGAAGTTAATGTCGCGATCAATGACGACGAATGACGGATAGATTTGGACCTACTGGAGGAAAGGCGCGAGCGCGCAGCCATACGGGAGGCAAAAACCAAGTCAAAGATGAAGGGATACTACGATGCTAAAGTTCGAAGCACCTCATTCAGACCTGGCGACTTTGTGTACCGCGCTAATGATGCAAGCCACGCAGAAGACACAGGTAAACTTGGACCAAAGTGGGAAGGACCCTATGAGGTCATTGAAGCACTAGGACAAGGCGCGTACAAGCTGCGCGACATGGAAGGCCGTGAGCTACAACGCACATGGAATATCTGCAATCTCAAGAGATGCTATCTTTAGGAAAGGTTACGACCCAATGCATGGACACACACGCACTTTAGTAAGTGCCAAATAAATATCCATGTATTTACATTCTTTGTTTCATTTAGACAAATGTTTTTTATCTTTTTACAAATACTTGCAAGTATTAATAAAATGTTACGGTTTCTAGCTAACTCCGTGACACACTTTACTTTATTGCTTACATATAATTTATGTCTCAATATTGTTTATTATATTATCTTTTGCCTACATGGCGTGCATGCACTAATTAAAAACCCACGATGGTAAAAGGATGAGTAAACCTAACAAATGACTCGTTGAGTAAGAGGGTTGCAAACCCATCAACACCGGATCACGCATCCTTGTTAAACACCTTATTCTCAAGACGTTGGAGTAAGTTCCATGCGTACCCCACGACGGGTACACATCAATGCACACTGTGCGCGTTTAACAAATTAGGAGTTAAGACAACTAACCCCTTAGTATGGTCATAGTAGCACGCTGCAATCCATACACTTGTGCACCCCATGATGGGTACACAGCAACTTGTAAATTTCATACGCAATTATGTTATATACAACCATGTCATACACGACTATGTCATAATTTTCATACAAGATAAGTATAAGTGATTATGAATCCTTGTAAACCCTCTTCAAATGTGTTTATACAAGCGATTTAACTCTTAGACATCTTTTATGCAAAAACAAAATAACTAAGTACAAACGTTATAACCATAGCCAAATTTGATATACTATGCATACAATGGTATTATTCAAAACCAACGCTCCGTTATAACAAGTTCATCAAAAGTACACATCCAACAAGCATATGTACAAGGAAAAAGTGGACATATAACAAAATACCACTACACAAAAACTACCAAGACATGCTACGAGTATGCCTTAGCCCTGAGCTACCTGCCTGGTGCGCCACATGACCAACATCTGTAAGCAGCTGCAACAACTCAGCATCCCTGGGAGCCACTGTTGGTACGCAACAGGCACCCCATCAGATCTAGGAATGTGGGCTGCGCCAAGACCACACAGGATAGCCTTCCCCTTCTGACCCCTCTTCTTGGCAAGTCTCATCTCGTGAGCTTCCAAAGATGTCTTCAATGGAATCTCTTTCTCAAGAGCAAAAGGGTTTAGGATGTCACGAGGGCGAGCGAAAATGGGCACCTGTAGCTGAGACACATCCGGCTTCAAAAAATAATCAAGCTGCTCCTCAGCATTCGCGGATGAATGTCTAGCCAAGGTCAAACCCTCCATAATCACACTAATAGGGAAGTCCTGGTCCCGCTCCAGCTGCGCTATATGAGGAAGCTCAAAAAGTTTTAACTTCTCCATAGCAGAAACAAGCTCGCCATAAGCATTCTCATTATAACCAGGCACTTCTGAGGGAGACATCGCCAAGACCTTGGATGCGCACAATTCCTCTACCGCTTCCGCCCTACCACGCGCTAGGGAACATTGAACCACATTCCCGAAGGACTCTTTAACCTCTCGAGACTCCAGCGTGGTCATGGCGGCCAGACGCAAACCATGGCTGATAAGCCACCTGCGCTCAGCTATAGTCGACACCAAATGCGGATACAACTCCTCATCATACTCAATGCTGAGTTTGCGCAGTTTGCCCTCCTGATTCTCCAGCAAGCTCTCCACAGCCTTGCGGAACGCATCCAGATCAGACATGAGCTTCCCCTTATTCAGCTCCATATATCTCATGGCCCACAGGCAGGAGGCCTTGTACTCTTTCGCTCCAGTGCGCTCTTTAGCCAGATCAGACATGAGCAACATCTTCTCATCAGCAACCTTCTGGTCATACATAGCGGATGCTCTCAATTCAGCCTGCGCCTCAGCCAACTGCGCCCTTAGAAGCTCGATTTCCTTATCCCTTTGAGCAACCAGGCTGCTCTCACCAGCATACTCAGCCTGTAGCCGCGCCACCAATGAAGCCTCGTGCGCAGCAGACAATGCCAACTCCTCAAGAAGGCTACTCCTTGGCGCATCCCCGGCAGATTTTTCTTCATCCACTGGACTCTCAGGCCCAAAATCACCAACATCAGTCTTGGGAGGCGAACTCTCCACATGCGCATCATCATCAACAGCAGTCTCAGCCCTACACACAAATAACAAAGTTACTCTATAATACTAATGGCGTAATAGAGGACTGAAGATCTAAAGACACAAATGCTTACGTGGGGGGAGGAGTCTTATGCGATGACACATCCTCTTCGGCAGGCCGCTCGACAATAAGCGCAGGGCGCTTACTTGATGTCCCTGCGCCATCATCACCAGACGCCCTCTTGCGTTTCCGCACCAAGCCTTCATCTCCAGACTTGTCCATAGCACTACTTGATGAGTCTACATGCAACAACTCAACAGGGATCTGTGACTCAGCAGAGGGAAAGCTACGCAGAGGAGTGGCCATGGTGACACCTGCGGGAACCTCCCCTATCCCCTCTGTCTCCTCTGTCTCCTCTTGCGCAATCACCATCGTGCGCCCTGCAGTAGCCTGAAGCAATGGCTGCTCTCCATCTCTCAAGGGGCGCACCCCTACGATCACCTTTGCGGGCTTCGCCAAGTGAATAACATCAAACAAGTCCATCTCTACGCAACAAAGCAACAAACAAATAGCAAATGCGTTAGTAAAACTACAATGGGAAGAGTGCTTACAAATATCAAGTGAAGAGGAAGGAAGAGACAAGCACCCACCCCGGCCGTCTTCATCCAAGAATGTTGGCACCTCTTTCGGACTACCAAAGTAGTTGTGACTGATGCCCATGTGCACCAGAAAATCTTTTGGATACAGTTCAATAGGTATGCGGTTGGTGTTTATCGTCTCCGCATCCGCCACATTATACAATCCGGGGTCTGGGCGCTCATCTCTCGGCAACGATTCTTGAGTATAGAACTCAAATGCCCAGGGAAAAAATGCACTATCAATCCAGAAAATTTTTTCCCTCCATACCCTTAGTGCGTCTAATTTCTTTGCATAACACTGCAGAGACCCCGCGCGCTTAGCAAAAGTGACCCACCCGTTCAACCACGATGGTGGTAAAACGCGCGGAATAGATGCACAGTGGGTTCAATCGCCAACAGGCGACAATTTACCTCAAAATTGGTAACTTTCGCCGCACCTATACAGTGCAGTTGCGAGACGTGCAAGCGATAATGGTTTAAGATATCGCACAAAAACAGGGAAATGGGAACACGCTGGTTCGCAAACTCGAAAAAGCGCGTATAAACCCCCACCTTCCCTTGCGGGAAATTCGCTATCGATGCATTTGCGGCCGGAACTACCGGATGCAATGCGAGAGGGATATAATAGTCTGAGGTGAACTGACGAAGTTCATCCTCAGACATATCGGAACTAATCTCAGATAATTGAAGAACCATGATACCTATTATCGGCGCACTCGCTATTATCTTCGCTTTTGTTGATTTGTTTCTTGAAGGTTTAACAATGGCGAAAAAATGATGATTTCTTTTTACTGTGGTAACCACAGTCGAATGACGGCTACAGTTTATATAGGGTACACATATTCATGGATGCACGACATGTGTACCCCACTTGCTCCAATCGTACGGTTGGGAACTCAAAAGGTAAAACACTTTTTCACCCACCACACACGATTTTCGAAGAAGATACTTGGACTAGTTTAACTAGCTACTTTTGGCGGGAAATACTTAAAGCTTCCCCGCTACGCATTGAGGAATATTTTTTTTAGTTGTTAGTCTAGTATCCGCAATCAAGCATTGCGCACACTAGACTGGGGGGACATGATGACGTATAGTCCGTATTCGGGTCACGAACCCGGCCCATACTTAAGTCCATCACGAATGGACTCTAGCCCGTCACGATATGGGCTATTGCGATAACGGTTTGGGCTCACGATGGCCCAAACCCAACTCTATTTATGGCTGCGATAATATATCTTTTATTTATGGGATATATATTGCCTAACCGCCCTACGCGGGATAGACCGAAGATTGGGGAACACGAAACCAATAAGGATTTCGTGTCCATATATAGAGGGCATCTCAACCCTCACAAAGGTACGACTTACAAACCCTAACTCTTCTACAAACCCTAAAACCGATTACTTACTCTCACGCCGGAGGATAATCGTAGGAGACAATCCCACGATAAGCCTAACGATGTTTTTCTGTTTTCTTAGTGCGCAGGTCTCAAGCATTAAGATCGAATTGGTACGGAATCAAGGAACGCCCAACTTTTGTATCAACACATATATATATATATATATATATATATATATATCTCTACATTATATATAACAGGAGGCGTTACACGTAGATAATGCCACATAAATGCCACCTCAATGCCACATAATCATAATAATGCCACATAATCATAAACTATGCCACCTCAATGCCACATAAGCAGTGTTTTGAAGTAGAGAAAATTCGGAATTTATTTGTGTAAAAAATGTACATTAATGGATTCGAGCTTGGGTTGTTTATAACGTTTACAAACATGATAACCACTAGACCAACACATTTTTTGGAATATATTTTCCAACTTCAAATCTATAAAGATAGGCAACCAACCGTATACATATGTTTTCCTTAAATATAGTTAACCCTAAATTCTATTTGATATGAGGCCTGTAGAAAAACAAGGACAACCAGAAAAAAAGGGTCGACTTTCTGTCTTTTTCTCTAAACCCTAATATGACATAATATGATTGTTTTTAGGTTTATGCAGATTTGCAGTGATTTATCTTGCTTTTTCATGCACAACTGTAAGTGAAGATTATGAGAAAAGACAAATTATTCATGTTTTTTTTGAGGTTAGTAATATATCATTGTTTATGTTCATACTTAGATCTCAATCTTACTTCTCTAACTCCTAACTGATCGAATCCAGTGTCTACAAAGGTTTGCAGTTTGGAGGTTAGTA
This sequence comes from Artemisia tridentata subsp. tridentata, assembly GCA_021014915.2. Classification (NCBI taxonomy): domain Eukaryota; kingdom Viridiplantae; phylum Streptophyta; class Magnoliopsida; order Asterales; family Asteraceae; genus Artemisia; species Artemisia tridentata. The sequence continues at coordinate 245,084,664 of CP139507.1, read as the reverse complement.
TATATCATTGTTTATTTTCTGATCATGTAGTATTTACTCATAAGTTTGTTAACCCAATTAATCCTATTCACAAACACAGTTGATATTGGTCTTCTTATTTGATATTGGCGTTAGGGTGCTAGGGTGCCAGCGATAGTATGAAAGTCGTGTTGCTGTTAACACCGCTGATTTGGATCCAAATCAGGTGCCTATTCGTTATCGGGATAATTATATTATTATAAGCTAATGCTACTATTATTGTTGAACAGAGGATAATCTAAATTTATAAAGTGTAGGTGGTTACCCTAATGATTGATCTATGAGCTGTTAAAAAAGGCATCCTCGAAAAGATAATTTTTCCATAGTGTTTTGAAGTTTTTGTTGGTCTATTGAATGTTTTAGGTATATTAAATACTTTTGTGGTTATTGAACGTTTTTTGTGGTTATGTTGAATTTTGGTCTATCGAATGTTTTTGTCGGTTAGTTTATTTGATACTTTCTGAAAACGTACCCTCCTGTTAACAATTGCCAAGAGAAAAAGGTTTTAGTTTTATATCCAAACAGAGCAATGCCATTTTTTTCCTTTTCATCTATTCAAGTTTTTATCATCCGAATAAAGAAGGTGTTTATATTCTGTTACATATAATAATGACTACCTATATGAATATGTTGCAGGCACATGCCCGGAAGTCCAGCAAGTACTTAATTTGTCACACCGGAACCTTTTCCACTGACACATTATGCATACCAATATACACAGATTCATTACAAATCAAATTTGGTGCAGGTACAAAGAACTGCCGGGTAGAACAAACACTGGGCATCCAACGGCAAAGACATGAAGAGTAAGAGCAGGTAAAATGAGGAACCAGTTCTCACTGGCGAAGCTACTTGAAGTGAATTCTCAAATTTAAAAAGTAACAACATACCTTTTTACACAACTTAGTCTTAAAAATTAACGGTATTAATAGTTACTATCCTAAACATTGGGTCAACTCGGCAAGTGAGGCAACCATCTATAGAGTCATCTCAGGAAGGCCATGGCATTACAAAAGACACGCAGCTTGCATCCAAAAAATATCGATGAATTCCCGGTACCAAGTTGCAAGGACCACGGGCCATAGCATGTCCCAAATTACAGGCAATTGTACACACACTTCGTGCAGCCATACAATTAACAATAAATATACCAGCTAACAGTAACTATTTTCCAGCGTTGGAGTTGTTAGTTCGGCTTTTGCTCAAATCGTACAACCAAGTTTTCAACCCACAACCATTCATTCAACTTCATTTTCTATTATAATGTACGTTCTGATTTCATCTATATATATACTAGGGTCTTGCAACTATACAATGTTCTATTATGTCTGCAGATTGGACCAAGAAGTCAGAAAGAACAACCAGTCATTAGTTGTGGTTTGGTTAGAACCAAAGGATATACATGGCTTCAGATTCTTGACAATCCCACTTGCGCCAAGCCCGGTAGCTATTGACTAGCTGAAGTGTTAGAAAAGGCATGTTTGGGTAAGCTTTTTTCTTTTCTTTTATTTTTTTTAATAGGTCATGTTTAAGTACTGATCCAAACGGTCCTGGCAGGTTTTTGATTGCACATATACATTTTTTTAGCTTACTAATTGTGTGAGTTATATTACAAAATCAATCGTTGCATAATTGTTTTTATCTTTTAGTAGAACGGCTGAAAATTTTGTATGCTTTGCAGAGAGATTCCCGTTAACTTTCAAATCAGTTAGACCATTTGACACATATGGCCCATTTGAGATATAGCAGCCTTAAATTGACTAGGAATTGGTCATTGTTACCTATTTGTGGTTTATTTACTCGCTTCTTATTTCTGAAAATACCTCACAATCTGTTTAAGCAAATGTATAGAAGTTCATACAATTCCAGCCCACAATCAGTGTTGCAGCGCTTGTCATCAATGTCGTGGCAGTGGTTTCATCAGGAGATGTCCCCCTAAACGCAATGCAGGTCTTTCTCCTATTCCCTATGATTTGTTTTCTTTTCTGAAACTAATTATTTGATAATAAATCAGAATCGGATATCTTGCTATTGGTGATTTAACAGTCATTCTGCTGTAGCTACAAAAAAATGATGTATAATATAAGGGGCATATAAGAGAGAGTTAGATATTTAGACCCCATCTCTCGGTGCATCATCTGAAAGTGCATAGTTAGCTGGAAAAGATGTCATTATCTTCAGATGAGTTTCCCTGGTATCTCTAACGAGTCCGTTTCAGGTGTCTATGCAACAAACGGAAGTGATATGGAAGCCGCTCTTGACATAATCAGAATTATGGTGGTACTTTTCATAGCTAATATTTGGCATGACAATGGTTGAAAACCACCTGATTTTCTTGATCCCCTCTATTTCTATTCAAGATTTTATGTTTATTGTTCAACGCAATTTTGTGATGTGTAGTTAGTTTTTAGTTTTTAGTTTTTTGATATGGCTTTTTTCTTTTCATCAGGCATGAATATCCCGAATCTAGGCTTGAGATATTTTCCATGACTGTCACTGTTAAACATCCTTTTGACTACGGCAGTATTTTTTGGACAATTTCTGTTGTTGATACATGTCGGTTAGCAGCAGGTGGGTGGATGAGTTTAGATGTGAATGATGATGTTCATATATCTTACATTCTTACTTCAACCGCAAATGGCACGATCTGGAACACTTGAGGAATGGTAAAATTATTTCCTTAGGAAACCCAAGTTCGCTTCGTTCATCCCCCTGTCATCATCTCTTGAGATTCATTTTTTGATGAAAGCTACAAGTGCAAATAACGATCAAACATACCTACTTTCCAATGGCAAGTGTACTGTGGACCCTGCGGAGCTCATGGAATTTTGGAACGGGCAATCAAACACCATATGTGGCACCATTGAGATCGATCGGGAAGATGGGGATATATGGTTATATTATATTGCAATTAAGAATGCAATAGACACTAAAATGCAGCTCATCTTTAATCCTGTTAGAGTTGTACGACTACGTGGCAAAATAACGGCTTCTTATGGAGAAGACGTTCTTGGAGGTCGTGGTTTCTTAGGACAATACACAGCACTAATCTTTAAAGCCGATCAATCTAAATGTATTGAATTTCAAGAAGAACCCCAGTTGCTGCCGCTGTGCAAGTCTACCCTAGCTCTACCTGCCAACAGGTGCATTAGGATGCGAGCAGAAATTGAGGATGTTGATACTAATAAATGTATTGTGGATACAATAGATTTATGGGACACTGGGAGTTCAGAGGACATTTGGGATATAGAATGCGTAGGCTCTTTGAAATTTAAACTGAATTGGGTTCGTTAAATGCCGAGTGGTTCAGGTCAGTTAAAAGTTCATATTTGTTTACTGCAGTTAGCTTGTTAAAACCCACTACAAAAGCCATAACTAAAAAAAGTACTCCGTATAAAACTTCATAAATGTATTATTCGGAGAAGAATTAGTGGATCAGGAAAAAATGAAATGGGTACGAGCTAAATTCAATAAATGTATTATTCAACATCAAAGGATTGATGTTCAAAAAAAACATCAATGGATTTTAATTTGATAGTAGAATATGAGTTTAAAATTTACCTATGATCGGCAACCAACATTTCGGAATATCCACCATAATTGATGCTACCATCCCAAAAGATGCCGTTGTACGTAAACTGAACTTGGTCACTGTAATTCTCCTGGGAGCCCTTGCAAAATTCACATTCCAAACAAGACGCACCTATACATCCAACACCGACTCGATCACCTACCTTGAACCCTTTGACATTTCTCCCAACTTCCGTTATCAATCCTGTTATTTCATATCTGAGTCATATAAAACACGTACATGATATTAGATCCCCAAGTGAAATGTATGCAATATGCAATACCAAAAAAATAAAATAAATAAATAAATAAAAATGATTAACTAAAAAGAGTACTAGCTAAAAGAATTTATACGTCCAAAATTTGCATCAATATGAAAATAACACATATAGAGATAGTATTCTCTAACAACTAAAATACAACGAATGCCCTCAGAACTAACTGAGCTAACTATTTATGCGACTAAACTTGAGCTCAACTCATGTAGCAGGTTGTGTATTTGACGGGCTTCACAATTAAGTTACGAGATCTTATCATATATAACTCAAAGAATAATCACAAGTCATGCCCGCCCAGTGGGCGGTCAAATTTCTACCTATAGTTCGGCTGTAAGTTAGAAGTTATTTTTTATTTGCTTAAAAACAACATTAAGTTAACTTAATAAACCCTTTGGAAGTATTTGCAAAAAATGATAATAAATTGGTTCGTTATGGGGGCAAATTACAAAAATAGCCAGATATTTTAAAATATTTACATTACAATGTTTTTGGCTAGGGGGCACGTACCCACTTTGCCCCCTCCTCTCTCTGCCTCTGCTCAACAGTCAGCATGAGCTACTTACGTCAATGCATGAAATTAAATGGGTCAAAGTTTATTCAATTAGGATACCTGCTAAGTTGCTAACTGCTAAAAGTTATGGCATGTCGCTAAAGTGCTCAACTGCTCATCGCCTGCTAGAGCACACAAGTATGTTGTCAGTGGCGGAACTAGGAGCCAAGTTCAGGGGTAGCGAAATACGAAAATTTGTTTCAGGGGTAGCGAAATCGCAAAAAAATGGCCAAAAATCGCCAAAAAACGTAAAAAATGCCAAAAATTTCACTACCGGGTAAAAGTTCAGGGGTAGCGACCGCTACCCCTGGGCTGTACATAGCTCCGCCCCTGTATGTTGTCATAGAACGTTAAATGTAACTGTGAAAAAAGTTATATTTTGCCAGACTATCTTCATTTATTTTTATGTCAAATAGAGCAATCCTACTTTTTACTTTCTTTGTTTGCATTGAAATGGTAATTTGTATGCACAAGTTCAACTTCTTAATGTTTAATACTACTTTTTATTTTACGACTTGTGATATAGAGGATATATACAAACGATTGAACCGGTTGAACCACCTACACGGTAATCTGGTGACTCCACTGGGTCAATCACATACCCGATTTCAAAACATTGCTTTAAACTTATTTTTTATAAACAACCATTACTACTATTATTATCATCATCATTATTATAATTATATTCATAATGTAATACTAAAAATACCACCAACATACATTTACATGTTATTCAATATATGCATGAGATTAAAAATAAATATATAAGCATTTATATTCAATGAATTTGAATTATAATAAAGTATCAATTAAACTACTCAAACAATGAGATTATTAAACAAAATTGATCATAGATTCAAACCCGAACAAATATATTTGAAATATTATTGTTACAGTCATTGTAATACCAAAACGGGTTAAAAACTAAAATGTAGATAACGATAAATAACTTAATTGTAATACCCGAAATTTGTAGATGCACGAGATTATAAGTATCAAAATGAAAGAACTACTTATAATTACACATCAAACAAAATTAATTAAAATATAAT